>CM031242.1:578820320-579495320 GCA_018340775.1 Taxus wallichiana var. yunnanensis
TCGTCAAGCAATCGCATCAAATATGAATGCATTCTCACAACGTATGCATGAGGCCCTTTCCATGATTTTGTACAATGTGAACGATGAATATCTTCTACACATTGGTAATATCGAACATCCTAAAGAGGTATGGATACAATTAGAATCCATGCATGAAGGTACACACTTGTCTAAGATTATTAAACTTGTTTTAGAATTGCTTATGAATCCTATGAAAGGAGATGAAAAAGTAGTTAATTTCTTAGCCAAAATTAAAAATATCAAAGCACAATTAGATGGATGCAATTGTGACTTAATTGGTGAAAAATTAATCTACTTTATTGTTCAGTTGAATATACATGAAAGATTTAGGAATTTTATTTCTATCTTAAATTCTAAATATCATAATGAGGATGAATTATCAGACATAATACTTTGAGTTCTCTTTTGATACATGAAAAATAAGTGATGATGAACTTCGACTCTAAGGAGAATTCCTCTTAGGCACTTCTTGCTCTTAGAATTTGAAGTTCAAACTTCAAAAGCCCTTCTCTGATCAGAAGTTTAGATCTAAATATTCATTTGTTGATAAGAAAAGTGTTTCTTCCGAACATTTACGTATAAGCTTTAATGGTAAATGCCACAAATGTGGCAAATTTGGGCATAAAAAGAAGAGTGTAAGTCTAAGAAACCTATCCATAAAAATCAGAAACAAGATGTCTCATCTAAATATAATCCAAGGAAAAAGGATAGTTCTAATGATGCTCCTAAAACTATTACGTCATACATTGCTTTATACTCTTCCTCTAATTTTGAATGGATTCTAGATTCGGTTTCTTCAAATCATATGACTGATATTTCCACTTCTTTATTTGATGTTATGAAAATCAATGAACATGTGTATCTTAGTGATAACTCATCTTTAGAAGAAATAGAGAGGAAAAGTAAAATTTGTAAATGGTATTTTGAATAATGTTTATTTGTTCCTAAGCTTAAAAAGAATCTTTTCATGTTCACAACTAACTCATGATGGTTTTTCTATTCAAATTTTGAAGGATACTTGGTACATCAAGGATAGTAATGATAATATAATTGCTAAAGGAATTCAAAGAAATGGTTTATATATTTTTGATGATTTTTCTTCTACATCTTGTTTTGTATCTCAAAGTTTGAATAATTCAAAACTATGGCATGAAAGGTTAGGAAATGTGAATTATCGAAGCTTGTATGAAATGTATAGAAATAATATAGTGAAAGGTTTGCATGTGTTGTCTTCATCTCACGATGCTTGTGAAGGGTGTTTACACTCGAAACAAAGTGCTAAACACTTTCATCCCGAGGAGAGTTCCTCTTCACCACTAGAACTTGTTCATAGTGATGTTAGAAGACCTTTTGAAGTATTAAATGGTTCTTTATATGATGTGACTTTTATTTATGATTTCACCAGGATGATTTAGACATATTTTCTTAAAAATAAATCTGATGTATTTGGAAAATTTAAGGAATTTAAAGCTTCTGTTGAAAATTCATCAAATTATAAAATTAAGAGGCTTAGAACAGATAATGGGGGTGAATATGTTAGCAAGGCATTTGAAAATTTCTATATTGATTGTGGTATTAAAAGAGAATTAACTTCTCCCCATTCTCCCTAGTCTAATGGTGTTGCAGAACAAAAAAATAGAACTATTTTAGATATGGCTCGCACTATGCTTCATTCTACTGGTCTTCCCAAATTTTTATGGGTAGAAGCAATGAACACAATAGTCTACATCCTACTTAGGGTTCTACCAAGTGCTATTCACCTTTCAATCCGCTTAGAAAATGGTCAAATCAAAAACTTGATGTCTCTCATTTAATTTTTTTTATAGTACTACTTTAATTCATAGGATTAAAGAAAAATTGAAACTAGTACTTTGAAATGATTGATTTAGGTCTCTTACATCATTTTCTTGGCATGATGGTTTGTATAAGCATTCTATTGTTGTTTCTTAAGCACACGATATGTAAACAATGTACTAAATTTTTTTAATATAATTGATTGTAAACCAATTTCTACACCTATGCAAGTTGGACTAAAAATTGATCCTAAACCTACATGTGAAAAATCTAATCCTAATTTATATATGTAGTTAGTTGGTAGTTTGATTTATCTAACTATAACTAGACCAGATATTTCCTATGTAGTAGGAATTGCTTCTAGGTTTATGCAGGAACATTATAAAGATCATTGGAATCTTGCAAAAATAATTCTTAGATATATGAAAGGTACAATCAATTATGAGTTGCATTATACTAAGAATGAAAATGATAACTTGCATGAATTTTGTTATTATAATCATGATGGTGATGTATTAGATAGAAAATCTACTTTTGGTTATGTGTTTAAATTTGGTGCAGGTGTCATTATTTGGTGCAGTAAAAAATAACCAACTGTTTCTATCTCTTCAATTGAAGTTGAGTATAGAAGTGCAATGGAAGCTACAAAAGAGGCTCTATGGCTAAAGAGGTTGTTCGACGAGATAAAGATGAAGGATCAAGGTAGTATTCCTTTGTCTGTGATAACCAAAGCACCATAGCTCTTGCACATAATCCAATACAACATCAAAGGATGAAGCACATTGAGATACATATACACTTCATCTGTGAGAAGGTGCTAAGTGGTGAGATAGATCTCAAGTTCATGTTGACTGAAGAGAAGGTTGTTGACATCTTCACAAAGCCCCTAAGTGCTGCAAAGTTTTGTCACTTTCATGAAAAACTTGGATTGTCAGAGTTTCCATTAAGGGGGAGTGTGCATGACAATGTCACCTCCTAATGGAAATTGGTATTTGTAAAATGAAAAATGCATTGTAAAATACCTTCGATCATGTGTAAAAAACATTTGAGCATGTGTGAAAAGACCTTTAAGCATGTGTATACCTCATTGGCTTCTTTTTAGAAAGAAGTGTAGAAAGACCTTAAAGGCAATCTTCAGTAAACTCTTTAGTGCTATTGATTTTACTAGTAAACATCCAGTGTAAGCATATTTT
This sequence comes from Taxus wallichiana var. yunnanensis, assembly GCA_018340775.1. Taxonomy (NCBI): domain Eukaryota; kingdom Viridiplantae; phylum Streptophyta; class Pinopsida; order Cupressales; family Taxaceae; genus Taxus; species Taxus wallichiana. The sequence continues at coordinate 578,823,329 of CM031242.1, forward strand.
TAAGGAGGTCCTTGGTTATAAAATACTCCTATATGCTTGGTTTCAAGTAAACTTTACGAGAACTTGTGAGAACATGTAAAACTCACAAATCATACTTAGCCACTGATCATGGGATGATCTTTGGGATTCCAAATCCTTTTGTACCAAAAGGTAACTTGAGTATGATGAAGGTGTTATAATTCCTTCAACCTATATGCTAGCCTAAAAAACTTTATGGTTTAAGGATTGTAAATCTGTAGTGTACCACAAACATGTAATCTATTGGCATATGTTATCCCACTTAACATTAAGGGGAGTGTTAGAACATAATGGTTAAGTGGGTTGGCCACCCCTTAATTAAATATGGGTCTAACATTATACTATAGGTTAAATATTTAATAATAAGAAATATTTCTATTTCTATTAGTAAATATTCAAACCTAGGAATATACTTTAGGTTAAATATTTAATAATAAGAAATAGTTATATTTCTATTATTAAATATTCTAAACCTTTGTATATGTGTCAACCGACATGGTTGAAAAGGTGAGTCGGGAGACATACCCGATCACCTCATATAAATAGGACTTTGGGTCCTCATTTGATATATTGAAATATTTATATCAAAGGTTTTTACCCTTGTGATTAGGGTTAGTAAAGGAGGAGGTGATTTCTGGATGTAAAAGGGTTCTCTGTAATAAAAGGTTACTTTTTGACAATGGTTTTTTACCTTCGGGTTTTCCACTATAAATCATGTGTCTGGTGTTATTTACTTTCTGTAAGTATTATTTTTATTTATTTGTTATATAGTTAAGTGATGTAATGTTTATTTAATTATTCATTGTAACATTACATAATATGTTAATATTTAACATGTAAGTTGATTAAATCCGTATTTATTAGAATCCTCAAATTCTAACAAGTTCTACCATTTATACCATTGTGTAATCTTATTAAAGATCATGTATCATCTTCATCCTTACTCAATTTAGTTTTTACTAGTTTCTCTTCATTTATAAATTTCTCACACCCAAATCATGTTCCCAACCACCGAACTACACAATTACTCATTTCATGCACTAAATTATCTTCTTCCACATGCATTTTATTCCACCCATCGCCACTCATTAAAGTACCTTTCTTATTACTAGATTCCTATTATCCTCCCACATCATCTATCATGCCCAGTCATCCCATTATTCTCACACATATTACTTATAAGTCTCTTCAAAGTTCACTTCTATTTTAACTTCATTGTAACTATCCATTTAACATCGTATCCTACATACCTCATCATATTATGCCTATTCATCTTATTCTGATTCCTATTTCTCACAATATCACATCACTTGTTATCCTGCTTCATCCAAACATTAAATTTTTCTTCACCACTCATCCACCTTAAATCATCACTTGCACAATTCTTTATTCCACTTTATTTCCTATCAAGGATCTATTCTCTAGTCCTCATCCACCGAGATACTACCTCATATATACAACATTTGGCACCTATCTTAATTATTCCATCTCTATAATCATGTAATCCATTCACTTCCATCCTTTGGATTCTATTTTTCATTCTTTTTCCACTCTTAATTAATATCATCACACCTAATCCCATTATTTACATAATTTTCCAACTTATTCTCTTTATCATGTCTCTCATTCATTTAGTCCCTACAAGGACCTGGGGGACTTTAAGTTATCTTCAATTTTACATTATTCTTTCTCCATAAACCCATTTTATCTTCATCTAGATTGGATTTTAAATGTGGATTTATTCTCTACACATATCACTATATCATCCTTGACACTCATTGAAATAAAAAAATAAAAAAATCGTTAATCATTTTTTAAAAACAACATATATATCTCAACAAAAATTGTAATAAAATGGCTCATAAAAACTACGGTATTCTTCCATTTATAATTCATTAATTCATATTTCATTATAATTATCAATTCACTACTACATAATTGAATTATAATTCCATCACATTCTATGTTATGGTTTGTTTCACATTTTTTGGTGAACTCTAGATCAAATTGTTGTCACATTTTGTGAGATAATAGTCTCTATTGTAGCTATTTGACCTAGTCTTTCATTACTTGGTGATTATTAATGAATTTCCTCTTATATATCCAAGCACTAACTCATACACTTAACAAATTTTCGTGAAGGACATAAGGAATTATCTATTTATGCTAGCCAATGTTATCAACACAATCACTTCCATCGAACTCCATCAAGCCGGTAGTGGTTCTAAACCCCGCAAAAATTGATAGAACCGAATATCATATAAAAAACTAGAAAAAAGTCAAAATAATAATAAAAAATATTTCTTAGGGGTACTTCTAGATATATATTGGGGTTATGCGCATATGGCTGGTAATATAGCAATGTTATAATTAGAATCAAATGTTTCTCCATCAGTGTCTATAGAAAGTTAAATGGAAAAGGAGAAATGCACAACTTAGAATTTCCATTCCATTCCTTTAATCCATCAATAAAAAATTTTAATGTCTCTTACACAAATAATTAGCTTTCAGAGCACACATGGGATATCAATGATAAATAGGGGTAATATGTTTCCATGTGATGTTTTAATCTTGTTCAAAATCTATATTTAATGAGTAATTTGTAGGGGTCAAGACATATGTTATACCTATGAAGAGATTAAGGAGTGATTAGATAAAATGGTACTAATAGTAGACTCAAGCCATGGGTGGAGCTTGGTGGTGGAGGAAATCACCTTAGATTTATCCTTACATTTGTTTTTTTTTTTAAAACCCGCCACTAAGATACTTGAGGTATTTAAATCATCACCTAGGTAGGATTAGATCTCACTTAGGAAAATCACTTGGTTACCTAATGCAATGAATCAATCTTGGAGAAATTCAAAGTAGAGATGGGAATCCTTTACATGCAATGATATTAGTGAGGTAGTGAAATCTATTTTATGGGGCAATATTGGTGTGAGGATCTCATTAAGTAGCTCAATAGAGACTAATGTAGGAAAAAGGTGAGCTAAGGTAATATTTTGAGAAAGTAGGAGCTTGGTGGAGAGAGTAGCTTAATAATTTTAACTTGGTATGGGTGTTGGTTTTGTAATGAAAATCCAAAGGGTGAGCTAGCTAATTAGAAGGAGATTTTACACGAGGAAGAGATCTACAAATTCTATGACTGTAACAAAAACTTAGATCTGCACTTGCGAAATTAAAAAAAAAAAGCTAAAAATAATGGATTTGGAGTGGGAAGTTCGTGGTGCTCCTCCTCCACAACAAAATATGTCTCAAATCAATTCTTTCAAGTATACATTCTCATTTCTCTCTCTCTCTCAATCAACACATATCAATCTTTGATACTAAATGATGAATATAGAGGATTTTAATGTAAGAATGAAGATTGATTGATCTCTATTCATTCACTCATTTAACTAATGATAAACAAAAATGGTTATAATAGATATTACACAGCCAAAATAGGTACTAAATATAGGAACAAAACTAGTCCCTAAACCATATGACAACTACACCCTAACAAACTATTGAATTAGGTAATATCAATTACTTACATTACATTATTTCTAATGATGAATTAATGCACTAAAAATTAAACCTAACAATTTTAAACTTGTTCATCACTCTATCACAACAAGATTAGTTTTAAGGTCATTGAGATAGCTAAGTGCACTTGTTTTCTCATGTCTTACTCTATTTAGAAAATTTATAATTAATCTATTTTATAAATTGCTATATATTTATGTTCTAATATGATTGTTGAATTAATTATATGAATATACATCCTATTTCTAACCATAATTTGGAATTTAAATAATTAATAAGAAAGCCCCTTTAAATCCATTATCCACATATTTATTCAATTTTCCATTCTAAATAGTTTATACCAATCAAGATATAATATGTTGTTGTCATGCTAAATGTCTAACATGCAAAATTTAAAATTTTGGTCATGACAACCAAACCCACACTTGAAATTTCCTTTCCCGGTCAGTAAACCTTTTCTTTGGACAGCATTTCAACTATGTCATCCAAAATATGGCTGAGAGGAACATGCTAACATGATTTTCAAGTGTGTTTCATGTGCTTTGAGAAGTTTACTTAGCTTGGTTCTTTAAGTTGTACAAAGATCTATGAAAGAATAATGCTCTTGAAGGTTTCTAAAGGGATATTTTTGGTATTTTTTCATTGGTGAATATCCTCTTTAAGCTTATAGGGAAAATTAAAACCATTTAGAGTTTTATGGGAGAGAAATTAATTTTTCTAAGCCATTTTAGGAAGATTCTGTGGAGATAAGTGAGGTGGGAAAAAAGTTAAGAAAAACCATGTCTTTTTGGGCAAGGCACTGGGTAAAGCTTATTTCAAATGAACTAGTCATCTTGTTTGAAAGGCTTAAATATCCTTATGAAGTTTTGGGAGCTCATATATTAGAAATTGGAAATTTTATAGTACTACTTCATGGTGCAATAATCAAGGAATAATTATGGGAGTGTAAAAATATAGAAAATTGTCCATCAATATAGCACAAGAGTCTTTCTACAAGGTGGAACTTACTCAAAGGGTTTCATATACATAGGGAATATTTAGGATCTTAAGAAATTTTAAAATTGGATTAAATTAGACCCTCCTCATGGTTCATTTTTTATCTTTGTTCATACTCATTCGGACTCCAGTGTCAACTCAATTTCTTGGCACACTTGCGTGGGAAAAATTGGCTAGTGGACTGAAAAGGAAAATTTAAAACTGAATCAAGTCTTAAAATTATGGAAATGGGTTCATTGGCTCCTTTGGAGTCAAAATAATATAAGGTTGTCCCTCCAAACTCCATGTCTTGCTCCCATGCCCGAAATTTCACTCCTTAGTCTATTTTCATGTTGAAGATTGATGACATCATCATTCCAAGAAGCTTGGGTGGGGTTTTGGAGGCCTGATGTCCCTTTTAAATTTATACCAATGTTAAAATGGAAATGGGGACACAAAATTGTGCTCCCCCATTTATTTTTATTTTATGTCACTTAAAATGCAACTTAAGTGGTTAGAAACAAGTTGTAAACTCACCTTAAGTTGTATTTTGCTCCTTTTCATGAGAGATAAACCATCAGAGGCCATTTGAATGTTTGATGTCCCTTTTTATATTTGTATAAAAAAAGGAAACATGGGGGATACAAAAATTTGATCCCCTATGGAGGATTCTTTTCATCACTTAAAAGTGACAACTTGGGTATTAGAAAAAGAATATAAACTCACCACAACTCATTTTTACCACTTTTCATGCGGAAGCACCCCTTGGTGGAAATTTGGAGGTATGATGTTCCCATGTCCCTTTATACCAATATAAAAAGGGACATGGGGTATACAAAAAATTTCCCCCATCCTTGGCTCACTTTCGTCACTTAAAACCACAAACTGGGGTGTTAGAAAAATGTCAACAACTCACAAGTTTCACAAATTTTGGTCCCATCCTCATGAATAAATCACCCATGACACATTTTGGAGATGTGGATGTCTCTTTTTCCCTATATGTAGGGTGAAACTACACCTCTAAGCTCCACCTAACCCAAAGTTAATCCGGTTTGAGTCTAGGTTGAGTTAAGGTGTGCAAATGGGAGGGAAAACAAGTTTGAAAGAGGGAAAGCCATTTTAATACAACACTTAAAAATTTTTTGCCTCATTTTTTATTTTCTCTCCCCATTTCTTGTAGATAACTCTTGGCGAGAGACAAGAAAAAAACATTGATTTAAAAAAAATGTGTTTCCTTATCACCCAATAATCGAGATTGAAAATTGATGCCTCTAAATTTTCTAGTCCTACGCTTAACACACACTACATGAAAGAAGAAACACATAAGAAATACAAGTAATAATTTCACCCATCTGAATCATTTCTTAAAATAGTTCCTAATTCATCCATGGTTAACATAAAAATTCCTTTGTAACTTCAAGATTAATATAAATGATACGATAATAAAAATTTACATTCAATGATGATCCTATGTGGTTTAACATTTCTCAATTTTACATTTCAAGTATCCTATTTGTAATTAATTACAAACACGTGTGATTCCATTTACATGATTTCTAATACATTGTAGTTTACAAGTATTCAATATACAATGTTACATTTACATGTCTCAATTCATATAATTATCAATAATATTAAATTAGATATTCACATATACAAAATACCTCACTCTGTCATTGTGACACAAACGTCACCTATCGCGAGAGATCCATCTTGTAGTAGAACTATGCTATGAGAGAAAGAGTATCATCAAAGTGCTTTGCCTCCAACCACAAGCCTTACGGTTCCGCACACATCTCAACCTAAGAGTGGCCCTACCCTTCACAAGAAGGAAGATGTGGTAATCAATGAGGAAAGATAGAGTCCCATGTGTAAAATAGTCACCCAATCAATTGGTAGACTTACATGAACAGGGTAGGAATGTATACATCCTAATAATCATATAAATAATGATCATGCTTTGGCCAAAGACTTAGGATAACAGTAGGTACCCACCTAATCCCTGAAATCTAACAAAGTACTAGGGCATGACATAATCCATAATCATGTGGGTAAACCCAGGGCATGAAATAATCTATAATCATGAGGTAAAAACTATAGTCTATTCACATTCAAACCCAATCCCCCTTCTAGTACTTGTCATGTGTGAACCATTGTATTAGGCTGTTTATCCCTATCCATATAGGTCACTCCCTAGTCCAATACACATCTCTCTAACAACCCTTTTCACACGAAAATTCACTACAAGACATCTCTATCTCCATGTTATCAATTTGGAAAAACTAGAACATAACACAATTAACACTAACCCTTTAGAATGTCCCATACCACCCGTCTAGATTAATGCTAGGAGGATCTAATCCTAGTTTATAACTCCCCACACATTACAACAAAAACCATGAGTAGGACACAATAAATTGCAACCTCCTCATATGTCCCATACCACCCAAGGGAGTATTTATTGCAAGAACCCTAAATCTAATTCGTCATCAGATACAAAGGATTATAGGTTATCCATAACAATTTTTATATACCCGTTTTTAGTTATATGTGTTTGAAGTTTCTAGTGATAATTCATATAATGTTAAAATAGATACAAAATAATATACAAATAATTTCTATCATGTGAAACTCTAATGTCTCATATTCCATTTCATTATGTTACTTCCTTATTTCACCTATTTAATAATAATCATGTCATTTTAAACTAAGAGTAGCACAATAATAACTCCCATAACTGCCCCATACCAATTACAAGAATCCTAAACCTAGTTACCATATCCATCGTTATAATGTCGACATTTAAGGTGTTCATCCAAAATAAATCATCATATTCATATTACATAACATTATTATACTCACATAATGAAACCACTAGATTTTCTCCCTACAAAATCTAGAAAGAAAATACTATATACATGATTATATCCAAAAGTCGATTTCAATTTTTACTAAATTCACAAGTAAGATATTGGGATTAATTTTTCATAATTAATGATTCCACTGAATTCTATTTAGGATATATCTCTCCTCCACGAGAGTTAGGTTCGATCACGGGACTTGTGCATTATAAAGTTCACCAATTTTGTAACTATATCGCATGGTTTTCATTTCAAAAATATTCAACTCCCATTGATGCATAACCAAGATATATAGAGTATCAGTAAATACCAATTTACAATTTTTCTCAATTACGACACACTCGATTTCATCTAATAATGATTAGGTTTTAATATCATTTCTACGCAAAGATAGAAGTCTTTATATATTGTTCTTAATAATTATTCATTTAATTCACTCCATATATTTGATCCAAGTAATCTTGTACTCATATGATTTATGTCATAATACTTTCCTCACATTCATCCTTTGTTGGTTTCCATCATTTTCCATTAGGTCATCCATATCATGACTATTAATCTCTTTCATTTAAAATTATGCATCTCACATAGTCAATTCAAATTTCCAAGACAACTTATTTTATTATAGAATCATATTTCAAGTGCGTATCATGGTGTCTATATCATCCATAACATTATAAGGTTTTACCTAATTATCAAGGAGTTAAGAAGCCACATATATCTCCTCATACGATTAACATGTTTCACTATTTCCTTTATTTGATAATCCATAAAATATATATCCTTAATCTTATCGAATGATTTAGGCCTTTTATTCTAAACTACATATACTTAGCCAACAATGTTATTAATCCTCGTTTGGAACATTCAATTTACCTATTCGCTATAAGCTAATATTATATGTTTTCCTCTCTTCTTCAATCATGGTAAATATTGGTAGTGTTGACATTTTCCAATAAGGTTTCTAAGTCTATAACATAGTGTTTCCCATAATAATCATTAATTTCATATTTTATGATATTGTACAAATGATTAAAAAGGTAAGTTTCACAAAATATGTCCATAAGAAGAATTTCTTCTAAGTTGTCTTATGTTTGATCGTCAAATAAATGTTAGACTTTGCAAATACTTGAGGTTATGTCTTTATAACCTTATTATGATTAGTGTGAAAATAAATCCTTAATTGATAAAAATCCACTTCCTTTAATAGAAATAATTACTCAAGGAAAAATTTATCTCCCCTTTTATATAATATAACCCATCTCGTTGAGAAAAGAAAATATGACTAGTGGTTGCTCCTAAAGGAGCAAGTCTACGTCGGCAGTGGTTTGGTTGGGAGTAGTTATATGGCATGGACTACAATTGACGCATTGAAGTTGCTTGTGAATAAGTGGATAGGGAAATTGTATAATAGGCTTTGTATGGATTTGGGGTGTGAGGTGGATGAAAGGTGTCAACAATATATAACATAAAGTAAATAATATGGCACTTGAAACATTTATCTTGTCTTGTTTTAAAATATTTATAAGATGGGTTTTATGGGAATCTATAGAGAGGTTCACTATTAATACATAACATATAAATAATAATTCAAAAGCATAGGAAAATATTTCAGGTAGATGTTATCTCTCGAAAGTGCACCCTGTAGAGATATGGCTACAAGTTTTCGTGTCAAAGATCCGAAAATCAGCTTTCTAAAATGTTGACAATTTTTGCACTTGTGTAAAATGGGCAACTTGAAACTTCTTCGTTATGATGGAAGTCATTGGTGAAGTATACCTAAGCTAAAGGAGATTTGATATTATTGGTGCCAAAAATTGTTATCTCTCTAAAGTGCACCTCAGAGAGAGATGGCTACAAGCTTCGAGTTAAAGATCCGAAAATCAGCTTTCTAAAATTGACCCACCTTTTATCCTTGTTAATATTTGATAGAAAACCACAATCAGTTATTATTAAAGAGGATAATTTTTAAATATTAAAAGTACATGCTGCTGATTTTTGCCATAAAAATCAGAAAATCAGCAAGTATAAACAAAAGATTGTTGTAAATCTGTTCTTAATTGTTGCAGATATGAATGGCTACACTGGTGGGTGAACAATTTACTCGTGGCAGAAGAGCTCGTGGAGAAGATGATCCAATCTTCAATCTACTTCAAAGGAACATTTTCAAGTATCACTCCAGTATGATTCACATCACTAAGTTCAGTGGATCGATCAGCAAGAAGTGCCTCACCTCCACGAAGGAGTTGGATTTCACAGGTGCCTCGACATCAATTTGTAGTGCTCTTTTGCTAAGCAAAACTACACTCCCTGCTCACGTTCTTTTTCCTACTTTTCAAATGGTAGTACCATGGGGAAATGCCATGGGCCCTCTAGCATTGCCACATCCAGTTCACACCCTCCCTCATGGAAATCGCAAGAATTTCCTAAAATTTGATGGGAGTGGAAATCAAAGCACAGACACACATATAGTTGTGTTTATTATGTCATGCAGTATTCTGGATGTGACTCATGAAGATGTATCTGTGTGTCTCTTTCTCGAGACCTTGCAAGGGACTGCATCAGAATGGTTCTAGCATTTACCAGCCAAATCCATCACTAGTTGGGCCACGTTACGAACTACATTTGAAGACAGGTATAAGCCTTCAGAAGACATGTTCGTGTTATTATCGCAAATCACTCACATGAAGAAGGAGTCCAATGAAACCATGCATGATTTTATCACCTAATTCAATTCACTAATCAACCGTGTGTCACCTGCCATGTTGCCAACATTAGAGAATCAAAAGTGTTTCTTTATGAACATAATGAGTTTGAGAGTAAGTTTCTTACTTTTACAAGAACAAATACCAACCTTGGTTCTTGCTCAAGCTGCGGCCATTTGGATAGAAGATAATCTTCTTATATCTGGTGAGTTAAGACGTGAGCCATCAAAATCAAAGGCTTTAACTTCTTCTCAAAGGCCACCTCATCAAATCCGGTGTTCCAAAAGATGGAAAATGATTTGCTCTCATTGAAGAAGCAATTGGCTCAGGCATCATCCACTACTCCGTACCGGGATATCCCACAGAGGAGCTTCACTCCCAACAACACCCCTCAAAGGACACGTTTGCCTGCTGCTTCTCAAAGGTTAGCAATTGAAGCCCCTCTCGGCTAATGCCTTGGTTGAAATTGAAGAAGACGATACAAATTACGAAGAACCTTCGTCGCAAGGAGAAGATGATCAAGATGTCAGTGAACTGACTGGCGACTCTACTATCAAGTATTTAGAATTTGAAGACGAGGAATTTGATGAAGAAGAGAGTACCCAAGGGTATGTGAGTGGAGAATCATACACGATTTTTACTCACTTGCGTAAGGAAAAGATGCAAAGGTTGCTTTCTTTGAAAAACAAAAGGAAAAGGCTATGGCAACCCCACCACCAACGATCGCTAAAAGAGGTAATCCCATTCTTGCTCAACCTCCTGTTAAACCTATTATAAAGAAATCTTTCCCTCTTATCTCTCCTCCAAACCAGCCTTCCTCTAATTCCATAGAGACCAGTAATCCTCCTCCACAAACATGAAACGAAGGACTCATTCCTTCATTAACACAACCCTTGGTCATATTCAATATAATTGATCATGCCAAAAGACCAAGATCTAAATGTCTGAGGTTGAATACCTTCAGTCCAACCCAGAGTAGCTTGTAAGATTAACCAAGTATATCTAAAACTAGGCTATCGTCCTTCCTCCTATTTCTCCAAAAGGAATTCTTCCCACCCCTCCTACGTCTCACGTAAACGTTGCCTCGACTTCCGCATCAGGAAAAATTGAACCTTTTTACTTATCTCTCCTGGTCAATGGTCATAAGCTAAGTAATTGTATAATTGATTTTGGAGCTTCTGATAATGTTATGCCAGCAAAGGTCGCCCATGCTTTGGGCCTCACACTTACTAAACCTTTTAGCAGATGCTACTCCATGGAAACCAAGTAAGTACCATTGATTGGTCAAATCAAGGATGCACAGTTCACATTCGTGGCATTTCTTGAGAAGAGGGTAAAAATGCCTATTCTCGTAGCTGATATTCCAGCAGCATATGGGATATTGCTAGGGAGGAGCTTCTACAAAGAAGTTGGTGGGAAAATTCATATGGACTGGTCCAAGGCTAGGATCCTGTCAAAGGATTGATGTAGACGTTGGAACCAGAGACACAAAAGAAATATCTAGTCACCAACTCTGATGACCCTAAGGCTCAGATTCTTTTCGAATCATCAGGGATGGGAAACTACTTCTTGTCCACCGACTCGAAATGGGCGTTCTCATCTAAGAAGAGGATCTCAACAACGTGTGGACGTTGCAGTTTGATGGCAGCATTTGTGCCATGAGTGGATGCTTCTTGAGGCTATTCTAATATCTCCGAGGAGGAGATTTTCCCTTTGTCTTTCAAGTTATAGTTCTTCAATACGAATAATACCACCGAGTATGAATCCTTGTTACTTGGCATACAAGTTGCAAAAGAGAAGGGAATCAAGAATCTAAAATTACAAGGTGATGCCAAGCTAATTTTCAATCAAGTGAAAGGGATATACCAAGTAAAGAATGACTGGCTCAAACACTACCGCCATGTAGTATGGGATAGCATCGAAGAATTTGATGCTTTCTCAATCAAAGTAGTTCCACGAGCTCAAAATGACATGGCTGATTCATTGGCCATCTCAGCATCCCTCATGCTCCCTCACCCAGGGTTAAAAATAGATACATATACCATTGAGGTGGTTTTTCACCCGAGTGTGCTAGATAATTCATAGCACTGGCAGGTGTTCAATGATGACAACCAACTTATCACTTTTATGGAGAAAGATGACAATTTCAAAGAACTTCATTTCGATGGATCAACTTCTGCATGTCGTGAGTCTCTCACCGGTCAAGCACATGAATCTGAAAAAGAAATAGTGATACAGCTCAAAGGAAACAAGATTATGAAAGGTTTGGTTTCCTTAGAACGACTATTTGATAATCATGATCGTTTTGTTAAGAAAAAGTGATAGGATGATCCTTCCTCTTCTCCAGAAATTGAATCTATCAATCTAGGTACTGTGGAACATCCTCGTTCGTGAACATTGGGAAGTGTTGTACGCCCAAAGAGAAATGAAAATTTGTCAAGTTATTGAAAAAGTACATGGATGTATTAGCATGGTCTTATGCTGATCTCAAGTCTTTCAAGCCAAAGGACATTCGGCATGACATCCTGCTCAAGGATGATGTTAAGCCTTTCTATCAAAAGCAAAGGCATTACAACCCCAAAATCTCAGGTACCATCTAGGCCAAAATTCAGAAGATGTTAGATGTAAGAATTATTTTTCCAATTCATCATAGTACCTGGGTTACTAATATTGTACTGTGTAGAATAAGAATGGCGAGATACGCATATGCGTGGATTTTTGCAACTTGAACCAATCATCATTAAAGGATAACTATCCACTGTCGATAATGGATCAAGTGCTATAGGCAGTAACTGGTTTAGAAATGTTGTCTATGCTGGACGGTTTTTTGGGTTACAATCAAATTCAAGTCACACCTAAAGATCGATTTCAAGACAAAGATTCACCACCCTTGGGGTACCTTCGCCACTGTTGAGACTCTGTTTGGTTTAATCAACGTTGGTGCCACCTTCCAAATAGCAATGGAATTTACATTCAAAGGTATGATGGGAAAGGTCATCATGGTTTACCTAAATGACCTGACCGTGTTCTCCAAAAACAAAGTGATCCTTTGTGATCATTTGGAACAAGTCTTAATCAAATGACGAGAACACGGGATTTCACTAAATCCCAAGAAGTCAGTTTTTAGGGTCACTGAAGGAAAGCTGCTAGGACATGTTGTTAATAGAGAGGGAACTAAGATAGATGCTGAAAGGGTCAGGGCTATTCAGAGCCTCACTTTTCCTACAAGCAAGACTAGTGTTCACTCTTTCTTCGGAAAGGTAAATTTTCTTAGGCGCTTCATCCCTAATTTTTTTGAGAAGACTCATCATATATCTAACATGATATCCCAAACATTCCAATGAAGTGAGGAAGGCAAGGCATCATTTAAAGACATAAAGACTTCCGTCATTCATGCCCCTGTTTTGGTGTGTCCTGACTTTAACAAAGACTTCATCATGTACAATTATGTGTCTGCACATACTGTATCAGCTATCTTAATGCAAAAGAGCTCCGAAGATATTGAATCCCCAATTGCTTTCATGAGCTCTCCTCTCAAGCCTCATGAACTGAAGATGTCACAATTGGAAAAGCACACCTTCGCCGTGGTAAAAGCAAATCGAAAATTTTCTCTACTACATTCTAATTCTCATATAGTAGTGCTAGTTCCAGACATAGCTATTAAGTCTATCTTGACCCAACAAGAGTTAGGGAGCTTACGAGGAAATTGGATCATAAAGGTCCAAGAATATGATCTAGACATCAGATCAACCAAGTTGATAAGGGGCAAGGGCTGTGTCAGTTAATGGCTAAAAACAAAGACTCAAAGATACCAGAGAAGCAAGTTGATCACATTGATGAAGAACAAAGTGAACTAGAGAAAGTGGATTCTTTACCCATGGTTTTGTTTGTCGCAACCAACGACGAATGGTATTCTGACATCGCATTCTTTCTCACCTATGGAGAGTGCCCAACTCATCTAACCACTAAGGAAAAGCAAATGGTAAAACTCAGAGCCGCATGATATGTCATATGGGATGATGGATTGTAAAAACACGAGAATTGATGGCGTTTTCCTACGATGTGTTGACAAGCCATAGCAAATAAAATTGTTGGAGAGTTCTCATGACTCTGGCTGTGGTGGTCACTTCTCCTCATCCGTGATAGCACATAAAATCATTCGGGCCAGGTACTACTGGCCAATGCTATTTTAGGATGCAGCTACCTGGGTAGCAAAATGTGAACTTTGTCAACAGTTCGTTGGCAAACCAAAGCTGGTTACATTTCCCCTCAGGCCCGTCATCATCGACAAACCATTCAGACAATGGGGAATTGATTTTATTGGAGTGCTCAATCCTCAATCGAGTGCTAGACATAGTTACATCCTAATAGTAATGGATTACTTCACAAAATGGGTGGAGGCCATTCCTATCAAACATGCCACTTCTGAAGTTGTTTGCAACTTCATCAAGGAAAATATTATCGTGAGATTTAGCATCCCACATAAAATCATTGCTGACAATGCTTCCAACTTTTCTTCATAGGAAGTTATTATTTTTGCTATGGATACAGAATAACCTTGGCTCATGCTTATGATTACTACCCTCAAGGAAATGGTTAGGTAGAATCTAACAACAAGAACCTGGTAACTATCATACGGAAGCTAGTTGATGAAAACCAACGGTCCTGGCACAAATCATTGTATGATTTCTCTGTGGGTGGATTGTATCACTCCAAAGATATCTCTCGGCATGTCACCTTTCCAAGTGTTGTATGGGACCGATGCTGAAATTCCTATCTCTGCAGAACTTCCTACTCTGCGCTTGGCTTGAGCAATCGAAGATGAAACTTTTAGAATTCTCTAGAAAAGAGGATTATGTACCTGATGGAACTTGAAGAAAAGTGAGTGAAAGTGGTCGACAAGATCACTGAACATCAGAATCAAGTCAAGAGGTTGTTCGACAAGAAAGCTAGGTAGAGAGATTTCCAAGTAGGGGATCTTGTCCTTCTGTGGGACAAATGAAGAGAACCGAAAGGTATGCATGGAAAGTTTGACTCTCTTTGGAGAGGGCCATATAAGATCAAGCAACTCAATGGAGAGAATAGTTTCTATCTCTCATATCTGGATGAAACCAAGCTCCTGCTTCCCTATAGCGGGCAGCACCTAAAGATTTTCAGGAAGTAGAGCTCGTTCTCTTCTTCGTACAACATGTTTTCGCGTGTGTTTGTTTTCATCGTGTGTTTGCTTTCGTTGTGTGTTTTCTTTCTATTTGTTATGTGTTTCCTTCCTCCCCTTTTTGGTCACCCTTTTTTATGACTCTCTATAACCCAATGGATAGGAAAATGAAAATTTGGGATTCTCTATCCTTAAGTTCCACTTAAAGATAGTCCCCAGAAAGAGCCAGTTGTTATCGTGTAAAATTGACAAGGGAAATTTTGTAGATAACCATACCAAAATTTCATTTTGGTCCCATGAAGAAGTCTAACAACATTAAAATGGCCTAGAAACTCCCTTTTGGAAATCAAGTTTAAAGAACTTAGTCATTTTCACCTTTTTGAACTGGGCGCAAGAAATGTTGTGTTGACACCATGAAATGTGTGCCCCTTAGAAAATCCTTTGGTGCCCTAAGTATCATGTCAACATCAATAAAGTTGCACCCTTTGGCACAGGAAATGACATGCCAACATCATTAAACATGCACCTAAAATGTGCGCTAAGGCACTGAAAGTATCACGTTAACACAGAAAAAATGTGTGCTTAAGGCTCAGGAATTTTGTGTTGACATCCTAGAATGTGCACTTAAGGCGCTAAAAACTTTATGTTGATGCCAATAAACTTGTGCCAAGGCACATTTACACCCATGTCGACACTCTGAAAACCACACCAAAGAAAGTTGGTGAGATAATTAATGCCAGGTTTTCTATAAATAGGTGCTTAACACCTGTTATTTTCACGATTTAAAAATTATGAAAAATATTCTTCTGTGCCTGCCAATTGTCCTAATCACCCCTGCATGCCATTTTTCAAGTTTGTGGACCCCAACGTCATCCTTTGTCCTTTATAAAACCAGGTAAGTGGCTTCTATCATCCTTGTTGTTTTGGTTTTTGTTTCTTGGTTATTGTTAGGTTTTAGGGTTGTTATAATCTAAGAGGTTAAATCTAAAAATGAAAAACCTAACAATCCATAAACCATCTGGAAGCCCCTTTTCCTCTCCTTCCAGATCTACAAATCTGGAAGGCCCCTGCCTCTAAAAAAACCTAAAACCACATTCCCTGCTTATTATCTTGTTGCAAAATCTCTCTTTACCATTTTAAAAAAACCAAAAAAGAGAGAAGAAATCTAAGAAAGTGCAAAAACATCTAAACTTTGGCACACTATTTTTACATGTTGCAACCCCCACAATCGCGCCTTGGTACACTTTGTCCCCACTTGCAACATATCTCTAACTTTGTGCCCAAAGTATAACACTTATCGCTTTCCTCAAGACACATCTTGAACAACATCAACATTAGATGTTGTGTGCTCCAAATCCGTGCCAAGCAGTTTTCCTTTGGCGCGTTGAATTGCTTTGCAACATATTCCAAAATTGCGCCTTGGGCACACTTATAAACCATGAAACATCATCCTTTTCAAAGGCCCCAACTAAAGTAAATTTCCTAAGGCGCAGGTGCATGATCCTTGACATCAACATGGCATGTTGTATGTTGTAAACATACACCCCGCACTTTTTCCCTTGGTGTTGCCTTCTGTCATGCAACACTCTTCAAAAGTGCACCCTTTATAACCCCTTTGGCGTAGCTTTTCTCCTGTCAACACAGGCACACCTTTTTGCATGTTGACATCCCCAAAAGTGTGCCTAGCCTTTTAAGCCTCTACAACATGCTGTGAACTTGTGCCTTACACCCTAAGCCTTATAATTACTCATTCTTCTTTCTGTAAGATTTTATTATGAATAACATGATGGTTGACATGGCTCTTCTATGTTGGACCTCCTTGATTCTCCTTGCAAAACAACAATAGCCATCCTCAAGCTCACACATGTCTTCGTCAAGCAAAAAGCCAACCAAGTCTAAAGGAAAAGAAAAGTTGATAGAACAAGAAATGAAGTACAAATATCAGAAAGTCAGGATTCCTGACTCATATGTAGAGAGTGATCTCGATATCAGAGACTCCAAGCTTGGGCACATTGATATGGAAGACTACTGGGAAAGAACCAACAGCACAACTAGTGGCCCCTAGATGAAAAAAGCGGTAAGCAAAGTGGATTGCACTTTGCGGTGGGCTATCAAGTAAGTGCTATGAATAATGAGTTCATCATGTTGGTGGCTTGATGCTATAACAAGGAAACAATATGTTTCGAAGATAAAGAGAGAAAGAAAGTCATCGAACTAATCGCTCATCACTTTGAAATAACCCTGGGCATTCCTCATCGCAAGTAGTACATCACCATAAGACTAAAAGACTACAAGAAGGCATGGGACAACAATGAGGAAAAGTGTATACAAATGATGAACGAGCTATATCTTAAGAACAAAAAGCCGGTGAGTAGATGGCCACAGACCATCCACTGCAGTGACTTCAATGAGGAATTGAGTGATACAATCACCTTCCTGAGCAGAGTGTTTGGGCTTCCTGATGCCCATCATTTCCATAAATGGATGCTGAGGTACTTAGAGACCATGAGCAAGAATGTGCCTGAGCAAAGCATTTTGGCTAGGGGGAAATCATCAGCGACACCATCTCTCAGCAACTTCAACAGGTCATGACAACTGGGAAGTTCTATATGAATTCCTACGTTGTATACATTATAGCATCAGTGAGAGATTTTGCAGGCCTAGCTCATAATGGGGTATGGCTGCAGGTGAAAATATATGAATATTATCCAGAGCTCAGGCTCAAGAATAACATCCCACAGTTCTCAAATATCAATGATGCCTTCTTCTATGAGGTGATCTGCTTATTGAGGCCGAATATAAGGCATGGTCAAACCAGCCTGAGTGTGAATGCTGTCACAAAAAAGTGGGGAGCATTGTTCACACAATTTCCCACGTTCACATATCTTACAGTAGTGAATTTTAAGGGTGAACCGACAAAGCTACCAAGGTATGTAGGGCCCAAGCTGATCCTCTTGGAGTTGTCAAGGCAACTAATCACATACCACGAGAGGTGCATGAAGAGAAAGAAGGGAGGAACTCCATTCCCCCTTACAGTGGGCTGATACACCTGCACCACACTGGCCAAAGCATGGGAAATGTATGCCAAGCTTGAATTACTAAATCTAAAGCACAACTTCCTAGCCAGGCCCACCTTCGACTGCCGGAGTTTCCTCCCAAGGGCCAAAATTGATCCCATTCATGTCCCTGAGATTGAGGACATCTACATCAACCTAACACACGAAATATATCTCAGGTGAAAGGATCACTCCGCTGGCTCTGGCAGAGATCATCCATTATGGCATAGCCATCATTCCAAAAGGATTCCAAGAACTTGATCAAGTTTACCTTGACACGGATGGGGACGATTGGCTATTCATAGAGATAGACAAAGCCAAGGCGCCGAAGACCATTCAAGAAAGGGTTAAACCCACACTGCAGTGCATCAAGCATTGGTGCAAACAGAATGGTCTCACCTACCTTAGAGTAGATTTCTCTACTTCTCCTTCAAGTAGAGCATCTCCAAGAACGACCCAAGCACCGAAAGGAAAAGGAAAACATAAAGAGGGATAACCAAGTAAACATGAAGAAACTCCTGAAATCCTTCCTACTGCTTCTAAAGACCAAGTGGTCAACCTTGTGTCTCTAGGTAAAGAAGAAGAGACCACCAAATTTCCAATGGATACATCCACCAAGGATGTTATCCCAACTACAACTACTGAGGTACCCACCATTCTTTCTTCTACTCCTCCCCCTATCATTGAAGCATCTATTCCAATGGATGTTTCTTCTTCTCTCCCTACCTCCCTTTAGTCTCCCACCTCTTCCATTTTCTCCTCTCTTGCAGATCTGTCACCTGGTGTTCCTTCCATCCCATTATAGATCCCTTCCACCTCCATATCATTTTCTTCCCCGTAGTAACTCCAGGCCCTACAAGCAGCAGCGTGTTGGACTCCTTGTCGATGTCACCACCAAGTGTCTCAATGTTCTTCCTGCAGCCTCTTCAATTGCTTTTCCTTTCACCCTCGTTTCTTCCTCTATTCCCTCTACTCTTTCCCCATAAGTCCAAGTGGAGCTCGACCATCGGGTCAACTCAAGAGAAAGGTTCCCATAGCACCCATGGACTTCTCTATCATTTCGAAGAAGGGACCCAAGAAGCAAAAAGCTATAACTCACTTCTCTAAGAGTGTTTCAGGAGAGAGAGTCATGGAGATTGCATACCTAGATCCCACCAAAGAGAAGAAATATTTGTCTCCTACAGAATTTACAGTGACCCAAGTCACGATGGGAACCTCATCTGAGAGCCTACAAGGAGAGGCCTTATCTACCATAGATGCTCTCTGTAAGAAGCTTCAGGAAGCAAAAGAGGAGAAGAGAATACTCAAGGAGAAAAACAAACATCTCCTCTAAGCATTGTAGAGAATGGGCAATGCTCCACTCAGAATGCGCCTGGGCCTCTTTGAAGTTCTCAGTCAAGACAAGATAAATGAATACACCAAGATTGGCGAACAAGGTGTGGTAGTATCTTCCTAGATAGAGTGAATCCTCAGAGATAGTGAGGAAATAATCAAGAAATTCACAGGGCTCTACCAGGATATAGATCAGGAAAATAAAGAGCTACAAGCAGTAGCAGGATCCCTCTCTCGAGGAGTTGGACAATGCCAGATTGCAACATGAAACATTTCAAGAAATGGTTGACTGCTCGGCTAATGACCTATTAAAGGTCGGTGTCATTGATCACCCACGGGCACATAACAAAGCTCTCGTCGCATTGGATTATCGGGTTGATCAAATGGAATTTATCCTGGAGAGGATAGATAAAATCAAGGACGAAGCCCTGGATGCAAAATACAACATGGAGTAGACGGTTACCAAGATGTCTCCAGGGATGCTCAGTGAATTGTTCACCTTGAGGGAGGAGATGATACCATCTAGCTCTTCAAGGCTATCGCAACCCAAGGTTTGGCACCAGAGGTCACTTTTGACCGAGAATCTATCAATAACCTTCTGGCTTGCCATGATTTCATTAGATACTTGATTGAGGCATGCAAAGAGTACACTGGATTACCAGATAAGCTCAAAAATGAAAAGGAAACTTGTGAAGTCATTGGCGACCATTTCAAGGGTCCTGATCATAATCAACTTCAGACAATGATCAGCAAGTTTATGGAATACCAAGCTCAGTATCACATCACCTCTCCCGATCAGAAGCAAGACACTCTGTTCAAGCAAAGAGATGATGAGGAGTAGTTTCTCCTCTGGTGTACACTTCGATATTTTTGTAAAAATATTTAAAAAGTATGTTGGCATTTATGATGACATCATCCATGTTACATCATGGGATGTTGCCATCCAAAAACTTTCCCAAAGTCAACTTTTGACTTTTTAGATATTTTGTAGATATTTTGTAAGTAGTTGGTTTGTTTTTGTCCTCTTCCCTCCTCTTCTTCTATAAATACTTGAATACTTGTTGTATTCAAGGTGGAAATTTTTTGTATGAAAAAGAGATGAAGAGAGAAAGACTTTGTGCCTTCTTGTAACATAAGAGATATTAATATATATGTTCAGACTTTGTGCTCAATATATGTGTTGTTTGCATCAGACATTTCTTAAGTTAGATCTATGTTTCTATTATGTTGGATTCATTTTTAGTATCATCATATGTTCATCAACATTACTTTATTTGTTTATACAAGCACGTTTGGCTCTGTTTACTACCAGCCCAAAGCATAAACCCTCCGACCTTTCTGTCTTGGAATTCATTTCTTTTCTCCCTTTAGATCTACCTTCCTCTGTTCCTTCCCTCTTACATTTCTATTCACAGTTAGAACTACCTCTACTGGGATGAGATCCCAAACCCCCTGAAGTTAGAATAGTGTAGATTTGCATGATTCTTGCTTGATAGAATAGCAATAAACTAGTTTCGCTTTGTTGTCTCAAAGAGGGGCTATGCCCTGCACACTGTTGGCCTATTTCCCCACGACCTATCTAACCAATGATTTTCAAACCAACAATTTGCAAGAGTAGGAGCTTGACAGATGGCTTCTTTGATTGATTCAAATCCTTTTCTCCCTTCACTGGTCCAAGAGAAATTTTTCTCTTTCTTTAGCATAGCTGTCGAACGGTTTAACCAATGTTGTAAAATCTGGAACAAATCTTCTAACAAAGTTGATTTTTCCAAGGAAACTTTGTAATGCCTTCTTATGATGAGGCAACAATAGCTGTGATATCGCTTCGATTATGAAAGGATCGATTGCTAATCCTTGATTAGAAACAATATGACCAAGAAATTTACCTTGATGTACTGAAAAGATATACTTAAGTGGATTCAAAGATATGCCAAATTGTCTTTGTAATTGAAATGTTTGCCTTAGATGTATTAGATGTTCTTCTGGATTTTTTGAGAATACGGTAATGTCATCTAAATAAACTAGGATGCATTTATTTAACAAGCTATGGAAAGCCATGTCCATTGCATGTTGAAACGTTGCACCGACATTTGAAAGACCAAAAGGCATCCTTTTGTAAGCATAAGTACCCCACTTGGTGGTAAAAGTTGTTTTATACCTATCCTCTTCTCGGACTAAAATATGATTGTATCCACTATAACCATCCAAGAGAGATAATCTATCTGCACCAGAAACTATTCTTAAAATCTGATCCATATTTGGGAGTGGGTAATGATCTTTTAATGAAGCTTTATTAAGATCTCTGAAATCTACACATAATCTGATTTCACCATTCTTCTTCCTAACAGGAACAAGATTGGCTACCCAACTTGAATGCTTAACTAGAAAGATAATACCTGATTCAATCAACTTAGATAATTCTTTCCTCATTAGAGGCTCTATTTTGGGATTCACAGGCCTCTATTTCTATCTAACAAGTTTAGAATTTGGTTGTAATTTAATAGTATGTTGTGCTAAACTGGGATCAAACCCTTTCAGGTCTTGGTATTTCCAAGTGAAAACATCTTTAAATTCCTTGCAAAGATTAATAAATGACTATTTTTTCTTGCTAAGGAACATACCTTTCCAAGAAACAACATTTTCCTTCATCAATTGAAATTTCTTCATAGTTATCAAAGCATGTGTTGACATCTTAGTCTTAACCTTCCTTAACCGACCATCAGTGCTAAAGATATCTTCTAATGTAACCATACCTCGAGGCAGTTTATTTGTCTTTAACTGAACAATCTTGTCACCATATAAGTGTTGTAATTTATCTTGATTAACTGCAGAAAACTCAGCTTCTTCCCGCAAAACCTCTGATTTTATCATCGCTTTCAAAACTTTCCAATTTGAATCATTATCAGTGTTGAGGACCTGAAAATTAGCTTTATATGAGGCTGAATTTTACTATTTTCAATCTTTTCTAGCATTTCAAAACTAGCACCAACTGCTGCAAGTTTGTCCACATGTTTGTTTTCAGCTCTAGGAATGGACTAAATAATAATAGCATCGAAATATTCTATTAGGTCCGCAAATCTATGTCCAGTAAGACTTCATTAATGGATTATTACAAACATTAAAATTTCTTACTTGATTGATAACCAACTCAGAATCACCAAAAATCTGTAACATGCTAATACCTCTCTTTACGCCCAAAGTAAGCCATGAATTCATGCTTTGTATTCAGCTACATTACAAGTGCATGAAAATTGAACACTCAAAGCTAAGAAATACCTTTCATTTGTTGATGAATTCAGCATCAAACCCTGCTCCTGTCCTTTCTTGTTCTTAGCTCCATCGAAATGAAGCTTCCAAATTCCTTCTGCTTTGAATCTTTGTTTTGGGATGAAGAAGGAAGTGTATTTTCTTCATGCATACAATACACACCAAATAGGTGTTTTTCAACTTCCTTAAAAGGATCATGAGCATGTTATTCCACTGTATTTTCATCCATAAACATGTTAGAAACACCATCTAATGTTGAAACCTGAGCTACATCATCAAAGTCAGACTGATCTAAGGCTGAATAATTAGCCACCGCATTTGAAGAGTGAGGTTCAATGTGAAATCTAGCCAATGGTTATAAATTGATAGTAACTTTGGTGCCATAACATGGTGGTGAAAAATAAGAAGGACCAATCTAAAGAGAGATAACCTCCTATCTTTGTTGTGAAGTCTCTAGATAAGCATAAAGCAAAGTATGGAGGTAAATCCACAACAATAACATCTTGCAGAATAGAAACATTTGGGCAAGCATGTAACGTTACCTCTAAATTTCTAATTACACCAACTGTATTAGTTGTAGTTCCATCAAGCTATAAGACACTCCTTTCTGTAGGCCCATACTGCAGACCCATTTTTTCTGCAATTGCTTTTGGCATAACTATGCTACTTGCACCACTATCCACCATGCAATTATGAACTAGATGTTCTCCAATAATCAGTGATAAATAAAATGGTGGTGGATTCTTGATGTCATGAGCATTCAAAACTTTCTGAACCATCCACTTAACTTCTTTAATGTGGTCTTGTTCAAACGTTCCAAGGACCATGTCTGCTTTATGAACTTCCTTTTCTGTTATTTTTGAAGAAATCTGTAGCTTAGCTAGTTCATGAGAAAGTAAATCTTGCTATCCTAGAATACTTAGAGCGTCCCACATCGAGATGTTAATGTTATGATTTTTCATTACATCAACAATGTTAAAAGAAGCAATAGTTTTAGAGATAGATTCAACTATCTTAGCGTAGGCCTTAGCAAAAACTATATCTCCTTCAACTGGCTTTGATATTTGAGGTATAATGTCTTCTTGGGTCAGTCAGTCATTTGTTTTCCTGTCCTTTATCAACTTGAACACTTGATGTTTTTGAGGAACAACATGATTGTTGGCTGATTTTGGGACTGTAGATGTTGTCTTATCAGTGACAATAGGCAGAACATGCCTATTTTGTTGTTTTTGACTTTCAAATGACTTTTCCTTAAGCCCTAGTAGTGACCATAATGAAATCCTCCTCATTGAAACTGACTAAATTCTGTTCAAGTGCTTTCTAAACATGAGTTTCTTGCTGCCCACTCTTCATTTGAGGCATGAACAATTCTTCAAATTGAGGTTGTGCAACAAGATTCAGATTCAAAAAAGCATTTGGGCAACTTGCAGTTGAATGAGTTTGATTGCAAGGTTGGCACCACTCTTCTGTAGCCATATTAACTAAGACTAAAGCGTTAGATGAACTAGGATCCTTTTTGTTGATAAGGCTACCTATAATTTTGATTACGTTGGTAAAAATTTGCCTATTTGCTAATTTTTCTTTGATAAGGAGCCCGATAGGGTCTACTGTAATGCAAGCCTATTCTCAATTGAAGTCACTTATTTCCCATAGTCAAGAAAGCTTTAAATACATCATCCGATGGGGCAAAAAGATGGGTTCTATGATTGTGATAGGCTAAGAAATATGTGCTAAATCTGCCAAAAAGGCATTCAAGGCCTTGGTGCTAATTTTCTAGTGTGAATAAGACTATTTTCATCTCGGATGACGATATCATAGGTTGTTGGGAGTGTCTCTCCTCCCATTGACTAGATCATAGTTGAGATATCATTATTTAATGCCCTAAGATAATAAAGAAAAGCGTGATCAGCTTGAGGCTTGACACTTGCTAGAATTATTTCCCAAGTTCTGGAAAAATAGATATTGAAACTAGACATAAATTCATTAGCTCTTTTAATGGTAGATAATTATTCTATGAGAGATAAATTATCTAAATTATCTTGAAATTATTTTAGCAATTTATCACCTAAGTCATCCCAAGTTCTTATGCATCCAATCTCTAGATTTTTATACCATTGCAAGGCTTGTCCTTTAAGAGATGTAACTAAAAGTCTTAAGGCTACATCCTCATGAGTAATATTATGAACTGCACATAAGGCTACAACATCTTTAATGTGCTCTGTAGGTGTCACCTGATTTTCACTAGTGAATGATGGAAAACTTTTCATGGAAACATTAGGGATGTCATGGTAAACTGGGATTACTAATGGGCTACCATTAGTAAAGGTCACAAAATTCCTTGGTGGTTGAATAGCCATTTGAAAAACTAGGATGTTAATAGAGAAATTGATATGTGGTGAAGGAATATCAGGAGGAGGGTTGTCAAAACTAGGTCTATTATAAGGTAAAGTATTACCAACTCTTCTCCTTCTAGCAGAATTTAAAGGTAAAGAAACAAACTCAGGAGGGATTCCTCTTACCAATGATCTTGTAGTCACTTTAGGCATGGAACATGCTGCAATACTAGTCTGAAATCAGCTTTACGAAGTCACCAAAAGATCTTAAAATCTTTAGAATAAATTGCTGCAACTTGCTCCCAAAAGTAACTTTTGTTAACTGTTGTAAATCTGTTGTGGATCTACTATAGATAGTAGTAAGTTGCACACAGATCCGATTCGTGGTACCACAAAGAGTGCCAAAAATGTTATCCCTTGAAAGTGCACCCTGTAGAGAGATGGCTACAAGTTTTCTAAGCTTGCAAAATTTGATCTCTCTCTTTCGTAGATATAATGGAAACACCTCCTGTAGTGTGGGTATACCTATTTTGAGGTGAGTCTCTGGTATCAAGGCCAGTTCCTTGTTGATGTATCCTAAATTTGATTTCTGGGGTTTAAGGGGAAAAGATGACTATAAAATAATTAAAACTAAGGTGATACACCAAATTTGTATGAGGGATTTGACTGAGTATATGCACAATTGATATGTGAAAGGATTCTTGATGCAAAACCAACAGCTTTTTTGTGTAGAATGTTAAGGGCAAAACACTTCAAGGTATTACGAGAGAGTATCACAACAATATTGCTAAGCTAAACATTCACATTAACATCATGCATAAATTCTGAATTTTGCAAAAGGGTAAGATGATTAATCGAGAATTTGCATTTACAAAACTAATAGAAACATACAAGACTCGCAAATGATTGGGAAGGTAGAAAATAATTCTCATTCGAAGGCAAAATTGACAAAAATTGCTTCAAGATACTCTATATCAAAAGTCCTTCTTATGCTTTGCAAAGACACATAATATATAGCAAAATAAATTTCACCCCTCCCTAAAAATAGTCTAAGGCTTGTACTCGCCCATACATCTTATTTTTATCCTTTATTTAATAATAGATAAAGGAAAAATAGAACATGCAACTACAAATAGGCATTAATAGCCTTGATTACAATACAATCAAACTGAAGTTGATTGTCCTATTTTTAAGAAAACAAGGGTGAATAATTTGCTAATAATAAGCTTGCTTGCTGAGCAAGTCTCTTTCCTTGTGCATGTGAATTCGTCTCCTTGTCTGTTTTGTCCTCTTGTGAAGCATGCAAAAATCAACTCTCTATTGGTGAGTAAAATAATTGCAATACTTGCAATATTTGCAAAAATAAACATCCAATGTGGGGACCACTTCCAAGCTTAGGCTCTGATGTTGACATTCTCTTTCTAAGTGGTCACATGAGTGACATTCTGCAGATCAACTTCAACCTCCTTGAAGTGGGGACCACCTTTGCACTTCACCATGGTTTGGCCACCTTTGTGGACTTAGAAAATATAAAAGGGTCGACCATTTTACATGGCACATGCCACTATAGTCTCCACCACCTTTTGATTAATTACATGCATGTGTATACTTTTCGGCCTTTACAAATTTAATAATGTATGTTTTATAAGATCCACCTTTTCGGTGATCATTGTGGGACATAATTTGGCCGATTTTTGATTCATTTGGAGCTTGGACTATAGTTTGATGATTTAGACCCCTTTGCATATTTGACCACACATATATCACAGACCTTAAAAGGTCAAAGCAATGATTTTAAAAAATAATTGGGCTGGCCCCCTTCACGATGGTCTAACCCTTCAATCGATTGTCGGTGGTGTCTTACTCGGGTCAAGTTAGTTGTAACCCTGAGTATGCATTGATAACTAGAAAATGACGCTAGTCGTTGATCTTGATATTTGATTAGGGTTTCAATTTGGATTTTAATGTGATTGGTGACAATAACTTCAAGCTTTAACTGCATTGAGTTGCATAACCAAATTATGAGCCTTTGATCTTTTACACGATGTGATCTTTAGTTGTTGGTTTTCTGGGCATCTACCTTGCATTAATTGGGAATTTGTGATTTATCCTCGGCCATTCGATCTCTGTCCTATCTGATCACAAACCATCAATTTTGAACCTGTGGTTAGGGTTTTTAGGTTTGCATTGAAATTTGTTGATTTTTTTCTCGCCTTTGATTGCTTTTGCTGATCGATCAATCTCTGAACATTGATCACTAACTCAATATGAGTTAGGTTAAACTAACAGAGGTGGGTGAGTTTTAAAATGCCGAGCTCTATCATTTTTGGTCATTTTTTGGCTTGCTCGCAGAGAGTGGTGAAGCCATGGAAAATTTTGTGTAGACCGCCATTTTGATCTGTGAAGCTCGGCTCTTGCATATTTGGTCTCTATAAGTTTGTAACCTAGTAGCTCTTGCTTGAGAGTTCTAGAAGTGCTCAAATATTCATGTTTTCGAGTTCTTGTGGGAGCTCTTTGGAGGATTCTGTCATCATGAGTTTGATCTTTCTGTGGTTGTTTGTGCCTTGGTTCCAAGCTCGGGTCTCTATACCACTTTTATGGCCACCATCTCTATTTGTTTCAAGCTTAGAGTTATTTCACCGTTCTGCCTATGTAGAAAAGTTTATGTGGTCTGAGTTTTTCTTTGTTGTGATCTCTCTATTAGAATATTTCTTGGAAGTTATTGTCTTCCTTAGTTCAGGCCCTCTGTAACTTTGAATCGTGAATGCTGGAAAGGGTGAGCTTCTTTATCTTTGAACATGAAAATTATTTCATTTTCACTGTTCCAGTGACCATGCATATACTGATACTTGTTTTCTACATCATTTTGTGTTTCCCAGTGACCGTGAGTTCAAAAATCACTTCATGACTTACTGTTAATCTTTGTACTTTGAGGGCTTGAAAAATTACGATTCAAATGGTGAGTTCTCTTTCTTACTCTGATTATTTTCTACCCATTAATGGGTCTTCATTTATTGGCCGTGATCTGTGCTTTTGAGTTCCATTTGCTTCACCAAATCTATATAAATCTTCCCAATGTTGTGTTGAAACACCACTTTTGAAGGAGTTCGAACTTTGGATATTTTCTGGGTAGATGTAGATTTCATTTACACCTGTGGTTTTGTAATTAGAAAGCTTGATTTGGATCTTTGAAGAATGTTTCAGACCCATTATCTATATTCCCAAGATCTGTTATTTGATTATATATGACTTTGATGGGTCGTCTTGTGGCTTCCACTTTGTCTGGCTTCTGAGAACTTTCCTTTCACTGGTTGGACACCATTATCTTGAATATTCTATTTCAATCTCTATTTTATAGAAACTTTGGGTCTTGTGATCTGAGCTCGTAATACCAAAACTTGGTCCGTTAATCTAATTGTCACTGCATTATGGGTTTTGTGCATTTCTTGAGCCTTGATCTAGTTTTATTTGTATGGATAAGCTTTGTTAACATTAGGCTCAAAAGGCCATGGAAGAAAAGAAGAACCAAAAGGAATAAGATAAGAGGAAATAATATGAGAAGCAAAATTTAGTGACATGGTAGAGGTGGAAGAATAATCAAAATAGTAGGAAGATGCTACAAGGAAAGAAGAAGATAAAAATAGAGAAGAAGAAAATAAGAGAGAAGAAGAAAATAAGAAATAAGAAGAGAGGAAGGAAACCAAAGAGAACAAGAGGAAAGAAGAAGAGAGCGGAAAAAATGAAGAAGAAGATAAGTAGAAAAAAAGAATAGAAACAAAAAATACGTAAAGTAAAACTAGGAGTAAGAGAAAATGGCCAAGGATTCACATAGCATATGGAAGTAATTACATTAGGAAATGCGAAGTCAAAAATATCACCGTATAAATCTTACTACAACCAACAATTGAGATAGAAAAGGTGTAACTAGAACTAGAAGGACACCAAAATAATCAATTACTATGCAACTTCTTCGACTAAGTGCCGGAAAAATGGTAACCTCAAGTATGGAATAGTCCTCTATCGAAGAAACTAGGGAGGAGACACACATGTTTTATTAGGAATCACAATCAATAGCATAAATAAAGAAATGTAAGTTATTCCTCCCCTCATCAAGAGTCTTCATGGTAGTACCCTAGGTCATTCTAACAAGTTGCAAGCTACCTATTATCACCAAAAATAGCACCTTCTGTTTTGGCGTGTATGTATGGATGAGATATCAATGTTTTTGGGTAACATGGGACCATATCTCAAGTTGTGGGACTTGCTACTCGATATGGAACTCCATAGAATGATGGTTCCCCTACCTAATCCTAATGTTAAACAACTCCTAAGGAAGGAAATGTAACAATATAATCCTAATATACCAATTCCAAGGACCTGGGAGAGAGCGAGTTCATGAAAATGGGAAACCTTACACTAAATATGTGATATCACTAAGAAGAGGGGTGGAAATATCCTACTAAGGGAGAAGGAGAAGGAAAATGTAGTAGGGAGAGGTCAAACGGTTTTGAAACAAACCCAAATATTCAATCACCATTTGATATCCATGAAACACAATCAAATAAACATACAAATGAGAAAATACATATACAAAATAGAACAACAATAATGGAGAGGCAAAGAAAATGCAACAAAATAAATGTCGGGTTGAGAGAACACCAAAAACACATATTTAATTGCTTCAAATGTTGCACATTCCATTACAAAATCTAGAATAGAGGCACAAGAGCACTTATCGGGACCATGAGAAGGTTTGCAACTCATTTGTGTTAAGAAACAAATTTTACAGAGTTTCCCCACATCCCAGAATATCCCATTCCTTCTCAAAATGAGAAGTTTACAATATATAGAAGAAGATGGAGAAGAGAGAAAGAAGAGAATCCCAAAATTCCCCTTCACCCACCAACAACATGCATTAATTATCTAAAAAGAGTTGTGGGCAGCCTACACAACTCATTCCCCATATCCCTTTACTTCTTTGGAGAAGAAAAGAGGACCATACTTCATTGAATTTGATCTCAACTTCCTAGAAGTGTGCATTCAATACTAGAAGTGGTTTTCCCTTTTTCTTCAACCTACTCTCACCTAACTCAAGATTTGATGATTCCATGATGAAGAACATGGAGAGATGTTTCCAAAAAGTCCAAGATCTTGAAAAATGGATCATTTGGGTAAAATATATGGCCATGCAGATTTGGGAGGGTTGTTTTTTTCATTTTCCAAATTTTCGGCCTTTGGGTCTTCTAACGAGCCCATAGTCCACATTATATTGTTTCCCCCTTTTACATTTTTAAAATTACTTTTAGATCGGATGAATCGGATATTGTGGGTACTTAGGGTACTAGAGTACAAGGATGTTTGGGTCGTTGGGGTCCACAATTCCCATAGGTCTTCTTTTACTTGCACAAAACTCTCTCGGCCTCCTCTTTTGGTTTGTCAGGTTCTAACTCCCGTGAGGGAAAAATGTTTCATGGGAACATGTTCCCCACACTCATATGTTCTCCACACCATTATGTGTCCCACACTACACTACTCCCTCATCGCCCTTGCTTTGTTTTTGCGACACGTTTGGGTCCGCAGTGAAGGCCCGCGACCCCACGGAACCTGTTACTCGCCGGGCCTCCCGGCTCGCAACTCATTTCCCGCCCACATCAAACTCCATCCTTTGGGTCCCTTTCACAATGCATCTTTTTCATCTCCATGGGGAGGCTGTTGACCCCACGAAACGTATTTCGGCTAGACCAATTCCCCCAATAAATCATTGTCTCCTTTATACTTCGTCCTAAAGACCCCTACGAATAACACTTAGGCCAATGGAACTTGTACCTTGGTGCCCCAAAACTGATTCATCTAATTTACACTTGAATCATTTGTATTTTAGTTATTTTGTGGATGTGTAGAGCTGGAGCTCCCAAGACACTTGTTCCTTGTGTTCCTCCTAGACCGACTTTGTCGCATTACACTATTTTTCCCTTTTTCTCTTTTTTTTTTAATTTTTTTAATTTTTCTTGGACTTAGGAGTTAGAAAAAACATAGTGGATTTCCCCTAAAGCCAAATTTCTCCAATTTTATCCATTTTTGCTCAAAATTGGCTAAGTGTTAAAATTTTGAATCTTAGAGAAGGGGAATGCATAAGAAATAATTCCAAGTGCCCAAGAATCATGAAAATACTTGAATTTTTTTAGATTCATCACTGAAATTCCATGAAATTGTCCAAGTCCAAATTTTCCCAAGTTGTCCATTTTTTCGTGGGGAAATGGATAACAATTTAGCTACTCACAGGGGACATATGCCTGCTAGATGATTTGATCAATGACCTTGAAGCATCCATTGGGCATGGAGTTAGTCGATAACCCCGAAAGTGATATGAAACTTTGAAACTCAACCCCTTGAGGCCACTTGAAGCACTTCCTGGACTTGGAACTGATCTGTTGCTTGAATTTTCCATCTTATTGTAAGAAAAAATTTTAATTTTATTCGAGTGGAAAAAAATTTTGAACCTAAAAAGATCATCTCTTTCCTTTAAAAATGATCGATGGGATGAAAAATGGGCATCTAAACCTGTCCCAAATCTGATTTTTTTCCAAATTTTGAAGAAAATTGAACTAAATCATGGCAAAGGATGAAGCATTACATATTTTTATAACACATGTTAATTTAATAGATGCACTTGGGAACTGCCTAAATACCTTTCCTTTCCCAAACAATGCCTTATCGAAATGGACTATGCAAGAGCAACAAAACACACAAAAATTGTGTACAAAAAGGGAAGATCATTCATGTTCCAAGTGGAAACATGCAGAGTGTGCATAATGCACTTCTTCTTACGAAAAAACTTATCCTACCCTATGCTAATGAGAGGAAAAGGGAACTCAAACAAATCCTGCAATAAGAAAGGAGAAGTAGTTGCATTTCCTCACAAATTGGGACCATGTGACTAATTTGACACTGAACATGGTCAATAAAGAGAGTTAAAACTGACTAGGAGTTGATTTTCCACCCTTTTCACCAAGGTATCAACTAGAAAAAGAAAAAATACCTCTTTTAGTTTCTCTGCATTTGGATTTGAGAGGCATTATGAATCGATCCTTGACACATTGAAACTCATCCTCATGCTTTGAAGTCAGCATGATAGGTGGAATTTCTTTGGATGGCTCTAAAGAATCTAAATATTTTATTGAGCAAGGTTTGGTTCTCTACATTTTCTCATTCCTTTGAAGTTCAACTCCATGAATTGGGTCATCCTGTAGACTTTCTTCCTAGAGGTGCTTGTTGGCAAGCTTATTTGATCCATGTGGTGCTTATAAAAACAACATTTCTTCCTTCAAAACTTCCTTCTCCTCAACATGAAACTCCTCCTAACTGATTGTAGCATCTAATGGAGCTCTTGGTGAATCACGCACTTTTTGATTTGAACTTGATGCTCACTTGGGAGTTTCTCTTCCTCTACTTGAAGACCAAATTGATTTTCATGTCCGATTTCCTAATCCATCATGAAGTTTAAAGGATAAAACTCTTCCATTTTCTACACTTTAGACTGTTATGGGTAATAAGGTCTTCTTGGACGTTCTCTTATATGATGGGTTCATCAATCAAATATGATTCAACAAAAGATGGAGGAAAAGATAAATATGAATTTTCATTACCAAAAGAAAGCAAGAAGCTTTCTATGATTTCTTATTCATGTAGAACCTCTGAATCTAATTTGTTATCCTCCATGTGCTCATCTTATTTTGGATTTGGATTTTATTCTTTCTTTCCTTCTAATTCTACAAGGTGGGATGGATCAAAAACTCGAGAATATAGTGCCAACATGCACACTACATCGAACATAAAAATTATAGGTCATTTGCTTCTTTCTCTTTCTCTTCTACAAAATCATCTTTCATCACTTTTTTTTCAAATCCAAACTCTTGTGAAGGCCTATTCAGTAAAATTTGATCTGAATTCAAAACTTTGCAGCCCAATTCTTTAAATTTTTCACAATTTCTTCTCTGTTGGGATCTTCAAATTTCTGCCCTCCTTGATTGATGTTTTTATTTTGTTCCTCCCAAAATGTATTTGTGAAAGCAAGAGGAGGGGTGGGTTGTGACTCAACTAATTTTTTCAATGGTTGAGGTGGAATGGAAAGTGTTACACTTTCTTCTTGTGGAGGGGATGGAGGTTTGTAAGAGAAAAGGGTATATATTTGAAGGTGGGATAGAAGGGAAGAAGATGGGGAAGTGGAATGCTCAATGGGTGCAATAGATTGAAAGCTAGGATTTTGACCTTTGTCTTGGGTGGTTGATAAGACATAGGCATTGGATACTGATATGGTAAAGGATAAGGAACATCTCATTGAAAGTGTTCTTCATTCTTAGATTCATTAGTCCCTAATACTTGCAATGAAGAAATGAAACCAACCATTTGAATGAGAGATTCACTCATTACCTCAAGCCTTTGTTGTGGGATAAGCCAACTAGGTATAGGATCTCCCCATGGATAGGGCTACCTAAAACCAGTTGTCTAGCATGCAATATTTTTAGTTTTCCTTGATAGCTTGAAATATCTGCTCCATTCTTTGAATTATGCCTTCAAAATCTTCATCTCCATGTGTAGAATGGCCTCCAAAATATGCATACTCCTACTCTTGAATAGCTCCATAGTTTGGTGAATGACCAAACTGATTTTTATTTTCTCGGATAGATATGCATGTTGATTCGGCATTGATCATAAAATTGATTTGGAGGTGGATTGGAATATCCTAAAGATATATTTAAATGGAATTGTTTGCTGCTACAAATGATATTTTTGTGATGGAAATGAAGTCATGATTGCACAACTTCATGAATGGAAGGAAAATGGAAAGATATGGAAATAAAATGGATGTAAATGGATGGAAAGGAAAGGAGAAGGGTCTACAACTCATAAAATGGGGATCAGTGGATTTTCCAAATGTTATTGAACATACCTCCAAAGGCTGAAATTCAACCAAGAGCACAACAAAATTGATGAAATGAAATGTACACCATATGTTGTAATGGAATGCCTGTAAAAATGAATTCAATCTTGTCCCACTGGGCATGACAAAATTGTTATCACCACAAAACAACACCCTCTGATTTTTCATGCATGTATGGATGAGCTATCAGTGTTTTTGGGTAACATGGGACCATCTCTCAAGTTTTGGACTTGTTACTCGAGATGGACCTCCAGATAAGGTTGGTTCCTCTACCTAATCCCAATGTTAAACTACTCCTAAGGAAGTAAATGCAGCAATATAATCTTCATACACCAATTCTAAGGGATGAGGGAGAGAGGGAGTGCATGAAAATAGGAAATCCTACACTAATATAGGTGATATCACCAAGAAGTGGGGGTGGAAATATCCTACTAAGGGATAAGGAGAAGGAAAATGTAGTAGGGAGAGGCCAAAAATTGTGACATAGACCCAAATATTCATTCACCATCTGGTCTCCATGAAACACAATCAAATAAATCTACAAATGAGAAAATACATTTGCGAGAATAGAACAACAAGAATGGATAGGCAAGAAAAAAGTAAAAAATCAATGCCAAGGTTGAGAGAACACCATAAAACATAGATTTTATTTCTTCAAATGTTGCACAATCCATTACAAATGTAGAATAGAGGCATAAGAGCACTTTCTAGACCTATGAGAAGGTTTGCAGCTCATTGGTGTTGAGAAATAAAATTGACAGAGTTTCCCCACATCCCAAGAATATCCCATTCCTTCTCAAAATGAGAAGTTTACAATATATAGAAGAAGTTGAGAAGAGAGAAAAAAGAGAATCCTAAAATTCCCCTTCACCCACCAAAATTATGCATTAATTATACGAAAAGAGGTGTGGGCAGCCTACAATACTCATTCCCCATGTCCCTTTGCTTGTTGGAGAAGAAAAGAGGACCATACATCATTGAATTTGATCTCATCTACTGGAAGTGTGCATTCAATCTGGAAGTGTTTTTCCCTTTTCATCCCACCTACTCTCACCTAACTCAATATTTGATGATTTCATGATGAATGGGATGGAGATACATTTCTAAAAATTCTAAGATCTCAAAAAATGGATCATATGGGAAAACGATATGGCCATGTGGATTTGGGAGGGTCATTTTGCTCATTTTCCAAATTTTTGAGCATTGGGTCTTCTAACATGTCCACATTCCTCATTATATTTTCCCCCTTTTACATTTTTAAAATTTATTTATGATCGGATGAATTGGATATTGTGGGTCCTATGGATACTGGAGGTATTAGGTACGTTTGGGTCGTCGGGTACGTAATTCCCTGGTCTCCTTTTTCCCACACAAAACTCTCTCAACCGCCTCATTTTGTTTCTGAGTTCTAACTCCCTACGGGAACATGTTTCCCTTACTCCTATGTTCTCCACACCATTATGCATCCCACACTATGCTACTCCCCCACCACCCTTACTTTGTTTGTGGAACTTTCGAGTCTATGGGGAACTAGCGACCCCACAAAACCCGTTCCACTCGGACCTCTTAAACTGCGCAACTAGTTCCCCTCCCACATCCAACTCCTTCCTCCAACTCCCTTTCACGATGCAGCCTTTTTGGCTTCATGGGGAAGCTGGACCCCATGGAACTTGTTTTGGTGGGCTGATTTCCCGTAAATCATTGTCTCCTTTATACTTGACTGAAGACCCCTATAGAGAACACTTAAGCCGATGGAACTTGTACCTCGTGTTCCCTAAAAACTTGATTCATCTTATTTACATTGAATCTTTTTCATTTTGATTCTTTCGGGATGCGGAGAACTAGATCCCATAAGACACTTATTCCTTGTGTTCCTCCTGGACTTGACTTTGCTACATTACACCATTTTTGGCCCTTGGGCAGAGTGCACAAAGATGGGGACCAAAATGTAGACACATTTTTTATTTTAAGTGAAACACAAGCACATTTTGGGAAAGTGCGGCGTGTTATGAATTTCTAATATTTGTAACTACCAAGTCTAAAATGTGAGTGTGTTATAATGCACTCGTATTCATGTTTTCTATGTTGTATATGTGTTTATCAAATGGATATATTTACTAAAAGAAGTGGTTTAAGTATAAGTTTTTATTTTATTAATCTTTATACTTTATTATTTCTTATAATAAAGTATAAATATTAATAAAAGAAAACTTATAGTTTAAATTTATTTTAGTAAATATAAAAAATAAGGGTCACTCTACATCTTATGGAACTAGTCTCACAACTCCATCTGTCATGGTTTAGAAGATATTTTTTCATATTTTAATTTGGTTGATACATAGGTATTTTTCAGGATTTCAGCATTCACCTAAAGCTTTTAGGGTTTAAATTATACAATCAATATCTATTTTTGAAATAATATAGTAATTGTTTAGGTTTTGGGGTCTTCTTGATTGGTTATTGACATTTGTAGGAGTTTTAGATGTGTCAAAACTATATTTTATAAACCTCACAACTCCTAAAGGTAGCAATAATTGCTTGAATATATGGACTCATGCAATTCCTTATAACACATAATAAATCAAAACACATATGTAAGTTTTTATCAATTCAAATAATCAAGGGAATGGTCATCATGAGGTCTGTGAAGGATCTGAAACATCATGAGGTGATGCAGAGCTCCAACACATTTGCATGCATTCATCAACTCATAGCAACCAATTTCAATCATTCTCATTAGTATCATGTTTTAGAAGTCTTTCCAACAAGCTTTATAGGCTCAAATATGCAAAAATGGAACAATCAACCTAAAACTTACCCTTCTAACCCCCATATCCTACTCTCACATTTTGTACACAAGCCCAATCAACTATTAAAATGACTCATTTTCTTGTAAAACCTCATTTGCTCAGACTTCCACTCTATTCCTTTCACTAGCTTTAAGTGTCCTAATTCCAAATCAAGCACAAATTTGGACTTTTTGTTTCCATTTTCTCCTTCCAACTCTTTATATTGTTTCACCATGCTTAGAATAACATGAAACCATTCAAAAAAATGATAATTAATTAAATAAATCATTAATCCTCTCAATTTTAATCAATATTGTCTTGTTTTAGCTCTCAATTGCCATTCACATGCAAGATCCATGATTATGCACATCTAAGCATATAAATAAGTAAAAAAATATCCTCGAGATACCATTTGGGCTTAGTGTAACGCATGAAAATTTTAAAATTTCAACCCTTTAAAATTCTCTTGTTATAACCTTGTCTCATTTTTAGCCTATTAACTCTCTTCTAGCCCTATTCGTGTGCATTTTCTAGTGTACCTTTCAATCTAGGGGGTTTCAAACCATACTGATGGGTTTTCTAGATATCCATTTATGCCTTCTCCCTCCATACAAGATTTAAATATGTCAGCATCCTCAAAACCCTTTGTCTCGAGTATCCCTTTAGCTCTTTAAACTGTGAATTTAAATGTGCATGCTAACTATCAATGATATCTTTGATTTTGATGATAATAAGCTTAAAATTCCTCCATATTCCTTTGAGGACCTTTTCTTTGTTAATTCTTGTACATTCCTCCAAGTTTCATTCAAGGTTCAATCCTTCTATCAAGAGGAGTAAACATATTTCCATGAGGAGAAATTGAGAAAGAGGGTGTCCAGACATCATAAGCATGCTTCCACTCAGGTGACATCTTGGGAAAGGAGGTGAATTATGAGATGAATAAGAGATCATCATGTTCAAAGGTGAAAATTGAGGCTCAAGGAGTGAATTGATGATCATCATATCTTGACTCTACCATTGTGTCCAAATCTCTTTAAGAAACAAATAAAAATGAGCTAGTCATGCTACTAAGGCATCCAGGACCATCATGTGTGAAGGATCAAGAAGTCACATATTCTCATGAGAGGGATATGAGAAATAAGTGTATGAGC
Organism: Taxus wallichiana var. yunnanensis; assembly: GCA_018340775.1. Classification (NCBI taxonomy): domain Eukaryota; kingdom Viridiplantae; phylum Streptophyta; class Pinopsida; order Cupressales; family Taxaceae; genus Taxus; species Taxus wallichiana. The sequence goes on from CM031242.1 coordinate 578,861,440, forward strand.
ATCTTAAATATTATTCCATTCAAGGAGGATTTTGAATCCTATAAGGGTAAGAGGATGATCTTCATATGGATATGTTGTCATGTGAATTGACTAACCCAAAAATGCAAAACTTAAACCATGAAAACTAAGCCACAATGTGAAATCTTGCTCCCAAATCTTCTTGAATCCCTCTCTGGTGATCTGGAGGACATTACAGAGGAAAAATTTTCCCTAAACTTCTCGGGATTTCTACAGCACAAAAGATTACTCTGAGAGCTTACCGGTGACTATTTGAACGTCAAAATGGAGTTCGTACGTGCGAATGATGGTGGTCAAAGTTGAAGTCAACCCTAGGTGGGACCAGGTCAAGTGGTGAGTCATAAAGTGGTAAATTTGAATTGTGTGTAGGTCGAGCTCGGGTGGATCTTTGGTCTTTGACACTCGATATCAACATGTTCGTTGGCGATCAAAAAAATATGCCACATGGTGGGTCCTCACCCACCACGTGACTGCCACCATTTTATACCTATAGTTAACTTGGGCGAGTTATATACATTGTTAAGCGAGGTTGTGCATTGAGCTATGTATTGAGCTATTTCGGGAAAGTTCAAGTTATGCATTTTCGAGCTATGTATCGGGCTATTACATTGGTGGAGTTGTGAGTGAGGTCACATTGGCGATATGAGCCATCTCATAACTCGACGAGCTGCCTATATTCCTTGGCCAACAAAAACACATACAATGTGACCCAAGCCACGTGTTCATTGGGTGGTTGAAATCCTATTCAAGGCTTTCCTTAGCTCATTTCTGATCGATTTGGGATAACCCCTCATCCATATTATCTCACCGTGGTAAAGGGATGGTGAGCTTATTAGCGGAGACAACGATGGGCCAGAGGACTCGATGGGCGGGTGCACGGGTCGAGCCCACGTGGTGAGGTGGGTAAAAATGGTGGAGGATGTGGCTAGAAGTACTCAAGTGGTACAATGGCAATAGAGGGTGAAGTGGAGAGGTAGCGGACCCACGCGGCGAGAGGTAGCGAAGTTGGTAAACCGACTCAAAGACAATGGTTGGCGTGGAGTGGGGAGCGGGATTGGAACATGACATCCCGATGGGTTAACAATGTCCCCAAAAAACTTGTCTAGTGATTTGTTTGGGATAAGGAATCCATGATAAGTCATATAACCTAATATGCGGGCTGATCCTTGGCTATAAAATTCAATCCCACACTCCTCCATTAAAATAAGCTCAATTCAAGCATTGCACTAGCTCCTCCCAATCTAGTATTGATCTCTTCCAAGCAGCCCAAAGAGGCATTTGAGTGGAAGGGAGGTGTAAAGAGGCCTTAGGAAAATTATAAAGGCCGAGCATAATATAAAGGGAGATATAAGGTGGCCTTTGAAAAATGATGAAGGCCCATCTTTTGGAGCTAAAAATATGTAAGCCCTATTATTATAGGCATTATTATTATTAAGTCCTATTATATTTTAATATAGGAATTTTTGAGCTAAGGCCTATTATAGGCATTGTATAAGTCCTATAGGTGATGAAGCTCGAGTTCTCTCCAAGAATCGGTGTTCCATACTTGAGCCGAGGAGGACAACCGATGCGATTTGAAGGCATGATCATGGCTATATTATGGAGATGGAAGACCTATTTTAATATAGGCATTATGGAGAGATACTAAGACCTATATCGTATAGGCAATTTCATCATCTTCATTAAGGTGATTATTATTATCGGCAAGATGGAGATAATACATTATTTTAATAGGAAAATTATTGTTATTAGAAGTTATTCAAACTACCTAATAGGCCATTTGAGCCACACTTCAAATTACAGAGTCTGGAGAATCGACGTGGGGTGCCATCTAGAAAACCAATCGATATACCATAAGACTTTGTGCCTAAAGGATAATCTTGGATCGGATATTCTTATGAGTTCGGGTAGCTACATGATGTTCAGGAGTTCATGTTCCCTTTGTATTCGTATCTTTCTTATATTATAATTTTTCTTTTGCAATCATTAAAAAGATAATATATCAGTTCTATTAATGAACCCGAGAGACATAGGCCTTCGATGAACTCTGTTATCAACATGTGTGTAGTTTTTTTAATTATGACATTACTTAAAGTTGATTTTAATGGGATGAGTTCAGAAAATAATTTTAAGCCTATAGGGGTTCGTGGTTGAGAAAAAAATTGGTCAATTTTCGAATCATGTTGGTATTAGAGTTGGTTGTTCTTGCTTGACGAACTTGCTATTATTAGAGCAAGTTAATTGGTGCGAGCTAAGTTGACGGTGATGACATCGACTTGTACTTATGGATTACAAATTGGTGGGATAGGCTAGGGGACGGGTTTACCTTACTCAAGTATCTTTTACGCATTTATTTTGAATTACTCCATTATATCTCCTAATTAGATTTTGAGTACCTTTTACAACTTGCAACAAGATTTAGCTCATATTTATAATCCGGGATATTTGTTAGCCATTTTTGTATACAATTGAGCTCTTAGGTATTTGTTCGAGATCTTCACTCTGTGTGGCGGCATTGCGACCATGCAACAGGATGGTAGTTGATCACCAGCTGTTGGTATCTAACATCGAGTTGGATCTTCATTGTTTGAAGAGGCCATCATGGCCATACAACGAGAATGGTACCGATATTTTCATCAATAAGAGGAGATCATGAGATATTATCTCGAACATCATTCGATATCTACCCCTCAGGGTCTTACACTTTGGAGGATGTAGCGGTACATTTTTCCGGGTGTTTTTGAAATGTAAGACCCCACAGAGGGCGAGATGTGGCAATATCTACTTCCATGTAGACTATATATTGTTGAAGTGTAATACCCCAGAGGCAGATGTAGAAGTATATTCCTTCTATTTCTTTGAAGAGTAAGACCTTAGCAAGAAAATGTGACAATACAAGCATCAAATATTGACGAATTATAAGACCCTTAGAGGGAAAATGTGGTAACCTAGAAAAGGAAAGAGACTTAACACCTTTGTAAAGTGGAGGCATTGATGTCTAGAAAGAGACTTAGCACCGCGATGGAGTCGTGGAGGTCTTGAATATATCAAATTGGCATAGTAGGAGGCGGTGGGCCCAAGTGCCACAAGTCCCGAGAGATTGAGCCATCAATTTTTATTGTGTAGTTGGCGGTATAATCCATAGATCTCTTCTCAAAGAACGTGATTCAGATTCACAAGAATTTTGGGACAAAAATCCTTTCCCATTTGGGAGGTGTGATCCGGAGGACTTTACGGAGGACAAATGTTCCCTAAAATTCCTAAGATTGTTGTATCATGGAATATTACTCGATATCTTTCCGGTGACTATTTGAACGTCGAAAATAGAGTTCGCACATGTAAATGGTGGCTGGTCAAAGTTGAAATCAACCCTAGGCAAGACAGGATCAACTGGCGAGTCACAAAGTGGAAAATTTGAATCGAGCATAGGTCAAGTTCTATTTGGACCTTCGGTCTTTGACACTCTATATTGACATGTTCATCGGCATATAAAAAATATGCCACATGGTGGGTCCTCAAGCCACCACGTGGCCTGCCACCATTTTAGGCCTATGGTCAACTCGGGTGAGTTATGTATATTGTTAATTGAGTTGTGCATTGAGTGTGTATCAAGCTATTTCGGGTGAGTTCAAGTTGTGAATTTTCGAGCTATGTATTGGTCTATTGCATTGGTGGAGTTGCGACCAATTTCACATTGGCGAGATGAGCCATCCCATAACTTGGTGAGTTGTTTATATACATTGGCAAAAAAACACATACAACATGGCCCAACCCACGTGTTCATTGGGTGGTTGAAATCCTTTTTAAGGATTTCCTTGGCTCATCATCAATTGATGTGGGATAACCCCTCATCCATATTACCTCACCGTGGTATAAGGATGGTGAGCTCGTTGGAAGACAATGATAGGCCAGAGGACTCGGTGGGCAGGTGCATGGGTCAGAGCCCACGTGGCAAGGCAAGTGATAGTGGTGGAGAACATGGCTAGAAGGACTCGGGCGGCACGGCAGAAATGGAGGAAATGTGGAGGGATCGGAGACCCATGTGGTAGAGGTAATAGAAGTTAGCAAAATTAATTAAGAACAACGCTCGGCACGGAGTGGGGATCGAGATTAGAACCCATGTCGTCCCAACCAGGGTTAGCGGTGGCCCAACCAACTCACCAATGAGTTAATTGGGATAAGGAATCCATGATAAGGCATATAACCTAATATGTGGGCCGAGCTTTGGCTATAAAATCCAACCCCACAATCCTCCATTAAAACAAGCTCAATTCAAGCATTGCACTAGCTCCTCCCAAGCTATGATAGATCTCTCCAAAGCGGCTGAAGAGGCATTTGAGTGAAAGGGAGGTGTAAAGAGGCCTTAGGAAAATTATAAAGGCCGAGCATACTATAAAGGGAGATATGAGGTAGCCTTTTGAAAAATTATGAAGACCCATCTTTTGGAGCTAAAAATGTGTAAGTCATAATATTATAGGCATTATTATTATTAAGTCCTATTATATTTTAATATAGGCATTTTTGGAGTTATGGCCTATTATAGGAATTGTATAAGTCTTATAGGCGATGAAGCTCGATTTCTTTACAAGAAGCAATGTTCCATACCCAGTGAGGAGAATGATTGATGCAGTTCGAAGGCACGATCATGGTGATATTATGGAAATAGAAGACCTATCTTAATATAGGCATCATGGAGAGATACTAAGACCTATATCATATAGGAAATTTCATCATCTCCATTAAGGACCAATTATTATTATCGGCTAGATGAAGATAAGACCTATTATTTTAATGGGTGAATTATTTTTATTGGGATTTATTCAAACTACCCAATAGGCCATTTAATCCACACTTCAAATTGCAAAGTCTGGAGAATCGACATGGGGTGCCATCTGGAAGACCAATCAATATACCATAGGAATTTGTGCCTAAAGGAGAATACTAGATCAAATCTTCTTATAAGTCGGTTTAGCTACTCAAAGTGTTGATTCATGTTCCATTTTTATTTGGTATTATCTTGCTTAAATTTTAATTATGTTTTGTAGTCATTAAGTAGATAATATATTGGTTCTATTAATGAACCCGAGAGACATAGGCCTTCTAATGAACTTCATTATCAACCTGTGTGCAGTGTGTTTTAATTCTTGCATTTCTTAAAGTTGATTTTAATGGGATAAGTCTGGAAAATAATTTTAAGCCTATAGGGGTCCATGGTCGAGAAAATATTTCGGTCAAATTTCAGATCATCCGGGCTTACCTACCTACCTCTGTGTCATAATCACCTTGTCCTTTAAGGTATTCCTAATGCATTGGGTGAACATGTATAAGTTTTCAAAAATATTTAACAAGGTCCATTATTCCATTCATTGAAGTGCAGTAAAAGACTAATTCTCCATCAAGCCTAGAAAGGCCAATTTTGGCCATTTTGAAGCATGTGTGCATCCTCCAAAGGGTTATGAAAAGTTATTAAGTATCCAAAGGTGGTATTTGAAATCCTTGAAGGTGTTGGAATTATTTTAGGAATATTTAGGAAAGTTTTGATCATTCAAGGATAATTTGTTCAACAACGGTTTTTAGGTGTAAGGAATGAGTAGTCAAATTGTGAACCTTGACTTCTTTGGCTGATTCCGAGAGCTCCGTAAGGAGTTAGGAGGAAAACAAGTAGGCACCGGAAATATTGAATAATCCTTTACATTTTGGGAGCATACATTTTGATCCAAGGCCACCAAATATGATGTTAGTAATCATCTCATACTCTCAAGCAATACATACCTCCCAAGAGTGTTTCTAAACACTTAATTAGTGCTTGGTAATGAGATCAATACATTATAGAGGTTGGGAACATGTGATTCACCTTCAATTTTTGATTCCACATAGATAAAATTGATTAAAAAAAGGGTTTTCTTCAAAATGGTATTAGAGTCTTCTCTGCAATGGTGTCACTCAAGAAGACTCCTAAGTTTTATAACCAATTTTAGGTAGATTTATCTTTTAAGAATCCTTACCATCTGAGATATCAGTAACTTCTTATTGAAACCCCAAAATAGGGTTTTATATAAACTGATAGGGAGAAAAATTATATTTCTTATCATACACACCCTTCTTTACTCATTTACCCATTGAATAAGATTTAGGAGGATTAAATTTAAGTTTATTCTTTTATAACCTAGATTTTTGGACATTTGATATGCTCCCAACATTAAGCATTAGGTGATAAAAACCGCAAGAGTTAATAAAACACAGTTAAGGTTGGAAGTAAATGATAGATTTCATAAAGTAACACTATATATTTGTAATGAAATTACTTAATAGATTTGAATATCAACAACAATAGAACACCAAGAACACCAAAATGTAGATAAATGATCACAATATGCAAGTATAAGTCATTAAGGGAATGATCATCATGAGCATCATGAGAAAGGATCATTAAGGGAATGATCATCATGAGCATGATGAGAAAGGATCACCATGAGTGGTGATGGTAGTCATCTCAAGCTCACAAATGGTGCATATCTCTTTAGATTGTTTCTAAACACTTAATCAATACTTGGCGATGTGCTCACATCTTGCAATTTAGGGAGTGGCTTTCACAGTGCTTCAATGTAGTTAGAGTTCAAGAAGATGGAGCTCACCCTCAAACATTCCTTCAAGTCTCATTCAAGGATCAATCCTTCCATATAGAGGAGGAAACCTATTTCGATGAGGATAAATCGAGCGAAGATGTGTCCAAATACTATAAGCATGTTTCCACTCATGTGACATCTTAGTCAGGGAAGTGAATTGTGAATTTAAAAGGGTGTCATCATGTTCAAAGGTGAAATGGGAAGCTCATGGAGTGAGTTGAGGATCATCATATCTTGACTCTACCATCATGTTAAAACCTCTTCAAGGAACAAGCCAAGATGAGCTAGTCAAGATACCGAGGCATTTAGGACCATCATGTGTGAAGGATCAAGGCATCATCTATCTCCATGAGAGGCATATGAGAAAAGAGGTGTATGAGTATCCTAAAGTTGATTCCATCCGAGGATAATTCTAGATCTAGGAGGGGTAAGAGGATGATCTTCATAGAGAGCACCATGTATGTAAGAATGAGAAATTTTCTGAGTTTCACTTGATGTCACTCACTTGGTAGTGTTCTTAAAAACTCATTTTAACCTTGTAGTGTGATCACAATTCAAAGGAGGAAGGAAATTATAACCACATCATTTCGATTAGACAACAGGTGGCCAAATGAAATTAATCTCATTCAATGATAAATCCTTCCATCTACATGGTGAATATATATTTTAGTAAGTGATAAATAATCAAAAAATGGTTTGAGCATCATGGAGTTGATTTTTGATCACTAGGGTTAATTATGGAGGCCTTGAAAAGTAAGAGAGTGATCCTCGTTCTTGCCTTGTAATTAGAAGAGAGCATCTTATTCCCATCACAATGTAGATATCATAACAATGTTTCTAAACACTTAAGTCATCACTTGAGGTTTTATAAACATGATTTCAACTCATGGTAACTCATTTTTACCACTTTTTCATGTTAGAAGTTTCGTCACTCAAAAACACAACATGGGGTGTTAGGAAGGTGTTTTCAACTCACAAAATTTGGCCCCATCCTCATGAGATCCTCACCCATGGTAAAAAATAGTATATTTATGACAGTACCCATTCCCAGAGGTACTTATCAACGTTTTAAAATATTCACCTATCACCATGTGGTGATCATCTCTCTAGAGATTGCAAATTTAGGGCCATTTTTGTCTAGAAACTAAAAGGGCAACTACACTATTTTGAAATTCTTCATGAAACCTTCAAGTCTTAGAGAAAAATGGATGTTACCAACATGTATAGGATTCACATTCATTTCAATGCCTATGTTTTTTCCTCCTAACTCCTTACGGAGCTCCCAAAATCATCCGAAGAAGTCAAATTTCACCATTAGAGTGTTTGTTCCTTGCACCTAGAAAACCCGTTGTTGAGAAAATTGTCCTTGAATGAGAAAACCTTTCCTAAATATTCCTAAATTTCCTCCAAAACTTACAAGATTCCCTAACATCACCTTTATATGCTTAATATATTTCTTTAACTCTCCTAGAGGGTGTTTGATTAGCTCATAATGGCCTTTTTAGGCCTCCAGAGGAAGTTATCTTCCATCAAGTCACATTAAACTCATCAATCATCATATTCAATCATCCATGCACATTGAAACAAACTTAAAAACCTTGTTAATAATTTATTTTGAGCTAGGTTGAGAGTGGTACTAAGGTAGGTTGGCCAAAGGAAGGATGCACCATTGACTGGAAGTAAAAGATACATTCCCTAAGCTTGTAAAGTAAGTACTCATCCATAGTATTATTTTATCATATTCTAAGACAAATTAGGGATTCAAATCCATGCTCATGGGAAAATTCATGATTCCATATATTTGATCAATTGTTGCTACCTTTGGGAGTTGTGAGGTTTGTAAATTCTAATTTTGACACATTTAACACTCCTACAAATGTCAGTAAACAATCAAAAAGGCCCCAAAACCTAAACAATGACTATATTATTTCCAAAAATAGATATCAATTGTATAATTTAAACCCTAAAATATTTAGGTTGAATGCTGAAATCTTGAAAATACCTATGTGCTTGAAAGGAATGATAATCAAATCGTACCAAGCCAAGAACACAGATGCTAATCAAACACCACGATCAATAAGATGAAAGTAATTCGCCAAAATAACTTTACATAAACCTTTGCAAATAAATGAGCAACAATATCATATATTATTATGGAACTCAATGCAATACATTGAGAATGGGCCTTGCTTAAATAGGCAAGGAATAACAATCTAATAACCAGTCAAGGTCGTAGATCAAGCCATAAATCAAGGAAATAACTAGTCATCAAAGAACTATTCAAGACCATAGATTTAGGAGAGAACTAGACATCAAGGATCTAGTCAATACCATAGATCAAGGAAAGAACTAGTCAATACCATAGATCAAGGAAAGAACTATACCTAATAACTAGATAATATTTCCGATATCTAAATAAGATAAAATAAATATCCACACACATAAGTGGGTGAGGATAAATACAATAAAGGTAAATAAAGTACCTAGGTGAACATGAGCTAAGGTAAATACCTACTCTACTCTAAAGGTCTTGACCAGATTAAAATATGAAAAACTATCTTCTAAATGGTGATTGGAGTTGTGAGACTAGTTATATTTACTAAAAGTATAAGAAATAATAAAATATAAAGATTAATAAGTGAAAAACTTCTAAACGCTTTATTTTAGTAAACATATCCCTCCCATAAGCATATATACCACATAAAAAAACAAGAACGCGGGTGCGTTTCATCTTCTTTGGGTTTTAAATTCTCAATCCATAGGCTTGAATTTTCCTTGGATATCCAAATCTAAGGTTTGAATGTAATCCGTGAATAAATGTATTTTACAAAAAAACCATCAAAATCTCACGTGTACACCCCAATATCTCATGTGTTATAACATAATATTCCAAAACAATATACTACGATGTCAAGCTCGGTTTTACCTTGGTGACGATATACTTCTTTCTAAAATCCGATTAGTTTAAGGCTTTCATCTATAATTTCTTTTACTAGTTCCTTATTTTCTTGCCAAAACCTATGCATACGTTTTGGTGCACAATTTATGATTTTTTCATCCAATTTTTTTAAAAACACCTCTTCTAAACTCCATTCTACACACATAAAAAAGAACAAAAATGACTTTTTCTCAAAGTTACGGGGTGTACACACAAATATTTCATTTTTGGGATGTGTGCACTTTGAAAATTAATAAAAAATTATATATTCATTCAAAAATTATGAAAAATAGTAGGACCTTGTATGTGGTATCGCCTAACTTTTACCAAATAGATTTGAAAATTAATTTATAGAATTCAAAAAGGGGGTGCAAAATTTTTTTTTTTTTTACACAAAAATAGACATACTTTGTGTGCGCACCACATTTGACCCTCTTAATATCCACCATTTTCAAAAAAAAGTAGTTTAGAAACTATATTCCAAGCTCTACGGTACTTATTCTTATCACTTTGTAAAATTTTGAGCATATGCATGCCAAATTATTAGATGAAGTTCAGGTTTTGCTGATTTCAGGAAAAATGTGTCCACTTTTGACCCCCTTTTGGTCCCCCATTTCCATGCACTTACCCCCTTTTTCTCATTTTTCTCAAATTTTCGAACTTTTTGGATTTCTCTTAGATTGAGGAGTTAGAAAAATCATAGTGGAGTGCCCCTAAAGCCAAATTTCTCCAATTTTATCTATTTTTACTCAAAACTAGCTAAGTGTTGAAATTTTGAATCCTAGAGAAGGGGAATGCATAAGAAATAATTCCAAGTGCCCAAGAATCATGAAAATACCTAAATTTTTCTAGATTCATCACTTTGAAAATCCATGGAGTTGTCCAAGTCCAAAATTTCCCAAGTTGTCCATTTTTACTAGGGGAAAAAATGGATAACAATACCATTTCATAAGCATTGATGGGAACCATTAAAGTAGACTAGGAGAATCTACAATTGCAAACTAATATTGAAGTTTTGCATATATTACAGGAGAATGTTGGAGTAGTTGCACTTCAATTGGCATAGCTAAAAGCAACCTTAGAGATGAAGATGCACAATTTAAAAGTGTAAATCGAAGATAGTTTCCTACATCTTGTCATTGATTTCATATGTGAGCAAGTAATGAGAGAGAAAAAGCATCTAACTAAGCACGTATGTAAATTGGTGGAAAAATGGAAGGAGAATGATATTACAAAGAATGTCAAAGAGCATGTCATCTAAAACAAGAATGAGGCAAATGATGTAGAGTCCTTTTTTAGGAAATACACCAAGATGTTATAATAGGTAGAAGCACAAGGAAAACAAATAATTTTTGAACTATTAGAATGGAATACTCAACGTTAGAATACAATGGATGAGAAAAAATTGATATAGATATAGGAAATAAAATGAAAGGAAAAATGTTGATCGAATCTAACGTTGAATAAATGGATCATGCGTCATGCGTATATCCCTAGAGGCTTGAGAAAATTTCAGCAATAAATTACAACAGTGGGAGAGAAATACACCATGCAATACATTTTCTCGGAGTTCAAGCATAGAGAATGTGGGATCGACTAGAAATTTTGTAACAGAAATGTAGAATGTCATCACTCACCATGAGAAAGATGCATACAATGCAAAAGAATATGGTTTAGATGAATTTATGCAAACATTAGAACAAATGTAGCTATACTTTGGTATAGTAAATGAGGAGATGGAATATTGGAACTCATACAAGGGGGACTTGGAAAATTTTCTCCCTATAACGAAAGTGATGAATAATACCCCACGGTATGTGTTACAACATATTTTGTTGTGTAGACTCAAAACAACTCACGTAATGCAACCACCACCTTTCACTCCACATACTCAACTAGAATCATCTAATCTTCCCACGCAATACCCATGAGGAAATAGAGAAACAAAATTTTGTTGTAGGTAATCTATTTTTTTTTAAATGTGTAATTTTGATTGATATTTGTAAGTAAAGCCATATAGACTAATATTCATAAGGGTGGTCTATGAGGGAGTTTTCACATATTGACAAGCCGAAAGGGTGGTCTATTGTAAAGTCTACTTAATTAAAAACACATAAGGGTAGTTAATTAGTGTGAAGAGGAAGAAAACCATACAATATCCTCTATGTTGACTATGAGTAGAGTATCACGTATCGCAATGCAATAAGAATTCGACACAATTTAGAAAGAAAAGCACAAATAATTTTCTAGATAATTCAAGAATCTTTTTCTCGAGACGAGACCGTTATAAATACTTTGTTTAGTACTCACATGGATATAGGTGAATATTAGGAATTAATAATGTTCACACTAAGGGGGTGAATGTTAGGAAAAATAATGTTGGTGTTGGCATTATTATTGTATTGGTTGATATTGTTAGGTGAGTGAATATTGTAAAATGAATAATTATTTGAGTAATTATTCATTAATAGTTAATTGTTACATGTTAGTTGTTAGAATATTACAAACATAGTTTGTAATATTGTGTGAGTAGATACATGAGTTGTTTCAATAACTCACTATCCTTAGAATGAGGATGAATGTTGACTCCTTGATTAAAGGAGCAACTTCACCTATAAACATGTATGCTCATATTAGAACAAGGAGTGTGAAAAATATACAATAACGATAAATTTATTTTTTGTAAATATTCTCATACCATTTTATTTGGTATCGAGTGAGATGGGGTTTTGAGGATTCTCAAGGGGCATTCAGTGATTTCTCCCTTGAGGATGAGTGATGTTAGTTTAATAAATTTTAGCATATTTTGTGTTTGGTAAAAATTATGCCTCATATAATATTTAGACTTGGTTTAACTAGTTTATTTTTCCTCAATTACATTATTTTTACATACCAAGCTCGACATTGACTTGTTTTTCAATGAAATATTCATAAATTGGATCGGTGTCCTCCATACACGTCATTTATCTCACTCCATTCAAGTGTTGATAAAATTCTAGAGAGGATAGGAATATTAACATCTATAGTTTATGTGCATACATGCTTTGGCAACATCTCTATCAAATATATGAAGATCTTAAGCTTTTAAGAGGGTGACATTTTTTCTCCAAATTGTGGTTTATGTCCTAATCAATAAAGAAAAGGTGTCATTTAGAACTTGGGAAAAAAAATTGAATTGTTAACACTAAGCTACCCATGTAGTAAGGAAAAATACCTGACACTTATGGTAGATCTTCTCGTGCAACTCGGAGACTAGTCTCATAAGTATTTTTTTATTGGTTCATGGTAATAAGGTACTAAGGATTTAAATTTTATTAAATATCTAATGTTGTATAGCTTGTGTGAATTCTAGTGGTAAAGTTGGTCTTTTAGTTTTTTTCATTAGTGTTGTGTCCATTAAATTTTCTAATCATGTTGATATTGTTTGAAGTCATAAAAAAATTTTCATAATGCGTATCGAATTCAAAAGTTATTTTCATTGAAAATTTAGTATATTCAGCCATTGAGTGTCAAGTAGTCTTTAGTTATTTGAATTTTATTATGGAAAGTCTGGAGCTATTGCCAATTTTCTTCAAATAAAGTCATGTAAATCATCAAGTAATAGAAAAGAGTCATTTGTATACAAGTTTTGTTTTCATCGATCGTCAAATTCGTGCAATGTTATTGTAAGCCAAAAAATTAAAAAATTAAAATAGAAAAATTGCCCACAATTTAACCAAACATATTATCATTTACATATGACGTCCAAATTGGGGAAGGAGGGGGAGTGGGGGAGGGAGGGGGATTTTTTTAGCTTCATGATCAAATCTAGTTGAATTAGAAACACATAAACTAGAGGATGGAGGCACAAGAGGTTGGAGGATAAATAGATACCTCTTGTCTTCGCATCACCACCAATGACGAGCGCCATGTGAAGCTATGCTAGAATTTTTTGGTGTGTGTTTTATTTTCCGTTGTGGTTTTAGTTTTCCTAATTTCAATTGTGTACAATGTGCTTCATTTCGAGTTATTGTTTTCCATGGTTTAATGAATAAATGGAAATTTCACATTGTGGGGTAGTACATCATGTCAATATTCTATTTCCATTTTACACCAAACCATCTAAATTCAAGGGTGACTTCCAAGTGACATGTGGTAATTTCCTATTGTGTTCGAGATTGAGTGGAGATGGTTGACAACAATGGCTATAATTGAGAACATTTTTTCGTATGAGATGTAATGTGAAAAATTATCTAGTGTGAATATTCTTGTTTGAATTTGTAATAAATGAGCAAATCCCCTAATGTGTAAATATAGTGGAAAGATAAAAGCACAAGGAGAAAGTAGCATCATAGTATTTAGGTTGCTGGTTTTCGTGTAAAACAATCCTTGTAGGTTATTGGTTTTCCTATAAAACTATCATTTGTTTTGTTGTTTGGTAAGCTACTTGCAAAAACATCTTAGAGGTTGTTGTTTATCCTAAAAAACAAAACTATCCAAATCATGAGCACGCAAAGGTGTCAATCTGCAAAAGATGTGCGATGATTTTTTCCCCATGTGGGTACTACGGAGGGGAATGTGTGAATGTTAGGGAAAATAATATTAGTGCTCACATTATTATTGTATTGGTTAATATTGTTAGTTGAGTGAACATTGTAAAATGAATAATTGCATGAGTAATTATCTATTAGTAGTTAATTGTTACATGTTAGTTTTTATAATATTACAAACATAGTTTATAATATTGTGTGAGTGGATGTTTGAGTTGTTTCAATAACTCATTATCCTTAGATCGAGGATAAATGTTAATTAAATAACGACTAATTTTAACTATTAATGAGAAATAAATGAGCTTAAATTATTATTATTTTGATGAAAAGGATCTTATATTATATTAATTCAATACGATACAAGATGAATTTCAAAAAAAAGTAGGTGGTATGAGAGCATGCCCCAAAACCACAAACAAAGCTAGGCCAATCCTAGAGCAATGAGATTCAAACTAGGTTGAGCCTAGGAGAGTACAAAAAAATAGGCATCACCTAAAAATAGAAAAAAACACAATCAAGCAAAGAACAACAACAAGCATGCCTGAGGTGGGTGGATCTTGATCATCCGGCCACCTCTAACTAAGAAATTCCTTACCAGCATCTACAAGCTCCCAACCAACAGCAATTTCTTCCTCTGAATCCACTTCCCGCGAGTAGGAATGGCAAGGCTAAGGCGAGGGAATTTGTCTGATGGTGGTAGAGGTGGTGGTGGGTTCCAAGCATCCTAGTGTGAAGCAGTGGTAGGAGGAGATCCCCACCCATGTTGGTGAGGGTGGCAAGCCCCAGCCCTTCTAACGAGCTAACGATTATGGTGGAGAGCCCCGGTCACTATGAGCTAGTGAGTAAGCGCAATGATGTAATGGTCTCGGGGAGCGGTGAGCACAACTGAAAGCATGATGTTGAGACCAAATGCACCAGCCACCGCGGGTAGAAGGAGAGGAACATCTGGTGGGAGACATAAGCACTCTAGAAACATTGCATGGGGCTTCCCCCCGGTGGCACAGAGGGTCTGGAGGTGATCCACCTCCAGCGCCACCTTGTTGGCCTGAACTTGAATCTACAGAAGCACATTGGAGATCACCATAGATTTATTATAAACTGAGAAAGATTGATCAACTGCAGAATTAGAAAAGAAAAAGCATTTCTTTCTTTCCATATCCAAAATAGAATATCCCCCTTGAAAACATGCCAAATCTGGGTGAACATAGGAAAAAGTTTGGGATTATCTCCCAAAAGGATATGTTGTCAAGTGAAGAGGTGAGGCCGTGAAGGAAAGAAAAAAGAATGGATCCAATTCCAAGCAATTTGAGCTTTGGGACAAAACCAAAATATATGCAAGATCGTTTCCAGATGCCCACAAAAAGGGAATTTGGGAGCTAGGATCCCAATTTGAACAAGACGAGCCCCGATAGGAAGACCTTGGTGTAGAATACACCAAAGGAAATGAGAAATCTTGGGCTCCACACATAGAGTCCAAACAGTTTCAAATCACCTACCCCAGGTAGATAGAGTGGAATGAATTCCCCAACGTGTATTAATTTTTCCCACCATGGGAAAATGGGGTGAGAGCCAACAATAACCTTTGTTGGCTTTGTAATTACAGAATGGGGTATCGACATACCACTTCTAATCCGTCCACCATGGGTGAGAGGAATGTACAACAATCTTATGCAACATGTGGTCAGGAACCAAATTGATCACAGTAGTAAAAGTATCTTGATCCTGGTTGGAAAGTTGAAACAGAGCTTTAAAATTTGGCCAAGAGGACCAAGATTGAGAGTTTTTGTAGAAGAAGTCCTCTATTGTGTGAATTCCGTGCTTAAATAATTTGAGCACAGATATTCCCGCAACCTCTGCTAAGCATTTAACTTGGGCTTAAAAATCAACAACCACGGAGAGAGACTATTAGTTGACAGAAATCCCATTATGAAAGTCATCCCCCTTCCACAAAATCCAGGGTTTGAAACATTCCCATGCTTTCCAAATACTCTTAAGCACAAAGGTGCCAACAATTTTAACGAGGCTGGGATGATGAGAAAATTGACAAACCCTAAGCCTTTCCACGCAGGGCAGCCATAAGGAGAACCTTCCGTAATATCGTGTTGTATGAGAACTTTCCAAGCTTCGCCAAGAAGGCTTCGATAATCCATTTGACGCAAAGATTTTGTCCTTGGCATTGAATGTGAATAAGCCCGAGGCCTCCAGAGTTTCGAGGTAAACAACATATATCCCAAGCTACCCGATGAAAACCTTTTCCTATAGAAGCATTAGCCCATAAGAAAGCTTTGAGCAGTTTTTCCAGCTTCTGAATGGAGGATTTGGAAGGAACCCAACACGACGAGTAGTAAACATGTGTGGCTGCAAGAACTTTAGAGTAGATTTGGAACTTTTCACCAAGGATAAAGGCATGGTGATCCAATATTCCAACTTTTTTTGCCACCCGTTGAATGACATAATGCCATAGTTCAATCGAGGAGGCTTGAAAAGCAAAAAGGAATACCCAAAAATTTAAAAATCTCACCATGTTTTAGATTTTCCAATCAAAAGTGGCAATCCAATCAAGTACAGGAAGGAAAGATTTCCAATAACACTGGGTTTTTCACCATTCAATGGATGAGCCGAAGTGTAAGAAAGTATCCAAACATTACATAAGCATTACGAATGTTGGTTTCATCTTCAATAAGCATAAGAAAGGAATCATCCACAAAATTCCCATTAAGAATTTGTGAGTTGGGTTCAACAGCAGTGAGATTCCACGAACAAGATCTTGCGCTTTGGCATGAGTTAAGAGATAACCAAAGCCTTCGGCCACTAGCACATACAGTGCAGGGGCAAGAGGACAACCTTTCCGAATAGACCAAAAAATCCCAAAAGGATTTGAGTTGAGGCCATTAATAGAAATTTGAGCAGAGGCATCTGTAAAAAGCATATTTACAGATTGAATAAAAATGGGTCATTAAAGCCAAGGGGTTGAAGCATGGCGAGAATGAATGGCCATTTAATCTGATTGTAAGCCTTCTCAAAGTCGATCTTGATAAACATGGCCCCCTGATTAGACCTGCGGGCCCATTCCATGCCTTCCCACACCGTGATGATATTATATAGGATGAATCCTCCCTGTATAAATCTTGTTTTCTCTAGCTAATTAATAACAGGCAAAAAATTATGTAATCGTAGAGCTAACACTTTAGAAATGATTTTATAGGATACATTCAACAACGTAATCAACCACCAACATGTGATTTTCTCGAGGTCTCCTTGCTTAGGGATAAATTTAATGTTTCCTTATTAATGCGTGGCCCTAGGGATTGATTCTGAAATCCTTCAAGATAGACTGAAATAGGTCTTTTCGAAAAAAATCCTAAAGGAATTTATAAAATTTACAAGGGAACCCATCGCAACCCTGGCACTTTATCATTATCCATTTGCATAGTGGCTTCATGGAGGTCTTCAATGGTGAGCATTCTCTTGCAGATCACCTTCTAAGCCTCTGATAGTTTGCGCGACACAACACCTAGACATTGATCAAGAGCAACTTGACAAGCTACAGAGGGTGGTTGAGCTTGAAATATGAGCTTGTAATGACGCACAAAGGCTTACAACATAAGTTACGAGTCTGTAATCCGAACTTCATTGTCCATGATAGCTCGGATCTGTTGGGAAGGCTTTCTGGTTTGGAGAGAAAGAAAGAATTATTTCAAGACCCGATCTCCAATCTTGAGCCAATGCATCCGAGCCTGGATCTATCTGCCTCTAGCATTATAGTTATCCGCAATTTGGATTTGTTGCAAGAGCATATTAACTTGCAATTGTAGAGATTCGAGATAAGGGATCACCTTGGAGAACCACCATCACCCGATTGAGAGCTGAGGTGTTAGTGGAGTAAAGCATCGCCAAATTTTTGCTAGCTGTCAGCCATAGATTCTAAGAAATATAGTTGTCTGAGTTAGCGCATCTTCCCACCTCTGTATCCAGCTAGCTTGCATAGGTGGATAAAATCATTGACAGTGAATGGGTTGTGGAATTAAATTTCAAACCCATTTGATATGATTGAAAATGGGGGCATGTTGCATCAAGGTAGTATTAAGAAAGAATTAACCTTTATGACAAAAGGGGTGTGCATCATGCCAATAGATATGATATCGTATAAGAGAATGGTCTGAAAGGACAAATTCATGCATGACCTCCATTGACATAGAATAAATGCTATCAAACTCAAAAAAATCTTGAGCTAACAACATGACCTTGTCAAGCCATTTAAGAATGTGATTCGTCCCTCCATGAAGATTGGTCCACGTGTACCAAGCTTCAGAGGTGGGAATGCAAGATGCGTTAGGATAAAAAATCTGAATTTATTATGCATGAAGTACCACGCTTCCCTTTCACCAAGTTTCCATATCATAGGAAAGTGGCCACATTTATCATTAGGTGACTCAACCATATTAAAATCTCCACTTATTACCCAAAGAGGCATCGGGAATGGAGTTGGCTATCCACCACCACATATCGACCCTTTCGGCCACATCATTCGAGGCGTAAATATTTATGATCCCAAAAGGGTGGCCATCAATATTAAATAGAACCCATATGACATGATTGGTGAGGTTGATACCATGGTCAATTAATAAGGCCGCCATTTGGGAACAAAAAGTGAAATTAGTCCCCCATGCCTTGCTTCATGATTGCTATAGAAATCCAAGTTGTTAGGCCAGATGGATTTGCAAACCATCTATAACTGAAAACCTATAATTTTTACTTCATGTAAAAACAAAACGTCCAAATTTGCACAATGTTGTCAAGTTTCACACACAACATATTTACGACAAGAGTTTGTAAGACCCGAACATTCCAAGATAAGCAATTCATGAGAAATTTTGGTCCAGAGCCATATCCCCATCCTCCAAGCCATCAATGGCATCATATTGATTGTGTAGGAAATGAAAAACATTGTGCTGCAAAATTTCATCTAGATCAACTTTTTTCCGGTCAGTGAACTCAATGTTGTATTTTTCTTCTGTGGAATCCGCGTTGTATATTGGGCTATGGCCCCGAGAGATGCGGGAAGGACTTCGTGCCCGCTTGGACGGGCCTTGTGAGTTCTTTGGCAGCAACATTGGTACTAAGTGTTGGATGGGAGCATGAGAAACATAATTTGTCTAGTCCATGAGAACCGACGCCACAAGGGGTGTGCTGGAGTACTTTGGCAATGGAGTAACCGAGATGGCAGAACAACAGTTGGTTCTTTAGCAATAGTTGTAGGCTCCTTAGTGGGGATACTGAGAGATTGTTCCTTAACAGTTGGCTCCCGATGGCCATGGGAGCCAGAGGCTTTGGATTGCTAGGCTTTGTTCTTGTTTTTCCGCCCAGAAACTTTCCAACCTTCCTCCTGTTGGGGTTTGATTGACTCGGGAGTTGCTTTGGCCACAGGGTGGTTGCAGGGGTACATAAAGTGAGCAATCCTTGATCTTGTGCATAATATCTATTATTTAAATATCCTAATTGGATAATGCCCACACCACCACCTCACCTATACACCTCATCTAGCCACCTCACCCTAAGACCTATTCTTAGTATGTTGCCATAACTAACTAAGACCTACCTAAAACCTAAAAATCAAAGCCTACATTCCCTCTAACCACATTCCCACCCGTTAGAAAGGAGGCTTCCATTCTAATCCGTGGAGAGAAAATGAATGAGATCCAAGAAAATCAAGAGGATCTACTAGTTTAGTAAACCTAGGAAATCCCACCCTAACCGACGCCGGTTACCCTAAACCACCCGGTCAACCCGGAACCATCATCGGATTACCATTTATTCCCCAAAACAACCTAATTTTGAGGTTGGCACATCTTTGAGAGCAAGAGATGAAACCAGAGCTGCATGCAAGTAGAACCAACATTGTACATGCATCAGAGCATCCACAACCAGTATCAGAAGCAATCACAGAGCCACTTGCATTCACGGGAGCATCCTGGGAAGCGCCATCACCACACCAAACTACACACATCTTATCAACTACCATTGCCATAGACCATCAAGCTCATAACAAGTAAGTGTTTTGTTAACCAACATTTATCTATTGTCATTTTAGTAGACTCTTTTACTTTTGTTATTAGTTTCTACTCCCATTCCCATTCTCCCACCATTTACCTCCATGCAAACTTGACCATTCCTTCACCCACACCATTGAACTGCCCATACCCGGTTTTAGAGATCCTGAGTATACCTAAGACCTCACATGAGACCTTGCCATTGCCCTTTCCATTTCCATTTAGCCTCAGATCTGTCACCACACCAAGTTTTTATTAAGTTTCTGTACCCCGACCATACCGACGTTGGTTACCCACAACCATCGTTGGTTCACCTAAACCGACATCGGTCATACCAGACCGATGTTGGTCTCTGTGTTTTTACCCTCAGACCAAGAACAAGCTTAAAATCTCCACCAAATACCCAAAATAGCCCAGAACCAGACCCTGACTAGTACCAGTACTCTGACAGAGACCTTGACCTTCAGATTTAATCATAGCTTAGCCTGTTGTGAATGAATTTTCTTATTGTAGTCAAATGAGATACCTAAATCATTTTAACTATAGTAGGATTTCCTTTATTGTTAACATTGAGTTGTTTTAAACAATGGATTGACAAATGCTCTAGGAGTATCACACTTCCCGGATCTAGCATACGCTAGGTAGTCCACTGCATATACTATTTAACTTCTATTTGGTGGTCTTGTTTTCTATTTTAGGTAGTTCCTCCTAGCCAAAAGGAAGCTCTCACGATCAGTTGTGGATCAAGAAGTCATACGCACAACAACCTACAACCAACATTTTAACAAGTATTCCTCCTAGCCCTTTACCCTTATCTATTTTCGTCAATATTCAAAGAAACACTCTAGAATCAGGTGAAACATTTTGGCATGCTAGTGGGACCCATTCGGGGTTCTTTGCATTTCTTCATTTCTAGGTGAAAATTTGCATGTTTGTTTCCTTTCTAAAAGGTTCTCACATTAAAATTTCTCCCCTAGAATCTTCTTTTCTTCTATTGTCTAAAAGCAATCGTATTTTGGTGCTTTAAAATGAACATTTCTTCCCTTTCATTAGTATCGCATTAGTGAAAGAGCATCCCTTCTCTGTTCATCTTTTTGTGTCATCGAATTCAATATTTGATTTGGGTTTAAAAATCACTTCATTTCATTCTACTTTTCTGCATTAGCTCACATTAATTGAGGGCAACCTATACACTGGAAGTCATTCCCAGCTGATGGTTGAAAATGAATAGAAAGCACACTTCTCTCTCTCTCTCTCTGAGTCTTACCAAACTACACAAATTCAAAAATATACACATTCTTAAATGACATCTTTCTTGGGAATGCCTGTCAATGATCACACTGATAAGAGGATTGGTAGGTACTCCCCAACTCATTACTTCTATCGAGTCATATCTTAGAAGACGGCCCACCCCCACCATAACATACCTAAAACCTCTCCTTGTAGATCTCCTTCTTCGTAGGAAGCCTTCCTCACCAAAAAATTCTATTCTAAAGTTCATGAGTCAGTCCTTAATAGCATAAGTTGAACAAACATAATAGAAAAAAGCACTCTTAGGATCGTATTTTTCTTAGTGTTTTGTTTGGCTTGTGTTTTGAGGTGAGAGGACACGTTCTTCATTTTCTTATTTCCCCTTTGCACGCTCCTCATCATAGTTGGTGTATTCCAGCTTCATCTGAGTGTGTCCTGGACCTATTTTCATCATTCTCAGAATTTTGGGTTTGATTCCATATCTGATTTTAACTCACAACCACCTTTTCTTCATTGTTGTTTCAATTTCACAAGAATGGCGATTAGGTGTCGGTCAAGACCATCATCGGTTACCCCTTGACCATCATCGATTTTACCCAACTAGCATGTCGGTTTACTATTCTTTTGGTTAACCTACCCAAAAGGACACCTGTTTCACCTTCTTTGTTGTTTAGAGTCTCTATCACTCTCATCATATTCACTGCCAGGTAAATTCCATCAACATCTTGTCTACTTGGAAAATTATTAGCCTTTTACCTTGTTTTGACAAACTATCCATTTTCTATAGTGAGTGACCATGCAGGTTACCTGTGACCGGTGTCGGTTTACCCTAATCTAGCATCGGTTAGCCTGTTCAAATTTCAGCAGACATTTTGTACCTAATCCACCTACCACCACCTATTTCTCCTATCTCTATTGTATTTCTGTGTCATTTATAGAAAGTAGTCCTACCACGTTAGTACTTGTTCACATGGTGTTGACGCGTAGCCAAGAAAACACCCTCATATTCCATGCCAGTTGTCAACCACTCCCACCTAGTCCTTCACCACCTTCTATTTTATCACCCATGGATCCTACCCAACCTATCACTATCGCCACAGGGGATGAGGAGTTCACACGACTCCTTGACCAAAACCCCCACCTTGCAGTTTTATCTTTCCCACTCATCCACTCGAGATGCCTCGGGTCAGTTGATATACGGCATGCCCGTATCTATCCCTCGACTCTCATTCCTACTTCTTCGCATCAGCCCCCTCTGGCTCCGCTGCTACCCACACTACCTTGCCCCCAGTCGTTTCGTAGCTAGGCCCTATACCTACTATGACCGCCACATCTGCCACATCTGTTGCACCTGCCACATCCACTATACCTTCGCCAACCACCAGAACATAACCTCATCCATGCCTATTGTCTCACACATACCCATAGCTACACAACCACCCCTAGTGTCGGTGACCTCTACCCCTTTTCAAAACATTGTCCTTTCTATTCCACATTCCTTATCCCCCTTAGCCCCCATTTAGCTGGGGCTAGGGTCACCATGACCCTTCCACCTCCATATATGTACTATCAGCAGCCTCTGTTTCATCTATCATTCATTCTAGGTACGTACCCCTATTTCACTCCCTCCTTCTCAATCTACCTATATGACATGGCACCATATACTAGAATGCCACCCCATCATATGTCCAACACCAACCCTCTTATGTTACAGGAGATACCCATCCATCACAACCTACCAATGACCTAATCAAGTTAATGATGGACAAGATGTAGACACTGGAAGCATCGGTTTTTGGCACACATAACACTCTCACCTATGATGAGATTTGTAATGAGCCCATACACCCATCCATTCCTATTCGTCCATATCCATACATTGGGAAATGCCTAAATTTAACCGCTTCAACAAGCAAAGAGGACCCGCAACAACATTTTTGGTCTTTCAAACATGGGTGTTATCTGATCGCCCATGATGATGCTTTACTCCTGAGGACCTTTCCCATGTCTCTTGATCGGGCCCACATTAGACTGGTATAGTGGGTTACCTAGACATTCTATCTTCTCATTTAATCAGGTAGCCCAAGCCTTCTTGGATCACTTCTCCATCAATGTTGTTAAGAAGGTTACCATGACTGACCTCTACTCTACGCATCAATATGATATGACAATGAATCTATCGCAGATTTTGTCGCTCGTTGGTAGCTTGATCAATCAACTCACATTCCAACTACCACAAACCAAACTCATAGAGCTCTTCACGTGGGCTTGTGCTAGACATATTTCACCAACCCTGCAGGTGTAGACTTTTGAACCTTCGATGAGGCATTCACCATGGCACGAAAGCTAGAGATTTGGGCCATCGAAGAAAAGAAAATTCAACTACGCAATAAGAATGGACATTTAAGTCAAATGATACCTCTTCTTCTTGAAACCACAAAATAATTATTCAAAATCCAAGGGAACCACTAACGCAAAGTGGTACTCAAGGCCGGCCCACTCATCCATCAAATTAGGCTAACCCCTCATCTAATCTTTCTCTCCTGTCCAGACCTTTCAATTCAGATGGGAACAATGGAAATACACCCCAATTGGGGAGCCTTATTCTTCTATCTTAGAAAATCTCATTAAAGTTGGGGCCATCACCCTTCCTCCCGTAAAACCACACACTTGGTTTTGATCCTGCTCACCCCACACCCGTGGTACAAAGAGCATGACTTCTACAACTATCATCGGGTAAAAGGTCATAGTGATGACAAAATTGCATCACTTTCAAAAACATTGTCCAAGAAATGCTCGAGAAAGGTGAGTTAACCTTGGATAATCCTAATGCACCTACCAATCAAAACCTACACATCTTCAAGAAACCATTTCCTAATCACGCCCCTTCTTCTGATCAAACTGGAGAGACCTCAACTAATGATAGCCATACCCGTGAGGTCCATGCTATTTTCAGTGATGCACCTAGTCACTTCCCAATTACCTCATATTCCTTCCATAGAGGAAATCCTAGCCGAAGTCCTCCACCTACACATGAACCCACTTCACCTATTCCTCCACCCATCAGAGGAACACCCTTCGTCTCCCCCCTCACTGTGAGGAGCCTTCTATTAACATCGAGACCATTTCACCTTTGGCTTCTCCACCTAGAGATCCATCACCCACAGTACCTCTCCGACCCACGGAAGATGCTTTTCTATCTCCTCCACCCACAGAGGAGCACCCATCATCTCCTCCACCTATCAAAGATCCTAGTAGAAATGTCTTTGCCTCTAGGTGACCATTCTCCATCAGCTACCCAAGATCCTGCGGACTTACTTTGGCTCTCTTACCCACAGAAGTTGAAGCTAGTGAATTCCCCATTTCTAAGACACATTTTATGGGAATCACCATTGGATCCACATCGACCTCACCTACAACAGTGATGTCATTCTCACGCTTAGCCTGACCACCTGGATTATGTGGATAGAGCCTTACTTTGGG
The DNA here is from genome assembly GCA_018340775.1 of Taxus wallichiana var. yunnanensis. Taxonomy (NCBI): domain Eukaryota; kingdom Viridiplantae; phylum Streptophyta; class Pinopsida; order Cupressales; family Taxaceae; genus Taxus; species Taxus wallichiana. The sequence continues at coordinate 578,886,335 of CM031242.1, forward strand.
GGTGTCTTCTACTTCTGTCTCAACACAAATGCAGATGTCACTCATTGACACTTCCACTATCTATCAAAAATATTTTGGCCACTCAAACCAAACACAACCACAACTATCACAAATTCTCCCATGATGCCACTCATGGCTCAACTCACCCCTCTACCCATAACTCAACATGCTTCTACATCCAAACCTACACCTACATCATCTTCCCTGCCTAAACCTATTACTACCTTAGGGGTCATCCCAATGGCCAACCTTACTCATCCACCCATCAAATTAGACTTAGCCACATCCTCCAAAACTAACACCAAACCTAATCTAGCCCCCAAACAGAAGAACCAATCCCTAGATCTCATACCCAACCTCACCGATCACACCTTCATCACCTTCACCCCTTCCATCCATCTTAGGACCTTGCCCTTCCAGCATGGTTAAGAAACCTCCACCCATTGGTAAACTAAAAACACAACAGCCCATTCCTCCCTCGCAAACCTCTAACATACCCAAGCACCCGACATGACTTCCACCCACACCTACAACATTTTTACCACCCATACCTCCAATACCATCGATAACTTCTTCACTACCCATGACACTTTAGTCTCTTTCCCTCACACCTCCTACATGAACCCGCACCATCTACCTTCACAACACCTCGGTTATCCCCATGGGTAACTCGCCCTCTTCCACCATCCACTTTTCCCTCTAGATATCATGCACCCGTATCACCTTTACCCAAGAAGGTGCAACCTAAAGACAAAAATGCTACCCTCCAATAAGGTAGTCAAGCCAACCACACACTCTATTGCAGTTCATCTGCCATGCCCCTACCCAAGCAAACACGACCAACACCTAAGACCACACCAGCACCTAAAACCATAGCTCGACCCACTCCCCCTCTTGCAAAGACCCTTCCTATACAATCATTGCACCTACACCCAAACCCACCTTCACTTCCCATTGTGATCCACTAGCGGGATCCTATGCCAAAATCTTAACCAACCTCCTTGAAACTTTTTGTCATCACATTACCACCTCTCAGACCTTATGACCCACTCAAACCCAAACCAAAGGGTTTGATGACACCAAAATTTGTACCTACCATCGTGTGCCAGGGCATGATGTAGAGAACTACAAGGCTTTGAAAACCATTCTTATCTAGTTGTGTCCTCCTGAAGAAAACTTTGATGATGATGACCTTCTCGATGAGGACCCCATTTCACCAACACCCATTTCCATAGTTCTTCCCTCATTTCCTACTCAATGACCAAGACCTCCACCCCCACAACTCTTAGAGCCACCCCTAAGATTTGAAATTAACATGGTTCACATCAGAGAACTTGCCAAACCTCCACCCAAATGTCGGTGTGCCCAACTCATTTCACAAGGTTCCTTCCCCCTCTTGGTTTTTTTCCCTTCCTGTCATTATACCTTTCATGGCTCACCTACTTCACCTACCTCCCCACCTCAAATCAACATGATCCACATTGCTACCCATGCTTAGAAAGATAAAGGAAAGGAAAAGGCAACTGACCCACCAACCAATCCTATACCCAACATACCATCTGCACCCACACCTAAAGTCACTATTCATGGCCCCACATATCCTATTTCTAATGGGGTTACACATCGCACGTGATGCTCAAACAATTACACCAATCCCCTCAAAATGTCCTATATGACCTCATCCAAACCTCAGAATCCCATCATCAAGCTCTCATGGAGGTTCTTCAGTCTATTGAGGTCTTACCCAATGACCCTACACCGTGGCCTCCATTATTACACCTCATCATGTAGCCTCTCTTACCAAATTACCATCTTCTTCTACACCTCCACCTACTCACCAAGTAGCCACCCTTAGCTTCTCAGATGAAGAGATCACACCACACCAAACCGATGACCCAGATCCATCCAGCTCTTTTCATCTCCATCCACATCGATGATATACATGTATGACGTGTTATGATCGATGGGGGTGCTAGCATTAATATCATCTCCTCCCATGCATTCGACCAAATGTGCATACCTAAAATTACATGCATAAACATCCTGTCATGTTGCATTCATTTAATGACACTATCACCTCTACACTTGGCACCATCATCCTCCATGTTTGCGTGGGCCCCCACACTATTCCAGAGTTATTTTACATCTTGGAGGGGGAATTTCAATATAACTTGTTACTTGGTAGACCCTGGATTCGTGTCATGGGTTGTGTTCCTTCCACTTTGCATCGTTGTGTAAAGTTTGAGCATGAAGGACACACCTATACCATTCTGGCTGACCCATCACCCTTCAAAACCTGCAACATGCTTTACCGACCCAATGACGTGCTTATACCCATTAAAGCATCTACCTCCATGACCACTACCTCTTCACCTACACCTCCACTCACCAATGTCATCACTACCTCAACCACACCTACATCCTCCATTCCTACCGCTGCCACAACCTCCATGGTGAACCATTAGCCTCCCAATCAGTTGGCTCCACCTCCGATCCAACCTCTAACATCATCTATCCCAACTACCCACATATCAACCACCGATCCCTTAGAAGGCATTTTTCAATGCCTCACTCTGGGGGAGTATCGCCTATATAGTGTCAACACATTCCTTACTCCACAAGAGTATGGAAGTCTTCACCAACACCCTCGCTATGATCACCGTATAGGAGAGCATCTCCTTTATGGTCCTCCCCACCTTCGTACCAATCTCACCTATGGGGGACTTGATACTACCACTTATACACCTAAACCACCATCACAAACCCACCCATTTTCTACCGACCTCCAGTCACTCACCAATCGCCATTTCACCCACACCTTCCTACACCGATGTGCATGGAAGGGTTTTGGTTTTGGATTTTACGAGCAAGGTCATCACACTATTATTCCATGTACTACCCACAAACATAATGACCATAGTGGTATTGGCTTTGTTGAACCACCTACCAAGAAGGCTCAATTGAACTCATTGAGAACATCAGCCCTTCTTCACCTTCTTCACCCGCTCCACCTTCTTCACCACCTTCACCAATAGAGTCGATGGATCTAGAATCCATTCCTCCTAACTTTTTTTTTCATAAACACCATTTCCTTGGGGCCTCTGACTTATCAACACGAGGGTGAGGCTCCCTCTTCTCTCCCTTCTGTATCCTGAAATGATGATGATGATACACCTTCGATTAATGTCATTCAATGTCGGGATGATGAATCTATACTCACCTATCTTGGTGTGAAGACTCATATATTCATCGGTCGTTACCATCTGAGATGCAAACCATGTTGAATGAATCGACTATTAAAATCAACATCCATACTCAGGATGACCCACACATTCTAAAGATTGGCCAATCTTTAGATACTGTTAAACAGAAGCCATCACTTCTTTTCTCAAAGATCATAACCATGCTTTTGCTTGGTCTTATGTAGACATGCCGGTATTGACCCCACCATAGTGGTCCACAATATCGTAACCATTCTCGATGCCAAACCCATAAATTTTTTTTTGAGGAAAATGCACCCTCGCATTGCTCTTCTGGTCAAAGAAGAACTTCAAGTGCCTACTTTTTGTTTCCTTCATCTTACCCATTGATTATCCTCGATGGATTTCTAACATTGTCCCTATCACTAAGGTGATAGGGGACTCTCACATTTGCACAGATTTTTCGTGACCTCAACCTAGCATGCCCAAAAGATGACTTTCCTCTGCAGGTATTGACCAATGGTTGACCTTACCACCTTGGTCACGAGATGCTATCACTCATGGATGGTTTTCAAGTTATAACCAAATCTTGCTTTGCCCCAGAGGATCAGCAAAAACCACATTCATCACCCCTTGGGGACCCTTCTGCTATCGAGTCATGCCTTTTGGCCTTAAAAATGCTGGTGCCACATATCAATGGGCTATGACTTACATCTTCCATGACATCATGCATCATATATTGGAAGATTATGGATGATCTCCTTGCCAAATCTAAATGTCATTCTCGAGCACCTCGCCATCCTAAAAACCATCTTTGACCACCTCATTAAGTATTGTGTTCACCTTCAACCCAAGAAGTGTGTCTTCGTGGTTCTCTCGGGGAAAACTCTGGGATTTATTGTCTCCTTACGTGGTATAGAGGTTGACCCTACTAAAGTCAAGGCCATTCTTGAAATTCCTCCACCCACTAATCTTAGGAAACTCCGTAGCCTACAAGGTAAGTTGCAATCTATTCACCATTTCATTTCACAATTGTCTGATCGGTGTCAACCATTTCATCATCTTCTCAAGAAGGATGTCTCCTTTAAATGGGATGATGACTGCCATAAATCTTTTGAGGCCTTAAAACAATACCTTCTCCAACCACCCATACTCATTCCACCTAAATATGATCAACCCTTCTACCTATACATCTCTACTACCGATCACTCCTTAGGGGCCATGCTCGCTCATCACGATGAACAACACAGGAGAGAAGGTAATTTATTACATAAGCCATACCTTTTGGACTATGAAACCTGATATACCCATGCAAAAAAACTTTGCTTAGCCTTAGTTTTCATTGCCACCAAACTCCGCCATTACCTACTTAATCACAAAACCTATGTGGTGACCAACACCGACCCCTTACACTTCATGTATGCCAAACCTTACCAAAATCAATGAGCTGCATGTTGGCTTATGCTTCTGGCTGACCTCGACCTCGAATTCACCCATCAAAGGTCCATCAAGGGCTAGGCTATCACTGACCAATTGGCCGATGCACCTATTTTTGAGGGGACCAACCCTCTAACTTTGACTTTCCAGATGAGTCTATTGCCACCCTTTCCTTGGATGAACCCGCGTACCAAATGACACTCTTCTTGATGGTTCCAAGTGTTAGCATGGGGGTGGGGCTGGTGTTATCCTCATTCCACTTGATGGTGAACCCATGCCTTTGTCTTTCAAACTTGATTTTGATTGTATAAACAATATTGTTGAATACGAAGCACTCGTATTGGGTCTCTAGCTACCTATGCCTTAGATGTTAAGTCAATCAACATCTTTGGTGATTCTCAATTGGTCGTAAACCAAGTCAATGGTATATACCAGTGTTGTAATGAGATACTTCAAAAGTATAAGCATCATGTGGACATACTTTTGACCACCTTTGACCATTACGCCCTTCAAACCATTCCCCCATTCTACCAACAAATTTGTAGATACCATGGCCTGCTTGGCTTCTCAAATACCCGCTTCTCCGCCGACTCTAAAATATTTGTCACCGTACAAAGACTCTAATCACCCTCTTATTTACCTCATGAAGTTTACTCTATCGGAACCGCTGCTCCCGACCCGAGTGACCTTTGGTATAAACAATACTCAAACTATCTTTCCCTCTCCATCTTACCTCCCAACCTCACTCATAATGGACAATGTGCCTTTCTTAAAAGGGTCTCTGTTACATCATCTGGGTGGCCTCCTCTATAAGCATGGCTTTGATGGTATTCTCTTACGGTGCCTTATGAGTTCTGAAATTCCTTATACCATTAAGGAAGTTCATGATGGCATATGTGGAGGTCACTTCAGTGGCCTTACTATTGCTAAGCGTATTCTTTGCCTAGGCTATTACTGGCCGACCCTTAACCATGATTGTTGTGACTACATGTTAAGCGTTGTGTAAAATGCCAACAACATGCCAACCTTCATCATACACCCAATCATGCCTTACAGGTCACCCGTGACCTTTGGCCCTTCTCTCAATGGGGTTTGGATCTTGTGGAGAGATCAATCCCCATTCTTCCCAAGACATCAATGGATAATCACCGCTACCAAATATTACACCAAATGGGTTGAAGCCATACCTCTCATCTCCAAAAAAGTCAAGAAAATATGTGAGTTCATCAATCATCACATCATTTATCGCTTTGGTGTCCCGCATCACCTCATTACTGATAATGGAAAACAATTCAAAAATAAAACCTTGTGGAAACTTTGCATGACGCCTTTGGTATTCAGCTAAGCTTCTCATCACCATATTACCCACAAACCAATGGCCAGGCTGAATCCACTAATAAAACCCTAAACAAAATTCTTATGAAAGTGGTTAATGATACTGGGAAGGACTGGCATATGCACATTTATTTCACCCTGTGGGCATACCACACTAGTATTCACACTTCCACTACTACCACACCTTTTTCTCTGGTCTATGGTATAGAGGTTGTGCTACCTCTCGAAGTCTAGATTCCCTCACTTTGTATTTCTCTTCATGACATGCTCAATGATGATGACTTTCACCAAGACCGCCTAACACAACTTGAGTTATTAGATGAACGTCATCTTAATGCTCTTGACCATCTTCAAGTTTACCAAAAACATGTATCAAACGTGCCTATGAAAAACGTGTTCATGAACGAACCTTCCAAGTTGGTGACCTTGTCCTGAAAGAAAATCAACATGTAACTAAAAAGAAAAAAAGTAAACGGGGAAAATTTGCTCCTAATTGGCTTGGACCATACATCGTGACTCATACTTATGGATCAAGTGCTTATCATTTATCTTCACTAGATGGTAAACCCAAACCTGAGCCCCTTAATGCCTTACATCTTCGACCATTCTATTATTGAATTTCAGTCCCCCTCACCTTCTTCCTCTTTTCATGCTCATCCCTTGAGCACTTTTTACTTCCCTTCTTTCACTATGCCCCCCCAATGATTAAACAAGAATCATGTGCATACCCATCACTCTTTTATCTTCTCTTAAATATGTGTACCGATGTTGCACATGGCATGATTCTCATGGATACTTTTTGTCTGCTTTTAGATGAGATCCCATGGTCATTTCACCTTGCTTTCTGAACAAGAATCCTATTCTTCACCTTAGTCTTGTCCATGACTTAAAAATCCCTCACATGGGATCAACTCCTTGAGTCAAACTTCTAATAAAAGATGACTCCCTCAAAAGGACATCTTTCTCTCTAAATCGCTGTTATAAATAGACTGCTCCCTTGAAGGAAACTATGTAAAGATCTTTAAAAAAAAGAGAATCTAAAGCTTCTCGCATCGATCGCCTTGCGAAGACCTCAAGGAGTTAATTTTCTCATCCCATATAGACTTCCCTCATCGAAAAGTCTATCTCAACTATAAGTCAAAAAAAATTCATCATGGACTCGCTCATCGTGATCTTGGATCTCTTGCCAAAAGGCATGCTACCTCATATCATATAACATAACCATTTTTTTCACCTTCTCACCCTTTGCACCTTCATTTCCTACCACCTCAAGGGACCTATGAAACCGAGACATTCGGTGATCATGTGACTATTCTTCACCTTTAGAATAATCAATCATGCAATGTCTTTAGGGTCTTCCTGTTCATCAACCTATCTAAGGTATGACCCACCCATTATGATCCTTACCAATCAGGTGGCTTTCTTGCCTCCTCTTATCTTTTAACCTTCTTCATTACGTATTGATTACCTTATACAAGCCTAGATCCTCGACGCTTATCTTTGGGTAATTTTTCCTCTTTCACCCAAATCAACTCAAAATCACCCATACCAATGTGCCCACAATTCACCCATACCTAAAAGACCTAAACTCAATCATGCCTATAACCTACCAACTCATTCTCATACCTCCTCACATTCTTCCCTAGCTTATGGGAGAACTACATCGACCTAAGGTCCCTTTTCACGGGACTATGTAGGCAACACTCCAAGGGCATGGGGCCCTTGGAGGTTAGCTCGACCACTCTCTACCCAACCAATTCCCCTTTTCCTTTTCCTAAATCACATTCTACCCTAGTTAGTTTCCTTTTTATATCAATAATTGGAAATTTAACCAAACAAACAACAGATTGCTTCACATTTTTATCATCATCATTCATACATTCATTATGTCTACCATTTCTTTACCATTATCATGCATGTGACTATAAAACATCTCAAACGTGACCCATATCATCATTAATTGCACAAATTAATGAATTACATACTCAACCCATTTCAACTCAACCATCTATAAACCAACCTGACTCCATCCATACCTAAACCAAAACCTAACTCCATCCATGCCTAAACCAAAACCTGACTCAATCCATACTTATGACCTGACTCAATCCATGCCTATGACTGACTCAATCCATGCCTAAACCACAATAACCTGACTCAACCATGCCTATAACCTGACTCCACCATGCCTAACACACCTATCATGAATCCATCTATGCATAATAATCCAATTCTATCAACACAGATACATCATGCCAAAATCACCATCATCTCTACTATCATCCTACTCAATAATAAAAACATCCACTCAGTGCCCACTTTGGATTATGGTTTTTATCTTTGTCACTACACTTATGGTTATATTATAGTTTTGATTTAGCATGCTAGTAGATATCAGAGATACTGAACTGTTATTGATTTGATTCTTATATGATGCATATGGACATTGGAGACATTTGATGTTGATCTTGATATACTATTGACATGATTATTTATCTGTATTTCTGACATGTGATATATTTAATCATGTTTAATAGACCTTTGATAATTAGATTAATGTTGTGATCGTTTTGACGTGGATAAAATGTGGAATGGAAATGTGCTAGAAACTTTAGTGATATCGTATCTTGCATAGATGATATTAATTCGTATATAGTTGATTTTAGATTTATATTGCATATTTGACATGAATGTTTTAATGCGGCCACAAGGCCGAAGGAGGTATCCTCTATTTGCAGGTATATTATATTCACAACAACATCGGGGGAGTGGAGACCAACCACATCGGAATTCAAGAAGAATTCAACTAGGGTCACCATGGCAACATGTAATTGTGTGTGTGTTAGAATTATTGGTTAGGAGAAAATTGTGACCTAGGGGTCATGTGTTGTTTTGTTTTAATTTTTCCTCTTTGATAATGTTAGTATGTGTTTTCCTTTAGTAATGAAATTTACATGTTTTATTATTTAGATTTTTGGATTTGTGTTTACCCCTTTATTATTCATGGGTTGTAGTGTCTTAATTAAGCTAATTTAATTTTTTTCTAAACTAATTAAAGATGTGACCAAAAAGGAGTTCATTTATTAAACTTGATTTACTCTTGGATTTTGTGTTGAGTGAAGTGTGTTTGAGTTTTGAGTGTAGCACACTCTACCCTTCATGGGAAACTCGAATTTGGCCTTAGAGGCCAAATTTGGAAGCTTGTGGGACAAGTAAAACTTGTCCCACACCTCTTAAATGCCCATGCCAACCCTACCTATGGGTTGGGGGTCAAATTTAGGCTCTTTTAGGTGTTTTGGGAAGTTAAAAAGGTAAAATGTTAATTGCACTTTCTTTCAAATATTTAATTTTGTCCTTTGGGGGAGTGGGCTTAGATGGAGTGTGTAAGGTTCTTGTCATTCCTCCAACCACTTATTAATTATGCATTGGAATATGAGGTTGACCAAGTGATGTGGAGTGGAGAGGAAATGAGGTGGCATCCTACTTGGAGCCACATCATCCCTCCCTCTCCTTTCTCTATTTATTGAATTCTTGTTGCTTGTTTTGGGGTTGGATGATCATTTTTAGTCTCTTGAATTTTTGGAGAGTGAGAGGATTTGGAGAGAGTTTGTGGATTTTGGAGCTTTGTGGATGCTTGCTTGATCTTTGGAGAAGCTTGGAACTTCATACTTGGAACAAGCTCTACCATGGAGAGGTAGGAGCTTCACCTTAGTTTAAATTATGTTATTTGTTTTATTGTATGTGTGTATATGTTGTGTTGAATGTTGTTGTCTCTTTGAAATGCTTGTTGGGTGTGGGTAGAATGCCTAAGTTGGGAGTGGGAGGAGACTATGGAGTTTTTCTTGTAGGGAGGCATAAGAGATCACTTTCTTGTGGAGGGAGTTTGGGTTGGGTGCCCCATCTAGTATGAGGAATGCTTGCATTTCTTCTTGTTCTTATTATGAGGGAGCCATAAGAGTTTTTTAGGGAGGCATAAGAGTGTATGGAGGTATAAGGGGTACTTGAGGGAGGCATAAGAGTTGATAGGGGAAATTGTGTTTTGCATTGGAGGCTTTTAGGTGGGCACCCATTCCCATTGGGAGGCATAAGTGGCCTCCCATAGGTCTTACTCTTTTGGCTTTCTTGATAAGCCTTGTGATCTTGTTGCTTTGTTGTTTCCTTCTTGTTGAGTTGTTGTGTTTTTTATGTAAATGGAATGAATGTGAAATTATATGTTAAGTATTGTGGAAGCTAGTAGTTGCCATGAGTTGAGATCTTCTCCCATTGTAATGTGGTTGGGGCTCGAGGGCCAATGGGAGGATGGCTTCTCCTCTCCATTGGATATCTTGGTTGGGTGGAGAGCGTTGCCTCTCCCCCTATTTTGTTGTGAATCAAGAAAACTTCTTAGAGGAGCTATCTTGTTGGAGTTGGAGAATGGAGTCTTGTTGGTGACCATGTGAAACTTCCTTGTATTTTTACCCACTTAGAGTGGAAGAAATTGTATTAATGTAGTTCATTCTTTAATTACATTTTGTATGGATTCCCACTTCAAGTGGAGGAAATTGTAATGACTTTGTAAAAGAAAGTTGTAATCCAATTGTTGTTATTGTTATTGTATTGCATGTAGAAAGAAACAAATGAGAAAAGAAAGAAGAAAGAATGTTATTGTAAAGTTAGTTTGCAAATAGAAAAGAAAGTATTTTCTCCTTGTTGAAATCTTGAATGTATTGTGAGAAAAATAGTGCTTGTATTGAAAGATTAATCTATTTTACAATGGAAAAGAAAGTATATTTTCATTGAGTATTTATTGTATTGTAAATGTGAGAAAGAAGAAAATGTAGAGATTGTTAGAAGTTGAATTTGTTTACAAAATATCATTGTATGGAAAATAAAGTTAATATGGTTATTTTGAATGAATGAACATTGTAGTAAAATGAAAGAGGAAAATAAGTTAGATTATATTGCATTGGGAAATTTGATTTTATATAAGGAAATGATAAGTAATGAAATAGATTTATTTTCCCTTGTTATTGTAATGGAAGAAAGAATCTAGTTAAACAAATAGAAATTATTCTTATAAGTAGATGAATTTTATTAGAAATGGAAACACTTTAAAATGACTAGACTTAACTAAGAAATGAGTAAATGAGCAACAAACCTCAATTCTGGAGCTTTAAAATGAACAAAGACAACTTAAAATGCATTTTTACACCCTTTAGCAACTTTAGTTTTTGTGTAAAATTCTTAGCTTTAAGGTTCTATTTTTTCAAGCAGTAATGCCGCTCTGTGCAAAGAGGCGGTCTTGTAACCGCCGCTCAAGCTATGGCGGAGGTCTCAAAACCACCGCTCAGTAGGGTGGCGGTCTGTGTTTGTCACCCAAGTAAGGCGGTGGTTTCACAACCGCCACTCTAGAAGGCGGTGGTCCACTGTTTGTCACCCTGGTAGGGCGGCGGTCCTAGGACCACCGGTCTACTCTGGGCGGTGGTTCTGTCACTTATGACAGAATTCCACGGACCCACGCCTGTGCATGAAATTTAACCAGTTTTCACTAATTCCTAAGTTGTAAAATTTAATCTATTACTACCAGCAAGTAAAATAAAGATAAATACTAAGGATTGGAATAACAAAACACACAATGGTGAATCTAAAAGCATTCTTTCATTTATAACAAAAGGGGTAGGGTTTGCCCCAAATTTAAACCCAATACACTAAAATCTTGGAATAAAAACTAGATTGGAGGAGGAAACTCCTCCTAATCCTTGAAGGAAATATATTACAAAATAAAGACAAAACTAAGCTAAACCTAAACTAAATCTTCATGTAGAATTCCTCCATGGATCCTTCCTCCTTACTCCCATGGCTTCCTCCTCTCCAACTTGCAAATCTAACAAAATAAAATGAACCAAATGAGAAGATTAGAATGAGAAAAAGGTTTTAATAGAATTTCATAAGGATTTTAGGGCAAGGATGGGAACCCTAGGATCTAGTGGCTTAGATGGATTTGATCCAATGGTGGAGGATTGACCCTACCTTTATTAAGTACAAATGTAATTTAAATGTTTAATGTAAAATCCTTAAGGGTATGTGTAGATGGGTGAGTGGGGTCATTTAATTGCCTAGGGGTGTGATGTTCCTTTTAACCCTTAGTATGTGTAAAAATTTAATAAATGACCCTTTAAGCTATTAAAGTAATGGATTTAATAATTTAGCATAAGGTTAACCTTGTTAGGATTGAACTTAATTTGAAAGAAGAAAATATCTAATTAAGTGAATTTAAACCTTACTATTTTCCTATGGAACTATTGACAAATGTACCCTAGAGATAATTGTCTTTGACATGTAACTTTCAACGCGACTGTTTTCAATCGTAAAATTGAGCAAGTAGCATAAGTAAATTAATATGTCCTTACTTGCATCCTTGCGGTGTAACCTTCTCTTTTAACCTAAACAAAAAAAAAAAAAATAGTCGCATTTTCAGGTTAAGTGTTAGGTTGAAGGCCAACCGGTCCTACAAACTGTAACCGCGACCGTAGGGCGGCCACCGCTCATCATCACCCTCTCCATCTCCACCCTAGGCCATCTAGGCCTATAGACTAGCCACCTATGCATGCAACGTGGCCACCTCTACCTCTAAACCTACCAACTTCCCCTGTACCATCCCCAACTATGTAATCAAGGTCGCCACCTGCCCTTGTAGGGCGTCTCTCTACACGGTGATGGTGGCTAAATCTGGCTACCCCGACCTAGGGGTACTACTCGTAAATGAGCTACCCACCACTATCTATACCTATCTGTCACTCTGGCATCATCAATCCGCCGTCTATCACCTGCTCCTCCTACCCTGTAGGTAATCTCTAGGTGTGGTGGATGGCGGTGGTCTCTCCACATCATCTCTCTCGGTACTATGGGAAAGGTGGTGGTATATCCTGCGGTAGCCCAAACTGTCGTCTGACCCTATCTACTGGGATCATCTCGTGCTCCCCTACATGACACCCCTCAATCCATCTGAGTATCTACAAGCCATCTAACTCATCGGCCATCTATCTGTATGAGGGATAGCCCACATACGGTCTCCAAATAATGTCCACGCTGGACAATCCCTCCAGTAACCGCCTGTAATAGGCTACATCATGTGTAACCCTACTGCTCGATGCTCTCCCATCACAGGCACCCATTGCTTGTACCCCACCCAAACAAAACCAGGCTCAAATGCATCCACCTAGGGCATACCAATCAGACGAACACACACAATGTGCTCGTAGGCCCAACAGTGAAGAATAAATGTGCAACATAGGTTGAACTTGTGGAGCCGTCCATACGCCCATAGCTCTCTATATTACCTGCACTAGGAATGTTGGCACCCATGCAAAGTAGGTCCTGTCCATCATCATATTATGCAAAGGCACCCCATCATTGATCGTGGCAATCTCCTACACTCTACATCGCGCAATGTAAAACAACAGATTGCCTCCATCAATAATACTACTAGCCTCATCTCCTCTGGATGGGTTAAGTACATCTCTCCATAACTCAGGTTGTACTGTGGAATGTCAGCTCTGCCAATCCCTCACCGAATACTATCAGCATCAACTCCTTAAATGCCTCTGAGGAGATCGAGTATACATGCGTTTCTATATAGGTAACCACGGGGATCTTATACACGTCCTCCGGGTGGTGATCGTCATCTCCTTGTCGGTTTGTTGAATCCCATCTATAGATGAGAGCGACCATCAATCTCGGTTGCTGGACTACATGCTAGTAGCGTCGGACCTCAATCAAGCCCACATCTGTGACATGCCTCCACTCCTCGACTATCGCCGCACCTCAAACTCTCAAGAATAGGGGTGGCACCCTGTCTCACATCCTCAACTGATCTCTCACCTGCATCCAAAGCAAAACATCACATTAATTTCACCTTAATCATAACCACAATCTCACTTGGCACCTCACCTATACCTACCACCCTACCTCTCTTTCCCTAGACCTCCTTACCTTTATATCACATCTTCTATCTACCCACCCAACCCTAACCCACTATCATTCACCCTTACCTATTTTCACCATTTACATATGTTCGATCTTCCCAAAACATCTTTTCTTACCCCTACCTACCTCACCCACCCAACCTAAGACACCTTTTGGCCCCCTTCTCCCCAAATCATGACCAGTACGATTACCCCTAACCGACCCCGGTCCCCCATAACCCGGCATCGGTCACCTTCTTCGTGACCAATACCGGTGCGCTTCTGACCAACGTCGGCTAACCCTAACCGACGCGGTCGCTGTCGCGCCCAAAACCGTGACGCCCAAACCCCCTTCTTCCTCCAAAATTCCTTTTTTCCCTTCTACCCACCCAATCCTACCCAAATTCACCTTCCACCCTTCCCCACCCCCACCTATTTTACCCGATTTTCCCTCTCACCAATTCAAAATTCATTTTACCCCCAAAACCTGTTTTTACCCACCCAACATCTAAATCAATCTAACACACAAAACAACAAACGGATTGAATCTTACCTCATCACGCCATGTCACCGTGGTGGCACATCGACGGCCAACCGGTGGTCCACTCGATCACTCTCCTTCTTTCGTCATCGCCCAATTGACTATCTCACCTCCAACCAACCGAATCGGTCAATATGATCTCGTGGACCCACTTATCACCGCCAATCACCCGCTACACCACTCATCACCTCAGTCTTTCCATTCCGTATGGATGCTTTCAACCTTTCTCTCTCTCACCTGTCGTTTTCTCCAATTCGGTAAATGACAAATGATTTGTAAAACATGGTAATTTTTCTTTTTATAACCTACCCGACTTGACCGGCAATGGTTTTTCCTTGACCAACATCGGTCCTATTCCCTAGCTTACCACCATGATTGGTCCATTGCGACCGGCATCGGTTCCTTCAAACCGTCATCGGTTATCCTGCTTAGTCCTTTTCCTCCCCTACCCCTAATTTGCTGACCTGAATCCTTTTTAACCTCACCCACACCTGACTTGGACACTTCACTTTATCCTCCTAACCTTATCATTTACCACCTCACCTTGTCCTCATTTGGGGACTTGTTATTTTTGCCCATACCTTGCCCTACCCGTGTCTTGACCTAGTTATTTGGACTTGGAACATTGCTAGTGACCTGTGACCTCATGTGCTCGCTATACCTTGCAACCTGTTACCCATGTTGATTGACATATTGACCTTACCGTGCCTCTTGTCTTGACCGTTTATCCTAACCAAACCCTTAGTGTACCAGAACATACCTAAACGGTCTTGCACCTGACTTGTGTCATGTTTCCTGCTTATATCCTATACCTTGGATACCGGAATCACCTCAACCTTGTTTGGATAAACCTATCGACCTTAGACAATGTAGAGTTTGCCTACTCTTCAACTTGGTATCATCTTTGCGGTTTATACATGTGCGTGTGTTTGACTGTTACTACCTTTGACCACGACCGTTACTGGATTACCCGAGTAGACCTTTTTCACTTTTCACCCCCGTTGCTCACCTACCTCTTCATCACATTCACCTTTTTATTAAACCACTCACCGATTAAATGCCTTCCGCCTCACGCCTTCCTGGTTTGAGGGGATCACCTTCACCCCCACACATGGGGCAACCACATCTTATTTTTGTCGGTGTCGCTTACCAATACAAGCTACACAACAAAAGGGGGCAAAATGTAGACACCAAAATTGGGTCACACTCCCCTTGGTCCCTCGACAAATAACCAACTCAAACACATTCACCTAACCATGGCCCCTTCCACCCCACTTTAATATTAATTTAATTAAATTAATTTATGATCTCATAATATATATTATTTAAATATCCTAATTGGATAATGCCCACACCACCACCTCACCTATACACCTCATCTAGCCACCTCACCCTAAGACCTATTCATAGTATGTTGCCATAACTAACTAAGACCTACCTAAAACCTAAAAATCAAAGTCTGCATTCCCTCTAACCACATTCCTACCCATTAGAAAGGAGGCTTCCATTCTAATCCGTGGAGAAAAACGAACGAGATCCTAGAAAATCAAGAGGATCTGCCCAATTTAGTAAACCTAGGAAATCTCGCCCTAATCGATGCGCAGTTACCTAAACCGCCGCCTGGTCAACCCTAACCATCGTCGGTTACCATTTATTCCCCAAAGCAACCTAATTTCGAGGTTGACACATCTTCTAAGAGCAAGAGACGAAACTAGAGCTGCATGCAAGCAGAACCGATTCGTACACGCATCGAGCATCCACATCCAAAGATCGAAGTAATTACAGAGCCACTTGCGTTCATGGGAGCATCTTAGGAAGCGTCATCACCACACCAAACTACACACATCTTATCAACTGCCATTTTCATCCAGCCATCAAGATCATACAACAGTAAGTGTTTTGTTAACCAACATTTATCTATTGTCATTTCAGTACTCTTTTACTTTTGTTATCAATTTCTACTCCCATTCCCATTCTCCCACCATTTACTTCCATGCAAACTTGACCATTCCTTCACCCACACCATTGAACTTCCCATACCCGATTTTTAGAGATCCCTGAGTATACCTAAGACTCACACAGACCTTGCCATTGCCCTTTCCATTTCCATTTAGCCTTAGATCTATCACCACACCAAGTTTTAATTAAGTTTCCTGTACCCTGACCATACCGACGTTAGTTACCCACGACTGTCGTCGGTTCACTTAAACCGACATCGGTCATACCAGACCGACATCGGTCTCTGTGTTTTTACCCTCAAACCAAGAATAGAGCTTAAAATCTCCACCAAATACCCAAAATGACCTAGAACAGGACCACGACAGTCAAGACTCGACAATGACCTTGACCTTTAGATTTAATCATAGCCTAACCTATTATGAACGAGTCTGCTTATTATAGTCGAATGAGATACCTAAATCATTTTAACTACAATAGGATTTCCCTTATTGTTAACATTGAGTTGTTTTAAACGGTGGATGACAACCTTAGGGAGTATCACACTTCCTAGGATCTAGCATATGCTAGGTAGTCCCACGTGCATATCTTGTTTAACTTCTATGGTGGTCTTATTTTCTATTTCGTAGTTCCTCCTAACCAAAAGGAAGCTCTCACAATTAGCTGTGGATCAAGAAGTCATACGCGCAACAACCTACAACCAACATTTTAATAGGTATTCCTCCTAGCCCATTTACCCTTATCTGTTTCGTCAATATTCAAAGAAACGCTCTAGAATCAGGTGAAACACCTTGTGTTAGGCACATTAGCAAGGTCAGAAAAATGAAAAAGAAAGAAATCCTTTGTCATGTTTTGAACGCTATCCAGGCGGACTCCATGAGGAGTCCAGACTATGTTAACCCAGGATTTGAGTATGCTTTCAGAGGGGATTCGACCCACAAAATATCCAATGAGGCAAAACTGATTCTAACCATTAACAAACACCATTAAATTTAGGAATGGGTAGAACTACATTAGGAGGAGAAAGATTACCTCGTGAAAGACCTTCAGACGAATTTCCTAGGTCACTTCGCAGGGTTCCATTGCTCGCTCCACTATCTCCTGCCATGGTTGAAACAACCATGTTTGAAGATGGTGAGGACATTATATAGGGGATGCCTAGAGGGCGAAAAACCCTAGGAGAGACTATAACAATAAATTCCCACGTAACCCGCAAAACCACAAGATGATAGTTAGAAAAAATGAACCCTACAAAATCGACTCAGTTTTACACCAAAGTTACCTTAAATATCGAATTAATTATATAAACTCCTAAAGAAAAGATTAATTAAATTAATCTACTCTAAAGATAAATTAAATCCTAAAATTATAAATTTAAAATCTAACTTATATAAAAATAAATCTAATAAAATAAAAGGCACTTTTATTATCTTTTAAAAAGACCGATCCCTATTTTAAAACACCCACATTACTTACTCCACCTACCTTTTAAAAAACAACTCACCTGTTAATAAAAGACCGACTAAGCTATCAAAAAAGCACCCACCTTAGATTTAATAAAGGTCTCCTTATCTTTTTAAAAACTCGCCGATTTGATAAACCAACTTACCCTTTTAGTCCAGCCTTTTGGTAAGGTATACCTTTCTCTCAACTTTAATAAGTTATTAATAAATATGTTTTCAACCAATAAGAAATCAGTATTATTTTCTTACATTGATTTTCAAATGTCTTGAAATTTGGACATGCTCATTTTTATTCAAAAAATCTTTAAAATGTATTTATCTAGTTTGTGATTGGCTAAAAACTTTTACCCCTTATTCCCACCTTCGCGTAAAACTAGGCACCATGATGTCATCACATTTATTGTGGTTGTCACCTCATCTATTCACATATTTATTGTTTTATTTTTATCTACTCTTCACATTAAAAAATTGTTAAACATATAAGGACACTCTCCCTAGTATATTATTATAAATATGATTTATTTCTGATTTGTCGTAGGACCTTATCATCCCTGTCCACAACTAACTTCAAAGTTAAGAAAATCTTTTTGCCACTAAAAAATCACTATCCTAGGAAATATTTAGAATGGAGCCCGCCACTTTCTACTCTTTCGCCACCCAAGAAATCTATCTAAGAATTCAATAATCCCATATTTTAATGTAATACATCCTTAATTAATACACGTTATTTTATAGTTAGACGTCATGCCATTACGATTTCTCTTTTTAGATACATGCATTTGAATGGAAATCTCTCTAGTGGGCCCTTCCATAATGTTGGTGACGTTTCTCTTTATATTTATCTAGTTTATGATTGTATACCAAATTTCATCCACGGGTTAAATTTGATGGCCACCTATGCCTGTCAAACAATTTTAAGTGATGGTAAATTTTTAATGTTACCGGTCAAAAATACAAAACATTGATATTTATACATTATTTATAAAATTTATAAATGACTATTTCATATTTATTTAACTATGTTTAATATATACTAATATAATTTACTTATGAATGTATATAAAATTGACAATCACATTTTAAATATGCAAGTCGCATGTGATGGTTCTATAAAATATTTGCAAGTATTTTATGTTTAAAATCACAAAAACGTTTAAACGATTTACCAAATTTAACCCCTGATTCCATCCCTTTTTCCTACCTTCACATCGATTGAGATGCCATGATGTCTTCATATTTATTGCGGTTTTCATTTCATCTTTTCACTTTCCTAAATCAAAAGCCACGTCAATCACTTTAAAACAATTTAATGTTGATCACTTGAAAATAATCTAATGTTAATTATTTTAAAACAATTCAATGCTAATTACTTTAAAATAATATGAAAAATCAATAATAAGATAAAGACTGGTCGCATTACGACTCTTGTTATATTAACCACCCACCTCACTTCAAAAAAACAACCTCACTACATAAATAAAAGCCACACCTCTCAAAAAATAAAACAAACAATGTTAAATTTTTTATAAAAAAACCGCGAGCAAAATGAAAAAAACGTTTTGGGCAACGGCCATGAGATGAACACATAGGGGCCAGGGCTCAGAGGAAGCGATCGGCGATCAACGGTAGAGGCAGCGATGGAGGAAAGCCTGGTGGTGGAACCGATGGGATAGGCTCGAGGCATGTGAGACTAGGCAGAGCAACGACTCGAGGGAGCGGGTTCAACGGCCCAAGGCACGCAGGGCGAGGTCACAGGTCAGACGAGCTGTGCAGGTTCTACCGTGTTGTGGATCCAAGAAAAGAAACAGCCGAGTCAGGTTTGAATGTAACACAGACATGGCCACTATAATGCAACTCGCAGCCAACAGAAGAACCCAACTCAGAAACCCAGCGACCCAAAACAATGCAAATGCAAGGCAACACGACCAAGGAGCAGTTAAAACACAGGCTAAAACCACCACGCAAAGGCAAGGTCGAATGCAACCAAAGCCAACAGAAACCAATAACTTGATGCATGCCAAAGTCATGTCAACGGGTTGAGCCGAGGTTGAAGCCAGCATGGGCGCAAAGTAGGCTAGGACGTGCAGCAGGGAAGGGTAAGACCCGGCCGAGCAAGCAAACACGAACCGTAGCCAACGCAAAAACACAATGCAATACAAACAATCAACCAAGACCCAACGTCGAATGCAAAAAAACTTGACTCCGCAACTCGAAATACAGAAAAATCGACTCGACTCGCTCAGTCACAATACCCAGATGAGCAAAAAAGTCAACCATCTCGCCAGGAGCTCGCAGTGAGCTTGCTAGGGGAAAAGAGAGCAGCAAGGGATGCAGGGCAAACCAGGAAGGGAAGAGGATTAAAACAGGTCCAAAGCCAGAAATTTTTAAACAAATCACTTCGAATTAAAAATACCAGAAATGAAGAACTTACCAACAAATTTGGCGGTTCCTCCAAACTTAGTTGCAGCTAGCTAGATCTGGCTGAAAAACACCTGTAACCTACGCATGCAAAACCAGAAAACCCACACAAACTCCAAAAAATGAGATTGTTAAACCTATAAACAAGATTCAAAAAGAAGATCGAAAACTTGCATGAGAAGCACAAAAAACAAAAAATGAAGTAATAACAACCGAAATCAAATGAGTGCACGTTTACTAAACAATCGCTCTAATACCATATCAAATTGTTCTACGAGGATCAATACGAAACCCCGTGCACATTAAACAAGGTTGCACTTCCAATGGTGTTGTGAATACTCCACGTAGTAAGTAAGAGATCAAATCACAAAATGAGAATCAAGTACAGAAAGACAACGATGTGTCTAACATGCTCATAGATAAAAAAGAGGTACATATAGGAGTGTTGTGTAACTCATGTGCATGACATGTGTACACAACCCTAACTAACCCTATTGACCTATTCCACTATGACCTATTCTCACTAAGTGAGATGACTAACCATCTATGGTGGACAAGTCGTCGAATGATGATGAAACAAGTCATATACACCAACAAAGACATGCACTATAGGATAGTTGGGTGCTTCATAACTCACGGCTAAGGCTTTGCGAGAGTTGGTGCAATGGTTAGCACATGTGAATACTAAGTCGCGAGTATAAAGGGGCCTTGACGGGTCATGGGAGTGATGCACAACAATGCGTACTAGTTCGTGTCTTGTGGATTGAAAGAAGTGCTACTAACTTCACAAAAAGAAACAAGTTCTTGAGATCATGAGTCTTTTAGAGCACAAGGTTAACAAAAATGGGTCGGGGTTCATTTTAGTTGATAGTGACTATCATAGAGTTTTCAAACATTCCATGAACATATGATTTGGATTGAGCATAAGATTCATGATCGATCAATATTACTATTATTGAACTGGAAGGAAAATAATTGAATGGATGAGTAGCACAACCTAATCACCCTTGAAAGTATTTACAAATCCTCTTTTAAATTATGATGCTCATAATAATAAACAACAAAATGAGATTTATATGGCAACTCCTAAGGAACCTCCATCAATTTCTAATGCTCATGTACTAGATGTCTTCATAGGTTTGGTCAAGGATGCATGTAAGCAAGTTTCAAATATTACATTCTATGACCATAAGATTCCAAAAGATGATTCTAACAATAGATTAGTACTCATACAAGCTTACATGATTAATTCTTAAGTGTACAAAGAACATTATGTTAGATAATGGATCATGCTTAAATGTTTATTCAGGTTATGATGGTCATATTAGAGCTTCTCTTAGGGTCATCACAATCCCAATTGCCATAGGTTCTAAGATGTTGCTTGTGTGATTTCATGTGATCCCCGACAATGAGACTTATCACATGTCACTTAAATGCCCATGTCTAAATAAATTACGAGTTAATTTATGTAAACTACACCGATTTCTAAATTTTGTGCATGACTACAAAGTGATTTCTATACGAGACACACCTCATGCGAGTCATCAATCCAAATCCGAACACAATTGATACAAATATTTTTTTGGTAAAAAGTAATTTTCTTGAAATAAATATTAATAATTATACATGGTTTTACCACTAAAGGATCAAGGAATAAGAAGAGGCTAGGAGGTGGGGGTGTGTGGGAGGTGTTTAAAAGGTCCCAAACACATGTATTTTGAAGATCTTCTACTAAGTTTTGTCCTTGTAAAGAAAAAGACAATATTTTCAGAATTCGAGGATCAAGGAACACGTTCACATATTATGTTTCACAGTTTAAATAACATGTCATTTTCGTACCTAATGGAACCGGTCAAATATACTATGTAGTTCATATTTTCTAGATTTGATCTGCCTTGCTGATTAGACATGTTTCTTGTTGTTGATCTTTGTCAACTCTCCCTCAATTTGTGTGAATTAATTATTATCTACAAACCCAATTACTTACAAAATATTTATTATTGTTTAGTTACATATGATCTAGATAATCCAATATTATGCAATTACATCTAATTATGTGAATAAGAGGCTCATAATTATAGTGGAGGGTTGTAATGTACGTGGATAAATGATTAATTTTGACCTTAAATTTGACATCTATTTGATCGTCAATTAAGTTTTTTTTTTTTCCTTTGAGAAGCCAATCATGGAATCATAATATCTTAGTCATACAATAAACTTTGGAACCCATTTGTTTTCCGAGAAATATATTTTTAAGTATGTAGTGTGTTATTAGTGGAATTCCACGTTTCACATCTACAATAGCAATCCATTACACTATAATACAATCTTGATACTGTGTATTGGAACTTGCTTACACATGGTATCCACTCTTATTATTTATTTATGATAAACAAGAGTGTAGGTTTGAACCACTAACCTCTAGCTGGCAAACACTGAGTGGATGGTGGTATCCACTCTATTATCCACTACAAATATATTTATAATTATAAAGATACCCAAAGCCAACAAATGTGGAAAAGAATAAAAGAAAAACCTAGCAATCATAACCCCCAACGAAAAAGTTGAGAAAAGCCATTTAATTATTAGAATTGGGTCCTCAAATACCACTTGAAAAGCCATTTTATTCGAAATTTGTCATTTTCCTAACTAGTGTTTCATTTGCAAAACAAACTCAATACCCTTTTATATATATTATAAAATTAATGTCCGACTCGTGTATTACACTGCAAACAACTATCGTTTAAAATGTTTCCATGTGAACAGTGCCGTGTTTACGGCTAGCCGCCTTCCACTTTTTTCTACTGCAACGTCACCACTGAACCGATCGGCTTTTTTAAATACAATTTGCTTGTTCAGGGATTCGATCTCTGAACGTCCTACAGCCACGAAACCCTCATTAACCACTAAACTCTTTAGGGTTTTGGATCGGAAATGTCTTAAATTTTAGCTGCTCCAGCTACAGCTTCAAATTCATGGCAAGGAGGACCTGAGAAAATGCGGCATAGAATAAAAATGAAGATAAAATGCCGGTATTCTCATCTGCTTCTGGTTTTCGCGGCCATTTTTACGGCTGTTGCTGGAGCAGGAGATACAATTTATTTGGGGTCGGGACTTACCGCAAACCATACAATTGTTTCGCAAAATGGCCAATTCGCGCTGGGATTCTTCAGTCCCGGCGGCAACGGTAAGTGGTATATCGGCATCTGGTACGCCGAAATACCACTCGGAACCTATGTCTGGGTCGCTAATAGGGGAAACCCAGTCAGCGGTTTCGCGGCCCTGAAATTTACAGAAAAGGGCAGCCTTGCCGTCGTGGAGGCCAACAGTAGCTCCGTTTGGGAGACGAAAAACCACCCGAGGGCTTCCAGCGCCGTGATTAAGGATTCCGGAAACCTGGTTTTAATGGCGGACGACATTAAGAAAAAGAAAACTACGAAGGAGAAGAAGAATAACAGTGGTACTGTGGTTTGGGAGAGCTTCGATAACCCGACGGACACGTGGCTGCCGGGAATGAAAATCGCCTATGGTAAACTTCTCACGTCGTGGAAGACCCCAACGGATCCGGCGCCTGGAGATTTTAGTCTGCGGCTGAATTTGGCGGAAAATGGTGTAAACTCCGCCAAAATTAGCGAATTCCTGCTCGTTTGGCGGAACTCCACTGCCTACTGGAGCAGCGGCAAGTGGACTGGCAACAGCTTTATGTGTATCCCGCAAATGACCGTGAAATATATCTACAATTTCAGCTTTGTGAACCCCAATACGCCTGACGGGTATTTTACTTACACTATTTTGCCTCCAAGTAATGCAATGTCTAGATTTACAATAGATAAATTTGGCGAAATAAGGCAGTATGCTTGGAGTTATCAGACATATAATTGGAACATGTTTTGGAAGCAGCCTGGGGAAAATTGTAAGGTTTATGGGCTCTGTGGGCCCAATGGGGTTTGTGATGACAGTGATAATGTGAATAATGGCGAGTTTTGTAAATGCTTGGGGGGATTTAAACCTAGGTTCCCACTGGCTTGGGATTCTCAGGACTGGTCTGGGGGTTGTGTTAGAAGTAGCTCATCGCAGTGTAAAACTGATATGTTTTATGAGTTTGGCAACGCTGATCTTGGTAGGGATAACAATAACAGTGTTTTCATTAGTGACGGTGTTTCTTTGGATTCTTGTAGAGGTTTGTGTTTGGATAATTGTTCTTGTATTGGGTATGCTTATAGAGAGGGTTTCAATGAGTGTAGGGTGTTGTGGGGTGATTTGTGGAATCTAAGAAATTGTTCTGCTGCTGATGATGATGACAATGGGATGATCAGTGATAATTCTTGCCCTAAGAATAGTGCTCCGGTGTATGTTCGTATTGCTGCCTCCGATTTGCCAAAGGAGGATTTATCCAGAAAGAAAGTGAGTCCTGGCGTATTGATTGGTGCATTGTCTGGTTTTGCTGCTTTTTCTGTAATTTTAGCTCTGAATATCCTGTGTTGGAAACGATGGAAGAAGGTGAAGAATTCTGTGGAGAGTTTCAATGGAACTACTCTCACCATGTTTGCTTACAAGGATCTTCAGATTGCCACCAGAAATTTTTCGGAGAAGTTGGGGTGTGGCGGGTTTGGGTCTGTATACAAGGGTGTCCTTTCAGGTTCAATTCCTATTGCGGTCAAGAAATTGGAGAGGCCAGAGGGTGGAGAGAAGCAATTTAGGATGGAGGTCAGCACTATTGGTACCATCCAGCATGTGAATCTTGTTCGGCTTAGAGGCTTTTGCTCTGAGGGTGACAGGAGATTGTTGGTCTATGATTACATGCCCCATGGGTCTTTGAATGCTTTCTTGTTTAAAGAGAAGCAGAATATTCTAGACTGGGATACACGCTATCGTATTGCACTAGGGACGGCACGGGCAATAGCATATTTGCATGAAGAATGCAGGGACTGTATCATCCATTGTGATATCAAGCCAGAAAATATTCTCCTAGATGCAAATTTTAATGCCAAAGTCTCAGATTTTGGGCTAGCAAAACTTATTGGCAGGGACTTCAGCCGAGTTCTGACAACAATGCGAGGTACCAGAGGCTATTTAGCTCCAGAATGGATATCTGGATTACCAATTACAGCCAAGGCTGATGTCTACAGCTATGGAATGACATTGTTGGAGATAATAGGCGGTCGCAGAAATATTGAAACCAGCAACGTGGAATCAGAAAAATGGTTTTTTCCACCCTGGGCAGCTAAGCAAATCAGCCTGGGAAACATTCTGGAGCTTGTAGATAATCACTTGGCTATGGGCATTGATGAAGAAGAGGTAAGACGGGCAGCAATGGTGGCCATCTGGTGTATTCAGGATGATGAGGACTCAAGGCCCACGATGGGCACTATTGTGAAGATGTTAGAAGGAGTTATTGACGTTTTGACACCTCCAATTCCTAGAACTTTACAAGCTCTCATGGATGAAAATTTTGTAGCTCAAACAATGAACGTGGATTCTGAAATGGATTCATTGATTTCTTCTCCTTCTTCTATTGTTGTTGTTAATGCTTCCAAAGATATGGAAAATGGTTCAATTGCTTCTATGGATTGAACTGTTTGCAGAGGAGTTTGTTGTTCTGTTCAGGGAGAACTCCCTGGAGAAAACCTAATACTCCTGTTGCATGCTCTGTGATGTAACTTTCTAGCTATTGTAATACAAATCTTGAACTGTTCAGAATGAATGTGTGACCCCTGTTTCATTGGAGGAACAAATTACATTAAACTCAGACAAGCAAATGTTAAAGAGGTTAAATATGTTTACATAGGAAATGTTTGCTTTGCGTTCAGTCAAAAGCATGAGCATTTCCTGTTTGTTTGTCAATTCACAAAGTTCTTCACTGCATATTAAAGAGGCATAGAGAACCCTGGTGATCGTTAAAAGGCAACTCAAATTGGCAATTATTGGCTCTGCAAAATTGTATTCAAACACTCACCACAATCCACAGTGGCAATAGCGTGTCTTCAGATCATAGTCTGAAAACATATTGCTGATGATGGTTGAAAACTTTATTGGAATTCTAAAATTGAAAAAAAAGAAAACCATTTAATGGATGGCAAATTCTCTAGAACTGTGGAGGCATTCGCATCTCTGTACTGCAAATTGATACCTATGGACGCAGCACTTTGGACCAATATGTTGCTTGACACCTGACCACAAGCTTGCCGTTACTCTTCTGTTCTGTTCCCCTTAGCCCATTTCCATTTCTCTGGGAGTGTTTATGCTTTCATCCATTTGATTAAGCCTAACAGGCAAGCCATCAAAGGGCAGAGGATTTGGTTTTTGTTCATTTGAATTTCTGATTTTCCCCAGCAGTACTTGTGCGTATTGTGCAATGAATTGGATGTAGAATTATAAGGACTCAATGGATGATGATAATGATAAGTTGGCTATTGAGTTTCCCGTGCAGGATGCAGGCGGCCTCTTGATTGGACACAAATAATAAAGGGAAGAGAAAGGGCAAAGCGTCAGAACTACTTCAGGGTTCTGCATAGAGATGCTATTCCAGGGCACAGCAGTTATTTATTTCCTAGTCCATTTGTTTCTGAGTTTTTGACCAATTCCATCCTTTGACGCCTAAGGCAAATGCCAAATATTGTACCTTTTCACATATTATTTATCATTAATGACATTAATGACATTACTCTCTACTATTTTGGATCTCTATACCGAATACTCTTGACTTCTATTGCTACCATTTATAGATTATGACTTGATCAATGAAATCTGTTCTTGTGTTTGCATTAATGCAGTTTTATGTTTATAATCAAATTGCAAGTGCAAACTTGTTGCACCAGGTAGATTGGAATTTGGATACCATTTTTATTGCTAATAACTGAGCTTTGGACATTTAAAGCCTAAAATGCCCGCAACAGGATTATAGAGTCCAGAAAGCTTCTAAGAATTCCATCTGGGGTACTCTCCTCCTTTGGGCTGTATTGCATTATGCTGTAGATGGTTTTTTAAAAGAACCTTTTTCTTTTGAAATCTGTCAACTTCCACGTCTTGTTGAATGGATTCCAACTCTAGTAGAAGCTTCACAAGGAAATTGCCATTCATTTCGTTGATGGTTAGGTTCAATGTCTTGTTCCAAGATCGGCAACATTAACGTTAGGATTGTAATCATTTTTTGACCTCAACTTCGTAAACTTATTTACAGTTGGGAGATTCTACTTTAAATTGAATGGATTGTGACAAAAGAGCCTGAGTTGTTTCCTGTGCTTTTGAATCGTTCTACTAGAGGTAGCTAAGATTGGCTTGTTGGGTGGAGTTGTTTGTAGCCAGGGTAGTGTTGATAAATCTTGCAATTGACTACCAATGCTCAAAATTTTTACAACAAACCGAACATGGTCAAATCATTTCCATATATTTGGAACGAATCATCAGCATTGGCTCTGTTGCATTTTGGAACTCACTCATGAAGCAAATGAACAATTTACAAGATACTTTTTTAAGGTTCTCACAGTTATCTCATTGCATGAGGTTGTTCATCTATCGGAAACACTGAAAGTTGGTTCCATGATAGACCTATTTGAAGAGACTAGGACAAAGTGGTGGGGAAGCTGATAACCCACATGAACAGATGGATCAGCCTTCTTATATAAACAATTTGACCTTCAATATCATCATCTTTAGGTGGTTGAGACTGCTGTAACTGTCTGTGGTCCTCTACATCATTAGTTTTGAAAGCTTGAGGTAATTAAAACTATTTCATTTCAGAAAGTTACATCAAGTCACAGGTCAATAGGAGAAAATGAAGGCCAAAATTATTTCATTTCATTTCAAAAAGCTACATCAAGTCACAGGTCAATAGAAGAAACTGAAGGTAACACAGTACGGTGTACCAGTTATGCACGAGTCCATGATCCATTTATGAGATATAGACTATTCTAACGTTTACTTTGATTTTGTTGTCTGAGATGTAGACTATAGTATTGTTTACTTTGATTTTCCTTGAAGGTGAAATATTCACTATATTTCAAGTCGAAATGTTCAACTTTCCCACCATGAATTCGTCTAACTTTTCAATTCAATTTGGCCTTATTCTACTTTGTTTTTGTCTGTTATTTTAGTCTTAAAGAGACTATAGATCCCGTGATAAGGCATCTTAACTTGTGTTTTTTAATTTATTTATAAGAGGAAACAAGCTTCAAAGGATTTTCTATGGTGATGTTTTCACTTAGTCGTATGTATAACAAAGGAGGCTCCTGTACCTATTAAACACTGTTCTATCTTTATCGAAGTAAGGAAATGGACTTCTACTTGGATTTATACATTATTTTGGAAAAGTAAAGTTTTAGTTGCCCAATTGAAACTAGAAGATTTTGTCTTGAACTTCATTTTCTTTCCAAAAGCCATTTGACAATTGATGATCAACCACCCCTTAGAATTTGCAGGGAATCCTATGCAATGGTAATCTGTAATTATATTACCTAGAGGCTACCATGGGAAAAAGACATTGGTTTGATGTCAATTGCCACTTTACCTATTTTTGGGGCACGAGGAGGAAACCTCCATTCAAATGGTATACGAGAGAGAACAAATATTGATTTTGTGCCATTAATAAGTTGTCCATTGCTTCTCCTCTTTTGGAGATCAGATTGTGTAGACATCTAATCTTTATGCATGATAAGTGGTTATTTACATGATTATTGGTTATTAGTCCATAGTAGGCTTTTGTTGGTGCATGTTTCTTGTGTTTTCAATTTTTGATTTGTTATATTTGTGTGTTGTATGATTTTTGACATCTTCAACCTTGTCTTGCCCCTCTCGGCTCCGTTTTCACTCTTTATTCTTTTTTATTCTACTATGTTTGGCCGTGTTTCTCTTCTCCTCATTCTCTCTCCTCATTTTTCTTGTGGTTTTAAGCAAATGTTAGTTCTATAGTTCTATAGTGCATGGAATTGGTTATCCTAGTTCCACACTATGTATAGAATTGGTTGTTACAATTATGGGCCCTTTTGTGCATGTTTTTCAATTCCTCATAATTTGTGTGCCTTTATGTTGGCCTCCCTCCCCTTGTCTATCAACTTGCACCCCAATAGGGTTGTAATTGAAGTTCAAGATATCTATAAATACATGAGTGCATTTCTAACAATCATGACACAAATGAAGATAAGAAGAAATCGATTGCAAGAGTGATATTGAAGTTGTCGAGAGAAAAATTATTATTTCCACGAGCATCATTTTTCTAATAGCAAAAGTCAAGTGTTTGGAGAACATTCTAACATTTACTAGTTGTTTTGTATTAATTGAAAGATAAGGATTCAAACATTTGCATACACCGGACTCACCATTGGTTTGCATCAAGTGTTGATTGCCAAATTGTTCAACATAAGAAACTCGATAATCAAGACATGAGGGCCTTGATAATAACAAAGTGACAACACAAGCCCCCATTAACATCTTGTTCTTTTATGCTACTTAGACTTTACACTTGACGACCAATTGTTGGCGTCGTTATTTCATAGGAGTTCAAAAGATTATACTCTCAATTGGCTTTATGTTGAACCTTAGGGATCTACACATACCTTTACCTCAATAGTCAATTTCTTCACACATTTTTTAGTCAACATTAGCATGAAGGTCATTTTTACATTCATTTCTCAACTAAGACAAGGTGCTTAATAAAATTATTAGTAAGTATTTATTTAGATTCAAGTCTATGGTCACAAAGATGAGTCATAAATTGTGTGAACCTACACTTGTAAATCTACTTATTGTACCTATCAAGTACAAAGTGTATTTAACACTTACGGATCATTTGATGAACTTTGTCACGCAACTAAGAATATAGAGGTCTTTTAGACATTAACATGCTCAAATACGATGTTAAAGCCCAATCTCAAATGTAGAAATTTTTCAACCAAAGTAAAAGTTCAAGGCCAAAATTGATGATAATATTTTCCAAGCTGAAGTACGAAGCCAAGAGTGTGGCAAATGCAATAGAACAAAAAAAGAGTAACAAGATAGGCTTGCTGCAAAAAATAGAGTGCATACAATTTACTAGGTTTAGTGAGAATCCACGAGAAAGTTCTATGATTGCTTGAATTCATGATTATTTTACCTCACGTTCGAGAGTTGGATCAACCAAAGCAATTGCCTAAGAGTTATGACACCAATGTATACTATGATTATCATAGAGTCTCAAGACATTCTTTTAACATATGTATAACTCTAACATAAGATCCATGGCCTTATTGAAAGTAATCACAATCGAGTTAAAGGTATCAATAACATATTAAATGATTATATAGCTTAACCTAAGCTTAAGCTGTTATCCATATTTCGCCCAGGGCAAAATATTGGATCAACCACGACCCGCACAAAAAGAACCGGGGAAAACACATTTAAATCCCGAAAACATGTTGCGGGAGACTCTCTGATGGAAGTGGCGGGGCTGCAAAGATCGACGACCACTGTGCGGGGAGAAATTCATAAAACGGATCCGTCGGGTGAATCCATGTCTTAAATCTATTTAACAGGTTACAGGTGGGCTCGGAAATAGAATAACAAGGTCAGAGAAGGAGGAGAAGTGTCATAGAGAAGCCAGGAGCAAGAAAGAGAAGAAACGGTGAAGATCTCGAAGTCTTCGGGCTCAAAACAGTTCAAAACGAGTCCAAAAATCGGCTAAGTATGGAGGGAGGCAGTGGAGAAAGCCACGTGTGGGCACGCGCTTCTCTAAAGTTGAATCAAAAGGGAAGCCAAAGCGAGCGCCGAGGCTTCCATGTGTCCAAAGCCCCAAAAAGTTGCACGTCGTTGAAAAGTCTTCGACTAGGTAGGAAGGTGCTAGGTGTCGGCTCAACGCAAATCCAAAATGGGAGCCCAAGGTGGAGACTCAAACTCGCGCCAGCCCTCCACGTAGCAAATGGTCAACCAAGGTCAAAAGGCGGATAGGGCGGGCCTCAAAAAAGGCTAAGTATGGAAGCACTGGCGGGGACTGCCACGTGTCCAAGCGGCGCATCTCCAAGGGTAGATCCAAAAGCAGAGGCTCAAACAAGCGCCAGTTCACCACGTAGCCCAAGGCCCGAAAAGGTAAGAGGGAGGTTGTTGAAAAGTCCAAAGACCTGCAAAGGCTTCCAAGTGTCAACTCGACGCTCCTTCAAGGGCAAATCTTGAATGGGAGTTTCAGCAAGCGCAAAGCCTCCACGTGTCTAGTCTTAAAAAGGGGACAGGGTCAGGTTGAATAGTCAATGTGTGGTGGTAGGCCGGCGGAGAGTGCCAAGTGTCCAGACGGCGCTAACTCAAGGGTCGAATAAAGAGAGGGTTTCAGGACAAGCACCAAGCCGTCGCGTGTCCCCAGTCGAGAAAATATGACTCGGACGAGCAAAGGACTTAGCCAAAAACATAGAAATTGAGTAGGCCGGCGGAGGAAGCCACGTGTCAGCCCCACGCCATTATAAGAGCAAAATACAGAGGCCGCCCTCAGACATGCACCATTCACCCACGTGTCCCACCCTAAAAAAGGGCCCTCTTGAACTGGTTTTCCCACTCTTTTGTACGGACCCGATACAAACTTTAAAGGGCATATATTTCGATTCGGGGCTCGAAATATTGCAAATATGACACTGTTAGAAAGATCTCGGCCTCATCCATGCCATGAAGATCTAAAACCTAAAGTTTGGGGAGGTTAGGTGGGAGAAAAACGGAGAAATGTATTTAGGGCCATTAATGTAGGATCTATTTTTGCCCAATAACCAAATCGGATTTGATCTGCTCCGCCATTTCCTCCTCCTTCGAGGTGCCGAATAAGAAATGATGCAGTCAAGGCAGATTTGGGGGCATATTTTGTGGGAGGCATTTAATAAGTGGTGGTTGAGCTTCGAACTGTTTTCCCTTCTCTCTCTGTCTCCCCTCTGTGTTGAATCTATAAAAGTAGGGTCGAAACTCATTGTAAAGGGTTGGACATTCTTTTGTTTTGCAGGCTCCCCTTTCCTTTTGGAAAAGGGATTCGTGGAGTTCAGACCTTCCATTTAAATTACAATACGTTTCCTGCCTTCTGGCCATTTGTAATGCATTGTATCAATCTGCAGAGCAATAAAACATGTTTGTGATTGATTTTGATCCTTTCTTGTCTCCTTTGCTCTCATCTGGTCTTTCATTATAAATCTGGTTATCTATGCTTGATTCTTGTATGCATTTTGTTGGTTTGTGTCTATTAGCAAAACACAATGTTCATCATTCCTTCGGTGCATCACCTTGTAGCTTAGTTTTGATTTCTTGTATTCCTTTTATCCCTATCTCCTTGGTAAAACTTAGATTAGGTTTAGGAATAGATCCTTTGCAAGTTTTCATGCATGCACCTAAACTAGAGGAATAGGAACCAACCTTTAATCTAGAAAGTTTTTCCATTTGCAAAGTCCCACACTTTGGGGAAAACTCAATGTTATGCGAATCACACCAAATGACTATGCCTTAGAAAAGCAGATCGACTACTCATTGGGGGTCTTTGTGATTTTGCACTAACAGTTTTTGCACGCCGGTGGGACAGAAGTCTCCATCTTTATTACAGTAAGATTGATGTGCACTTGCTGTGATTCTAGCTTTTAAGAAGCTTTTAAGAAGCTGTACATCCATCAGCGACTCAAAAGGGACATAATCCACTGGTTTCAGTAGTTTGATTTCCCAAGTTCATGAGAAGGATACAAACAAGGTCAAGAACAAGAGAAGAAGGACAATTTGTACACCTACACTTGTCTCTAGATAGAAGGAGAAGAGGAAGAAGAGCCCAGAGGTCTCTATCTCCACCAAACAGAGCCTTATCAACACCTCCTCCTAGTAGGCCGTTCTTTCAATCAAGAAGGGTGCTCAGGCCGATTAGGATGGCACAACCAAATCCTTATGTCAATTTCATTGACAACAGCCCACTCGCTCTGAATGCACAAAATCCAGTCCCAGTGGCAGCATTAAAAGCATCCCATATTTCATTGGGAAAACCAAACTTCTCTGGTGACCACGTTCAAGATATTGCAAATATGTCTCTACAATCCATGAGATCACTGAGATGGACATTGCAGTCAAGTTCTAGCCTCTTCACTCAAGGGTAAAGCTTCACATGATGGTTCGGGAGCCTTGGGCGAGGCTCTATTCGAGACTTGGGACCATCATGCACAACTCTTCATGACCAGTTTGGAGAAAAAAGAGATAACTTATCCTTGTTGGAATAAGCCGACAACAATCAAGAGAGCTCGAATGAGCGGATTGCCATGATTTCAACGGACTGGGATAGGATTCGATGCTTGATAAAGCCCACTAATGAAGGTGCCTTCTTATACTTTCTTAGAGCTTTAATTCGACATTGCTTTAATGATTGATCAATGGGGGCACGACCTTACTGCATGCATGTAGCCTTTCCATAGGAGCTGAGAATCGTTTAATTCAAGCTGGAAAACTTGCTCCTAGGCCATCCATGCCCCTATACCCCGAATTAGGTAACCCAGTACCAGCCAAACACCCACAATAGCTCCTATACCTACTCCCAGGAGTCAAAGTTCAGTTGAAGCCTCCACCTCATCATCTACCACCTCAAAGGAGGTTCAGGAAATTATGAAACAACTTCAAAACCTAGGGAATGAGTTAGTAACCATCAAAAGACAACAGGCTCAGAGTTCTAGGCCATATCAGCCTCAAGCTCGGTATCAGTAAAATAGACCACAAGCCCAGGTTGTAACTCAGAGTCAACACCAAGGACAACCTCAAGCTGCTAGACCTTTTAGGTCATATGATCCAAACACAACTTCAACATCAAGGGCATTGGTTCTAACACAGAATAACATGGCACAAGAATATGATTGGTGTTTCCCATGTAGTCAGCCACATAATCAATCGATGTGCTTCAATGGTGCACTAAATTAGGCTTTGATGGTGCAAACCATTTGGTGTGTCATAAGAACCTAGCCAAGAATAAAATTAGCAGCAAGGAGCTCAATAAGAGGGACCCCAGTGAAACTATGCTTGTCAATTGGCAAGCTGAAGACTTTTGTGGAATGAATCAGGCTCCTTCTCAAAGTATAGCTACTAATACATGGTCCAAGAAGAGAAATATTGGAGAAGGACATTCACCAAACTCAGGTGACCCTCAATCCTCCATTTCTCCACAAGGTATTGGCATTCAAAATACAACTCCCAATATGTAGAGCCAATCCAAGCCACCTTCCAAATCTACTTAGGCATCGGTTGTAACAACCCCATGTGAGAAAAATGTGTCGGGAAGGGCGGTCGAAGGATAGCTCGTTTAATATCATCGAGCAGATGAAGAGGACAAGTGTGAACATTTTATTATGGGAGTCACTAACCATTCCAGGGAAGAGGGATCTATTACAAACTGCCATGCAAAATTGGTCAAGCTTAAATCAACCCCCTAACCAGCAAGAGAAAGTGCTTACCAATATAGCTCAACCTGGGGGAAACCATCGAGAGAAACAAGGTAGGAACATAAGACCTCCTCCATTCTATGTTTCATTAATCATTGAGGATAAATTGGTGCATAATTACATGATTGATTTAGGGCAAGTAGTTCTGTAATGCCCAAACAAATAGCTGATCAACTGGGTCTCAGTATGAAGTCATCTCTAGAGGGGTAGTACAACTAGATGGGACAGTAGTGACAACTATTGGAGTCATCAAGGATCTGAGCCTCACTCTACATGCTTGCCCCAATGTGCTTGTATTTCATAACATATCAGTCATAGACTTGCCACCACATTTTGCATTGTGTTTGTCCAGGGACTTCACTGCCAAAATTGGAGGCTATTTGTCTCATTGACTGGTCGCATATGCTCTTTAGAACAAGGTATGGAGCAAAGGCCACAATTAGATATGAGCCCATAGTGGATTATCACATTGAGTCTTATGTGCCTAGCCCAATCAATGCAAATTGTTTGACTTTTGATCAGGAGGACCTCCTAAACACTTGTGAAAGCAGAGATACCAAGGTGGGGTGTATCCTAGACTTGACTCTCAACGAATGGGCGGTCAAAAGACATGTTTTTGACCCCTATAAAGAAATGGAAGAATCTGAGCTATGAGTCTACTACCTACATGAGGAGAATCATCCTCTCCTTGACATCATTAAGCCGGAACACAAAGATGACAATGAAGTGTGGTAATTGTTCTTTGATGGCTTGAGGAGCAAACAAGGAGCCGGAGGAGGGGATATGATTGTGTCCCCCAAGGTATGAAATATTATTCAACCTTCTGATTTAAGTTTTCCTATTCAAACAATACATAGAATATGAGGCTTTGGTTCATGGATTGCATTGGGCTAGAAGATGAGGAATCAAGAACTTGCAAGTGTTTGGTGACAGTGAATTGGTTGCCAATCAAGTCAAAGGACAAAATGCTATCAAGAATGACCTACTCAAAAGCTACAAGAATAGGGTATGGGATCTCATTGAGGATTTGAAGCCTTCAACATTGTGTCCATACCTAGGAAGGAGAATGAAGCTGCTGATAGGCTTATAGCAGTTGGAGCAACATTTGATGTGGTTGATAGCATCAAGAGGGACAAAGGATAACCACATATCCATGTGATTGTGAGGCCAATAGTGCCAGATAACAACACATGCTGGCGGTGTTCGAGAATGATCAACAAATCATCAATTTTTGCAAGAGGAAGCTGAATTCTCAGCTAGAAATCAAAGCAGATTAGAGCAACAATATGGAGATCAAGTAGTGCAGTTGCATACAAACAAGCTTCCCAAAGGCTTAGTGACATTGGAGTCTATCTTCAATCCTAATGATCAGTTTCGAAAAGAGAAGGCTAATATACAAATCAAAGGAGAAGATTCAGAGTCAATTCTAGTTGGAGAAGGCAAAACACTTCAAATTGGAAAAGTGGCCACCAAGCAAGAAAGGTATGAATTCATGCAACTTTTCCAAGAGTTTCCAGATGTATTTTCTTGGAGCTATGAAGACCTAAGAGGGTTCAATCGAAGTTAGCACAACACACAATCGAACTAGATCCAACTGCTAAGCCCATCAGGCAAAAGCAAAGACCAGTCAATCCACACATTGAGCCTCTGATGAAGAAAGAGCTGAACAAGTTGATAGAGGCAAGTATCATATTCCCAATCAAACACTCAAGCTGGGTTGCAAACTTGGTCCCAGTTAGGAAGAATAATGGAGAGATTAGGTTGTGTGTTGACTTTCGTGACTTGAACAAAGCATCCCTCAAAGACCACTACCCACTCCCCTCAATGGAGCAAATCTTGTAGGTGGTGTCTAGATCAAAGAGATTCTCTCTCCTAGATGGCTACTCAAGGTACAACCAGATCATGGTGAAAGAAGATGATCAGTTCAAAACAACTTTCACCACCAAATGGGGCACCTATGCCTACAGAAAAATGCCATTTGGATTGTCTAATGCTAGAGCCACTTTCCAAAGGGCAATGGATATGGCATTCAAAGGGATGATTAACAAAATAGTACTGATCTATCTAGATGACATTACTATGTTCTCTAAAAATGCAGCAGACCACCTTTTTCACCTAAGGCAGGTGTTTCAAAGGTGTAGGAGATTTGGGGTATCATTGAACCCTAAAAATGCATATTCTTGGCCCATGAGGGTAGGATTCTAGGCCATATTATATCAAAGGAAGGGTTGGCAATTGACCCAGAGAGAGTTGAAGCAATAAGAGCATTGCCATTGCCAAGCCATAAGAAGGCTCTTCAAAGCTTCTTAGGAAAAATCAATTTTGTCTGCAGGTTTGTACCAAACTTTGTTGCCCTTGTCAAGCCAATAACGTTGATGTTGAAGAAGAGTTTGGCGTTTAGGTGGACAAGCTGAAGGAAAAGCAAGTTTTGAGGCCATCAAAGAAGCTATATCACAAGCCCCAACTCTCATGAATCCAGATTTTTCTAAGGACTTCATACTATATGCCTTTGGTGGCAGTGACACGATTTTACAATCCTAGTACAATAGAACAAAGAGGATACAAAGCAGCTAATTGCTTTCAACCAAAGTTTGGAAGACTATGAAGTAAGATACTCCATCGAAAAGCAAGTCATGACAATGATCAAAGGCTTAAAAAGTTTAAGCATATTGTTTCAAACAATAAAATCCAACTGTTAGTCTCCCATGCAGGAATTAAAGAATTCCTTCTCAGTAAGGATCTGAATGAAAAACGTGTAGGATGGATCACTCGTGTCATGGAGTATGACATTGAGATCAAGGTTACTAAGCTAGTCCATGGGAAGGGATTGTGTGAACAACTGGCCTCGAGTCAACAAGATGAAGCAAACGGTAAAGAGGAAGCTATTTTTGTCATGCAGAATAGTCAAGAGGAAGAAAATGAGGATGTGCCCACTCCTTGTTAGACTCAGAACATGGTGCACTTCCTTCAAACCAGTCTGTGTCCTCCAGAAATGAGTAAAACAAAAAGGAGACATTTCAGACTATAGGCCATCCCATATGTGCTTATTGATGGCGTCTTGTTCAAGAGGGACATCAATGGCGTTCTATTAAGATGCATTAGGACAGATTAGATTGAGAGAGTGTTACAAGAGTTCCATGATGAAGCAGCTGGAGGCCATTTTGCTCCACGGGTGACAACACTCAAGATCATGAAGGCAAGTTATTATTGGCCCAAGGTGTTTAGTGACTGCTATGCATGGATTAAAAAGTGCAAAAATTGTGCATTCTTTAGAGGCAAAGAAAGGCTAGTAGCACTCCCATTGCACCCCATTTTGGTTGACCAGCCATTCATGCAACGGGGATTGGACTTCATTGGGGTCATCAATCCAAATTTGAGCCAAGGCCACAAATGGATTCTGACGGCAACAAATTATTTCACCAAGTGGACTGAGGTAGTGGCACTCAAAGAAGCAAATGAGTCTAGCATACTAGATTTCTATAAAGGGATAGTGATCAGATTTGGAGTGCTAGCCACCATTATATCAGACAATGCATTGGCATTCATAGGTTCTAAAATCACATAATGAGTTGTTAGGAACGGGATTTATTTGAGCATTTCATCAAACTATTACCCTCAAGGTAATGGCCAAGTTGAGTCCACAAACAAGAACCTGCTAAGGATTGTCAGAAGAACTCTAGATGAAAATTAGAGAACTTGGCATACAAAACTCAAATCATCCTTATGGGATGATAGGACAACACCCAAGAGGTCTACAAGCAGCTCTCCATTCAAACTTGTCTATGGGAAAGAGGTAGTGTTTCCTATATCACTTGAGTTGCTAGCATTGGAACTCATGAAGCAACTGGAGATGTTTGAGTTTGAACCAATGGAGGCCAGGTATGCAGAGCTGATGGAGTTGGAAGAAACTAGAGAACATGCACTTCAAACAATGGAGAAGGATCAAGTCTCAATCAAGAGATGCTTCGACAAGAAGGCAAGAACAAGGACCTTCCAAGAAGGAGACCTAGTTTTGAAATGGGATGCAGATCGGGAAAAACCAGGAAGGCATTCCAAGTTTGATGCCATTTGGAGTGGCCCTTACATGGTCACAAAATGTAAAAGTAGCAATGCTTTCAATTGTCTACATTGGATGGTGAAGAGTTACAGATTCCAGTGAATGGAATCTATCTTAAACACTGCTACTAGAAGGAAAGTTCTCACCTTGTACATATTAGTTTAGTTTCTCATTCCTCTAAGTGCTTGTGCACATTGTCTTGTTGTAGTTTAGGTTTCTTTTCTCCTAAGTGCTTTGCATGCTCTGCATGTTCTACTTGGAGCATGTATGATTTCAAATTTGTATATAGTTGTGGTGTTGTTTTGTTGCTCTTGCATAGTCCATTCAAAGACAGATGAAGCCTCGGGTCAAAGTAATTTTCTACTCTCAGAAACCATCGTTTCGAGATTTCCTATGAAAGTTGAGAGTGTAAGTGATCGGGCTCGTGAATCGGAGAGGCTGGATCAAGTATCGGATCATCGTTCTCGACTCCATGCCCAATGGATATGACAAGGCAATTGGTTTTTCATCTAACAGGTAGATACCCCTGTGAGTCGCCAAATTGTTATCCATATTTCACCCCAGGAAAAATATTGGATCAACCACGACCCCGCACAGAAAGAACCATGGAAAACACGTTTAAATCCTGAAAATAGGTTACAGGGAGACTCTATAGTGGAAGTGGTGGGGCCTGCCAAGATCGAAGCGACCTGTACGGGAGAAATTCGAGAAAACCCCTCGCCGGGAGAATCCGTGTCTTAAATCTATTTAACAAGGTTACAGGTGGGCTCAGAAATAAAATAGTAGGGTCAGATAAGGAGGAGCAAAGTGTCACAGAGAAGCTAGGAGCAAGAAAGAGAAGAAACAATGAAGATCGAAGTCTTCGGGCTCAAAACAATTCAGAATGAGTCCAAAAATTGGCTAAGTATGGAGGAGGCAGCGGAGAAAGCCACATGTCGGCATGGCGCTTCTCCAAAGTTGAATCCAAAAAGGGAAGCTCAAACGAGCGCCAGGATTCCACACGTCCGAGCTCAAAATTTTGCACGACCGTTGAAAAGTCTTCGACTAGACATGAAGGTGTCAGGTGTCGGCTCAACGCAAATCCAAAATGGGAGCCCAAGGCGGAGACTCAAACTTGTGCTAGCCCTCCATGTAGCAAATGGTCAACTAAGGTCAAAAGGCGGAAAGGGCGGGCCTCAAAAAGGCTAAGTATGGAAGCATTGGCGGGGACCGCCATGTGTCCAAGTGGCACATCTCCAAGGGTAGATCCAAAAGCAGAGGCTCGAATAAGTGCTAGTTCACCATGTAGCCCAAGGCCCGAAAAAGGCAAGAGGGAGGTTGTTGAAAAGTCTAAAGACTTGCAGAGGCTTCCAGTGTCGACTCAAACTCCTTTGAGGGAAAATCTTGAGCGGGAGTTTCTGATGAGCGCAAAGCCTCCACGTGTCCAGTCTCAAAAAGGGGACAGGGTCGGGTTGAATAGTCAATGCGTGGTGGCAGGCCGACGGAGAGTGCCAAGTGTTCAAATGGCACTAACTCAAGGGTTGAATAAAGAGAGGGTTTCCAGAGACAAGCGCTAGGCTACCACGTGTCCTTGGTCGGAAAATATGACTCTGTCGAATAGAAAGAACTTAGCCAAAAACATAGAAATTGAGTAGGCTGGTGGAGGAAGCCACGTGTCAGCCCCATGCCATTCCAAGAGAAAAATACAGAGGCTACCCTCAGACATGCGCCAGCCAACCACATGTCCCAGCCTAAAAAGGGGCCCGCTTCAAACTGGTTTTCCCGCCCTTTTGTATGGACCCGATACAAACTTCGAAGGGGCATATATTTCGACTCGAGGCTTGAAATATTGAAAATCTGACACCGTTGGAAAGATCTCGGCCTCGTCCACACCATGAAAATACGAAACTTAAAGTTTGGGGAGGTTAGGTGGGAGAAAAATGGAGAAATGTCTTCAAGGCCATTAATGTAGGATCTATTTTTGCCCCAACAACCAGATCGGATTCGATCTGCTCGCCGTTTCCTCCTCCTTCGAGGCACCAAATAGGAAATGATGCAATCAAGGTAGATTGGGGGGGCAGATTTTTTGGGAGGCATTTAATAAGTGGTGGTTGAGCTTCGAATTGTTTTCCCGCTTCTCTCTCTGTCTCCGCTCTATGTTGAATCTATAAAAGTAGGGTTGAAACTCATTGTAAAGGGTTGGACATTTGTTGGGAATTCGGGACTACGGAATAGTGCTATGATTTAATAACAATCAAAATCATGCGGCATGATCTAAACAATTCCCCAAAATCTATAGTAGTGGAAGTATAAACTAGAATAATCCAAATCAAGACAAAGTACACACACATAACATAGCATGTACCGTGGTTCACCCAATGTGGGCTACATCCACCAAAGATAGAGATCTCATATATATAATACAATAAGAGTACAAACCAACTCTTCAATACAAGAGTACAATGCATCTCTCCAAGAGTATCTCCTCTCCTCCAGATCTCTAAACGGATCTCCATGAGTGCACTATAACTATGCCTCCAAACACCACATCAGATCTCAAATAACCGGGAACTCTTGCATCTACAAGCTGCTACCAAGTTCTCTGTGGATCTGCAATAAGACCTCTCACATGGGTCTACCATATGTGCAACTATAACTATGCACCAAGAAGTAAGTCTGTCTCTCCATCACTGCATAACATGTGCAAACATGAAGACAACCTCCTCTACAATATCTAGATCTACATGGATCAACAATACAATATGATCTCATGGATCTACAATACAAGACTAGATCTACATGGATCTATAATACAAGATCTCACCAACATGTGGATCTACAAGAATAAACTCTATGTGCTTTGCATACTATGCAAGCTATTACAATGAGACAATAACTATACAAAGAAAATACAGTAGAAGACGTTACCCTCTTCTCACCATTTAGATGTACCTATTATTTCCTTCTGTCTAGCTCCTCTCCATGGAGACTGTCTTCATGTAACCTGTTCTTTATTTCTCTTCTTCTTCTTCATCCTCTCAATCTAGGAGAATCAAGGATCTAATTTAATTCTTCTCTTAACTCTCTTTACTAAACCCTAGCTTTCATGCTTATATAGTCATTTATAAACTTAGGGCACTTAGCCATGCAATTATATCCAATAAATCTACTTTAACACTAAAGATAGATTTAATTCCCGAGATTTAATTAAAACATCATCACACAGGTAACCGACGCCGGTTAGCCTTAACCACGGCTGGTTCGTACTTGCTTTGGTGATGTCGGTTTGCTTGACGATGCCGGTCTTGGGTAACCAATGCTAGTTCCCCCTTGACCGATGATGGTTGTATATTCCAGCAACTTTGTAACATATGCTCCAGTGAAGATATTTATCTCCATAACCTAACAACATTATTTTGTTATGCGGGCTCCCCTTTCCTTCTAGAAAAGGGATTCGTGGAGTTTAGATCTTCCATTTAAATTGAAATACGTTTCCTTCCTTCTGGCCATTTGTAATGCATTGTATCAATGTACAAAGCAATAAAACACGTTTATGATTTATTTTGATCCTTTCTTGTCTCCTTTTCTCTCATCTGGTCTTTCATTATAAATCTGGTTATCTGTGCTTGATTCTTGTATGCATTTTGTTGGTTTATGTCTATCAGCAAAACAAATGTTCATCATTCCTTCGGTGCATCACCTTGTAGCTTAGTTTTGATTTCTTGTATTCCTTTTATCTCTGTCTCCTTAGTAAAACTTAGATTAGGTTTAGGAATAGATCCTTTGCAAGTTTTCACGCATGCACCTAAACAGAGGAATAGGAACCAACCTTTAATATGGAGAGTTTTTTCCATTTGCAAAGTCCCACACTTTGGGGAAAACTCAATGTTATGTGAATCACACCAAATGAATCTTCCTTAGAAAATCAGATCTGACTACTCATTTGGGGGTGTTGTGATTTTGCACTAACATCAACATATGAAAATCTTCATGAATCCTCTTCTAAACCATGGTATTTAGTCACAAGATCAAAGCAAATTTCTTATGATAAATGATGGGCACTAAACTTTGGAATCTAGTGAACATCCACTTGATAGATTTATTGGTGTGGTCATAGTTGCATTAGTGAAGAGGAGCTATACGCACCCAAAATTACACAGTGTCATATCGGCGGTATGGTAAAAGTTTTCGATGATGAATTTCTCTCTCTAGAACAAATGATGAGGTCCAGATCCCTTCTCCTTACCTTCAACATGTGTTATTTGACTTGTCTATCATTACTTCTTATCCCCTTAGCTCTTCTTACATTCGCAAGCTATTTTCGCCCCTTTTCCTTAAGGTATTCTTCTTTAGTTACGCAACTACCACGGTGGTTGCATAACTTCCAGTGTACGTAGACCAAAGAATATGTGTGCATTAATCCGAGAATACGAAGGCTGTGTGTTCTCGCACGCATGTCTCAAGTTTGTGAGTGTGTTTCTCACATGTTTGTTGACCATTTCACCTGATTTCTAAATTGTTGGATACGTATTAAACTCCTCTTCACTATTTACTATTATTAGAGTGTCAACTACCTATATTTTGGATGATTTGGCATTTCTTGATTACCAAGTGTGCTAGAATTCTCCTATGCCATTTTCTATAAAAACCAAGTTTTTACCCGTATCATGGGTTGGAGATTTTTTATTTGAATTGCATTGTTACTCTACCAAAATCCTGCCAAGAAGTACACAAACAACTCAAGTACATTGTTTTGTTACTTATCTGCTTACATTTGTGACCAACTAGCATGTAACTAGTCTACTCCAACATCTTCTTGATTTCTTCTACAACTAGTCAACTCTGTTCTCTGGATCAATTGGACTCTCATATCTCGGAAAGGAAGCTGAGGAGACCAAAGAATCATCACCACACTTGGAAGTTGTCACAGTTCTACAATAACTAGGTTGGGGGTGTAATTATAATTTCTTCAAAGCTTTTATTTTAGAATATTGTCGTTAAAAACATTTGTATTAAGAACTTAGAATTTTCAATTTCTTTGTTATCATAAGAAGCTTCGATTGATATTTTCTCCTCGGCTTATCCCTATGGATTTGTTCGGGAAAGAATTTGGAGGAAGGCCTTGTGCACAAATTTATTTATTTCCTCTTTTTAGAATACCCATACATTTTCATTTCTTCATTCCTAGATTTATATGTGTATGAGAAAACTTCCGTTGATAACTTCTTCCTTACTTATCCCTGTGGATCTACAAGGAAAGAATCTTGTGGAATATTTTGTGTCCACACTTGTCATTTTAATTCTTCATTATTAGTATGTGAATGCATTATATTTATTTTATCGGGGATGTCTCAAGGGAAAGAATAAATTTCTTCTAAGAAGATTTCTTTCTTGGACTGTGATTCTGAGGTGAAGCAATCCGAGGAAGTTAGATTTCCACAATTAAAAATTAGAAAACATCTTTCTTTTAATCAGATTAGGCTCACATCTTGCAATAGATGAATAAGTACATCCGGTTATTCCCTATTTGTTTCATTTTAGTATAGAAGTA
Source organism: Taxus wallichiana var. yunnanensis (assembly GCA_018340775.1). Taxonomy (NCBI): domain Eukaryota; kingdom Viridiplantae; phylum Streptophyta; class Pinopsida; order Cupressales; family Taxaceae; genus Taxus; species Taxus wallichiana. The sequence goes on from CM031242.1 coordinate 578,930,608, forward strand.
GATTTATTTTATTTTAATTAGTTTCTTTGTGTTTGTAGCTTTGTTTTAATTAATTTATAGAAAAGAACAAAAAGATAGATTATAAGTTAAAGTAGATTCATTTAATTTATTTCTTTTAAAGCTTCATTGAAAATACAAAATAGTAGATAGCTTGTTTTACTTTGCTTTGAGTAGATGTTTGCAAATCGAACTTAGTTAAAAGAGGAAATCACGTGTTGATTTTGAGGCGTACAAAATTGGTGAACCGACGTGAAGGAATAGTTCCTTTTCATATTCTTTCTTTTCTCTTCTTTCATCCACCTTTCCCCTCTCCCATTATTCTATGGGTGTTTATACACCCGAATATGTCGGGTCAGGAGTATGACAGACCTATTTTAGGTATTGAAGCCTACTACAACCAAATAAATATGCAACACTCACCCTCATTGTGCGGGTGTCCGACAACCTCTTGTGCAAACTGTATTATCTCCTCATACACCCCTCATCATGGCTTAAAATATAATTCAACAGTTAGGATTGAGGAGATAAATCAACCCAACTATAGTACACAACTAGAGTTCTCAAATTCCAACAACATGACATTTACAGGAGAACATGGTTTTTATCCACGGGTCTTGTCTAGACCTTAGATCAACATGTATTCTCGATTCCTTTTCCTCTTACTTTCCACAAAATGACAATCTCTTAACGTGTCTCGCCCGAAGTGGTGACCGTCTTAATGCTCTACAAGAATCCTTGGATATGATGCAAGGATATATAGATACCCTTCTTCAAAACAATACTACCACCCCCGCCTAAAACAAAAAACACATATAAAAAGGGTTGGTCTATAAATGAATAATTTATAGTAGGATATCATGTACCTTTTACAACCAAACAATGTCCACTATACACCTAAACAAAACTCACATCCTTCGCCTGGCGATGTGATTTCAACATTGGTTGTAGAATCAAAGATTTATAAATTTCCCAAGCTTCACAACCTATAAATTTTTGGGGCAAGGCAACTCTTCCCATCATGTTCAAAATCATAACTATACCCCTTCCACAAACGTCCATCAACAACCACCATCACAGGTCTACTTGGGTGTTCCTAGCCTTGATGACCTCCTCATAGGATTGGGCACACTAGGAATGGCCCCTCATCCTTCCTATGCATATCCCACACAAGGGTCGATTAGAAGTGCATTCTCTAATTTCGTTCCTTTAGGAAATGTGACGTTCCCTAGTTTCACGCCCACTTTTCCATATCCTAGTACCACCCCCTCACATTCACATGTATTCAAAGTCTCCTCATATGGATATGTACTCTTTCCCTGGTCCTTATGCACAACAACAAAGGGGGACTTATGCCCGACCAATGCTTACACTTGTACCATATCGGACTCATGTTCCACCCTCCTCCCCATCAAGGAGCTTCAATGGTTGAATCTTATGTAGTGGGTACCTATTCTAAATATTTAAAAGAGCCTATAAACTTCGCAATAAGAGGTTTCATGCTCCCACGTCCATTGCCAAATCTTCCAAAGTTTAAGGGAGAAATAGACCCCAATGCCCATATTAAGGCATATGTTATTGCCATTAGTGAGTTAATCCCTTGGGATGCAGTTGTCGCAAAGATATTTCAAAAGCTCTTAAAGGGTTTCTCTTGAATGGTATTATAGAATCCCATAAACTTCTATACACTCTTTCAAGCAACTCGTATATGATTTTATCAAGGCTTTTAATATGAAAAAGCTATTGAGGTTAGGGATTAGAGAATTCGGCACATCAAGAAAGAGCATAATGAGTCCATTGCCCACTTCATCTAGAGGTGGCGGAAAGTCCTTTATTCTTACACAATCATCCCAAACATGGATCGAGACGGAGCTATGTGACTTATTCCTCCACTTTCTTAATCAAGAGACTAAGCAGGAGGTCCAAAAGTTTCCTCTTTGGAGTTATGAGGAAGTTTTAGATGGCACACTTTGCATTGACCAAACAAAAATTGACAACGGACGCAAGACTCATGGCCCCAATGAGAGATTGGTCACCTCCACCCAAAACAACTCAAACTTTTAGAATGGTTCAAACAACAACCAAGGACCCAAGGTTCTCAATCGAAACCGTGGTGTCAAAATGAATGGCGTTCTTGATCAACCCAAGAATCCAAACATTATGAACACCAATAATGTAAATAATCAAAGGAACAACAATCCCACTCCCTCTATTAATGCAGTTGATCTTGGTCACCCTCCCTCACAACAGGTTCAGGCCCAAGCCCCAAATCAATACCAAAATCAAGGCCAAAGACCTCCTAATTATAATTACAATAATCAGTATCAGAATAACAACCAAAATTATGGACCACAACAAAACCAAAACCAGAGACTAGGGAATAATGACCTAATTTATATTGTGGATTCTATAGAGTGATAGTCGTGACGCTCGAACTTGTCGAGATTATAACAAATTCATACAAATCCCAAAAGATCAAAGGAAGATCCTTATTAAAATGTTTTGGAAAACCCTACTGCTTCACAAGGTACCCATACGGGGCTTATTTCTCCGCAAAATGCTAGCCTCGGGATTTATAGAGATCCTTTTCCAAAATTCCCTAAAAATGAGAAAAATAATCCTCAGGGTGCCAAAAAGGTATTCTTATAGAAACCCATGATCAAGAAGCCTCCATGTCTACTAAACCTCGAGTTGCTCCTAATTTTGATCAAAGGAATCAAACTAAAATCATAGGCTTAGTTGAGTTGGAGATAGAGCCCAAAGTCCATGCAGCTACCCATACTCATGAATACACACTGCAGCCTCTCCCCATGTATCCCTTAGTGCAAGATGATCTCGCTCGTAGTTCCCAAGCCAGAGGTTCTTACAACTTGATCACGGATCTCACTAAGATTTTTCTCACATATCCTTCTTAGATTTATTGAATAAATCTCCAAGACAACGATCCTATTTTCTAGGAGATTTAGGTCTCGGTCATCTCATGCACGTCACACCTCCAGAGCCCCAAATCAATCATATAGATTTTGATGTTTATCCTCCAAGACAACATGAGAGGGATACAAGATTTTGTTTCAAAATTAGTAAGATGCTTTGACGGATCTTTGAGTTAACACAAAGAGGTGATCCTACATTGCATTTACAAGTATGGATATATAATAATTATCTCAAGAGAGCAATGATTGAAGACAAAGCCATAATTAATATTGTCCCCTTTTATTTCTTGTAGAAACTAATTTTTCTTCCACCAGAAACATGCTAAGAGGATATGATATCCTTAAATCCACATCCATTTAGACTATAGTTCTCTCGGTCACTCTTGGGCCTAAAAATTTCACTTACTCGTGCGGGATCAATTGTGAGGCATTTCTTGGAAAAAATGTGACCAAGTAACTTACCCTCATGGACTGGAAATACATTCTTTTTAGATTGAGTGAAACACCATATTCCCTGCATCTCTCAAATTTGTTTCTAAGATGTATGATGTTATTTGTAATATATTTTGAAAAAATAGTTATGTCATCCAAATAAACAAGAACATAAGTATTGATTAACCCTTGAAATGTCAAGTCCATTACACGCTAAAATGTGGTTACTGCATTTGTGAGGTACCCAAAAGGCATTTTCCTATACGCATATGTGCCCCATTTTCTCGTCAATGTTTTTTTGAATTGATATGATTCCTATACCAAAATTTTATTGTAGCTGAAATATCCATCAAGTAATGAGAAACATTCTAAGCCACTTACTTTATGTGAGATTTGCTCCATGGATGGTATAGGGTAATGATATTTTAAAGAAGCTCTATTTAGATCTCTGAAATCTGCACATAACCATATTTCTCTGTTCTTTTAATTACATGAACCAAATTGGTGACCCATGATGAGTGTTTGATAGGAAAAATAATGTTATCCTTGATTAAATTGTCCAACTCTTATGTCATCAGTGGTTAAACTTTAAGATTGATAGGTCTTTGCTTTTTTCTAACTAGTTTTCTTTTTATCCAATTGTATGGTATGTTGAGATAAATCCTTATTAATTTTTTTTAAAACACCATAGCTCAATGAAAAACATCATCACATTCTTGAGAAAGATGAATAAAAGCAAGTTTTTCATCATTGTTACATACCTTACCCACTTTGAGTGCTTTTTCATTTCCAATACTTGATTGCTTCATAATCCTCTTATTTAATCATCATATTGGATTTCTCTTTTCTATCCGATCATTTATGTTGAAGATAGACTCAAGAGTAACCAATACTTGAGGTATCTTGTTAGATTTCAACTGAATAATCTGATTATCATATTGTTGTTGTAATCTTTCCTAATTTATGACTGAAAACTCATCTTCTTCATACAAGAAATTGACTATTTTTGATCTGATTCAAACACCTACCAATTAATATTGTTATCTAGAATAGAAGGTCTTACCACTATTTTGATATATTTATAATCTCTATCTTTCTTTATCGATCTAGAATATCAACTTGAGCACCAATGGAAGCCAACCTATCTGCATGTTTGTTCTTCACTCTAGGAATAGACTGAATATTAAAAGCATCAAAGTCTTCAATTAAATCCCATACCCTGTTTTTGTAAGATCTCAACAAGTTGTTTTTGGTGGCACCCTACCCTCTAACTTGGTTGACAACTAACTCACTGTCACCAAAAACTTGCAACTACTTCACTCATTTCTTCTTTTCCCACTAAATACCATGTACAAGAGATTCATAGCCCTCTTTGCATTGCTTGTACAAGAAAACTAAAACCTCGAGCTAAAAAATAATTTTTGGGGAAATCAACATGATTCCTCCACCTGCTCCATTCTTTCTTCTTGATCCATCAAAATATAATTCCCACAAACCTTATTCTTGGTGATCTGTTTTGACAAGGTTAACAACAAAAACATTCTCTTGATGCAGATTCTTCAATATAGCTATGTGGATAAGTAGAATGAGTTTGAGTATCCCATTCATCAAGTAATAAATTAGGAACTCCTTCTAAAAGTGTGGTTGGATCTTACTTAACTGCCCGATCTTCTTCATCTATGATCATGCAATTCGATTTAATGACACTAAGAACATAAGGCTCTATGTGTTGTACTGATATTTCTTTAGATATTATGGTAACCTTGGTGCCATATCTTATTCTAAATAACATATGAGACTAATATGATGATAAATAACCTCCAATTTTGGCCATGAAATCTCTAGAAAGGCATAAGGCAAAAAGAGGAGGAAGATCAATAATGAAAACATCTTGAGGAATGGAGAAGTTGGGGCATGCATGTAAGGTTAAGTTTAGTCCCTAAATGAATCCAAGAGTGGCTAGGTGTTTCCTCAAGCTAAACTAATCCCTTAGAAATAGGCTCATAATCTAAACCAAGTTTGTCAACAACTTGCTTGGGCATAATTGAGCTAGAGGCTCCAGAATCAATCATGTAGTTGTGAACTAGATTTTGACCTATGATCAATGAAACATAGAAGGGAGGTGGCTTGACGCTCTTGTTTTCTTGAGATTCTTTTAGTTTAGGTGCATTGGTGAGCACAACCTTAGATGGTTCTTTAGATGGTTGGCTAGAAAGATTGAGATTTGACAAAGCTTCTTACAAGATATCTTTTTGTCCAGGGAAGAGACAAAGTATCCCATATTGACATACTAACTTTGGTTTGCTTCATATGCTCAAGGATATTAAATGACAGAGTACTAACCTTCTGTTGTAATTTGCTAATAACAACACCTTCTTGCATTGGAGGAATTGTAATATCTTATTGACTTGGAGACTTTTTTGGTTGATCTATTTGATTGTTTGACGATTTAAGACTCGTAACAACAATATTTAACGATGAAGAAGGTTGATAAATTCTCTTACTGCGTAGGTTACTCCTCTTCTAATTCTCTTTTCTTTGACCTTGTATTGGTCGAGCCACATAAGTAGAATTTTGAATTTTCTAATTGTCAAGCTGATTTATTCCACAAAAGTCATCCTCTTGCCAATTTAGGAACGTAGCATCATTTTACACTAATTCTTTTGAAATTTCTGCTTTTGCGGTGGAGTCTAAGTTAATAGAATTTACAACATAGCAATTGTTTGCACCATAAGTGCCTAATTATGAATACCATTGAAACACGAATTCGATTATGGGGCTGATTACAAGGTTAACACCACTCATAATCTTGGATCATATTATTCTCGACTAGAATAATTGCTCTGGATGTGCAAACAACATTGGGATGAATTGTTTGGATATGTCTTGGATTAGAAACTTGACTTGGTCCTTACAAACTTGGTTATAAAGGGGGTCTATTCTGGCTGATTAGGAGGATAATTAGGTCGGAAACTTTGATTTTTATTCCTTTTGATAGAAACTATCTCATTCCTATACTCTTTTAATATTCCTTTTATCTCTTGCAAATCACTTGATTGGGTTGGGGTTCAGTTGTTGTTTTGGCTCAAAGGATGGGAATTAGATGCTGGAATTGGAGCTATTATGGGTACTTGGTAAGAAGTGGGAGGGGAAATCTCCTAGAAATATTGGCATAGGAGGCCTTGAAGATATATTCCCTGCTTGTATAAGACTATTTATAGCTCTAACTGCTATATCATAAGCACTAGGGAGTGTCCCTCCACCTATTGATTATATCATTACTGAAATATCAAAATTCACAGCCCTTAGATAATACAAGATAACATCTTTGTTGGGCCCCAAAATATCATTTAAGTAAAAGAAGGCACGTGGGTGCATGTGACCTAGTCAAAGAAGGGTGCACGAGTTGAAGGCGTGCAAGGAAAAACAGGTTTTGCACTTAGCCGCATTTGACATCCCAGACAACACATGAGAAAAGCATGACCCTTATGGAAAAGGTGCTAGCTTGGCGACTATGGATCAAAAAGGGAATATTCCAGGCATGCGATGGAAGTTTCAGAGGACATCATTGCAAGGAATGGAGAGCTCGGATTTGGAAAGGCATGCTTCCATGGAGGACCACTTAGACACTTGGAAATTGATCTGAAGCTTTTGTAAGGCATGGCGGTGAGTGCTAAGGCTATATATACAAGTGCCTGGTAGAAGAAAAGGATATAGTGGAAGAGAGGCGAAGCCCTATAGAAAACAAAATGGAGGGTGTTATGGCTAGGGATTAGGGAATCTCTGTGAGCGATAACATATAGAAGGGGATGGGATCTCATTTTTATGTAATATGATGAGCATAACATAGCTTTGATGCATGATTTAGCTCTACATAATATGAGGATTTGTTATGACCTCAAGGGATGTAATGTGGGTTATTAACTTTGATAGTATGAATATAATGCTTCATTATAAATCATCTGTGTTCAATACTCATGCATTTCCTTTCTGTATAAATCATCTCCATATGTTGCTTGCTATTTCTCTTACCTGCATACAATGAGATGACAACTTTTCCTAAGTTCATAAGAATGTGGTCTAGTTATTTTCTGTCTTGCATTTGATTGTCTGTTCTAAAATGATGCATTCTCATAAAAATCACATAAAGGAAAGACTCGACGCCCGCACATGCCTCGGTGAGGGCCTAGCGCTGCTGGATGATAGGCCGACGCACATGGGATTTTCCTATTCTGTGAAGGGTACAAAAATGACTACATCTTGGTTCTATTGCCGGGACCTCTTTTCAAAGTTATTGTGAGAAATGGCATGCATATTTGTCCCTGTGATGTGTAATGACAGAGCGCCTAACCTTAGAAAGTGTTGAAACATGGTTCAAGAGCATGAAGGATGAGTTTGCTCAAAGATTCAACACTGGACCTGAGTTTGATGCACGTAGATGGGTAGAAGGGAACCTATACCATGAGTTGTATGAGAAATTATTTTGCTGCTTTGAGTAGAGCTATATGAATGGCTTTCAACATAGGCATTCGGATCAAGTGGTACTATAGATCGCATGTGTGGATCTCGGATGACAATCGAGGCCGCAAGATGATTTGACTTGGATGCGTGCTATTGATCACTGGTGGAAGAGGGTGCTGACCATCTATACTTTAGAATACACCATTTCAACGTATTCTTGCCAAAATTTTTCTGAGTTCTAGTTTCTGAGGGAGCCTAGGGGGTCATTTTTGAGTGCCATTCCTCTGGTTATGAAGATCTTGGTCATTACTTTGAGTTTAGAAGCATTTCTCATGGCCAACTAAAGCTTGCAGCTACTGGGGGAGAGGAAGCTAGGGTGGAGGAAGATGGTGGACATTATGGCTGAAAAGGAAAGGGATGAGAGATGACTCAAGTATAGCGAAGCTCGTGAAAGGGAGATGACTAGACAATGTGAGGTTGTAAGTGTGATGGATCTATGAAGGTAGACATTATGGGAAGGAGTCGAGGTTCACGCGGAGGACATGGAGCCTGAGCAGTCTATGCTACCCCATCTTGACAAACGTGGGAGAGAGGCCCTTTTAGCTTCTGATGAGATTTTTTGGCATGGAGAAAGAAGAGCCATCGGTGCACATCTGAACCCACCTGATGACCAACCCTTGGTGCTTGGTTTTCCACATCAATGGAGAAGTAGTGGTAACCCAATTGGTATCGATGGGAGTGACTGATCGATGCCTAGGAGATATAATTTTTCATTTGGAACATCCATGGCTACGCAATCCATTCATGTATTTGGAGGAATCTTCAGACAAGGTGCAAGTATGCAAGCTTTGGGTATCATGTTTGGGAGTGGCGCGGGACATATAACTGGTAGTGGGACAATATCACAAACCATCGACGCGTAATTTAGTGGGATACTGGGAACACTAGGCATGACCACTTCTGGTCCTTTGCTGACTACAAGAGGTGGATCTGGTGGGTCAGGAGGAACAAGACTTGGTGGATCCAGTAGATCTAGTGGGTCGGAGGAAACACCAAAGGTAACCAAGGCTCTGGATCGGGAGGACAAGGACCCCAAACACCTCCCCAAGTTTTTTTTGAGATGTCTTTGCACTTACCAGACTATAGGGGTATTGAAGATGCTGCAAAGCATGTGCACAAATGTGAGTTACTATGGCACGTGAAGGGGATCACTACCCCGAAGTGGAAGGAAAGTCAGTTTACAAAAATATTGCAAGGGCGTGTGCATAGTTGGTATAATAAGTACGAACCCCGTCGAGACGGTGGTAGATTACACCACGTTGAAAAAATCCTTCCTAGCAGAGTTCCATATTCTAGATTTTGAGCAAAAGAGCATCAACACTCTGCAGGAGATCCAATAGGGAATGACAGAGAGTGTGCATGAGTATGATGCATGTTTTAAGACTCTCTTGTCAAAAATTTCCTGTGACATTCATACTTTTCAACATGCTCAATGGTTTTTCAAAGGATTGATAACACCATTTAGAAGGGCTCTGTCACACAAGACTTTTACAGACCCGCACGAGGCATTGGAAGCTTCCCTGTGCACCGAAGTTGTTGGGAGTGTTGACACTGGTGTTAGCCCTTTTCTGGAGGCTCAAATTGCTGCAATGGCCAAGTAGTTGGAAAAACTATCTATAAACTCAACGCATGAGGTTCATAGTGGTCTTTGGTGTATAGACTGTGAAGTGGAGGGGCATGCAAAGGATAGTTTCCTGGGAAGTCGGTGTGCTCCATGGTGGTAGACTATCGGGGATCATGATGCAAGTAGATGCCCTCTACTCCAATGCATAATCTGTAATAATGTTTCTTTCTACGTAAGATATGCACCTCTACAACCCAAATACTAAGGATTGCGGACAAATTGATCAAATTTATGATGCTATTGATCTAGGTGTGCACCAGACTAGCCTTACAAGCAGTTCTAAGGATGATGACTTTCATTATGAAGGATGTGTAGATGGAGGGGTGTGTGGAAGAGGTTTGCCTGAGATGATTTTATGGTCGTGGTAACCGCATGAGTGAAGGATGGATTCGAGTTCCCACAAGGAACATGTTATAATTTTGGATCTACAGAACATTATAAACATGAGTGTCCTAATCTATTACAATGCTCATGGTGTGAAAAGAAACATAAGTATGAATATTGTACAAAAATTTATGAGCATATGAACCAAGTAGCACCGAGAAAGACAAGGGCACTGCTATGGTAAGCATCAAGAAGGCTGGTTCATAGTGGATGCCACGAGTGGTGCGTGAGTCGGGGCTAGAACTGTCTTTGGTGATGACATAGGAAGAGGCGCGTGTGCGTAGAGGTTTCAAGACCAAGGATACTAGTTTCAAGAGAGGAAGTAGTACATGGAAATTATCTAGGCCCTGCTCATTAGAAAGAAGTATATCAGGAGACTATGGAGGCCATTCAAAGTTTACAAGGGGAGATCGAGTGTCTAAAGAAGTTGTCCAGAGGCAACGGGAGAAAAAATGTAATCTTGAGGCTTCACAAAGGGAAATGGATGAAGTAAAAGAAGTGTGCAAAATATTAAGGCAAGAGAATATAATTCCCTTGCTAGGAGAATGGTTGAGAGAGAGGGTACCACACACCGGGGTAGAGTGCGAAAGGAAGGTTTTGCATGCAAACCTTCCCCCTCACAACCTTGAATATGACAAGGAGATTACTTTGAATGTAGTTATTGATGGGTGGCTTCTGAGTAATATTCTCATCGACACGGGAGCAGAGGTCAATGTTCTTACCTAAGATACCTGATATCAAATGGGAAGGCCTACGTTGTAGCCATCTTTGAATGTGCTCTATATGGAAAAAAACTAAGGAAATGCCCATTGGAGTCCTAAAGGATACATTTATCACCATTTAAGGAGCCAAGTTCACTGGAGACTTCGAAGTCTTGGCAATCACCGAGGCGAGACAAATTTCTAGCGTTTATTGGGCACCCATGGTGTTACAAGAATAATGCTGACTTGCGGTTTAAAAAAGGGTGTATCAATTTTGAGAAAAAGGAGGAAAGGGTGGTTGTCCCTTTGATGGGTGGGCATTCAACACCCTATACCGAGCCCTTATGAGAAGAATTCCGGATAGAATCTATGTGCACTCCATCAGAGATCCTGAGGTAATTCACCCCATGGAGGGAGTCATCCAATTTGAAGATGCTCAGTCTGTGAGTGATGCCACTAGTATGACATGTGACAATTGGGTGCATGAGACTTATGAGTTAATTGGGAGACAACTAAAAGGACTGAATAAGGGTGACAAAGGTGAACTCAGTCAAACACCTAGGAGGAAAGAAGTTGCCAAGTTACTTTGGAGGGGCATACCCTGGAATTTTCCTACGGGAAATGGAAGCTCAATTGAGAAATGAGGATGAAAGAAGAGGAATGCTCAGTTACAACTTACTCGGAACTACAACATGTTAGTGGGCTACACATCAGGAGAACCTCTTAGAGTGGCATGAGGTAAGAATCACGTTCTCTGTAAGATTTTCTAGGAGCAACGTACCCACGGCTATATAAGACTACCATGGTAAGGAGACCACTTCATTTCATATCCAAGCATGTGATAAGGCCTAGATGGGAAGCGCAGAAGTGTTGCCACCTTTTTTATGGGTGCATTAGTTGTATTCCACCTTACAAGGCTTTGCATGTGCTTGGTACATTCATTCAAAGATGTGTCGTCAGACGAGTAATTGGAAAGAGTTGGTGGCTAATCTTATTCAAGCTTTCAAGTATAGGAGTACCAAACCATCAGTGGATAAGGCGTTGCAAGTGATCAAGTGCCTTACAATGGGGGATAGTGCTATGGCAGAATATAGGCTACTAGAGTTACTAGGTGATCCTTCTTTGGAGACATGCCTCAGTGAAGAAGAATCAGAGGAAGTACATTTTTAGCGCACGTGTATGGAAAAAGAAAAAGGAAAATTGGTCTATGTCATAGATGGGGAAGAGATGGAGATGTTGGATGTTAGTCATTCGGAAGGTACATGCAAGGTTATAGACAACCACGATGAGCAAGAAAATTCCTACCACAAGCCTTTAAAAACAAAGAAGGTTAACATTAGGATGGAGGAGGCAAAACCTAAGGAGGCTATCATCGGTGACTATTGGTCAGAAAAGGAAGTTTCAAAGATCATTGATCTATTGCATGAGTTCCAAGATTTGTTCCCTCACGGGTACCATGAATTCAAAGGCATTCACCATTCCTTGGGGGAGATGAAGATCAAGTTGAAGGAAGTTGCACGAGCGATTGAAGATGCCTTATCGAGGAATCCAAACTTACATGTATGGGTTAAGGAGGACATAGAAAAAATATAGCATCTGTATCATTGAAGTAGTAGAAGAATTAGAATAGATAAGCTCGATCGTTATCAATATTAAGAAGGATGGCAGGATAATAATTTGCGTTGAATAAAGGGATCTAAATGTAGTGTGTGTTATCGATCCCTTTCCAACCCCCTTTAATGAAGAAATTATAGAGGGACTAGCCGGGTGTGAAGTCTACTCTTTCATGGATGGGTTCTCAGGGTACCACCAAGTTAGGATTGTAAAGGAAGACTAGAGAAAGACAACTTTTTCCACTTGAATGGGGAAGTTTTTCCTACACGGTTATGCCTTTTGGATTAAAGAATGTGCCTGTTGTGTTCTCACACATTGTGGTACAAGCATTTCAAGACTTCATCCATAAGTTTCTTCAAGTTTACTTGGATGACTAGACTGTGTATGGATTGGTGAAAGACCATTGTGACAACTTAAGGCTGATGTTTGAGAGATGTCAACAGTTGAGGATATCCCTCAACATTAAGAAATGTGTCTTTTTTACTCCATTTGGAACCCTGTTATGACACATTATATGCAAAGAAGACTTTCTAGTAGATCCCGCTAAAGTTGCAGTTATTGTAGGATTAGGGGATCCTACTAGTCAAAGCGTAGTGTGTGGATTCCTTGGGCATACGGGGTATTACAAGAAGTTCATCAAAGGTTATGCCAAGATCGCCATGCCGCTAGAAGAGTTATTAAAACAAAAGTGTGCCTTTCATTGGGGAGAGGCACAACAAAAGGCATTCGACACTTTGAAGGATAGGCTTGTCACGATGCCCATATTATGTTTTCTTTCTTGGGATAAGCCTTTCTATGTGCATGTTGATGCCTCAAGAACAACTATGGGGGTAGTACTAGCACAACCTGGTAAGGGAATTGTTGATCATCCCTTGTGCTTTGCAAGTAGAAAATTGACACCAGAGAAAAAAATTACACAACTACTGAGCACGAGGCATTGTCTATGATCTATGTCTTTGCAAGTTCGATAATATTTATTAGAAACACTCTTCACATTTTACAGACCACATGGCATTGAAATACTTAGTCAAAAAACCTGTTTTGCAAGGGCACATATATCGTTGGGTCCTTCTATTTCAGGAGTTTGAATTCACAGTGGTGGTGAAGCCGGAAAGAGCAATTCAAGGCTTGACCACTTATCAAGGATTGATTCGGGAGAGGACACGTAAATCATTGAGGATACATTGCTAGACACGCAACTATTTAGGTTGCAGCCCGCGCACCCTCAGAATTGGAAGACATAACAATGTTTTTAAAAATATGTGTGGTGCCAGAAGGGATGAAGGCTCGAGAGAGAAAGCAGTTGCAATACGCGCCACACCCTACATGTTGATTAGTGGAGACCTGTATAAGTTAGGTCATGACGAGGTTTTGCATCGATGTGTATTGGAACATGAGTGCATAGCCATTATGGAAGAAGCGCATGGTGGGATTATAGGAGGACATTATGCAAGAAATACTACCACACGAAATATTTTATTAGTAGGGCTTTTGTGGGAAATCATCTAAAAAGATTGTATTGAGTTTTACAAGGCCTGTGATCATTGCTAAGCACCTTGGAAAACCTGGAAAGAGAGATGAAATGCCTTTGCAACCAATAGTCAGTGCTGAACTGTTTGAGAAATGGGCAATTGACTTTGTAGGACCAATTGCGCCATGCGCATGAAGGACTGGTTCGCGGTATATCATCACTTGCATTGATTACTTGACATGGTGGGAAGAGGCAGCACCTACAAAGGATTGCACCATGACGACCGCTACTAGATTCTTATGGGAAAACATAATCAACAGGTATGGTTACCCTTTAAGTTTTACAAGTGATAGTGGTACACACTTTCTCAATGAAACAATCAGGATTCTGTTAGCATAATTTATGGTGGCCCATCATAAGACTACCCCATATCACCCTCAAGCAAATGGGGGCTTTGAGACATTTAACAAAATCTTGAGTCACGGGTTAACTAATATCTATGATGTTGGAAGATAGGATTGGGATGATAAGGTATCGGATGTTCTATGGGCATACAGGATAACCTACAAAAGTCTAAACAAGACCACACCATTTCAATTGGTGTTTGGTGCGGAGGCTATTTTACCAGTGGAATTCATGTTACCTTCACTACATATAGCGAACATAGGAGGGTTAGCTGATGAGAAAGTGCTAGAAGAAATAATTGATAAGTTAATGTAGTTAGATGAAAGGCAATCACTTGCTAGATGGAGTCAAAAGACAAAAAGAAAGACAAAAAGCATGACATGATTGTCATATCAAGAACAAGAAGTTTGAGGTTGGGCAGTTGGTATTGTTATATGATTCCAAGTATTTGCACCATCATGGGAAGTTGAAAGTCCATTGGTTGGGACCTTACATCATCTCGTACATTCTTGATTCAAGCGCTTGCCGATTCAAGCGTTGGGCGGGACGATGTTACCAAGTCACTTTAATGGGAGTAGGCTGAAGCCCTACTATAAATAAGTCTTCTTGGTGTATGTAATAAGGCAGTATTGCCAGTTAGCTTAGAATTTCCCTTTATGCTTTTTCTTTTCTTGTGTTTCCCTTTCTCGTTGCTTATTAGTTTGGTTTTGTCTTGTTTTGTACCTTGTGCACCGGTAACCACATTATTTTTCCAAGGTTGTGTATGCACGAGGAGCTGCGCATCTATTTTAGTATGGGGTGGAGTGATGCAAAGTGTAGGCCTGTAATACAAGTTTAAATTGGCGGTAGAAGTTACGGTAAATGGTCTAGTTGAAGGATAAAAAGCATGTAAGGTCAAGAAGTGCATAGAAGAGAAGGTGGATGAGAATGGTTGGTGTCAAAAAGGCTTTGTGGAAATCACGTACAAAGGATGAAGAGCATTGGAACAACATGAGGTAGGCATAGGAAAAAATTGGGTAAAGGACATAAGAAGTTCCTTTGGCGCTATTGTGTGCGCGCGTAAGAGTCTTCGGTCCATTTGAATTTCTGCGCGATAGAAGGTTGTAAAAGGTTTTCATGCGAGGATATGGTGCGTGGGAAAGGCGCTTAAAGACAGTTTAGTGGAAAAAGCTGCATTTAATGTTAAAGTACGATGGTAGGTGGTATAACATTTAATGCGTTGGAAAGAAGGAAAAGCTATAAATATGAAGTTAGACACTTCATTATTTTACCTTGTGATTACGAAGTGAAGAAATATCTCACGAACTAGGGCATCCAAAAGTGATTTGTGTGAAGAAGAACTAGAGAGATCTAAGAGTGCGTAACTAGGGTAGATCCACAAACTAGTTTGGAAGGAGTACACGGGCGTGGGGAAGTTTGTTGAAGAAGTGCCATCTTGTGGAAGGATTTTTCCAGTTAGGGTTTGGTAGCTAGGGCACGGAGTTAGAAGGGTTTCTTCGTAAGATTGAGCTTTGGGATTAGATAGAGTGGTAGAACAGAGCAAGGGGAAGAGGATTTAAGTGTTAACACCGACCAGAAGAATGACACCAAGGAAACCAACAGTCTCACCAAAGAAGACAGAGGGCAAGGGAAAAGGAAAAGAAATTGCTCTTTGTCACGAGCACCAACAAAGAATGGTATGCTGAAATAAAGTATGCGAGATGGGGTATTACTAGAAAACGAATGGGAGTCACACTTATGAAAGATGGTCGTAAGCGATTATAATCATCACATGTGCACAACTAAGAAAGAAATGGCACTAAAGTTTGTCCGATCAACTAACTATTGATGGGGACGCTTGGACATAATGCCCATTTATAATGATGAGGTAAAGGTCAAACTAGAGAAGGTTGGGTTGTTACAATTGTATGAGTTTCCCTACTTTGGAAAATTTGAGTGCCTTTACCAATGGCTGATGTTGTGCGTACATGAAGATCATTTTTATTTCACATAGCACAAGATGTGCATCACACCACTAACTGATATCCAAGTTCACAGGCCTCAATTGTGAAGGAGATAACATTGATGATGATCTAAGTGAAAAAGAGGCTATCAAGGAGACTGTAGCCATGTATGACTACAAAAAGGGTTTGAGATACTTTGACATCTCAAAAATACTAGACCTAGTGATGAGGATGGTCATGCGCTTGGTAACCAAGCTCAATGATCAAGAAAGATGGACACAAGTAAACAAGGCATGGCTGAATGTATGCTGGAAGATATCAGAAGGGGCCATCTACAACTTGTCTACTTTCATCGCGAACAAAATTATAAGTAGTGTGTAGGAGGGAGAGAAGATACTCTTTGGTAACATCCTCCTTACCATTGTGTTTTCAGATATTGGAGTGCCCGATGGGCCAGAAAAATTTATTTGGGAATATCTAAAAGAGGATCCCTCACTCGCAAAGAGGTTTGCAAAATACACTTGTGAAACCATGACGACCACTCACAAGGCGCGCTGGAGAAATGGTATAAGCAAATGCATGATGCATTCAGGGATGAGTGGAGAATCCCAGAGTAGTTTCCCACGCTTGTGAATGGAGAGGAAAAATTTGCAGTATATCAACACTTCTACATTAGCAGATTTAGGTTGAAAGATGAGAACATGAGTCCATGGTGCAAACTACCCTTATCCTTCACCGTGTTATATTTCAAAGCCAGAGTAAATTGATTCAAGGAGGCCAAGAGACTAAGGTTCAAACTTAGTGAAGTAGATGCAGACCACCGTGAGCTATGTTGGAAGCTAGTCTACCCTAAGAAGCGCACGTACGTGGAGACATACATCTCATATAGGATACAAATGATGAAGCCTATAACACTGCCAACCGCTGGGAGGGCTGAAACAAGGATATACCTTCGCATAAGGCCGAAGTTTGAAAAAGGTTCTTACTTAGAGAATGATGTCTCCATCCCTGAAGACCCTACAAGAAGGAAGAAGGCTGCGCTAGAAAGAGGGAAAGAGAAGAGGTGCAAAAAGCACCAAGTGTTCGTAATACACAAGTGGTAAGCACGTTGGAGACAAGCGCTAAGCCTAGTACTTACATGTGGAGAAAGACGTCCCCAGTGAAAGAAAAGACTCCAAAAGAAGTGCCAGAGCAGAAAGATCCCTCACTCGGGAAGAATCACCAAGGAAGAGATCACCTACTAAGGGAAAAATAGAAGAAGGATCTCATGTACTGGAATCCCCAGTAAGAAAGAAGTAGAAGGTGACGGATGAGGCCAATTCAAAGAAAAAAAAGACCTAGGTGCCTACATCGGTGTGGGGATGATGATTAAGATGAACCAGGATGCGAAGACCATCCCATCTATGTGTTATCCTGTAAAATTGACAAGGGCAATTTTACAGGTAACCTGACCAAAATTTTGTTCTGGTTCCTCATCGGGTTCCCTCAGCATTCGGAATGTTGTGAAATCCCTTTCTAGGAAATCTAGTTTTCCGAACTTGGTCATTTTGGTCCTTTTTAGGATGGGCGCAGTTTTTGTCCATGCTACACAGCCTAAATTTGTGCCCCTTTTTTCCTTTGGCGCACCCATTGAAGTGTTGACATAACAATTGTTGCGCCTCCTCGTGATGCGCCTTTCTTACCTGCACTAAGGCGCATGCACCTTCCTGTCAACAACTAAAATGTTGTGCCAAGGTGCTCCAAATCCAAAGTGTCGATGATCCTAAATTTGTGCTTAAGGTGCGAGATATTTCATGTTGACAAAAGCATATCCGTGCCACTAGCGCAAAGTTTTCCATGTCGACACATGTTTTGGTGCGCCCTTTTGAAAAGTGGTTGGCACATTTATTACACTTTTGGCTATATATAGGTGCATCCACCCTGTCATTTTCATAATTCAAAACACGTGGAAAACTTTATTCCTCTGCACCTGTCAGCACGCTTTTCATTCTCGTGTTGCGTTTGTGGACCCCACTTCGTTTCTTCTCATTCTATATATTTCGGGCAAGTGGCCCTTGCTTCTCTTGTGTTTTTGTTTTTGTTGGTTGCTTGTGAGTAGGATGAAATGAATATGAGGAACCATAAACCCCTCCTGCCCATTTTTGCAAATCTTCCCTCCCAAGCCGTTTTCACCCTCTTTCCAGATCTGCTGGCCAAGAGGGCTCTGTCTCAAAAATGAACCCAGACCTCTTTGCTGTGTTCCCCTCGCTGTCGAATCATGTTGAGAAAACCTAAAAATCACAAACTAAAGAGGAGAGAAAACCTAAAAAGTTATCTTTTCCACCCACAGTTTTCCTTTGGTGCAAACACCATTCTGTTACACAAAAAACACAGTCGTGCCAAAGGCGCACTCACCCCGATCAGTAGCACACGCCTTTCTTGCACCATACAAAACCAAAACCTTTCTCAGGTGCTGGCGCAATCCCGCTTACAACAACAAAAGTGACACACAATATTTTCTGTCGTGCCGCGCAAAGGCCCTCTTACAAGCATAAAGTTAGTGCTACACGCATTGATCCTGTGCCCTTCGGCGCACCAAAATTCCATGTTACATGTTACATACCTACGCCATTGGTGCATCCTGCTCCCATGCAACACCAAACTTATTTGCGCCTAGTATAAAAACCTCATATAATGGCGCAGGCGCACCCCTGTCTACAACAACAATGATGTTATATGTAAATTTCCTGCACCCTGTGCCCTTTGGTGCTGATTTCTTCCTTGTAACACTCCGCTTCAGTGCGCCATACTTTTGACCCTACAGCCTACAAATTTCCTGCGCCTTGCACCCAGAGGATTTTAAATTGCTAACTCCTCATTCTGTAAAGCTTTAATGGAAGATTTGACAGCTAACATGGCTCTTCTGCATTGGACTTCGCTCCTTCTTCTTGCAGATTAGCAACTGAACTCAGATCCACATATGTCTACATTAAGCAAAAGGCCAACCAATTCAAAGGGTAAGGCTAAGCTCATAGAGGAAGAGATGAAATACAAATATCAGAGGGTCAGAATGCCTGAGTCCCAGGTAGAATGTGACCTAGACATCAAAGATTCCGAACTTGGCCACATTGACATGGAAGATTTTGGGCCAGAACTAGGAGGGTCACAGGTAGTCCTTGGATGGACAAGCTGGTGGGCAGTGGTCTGCATTTTGCTTGGAGAATCCCCGTCAGTGTAGTAAATAATGAGTTTATGATGGTGGTGGCTCGCTGTTATAACAAAGACACAAGGTGTGTTGAGAACGAAAAGGGCGAGGTTATAATCAACCTCACTGCCCGGCACTTCGAAATCATACTAGGCATTCCCCACCACCAACATTTTGTGGTTGTAAGCCAAGAGGAATGTGTCGAGGTGTGGGAGGATAACGAAGACAAATGCATGCGGTGATGAAGCGAAGTGTACTTGAAAAATAAGAAGGTGATAACCGGTGGCCACAGTTATTCATCGCGGCGACTTCTCAGGAACCGAGTGATACCATCACCTTCCTAAGCAGATTTTTGGGCTTTCGACGCCCATTACTTTCATAAATGGATGCTCGTGTACGGAAACCATGAATAAGAATTTTCCTGATCAGCGCTTTGAGTGGGCAGAGATCATAAGCAACACCATCTCTGAGCAGCTCCAACAACTCACCACAACGGGAGGTTCTATATGAACTCCTACGTAGTCTATGCTATAGCCTCGAGAGGGATTATCCAGCATTGAGCCGATGCGGAGTTTGGCCTCAGGTGAAAATATATGAATACTACCCACAGCTGAAGCTGGAAAATAGCATCTCATAGTTTACCAAGATCAATGATGCTTTCTTCTACGGCATCATCTACCTTTTGAGGCCAAATATGACTCATGGTCGAACAACCAAGAGCATAGTCACAGCAACTGAGAAGTGGGGGCATTATTGACCCATTCCCCACGTTCGCCTACCTCGAGAAGCTAACTTCTTGGGGAGCCGACCAAATTGCCAAGGTATCTTTGGCCCTAAACCGATCTGTTGGAGTTGTCCAGAAGCTCATAACATATCATGAGAAGTGCCTGAAAAGAAAGAAGGGTGGAACTCCTTTCCCCCTCACGGTGGGTAGGTACACTTGCACTTCTCACACCAAAGCCCGGGAAATGTTTGCAGAACTGGAACTACTTAACCTAAAGCACAATTTCCCGGCAAGGCCCACCTTCGATCCAAGAAATTGCATCTCTAAGGCAAAACTCAATCGATCCACGTTCCCATGTGATTGAGGAAATCTATATCAACCTATATCATGAGGTCAAACTCAGGAGAAAGGATCACTCTCACCTGGCCCTGGCAGAGATTATTCAATATGGCGTGGCCATTGTTCCAAAAGGTTATCAAATAACTGATCAAGAAGTTGATCAAGTGTATCTAGACACGGATGGGGAAAACTGGCCGTTTTGCTGCAATTGACAGGACAAAGGCACCCCAGACCATCGAAGAGAGGGTTAAGGAAACATTGCGGCGAACAGAGCATTGGTGCAGAATGAACGGCCTTATCTACCTCAGAGTAGATTTCACCACGTCCCCTTTGGGCAACGCACCTGTTAGGCCGAAACATTTGCCAAAGGGAAAAGGCAAAGATAAAGAGGGAGAATCAAGCTCCACTCAAGAAGAAGCTCCTGAGAGCCCTCCTTCCACCGCACAAGAATAGGTTGTGATCCTGGTATCCCCAGAGAAAGAAGCGGCAGAAGGTGTTCGATGGGCACATCCACTCAGGGTGTTGCCACCGCTACAATTACTGAGGTCCCTTCCATTCCTTCTCCCTCTCCTCCTTCCCCTCCTCATGTGACTCAAGAAACCATTCCTTTGGTCGTATCCTCTCCCCCATCTTATATTGTTCCCCCTTCCTCTTCCTCCATTTTCTCTTCCCTCGCGGAGTTGTCCCCCACCATTTCTTCTCTCATTTCTCAGCTCCCTTCCATTCCCACAACTACCTCACCTGCAGTGTCTCTTCCTCCCGTGAGCACTTTCTTGGCCTCCCTCTCGATGCCGCCACCAAGTGTCTCGACCCATTTCCCCTCATCCACTACTGACTTCTCCCTCGTCTACCTCTTGTCCCACTCCCTTGAATCCAGCATGGATCTCCCTAGCACCTAAGTTAGCATAAGAGGAAAGTCCCCATTGCACCAATGGACTTTTTCGTTATCCCAACAAAAGGGGCTAAGAAGCAAAATCCTATAACCCGCTTCTCTCAGAGTGCATCGGGAGAAAGAGTGATGGAGATTGCGTATCCCGATCCTACAAAGGATAAAAAGGATCTGTCCCCTACAGATTATACAGTGATACAGGTCACAATGGGAACGTCATCCAAGAGCCTTCAAGGAGAGGCCCTATCTATGGTGGATGCCCTTTGCAAGAAGCTTCAAGAAGCAAAGGAAGAGAAGAGGCTACTGAAAGAGCAGAATAAGCATCTTCTCCATGCCCTGCAGAAAATGGGTAGTGCACCTCCTACAACTGCCACTGAAACTCCTGAGGTCCTTAGTCAGGATAAGATAAACAAATATGCCAAGATTGGTGAACAAGGCATGGTAGTATCTAGCTTGGAGAGACCAGATCCTCAAAGACAGTGAGGAAGTAATTGTCAAGTTCACCGAATTATATCAGAACATTAGTCGGGTGAACAAGGATCTCCAGGAAATTGCGGGGCCTATCTCCGAAGATTTGGACCATGCTAGGTTGCAACGTGAGACATTCTAGAAGATGCTCAACTGTTCGAGTTGATGATTTAGTTAAATTCGGCATCTTCGATCACCCCAGGGTACCCAACAAAATCCTTGCTACTTTGGAGAGAAAGAAAATAAGATGAATGTTGTGGAGATTGTTACTTAGTATAAAAAGATCCTTGCAATGTAAAATCCATCGTGTAAACCTTGGGCCGAGGCCGCATATGATAATTATGCAGATAGAGATAGAGTGACAAGTATCCTAGTTTCCACCCATGAAGTGGAACTTAAGGAGTTCTAGGAAAAGAACAAGGGGAACAGGGCTGAGCGAGACCAGATCCTAGCCGAAGTGGAAAAGCATTCAGAAGTCATTGAGACCTTGTGGGGCTCAATCAAGAACTAATTGAAGGAATTGTACCCTCAAATCACTCGAAGGATGGATGCACTCGAGGATTTGGGCAAACAACTGGAGGAGATTATGAAGACAATGAGAGCTAATGGAGAAGAGCTTAGTTTTGAGGAAGTAAGCGCCCTGGTGGGTAACCTCACAAAGAAACACAGTAATGAGGTCAACACTTGGGGAAATTAGAAGCTGATTTAAGGAAGGATTTCCCTCTCTTCCTCTAAAAGTAAATAAAGTTCCTCATTCTTTCATTCATTTCCCCATTTCTTCATTTCTTCATTCTTCCATTTCAACCATATGTAAGGATCCACCATTCTTTAATTCTTTATCGAAGAGTGTTTCTGGGGATGGAGAACATGCAGTAGTGTGGGGTGATGTTGGGCCCCAAAATATCAGCTAAGTACAAGAAGGCACATGGGCGCATGGGACCTAGTCAAAGAAGGGCACAGGTTGAAGGTGCACAAGGAAAAACGGGTTTTGTACTTAGCCGCATTTGGCATCCCAGAAGCACACGAGAAAAGCATGACCCTTATGGATAAGGTGTCGGCTGACGTAATTGTGGATCAAAAAGGGAATATTCTAGGCATGCGATGGAAGTTTCCAGAGGACATCATTACAAGGAATGGAGAGCTTAGATTTGGAAAGGCATGCTCCCATGGAGGACCACTTGACACTTGGCAACCAATCTGAAGCTTTTGGAAGGCATGGCGGTGGGTGCTAAGGCTATATATACAAGTTCTGGTAGAAGAAAAGGATATAGTGGAAGAGAGGCGAAGCCTTGCAGAAAATAAAATGGAGGATGTTATGGCTAGGGATTAGGAAGCTCTGTGAGCGATAACATATATAAGGGGATGGGATCTCTTTTTTTTATGTAATATGATGAGCATAACATAGCTCTGATGCATGATTTAGCTTTGCATAATATGAGGATCTGTTATGACCTCAAGGGATGTAATGTGGGTTATTAACTTTGATAGTATGAATATAATGCTTCATTATAAATCATCTGTGTTCAATACTCATGCATTTCCTTTCTGTATAAATCATCTCCATATGTTGCTTGCTATTTATCTTATATGCATTCAATGAGATGACAAATTTTCCTAAGTTCATAAGAATGTGGTCTAGTTATTTTCTATCTTGCATTTGATTGTCTATTCTAAAATGATGCATTCTCACAAAACTCACATAAAGGAGAGACTCGACACCCATGCGTGCCTCGGGTGAGGGCCCGAGGTGCCCGCTAGGTGATAGGCCAACACACATGGGATTTCCTGTTACCGTGAATGGTACAAAAATGACTACACATATTGAGGAGTAGGCCTTACCATTTGTGGAATTTTGTCCCAAGTCTTTTAAAATTAGTCATGAACTCTTGTGGTGCTCTCTTGATAGTAGTCAATTTTTCAACCAATGAAATATGATTTGATTTATCCTCAAAGTTCCTATAAAACAATTATTCTAGATGATTCGAGGTAGTAATAGAATTTAATGAAAGTCCTGTACCATCACGCAATGCTTTTCCCTTGAAAGAATTTGCTTATAATTTTCTTTGCGACATCATCTTGAGTAACGTGATAAATAGAGCATATATTGGCAACATATTTTACATGTTCTATGGGTGTAATATGATTTTCACTAGTAAAAATGGAATTCTCTTAAGGGCATTAGCTAGGATGTCATTATGTTGAGCTAGTAACAATGGGCTACCAGCATTGAAGGGAACAAAAACTAATTTCTTGGAAGGGCCATATTCAAAATGGAATTGGTTATGGAAATTTTGGGAGATAATATCAGCTTTTGTGGAGTGGGAGGAGATTTAAGATATGGTTTGGAACTTGAAAATATGCTCCTCTTAGCTGAATTCAAAGGTAATTCAATGAAATCAAATGGAATACCTTTTGTAGATGATTTAGTTGTAACCTTTGGCATGAAATATTTGTTGATCTACTACTGGGACATGTTTTAACTTATGGAGATGTTGGATGAAAATATTTGAAACACTATTGTTTTCCAAGAATAGCATCAAATTGTTGACAAATTCTTTATTTTTTCCCACCGGGCATGCCAAAAACTATTGTCACTTTGAAATGCACCCTTTGGAGAATGGTGTGATAACTCTCCTTTCAATTGAAAAAATGGAAACACTCCTAGGTTGTGGGTGACTTGTATGTTGGAGTGAGTCTCAGAGAGGGTTGGTTCCCCTAGTGCAACACCTAAACTATTTCTATCTCCTAAGGCTAACTCTATTCTACCAAACTAACTAGGAAAAGGGAGAAGGAAGGAAAGAGAAAAACTAAAAAAGGGGTGGTGATACAACATAATATTTTGAGGACCTCAGACTTGTTTGGATCATACAGATGAAAAAGGAAATCACACACACCATACACTAACCACAATTGATTGTATCAAAGAAAAAGTGATTCATATAAGGGTTTGGAATGAATTTTCACTAGAAAAAAGGGACACTAAATGGATCCACAAAAAATCCTGCAAACAATCGTCAAACACAATATATGACCTGAAAATTGACACAAAATTGCATAACGACATGAGAGATTAAATTGATAAAACAAGGATAGACATATATCACAAAATAAAATCAGTCTAAAACATAATCTACACTAAATACATATTGCAAAAAGGTAAAAACTCCCTTTATTTCTCTAAGAGGTGGAATAAGCACAAAAATTCTCTCATGACCCTTGCTTTCTCACTCAAAATGGCTGAATTGCTCTATAAATATGAATGAAGAAGCTAGAATGTTTTTTACATTGTGTTCGGAAGATTTTATAGAAATATAGAGAGCAAAAAGAAGAAAAACCCCAAACATGCAAGTCTAACTTGTAAAAATAGGAAAAAAACAATGTGGTTTATCTCCTTTCTCCAAAAATATCTTGCTTTACGAGTGAAGGGTGTGCATTCTTCTTATTTTCTACTTTTTCCTTAAAAATAATCTCTATGCTTTATTTTTATCCAATTCTGTTCCCAAAATAAATTCTGCATTCCCCAAAATAACTTTTCCTCTATTTTGTATGTTATTTTCTATCCTCAAACCTTCTATATGATGAAACAAACTTACCTTGCATGCTTTCATCTATTTTTAACTCTTTATGCTTTGAGTTTTTGACAAATTGTGCTAAAAATAACATCCCCATGTTTGAAAAAAGCAAAAATGTTTTTATGGTTAGAATGGGTTTCCCCAATTTTAGATGCTTCAATAATGGTCTTTCACCTATTTTTAACCTTCCCATGCTTTTACAAACTCCAATTTTTCCTTTCGGATGGATTTGAGAGGTAAAAATGAAATCTAGACCGCTTTTAAGGTTGTACGAAAAATTATTTTTTTCTTTTTTGCCTCTTTTCCTTGTCGGGATTTTTTTGTTATGGGGACTTTTCCTTTGTTGCGTGGTTTTTGAGGACTTTTTATTTATTGCGTGGATTTCCGGGGACTTTTCCTTTCAGAAGTGGGGACTTTACTTTATCTGAAGGAATTTTCCTTTGTTGTGTGGATTTCAGGAATTTTCCTTTGTAGTGGGAATTTTCCTTTTTGTGCCTGAAAATTGAATAAGTTATAAAAATAAGCATGGGGAATTATTTAGGTAACAACAACAAAACATAGTCAAGGTTGGAAGTAAATGTTAGATGTCATGAACTACCATTGTATATTTAAATGAAATTACTTAGATTTAAATATCAACAACAATAGAACACCAAGAACACAAAAATTTAGATGAATGATCACAATATGTGAGCATAAGTAATAAGAATAAAGGCGTAGCAATATTCAATCCCTTTTCTCTTGATATACTTCAATATGTCCATCATTCCATCCACCTTTGTATCCTTCTTCTGACTATCCTTCCTTCAGTTCAACCTTCACCTTGGCTCAAAGGAAATTCCTAACAAGGTTTTAAAGTTTTTTTAGTGTGCAAGGATGATTACCCAAGGTGATAAATTAATTTAGTAAGATTCAATGAAAGATAACTTCCTCAGAGGCCTAAAAAGGACATTTTTGGCCATTTTCGCAATTTGGTAAACACACTTTGGGAATGTTTAGGGAAATTATAAAGCATCTAAGGGTGATTTTGAAGAGAATTGAAGGTTTTGAAGTAATTTAGGAAAATTTAGGAAAGAAAATATCATTCAGATCCATCTATTCAACATCGGGTATTTAGGGTGTAGGGAATGAGAGCTTCAACGGTGAATGTTGTCTTCTATGGAAGATTTCAGGAGTTCCCAAATGAGTTTAGAGGGAAAAAAATATGCATTGAAATGTGTAATATATAGTCACTTGGAAAATAGGTGTAATCAGGAGAATCATGAGGTCTGTGAAGGATCTGAAACATCAAGAACCTCATTGAAATTCAAGTCATCAAGGGAATGATCATCATGAGCATGATGAGAAAGGATCACCATGAGTGGTGATGGTAGTCATCTTGATATCACAAATGATGCATATCTATTGATATTATTTCTAAACACTTAATCAATACTTGGTGATGTGCTCACATATTGCAATTTAGGGAGTGGCTTTCATAGTGCTTTAATGCAGTTGGAGTTCAAGAAGATGGAGCTCACCCTCAAACATTCCTTTAAGTATCATTTAGGGATCAATCCTTCCATATAGAGGATGAAACCTATTTCCATGAAGAGAAATCGATATAATATGTGTCTAAATACTATAAGAATGTTTTCACTCATGTGACATCTTGGTCAGGGAAGTGAATTGTGAAGTTAAAAAGGTGTCATCATGTTCAAAGGTGAAATGTGAAGCTCATGGAGTAAGTTGAGGATCATCATATCTTGACTTTTCCATCATGTTCAAAAATATATAAGGAACAAGCCAAGATGATCTAGTCAAGATATTGATGCATTCATGACCATCATGTGTGAAGGATCAACGTATCATCTATCTTCATGAGAGGCATATGAGTAAAGAGGTGTATGAGTATCCTCAAGTAATTCCATCCAAGGAGAACTATAGAGCTAGGAGGGGTAATAGGATGATCTTCATATAGAACACCATGTATGTAAGAATGAGAAATTGTCTGAGTTTCACTTAATTTCACTCACTTGTTAGTGTTCTTAAACACTCATTTGATCCTTGTAGTGTGATCACACTTCAAAGGAGGAAGGACATTACAACCACCTCATTTCCATCCAAAAGGTGGATACATGACAAGAATATCATCCAGTGATAAATTATTCCATATACATGGTGAATACATATTTAGGTAAGTGATAGATATTCAAAAAATGGTTTGAGTATCATGGAGTTGATTTGTGATCACTTGCGTTAATTGTGGATGCCTTGAAAAGTAAGAGAGTGATTCTCGTTCTTTCCTTGTAATTAGAAGAGAATCATATTCCCATCACAATGTAGATCTCATAACATTGTTTCTAAACACTTAAGTCATCACTTAAGGTTATAGAAATATGATTTCAACTCATGGTAACTCAATTTTACCACTTTTTCATGTTAGAAGTTTTGTCACTCAAAACACAAACACGGGGTGTTAGGAAGGTGTTTTCAACTCACAAAATTTGGCCCCATCCTCATGAGATCCTCACCCATGGTAAACAATAGTATATTCACAACATTACCAATTTTGAGAGTTAATTATCAAAATTTACAAATATTCACATATCACCATGTGGTGACCATCTCTCTAGAGCTTGCAAATTTAGGGCCATTTTTTTTCGGAACCAAAAGGGGCAAAGCTGCACTATTTTTAAATTATTCATGAAACATTAAAGTATTAGATAAAAATGGATATTACCAAAATTTATAGGATTCACATATCTTTCCATTTCCTATTTGTTTCTCTCCTAACTCCTTACAGAGCTCCCAAAATCATCTAGAGAAGTTAGATTTCACCATTAGAGTGTTTGTTCCCTGCACCTAGAAAACTCGTTGTTGAGCATATTGTCCTTGAATGAGAAAACCTTTCCTAAATCTTCCTAAATTTCCTCCAACACTTCCAATATTCCCTGACATCACCTCTATATGCTTAATATATTTCTTGAACTCTCCCAGAGGGTGTTTGATTAGCTCATAATGGCTTTTTAGGCCTCCGAAGGAAGTTATATTCCCTCAAGTCAAACTGAACTTATCAATCATCATATTAAATCATGCCACACATTGAAAAAAACTTAAAAACCTTGCTAATAATTTATTTTGAGCTATTTTGAGAGTGGTATTGAGGCAGGCTAGCCAAAGGAAGGATGCACCAATGACCAGGAAGCAACGATTCAATTGTGGGTTTAGTTATCATGCTCAAAGTTTCAATTTTTCATACCATACATTTTTCATGACAACACCCTCTTACCACTTTCATAAAATTCCTTTTTTGTAATACACAAGTATTTCATTGGTTCTTGTCAATATATGAAATTATTTCAAGGGTTTCTTGGAAAAAACACAAAAGGATATATGAAAATAATTTCTCTTAATGTTGATGTAGATTTGATTGCTTATGAAGTATGTGGCACTTGAATCAACCTTCCTACTCCTACACTAGGGTGAGAATGTAACTAATTTACTTAGCATAAATATTGATGAAAGTCTTGAGTTTATTTCTCCATAGAAAGTAAATGAATGTGTGGAATATTTTGCACATTTTCACCTACTCCTACCCTAACTTTTGTTGAGTGTTATAAATATATCGATGTGATGCACTATTTTATCTTCTAACTCTTCAAGTTACATCTTATTCTTCTATTGAACAAATGAAGATATTATGGGGTCCTTAGATAGATCATCTTCTTTCCCACACCTTACTATTGTTAATCTATATTATAAGGATCAAAGGATTATATACATGCCAACATGGGAACCAAGGTCACTCCCTTGCATTGTTGATTGTGAGGATCACTCGAGTGGTCCTCTTAAAGATGCATTCCCTAAGCTTGTAAAGTAGGTACTCATCCATATTATGATTATACCATATTCTAAGATGAAATTAGGGATTCAAATCCATGCTCATGGGAAAATTCATGAGTCCATATATTCAATCAATTATCGCTACCTTTAGGAGTTGTGAGATTTGTAAATTCTAATTTTAACACATTTAACACTCCTACAAATGTCAGTAAAAATCCAAAAGGCCCCAAAACCTAAACAATGACTATATTATTTCCCAAAATAGACATCAATTATAGAATTTAAACCCTAAAATCTTTAGGTTGAATGCTGAAATCCTAAAAATACCTATGTACTGACCATATTAGAATATGAAAAACTATCTTCTAAACCATGACTGATGGAGCTGTGAGACTAGTTCCATAAGGTGCAGAGTGACCCTAATTTCTTATATTTACTAAAATAAATTTAAAGTATAAGAAATAATAAAGTATAAAGATTAATAAATGAAAAATGAGATTAATAAATATATCACTCCAAATGACACATATACCACATTATGCAAACAGAACAAGAATGTGTTTAATCTTATTTGGATTTGAAATTCCCAATCCACATGCTTGGATTTTCCTTGGATATCCAAACCTAAGGTTTGGACTTTGTAATCCATGAATAAATCCATGTTTTACATAAAAACATCACAATATCACGCATACACCCCGATAACTCATGTGTTGTAACATAATACTCCAAAAACATTATAATACGACGTCAAGCTCAGTTTTACCTTGGTGACGATATACTTATTTCTAAAATTTGATTACGTTAAGGCTATCATCCTTAATTTATTTTAATAGGGCCTTCTTTTCTTCACAAACGTATGCATACGTTTTTGTACACAATTTATGATTTTTTCATCCAAATTAAAAAAAAACACCTCTTCTAAACTCCATTCTACACGCATTAAAAAAATGACTATTTTTCTCAAAGTTATGGGGGTGTACACACAAATATTTCATTTTTGGGATGTGTGCACTTTGAAAATTAATATAAAAATTATATATTCATCCAAAAAATATGAAAAATTAGTGGGACCTCATACATTGTCTTAACTAAATTTCTACTAAAGGGATTTGAAAAATAATTTATAGAACTCAAAATATAGGAGGGCACACACACAATAGGTTGTTCTCTTTTTGACAAAAAAATATACATACTTTGTGTGCGCACCACATTTGACCTACTTAATCTCCAGCATTTAAAAGAAATAGTAGTTTAAAAACTAGATTCCGAGCACTATGGTACTTATTCTTATCACATTGTCAAATTTTGAGCATATACATGCCAAATTATTAGATGAAGTTCAGGTTTTGCTGATTTTAGGAAAAATGTGTCCACTTTTGACCCCCTTTGGTCCCCCATTTTCATGCACTTACCCGTCAACCACTTTTTAGCTTTTGCATCACTATCAAGAATTCTAACATTTCCTTTGTTTATAACAACACTCTAACCCCGACTTTTAGAAGGATCCTCATTATGACTTTTGGATTTTGTTGTTGTCTTTAACTTTGGAGTGAAAAAAATCCACATGGTGATCATATTTGTAAAAACAAATATTTTGAAAGTAATTCCAAACACTTAAAAGAATTGAGAAGGTTGATGGATTATGAGATCACTTAAAGACCAAGTTGGGTAGTCATATCAAAAACATAGATATGATGAAGGATAAAAACCTTGAAGAACGTGGTGAACTTGACTTGCAAGGAGATCATGAAAATAACTTAAATATTTGAGTTAAAGTTAGACTAAGTGGTACAAAATGGTCATATGAGTTGAAAAATCCATCCATGATTGAAATAACAGACAATGACTCGATATCATAATATTTGACATGTAATTATAGAAAAATAAAAATCCATAAAATTCAGCTAAAGGCATTAAGCTATACATTTTTTGATAATAGTGAGTGAAATAATGTTTGTAATTTTATTCATTTATTGCATGATCACATGCCACAATCAATTTATAAAAACCTAAAATGGGAACACACATACAAAAACTTAACAACCAAGGGATGTGTGTGTAACCATCATTATTCTTTCAATATTACTTTCTAAAAAGTACTTCGAAACTTTATCCTTCCATGCAACTGTTGATGCAAAATCACAGAACCCCTGGAGTCTGCAAGTTGATGGGTTGAGACTCTAAGTGTGATTGCATAACATGGAGCATATCTCAAAGTGTGGGACTTTGCGAATCGAGAGAGCTCTCCGGATGAAGGCCGGTTCCTATTCCTCTGTTCAGATGCACACGTTCATATTGCAAAGGATCTACTTTAAAACCTACTATAATTTTCCAAAGAGACATGGTTAAGGAGATGCAAGAAATAAAGCCTAAACTAACAAGGGTGATGCACCAAAGGAATGCTTTGAAACATCTACTTTGCTATAAACACAAACCATAAAAATGCAATACAATCACCATGCACAAATAACCAGGACTACAATGAGAGAGTAGAAAGGAGACAATGAAGGCAAGAGAGGGTTGAAAATCATCCACAAACATGCATTATCACTCCAAAAGTTGATATAGTGCATTACAATGGCCAAGAGGCACAAATTTGCATTACAATTTGAATGGGAGGCTTGGGAACTCCACAAATTCACTTGTAGACAAGGGAAGAAGGGGGTTCAGCAAGCGAAATGTCTAACCTTTTGAAAAATGCACCTCTTACAATATAGAGGAAGAATAGAGAGAAGGGGAGAAGAAATCGGACTCTGTTCAACCACCCCGAGATGCATGAATCCACTGCGAAATTAACTGGTCTCATGACACAATCCATGCCTCTATTTCCGTTTCTTATTGGGCAAGAAATACCTCATTACAATGGTGGGGAGGAGCGTGAAAACCTCAAGAATGGCGGCCTGTATTTACTTTAGTCGTAGTCGAGGTCATTTGAAGGTTAGGGTTGGGTGCTCAACGTGAGATCTCATAATCTTTTCAGATCCAAGCATTTAAAAATCTTGGTGGGCTTTATGATTCGCCAAATCTTTTTCCAAGCATACTTTGGATTTGGAGTCTACCCCTTGAGATCTGCATGGATCCATGTGTGTCTTAAGATTTCACTGCCATTTTTTCACTCCTGAAGTTACGTTGGTTGGACACTTGGTCTCACTCGTGGCCTGCTATGTTTCTTTGTGTTTTGGCTAAGTCCCCACCCCTGACTGGCGGAACAACTATGTCTGACCCTAGACACGTGGGGGGCTTGCACTTTTTGGGACCTACCTCCGGAGTTGATCTTTGAAGTTGTGCCGAGTTGACATGTTGCACCTTACTGGCTCTCGCCTGCCTGTTGACTTTTCAACGGCCGGTTCTACCTTTTCGGGATCTGGACACGTGGCGAGCCTCGCGCTAGTTCAGGGTATCTCTTTGGTCTGCACCCTTTGAAATTATGCCGATGAGGCATGTGGAGGCTTCCGCTACCTTTTATACTTATCTCGATTCGAGCTCTGCTCCCTTTCTCGCCTCCCGTCTATGTGGCGGGTTGGTGCTTGTTTGGGATCGCCTTTTGGGTCGCGCTTTTGAAGTTGCGCCGAGCCGACACATGGTGCCTTTTGCGAGTCCGTTGCTTTGCCTCGACTTTTCAATGACCG
The DNA here is from genome assembly GCA_018340775.1 of Taxus wallichiana var. yunnanensis. Lineage (NCBI taxonomy): Eukaryota > Viridiplantae > Streptophyta > Pinopsida > Cupressales > Taxaceae > Taxus > Taxus wallichiana. Next base: position 578,963,266 of record CM031242.1, read on the forward strand.
GTTCCACCTTTTTGGGCTCTAACCACGTGGAGGCCCCACACTTGTTTAAGTCTCCGCTTTGGGTCGTGCCTTTGAAGTTGCATTGTTGAGACACATGGAGGCTTCCGCTCACTCCTTTAAACTTAGCCGATTTAGGCTTCGAGTGAACGTCGTCTTTCTCCATTTTTTTCCTGATGAGCTTATGATCCCCTTTAACATTGTTTGGCCTCATTTGCTGACCTTTCTCCTCCATTGTAGATTCCTCCGCCCCTTTGATGCGGGGATCGAAAATGAGCTCGCAGGACTTAACCGAACCTTTAATTTTCTCCTCTCGCAGGTCACGTTTGATTAATTTTGCCTAAGGGGCGAAATTGGTCAACAACAACCATTAACATATCTTACAAAAATTAAATTGAATTTTTCATATGACCAATATCTGCATTTTATGACCTGTAAATTTGAATCTATGACTGCACCAAAATTAATCTCTAGACATGTAAACATAAGGTGAACATATTTTAGTACCACGTGAACATTAAAGAAAATGGAACAAAGTAACATGTGAATATGAAAAAATACGATAGGCCCACTTCCTAGAACTATTCATGAATCACTAATGCTTATAAAATGATATGAACTGATTAAGAGAGGAAAAACTAATCGAAAGGAATAATTCGGTATCCATACTTTAGATTCAAGCCTCACTTTTTCTCACAAGATAGTAGAGTTTTAGATAATGAATTGTATACATATAAATGAAGTTGATGGTTTATATAGATAAGTGTCTATTAGTGGATGATATGTAAATATTTTTTCAACAATAAATATGCAAAATTATTTGAGTAAAGTATTAAATTATAGTCATGTGTGACACCATCATCCAATTTTACAAGGTGTATGTGAGCATTAAAGAACATAGAACATAGTAGTACGTGAATATAATAAAGGATGATAGGCACTAGGTTTTAAATTTTAGAGCCAACTATTCCTATCAAACATTTTTTAGCGATTATAATTTTTCAAAACTAACAAGTTTCATCTACGCATAACAATATTACTAGTACAATATTGTTAAATATATAAAATATAAACTTCATTTATCATAATAATTTTTAATATATATTTATACATATTAATATAGCTTATATATATAAGTCTATATTAAAAACTATGGTTGTAATTTAAATCAACAAATTGAAGTAAATAGTTATTTTGACAATTTTCAAATATTTTTCATCAAAACAAACATGAAACATGTTTAAGTGGCTGCTAAATTTAAATTTCAATCCTTATTGCTTAGAAAAGGATACAAAGGAAGAAAAATGTATTGGCAAGAATGGTTTTGGTTCATTTCACACCATTTTTAGATTCTTGTATGTTCTCCGTGCATTCCAAAAGCTAATAAAACTAGCAATCGCACGTGAGGTGTGCGATGTTAATGCCGAAATCGAAATATTATTAAGGCAGGAAAAGTAATTGAAAAACACAACAAAGTAATATGATATTTCTAGGTAGTAAATGAAAAACAAAATGAAGTAGTGAAAAGTGGAGAAGTAGAAAAGATTCAGGTCCAGAAGAAGTGGAGTAGCTTGAAAGGGAAGGTCCACCGTTGAATAAGAGGGGATTGTTAAGGATAGGGAACAAAGACAGGATTCCTCTTATAAGTGTGATTGCAAAATTGCTGCTGAGAAAATGTGACATAGCAAGTGAGTGGAAAAAGGGCGCGATATGATAGCAGCATAAAGGCGGGAACAATTGATATAGTTGTGAAGGAAATTCGTTGTGTTTCCATGCCCCCAATTTCAATAGTGGTTATCTTCAAAGTAAAGCCTTGAGTTTTTGGATTGAAAACAATCAAGCCAAGTTAACTGGTAATTGCATTCAGCGACCTTTGGAAATTACGGTAGTTGGAACATGGGAGGGGTTTTTCGTAAGGGCCCTGTATATCGATCGAATTAGACAACGAGTAATAAAATCAAATATGGCCGACAAAAGAAGTTGACGTAAACAATGTCGACGATATAGTTGTGACGTAAACATGCTTTATTCATATGACGTGTGACAGTCACTCTCCAACGACTGTGAGCCACGTGTACGGTAGATGAATGTTTGTGCTTCGCCAACCAAATACATCATAAGCATCGATGTCTATATCAGTTGCCAAAAATGGAGGAGGCTTGTAGCCGTAATTACTTTTCTTGCGATTGCAAGGTAACTCAAGCTAAAGTATATGTCAATTTCATAATGAATGATGATAATATGACTTCCCAATTTTTTTTAAAATCCCTAAAATTTTTAGAACAATCATTATTTCTTAGCTAACACAAATTATAATATCAATTCATCTTACTCCGTAATTAGTAATTACCATGGCTTTGCATCCATTATGTTGGCCCAACAAGACTAGGAATCGAGCCTTGTCTAGTACACGGAGAAGGATTTGGCGGCTCTTATGGCCTTAGACGACCAAGGTGCAAGTTTCGTCCAACACACTTTCCTCGCCATGGACGAAGAATCATGGATCGGTTCTTGCGTGTCCTTCTCAGATTACATCTCGAAATCTATCGATATGTCCATGACAAACCATCACGATGACAAGATTCAAAAATGTGACATAGAAGACGATGAAAACTTTTCTTCTACTTCAGAGATGGATTCAATTTTTCACGTGCGGGATCTCAACACATGGAATCTAGAGCTGGAGGACGATTCCTTGGTGAATATTCTAACATCGATCTTGGCAAAGACGGACAATTGACTGTTATATGATGATCCGGAGCTGCTCCACAACCATTCTTCTCGTCCATTAGTTGACGCGTTCAATTTTAAAGATACAAAGTCGGCGTTGGAAGAGCAGAATGTTGAAGACCTCACAACAGATTTGGTCATCTAACATGTGACAAGTTGTCTCCAACCACTGCGCGCCATGTGTACATAAATGTCAGTGCTTCGGTAACCAAATAAATTGTAATCGTTCATGTCTCTTTCAGTTGTCAGAGGGGGAAGAGGCTTCCGCTTGTGGAAACGCCTTTCAGGATAATAACTCGAGCTTAATAAAAACATGAAAAACATATCATCAACAAAAATATTCAAAATACAATATATAAAACATTATTTATGTTATTATATAAATATATACAAATATAATTTATTATGTATATATTGAATACCATGTGCACTTGTGCTCAAAATTTTCTATATTCATATATCACTCTTGATTCTTAATGTCTTTATAATACAATATAGTTGAGTTATGGTTAAATGTGGGGGAACATTTTCCTCTCGACCTTGAGCACACGAACTTGCAGCCGATGACAATGTGATTGAGGGGAATGGTTAAGTCCCCGCACGATGACGAGATTCAAAATTGTGACATAGAAGACGACGAAAACCTTTCTTGTACTTCAGAGATAGATTCAATTTTTGCATGCGGGATCTCAACACAAGGAATCTAGAGCTGGAAGAAGGTTCCCTAACGAATATTCCAACATCGATCTTGGCACAGACGAACAATTGTCTATTATACGACGATCTGGAGCTTCTCCACAACCGTTCTTCTCATCCATTAGTTGACGCGTTCAATTTTAAAGATACAAAGTCGGTGTTGGAAGAACAGAATGTTGAAGGCCTCACAACAGTTTTGGTCATCTGACATGCGACAAGTTGTCTCCAACCACTGCGTGCCACGTGTACGAGCGATAAATGTCAGTGCTTCGGTAACCAAATAAATTGTAATCGTTCATGTCTCTGACAGTTGTCAGAGGGGGAGGAGGCTTCCGCTCGTGGAAATGCCTTTCGTGTTGATAACTCGAGCTTAATAAACACATATCAACAAAAATATTCAAAATACAATATACAAAACACTATTTATGTTATTATATAAATATATGCAAATATAATTTATTATATATATATTGAATAACTAAAGAATTTTTAAAAATGTAGAACATCATTAATAAAAACACTATATATATATATTAAATAAATAAATATTTATTAAAAACTGTAAAACAAACCAATAGTAATAACAATATACATATGGAATAAATAAATAAATATATTACAAAACGTGATATATCAAATAAAAAACGGTCTATGACCTGTTTGGCAACGACCATATATATTTGGCTCTGAGAGTAACGATTTCATCAAAAAAATCCAAATCCATAAAAACTCGTTTGGAGAATTGTTTTGTTAAATCTCTAGAGAAATTTCTAGCTCAATCGCGCAACTCTAAAGGATCTGCCGAGGAATTATCGTTTCCTTACAGAAACGTGACAATGGAAGCAACAAAGAGACTGAACGATGCAATGTGGAGAAAACTGACGAATGTTTAATCTGGCTTTGTCAGACGATGTATCGGGAGCTCCGGTTTGAGGCGGTTTTGGGATATTCACAAATCGAACGGCTAGAGCCTGCCATTAAACAAGCCTTGGATGAGACAGTGCTCAGTTAATTTGCTTTGTTTCTTTCTCTTCATTCTCTTGAGCACACGAACTTGGAGCCGATGAAAATGTGACTGAGGGGAATGGTTAAGTCCCACACGATCCGGGATGCCTCGTCTCGCTCCTCATTCTCTTGAGCACGCGAACTTGGAGCCGATGACAATGTGACTGAGGGGAATGGTTAAGTCACCGCACGATCTAGGATGCCTCGTCTGATCATCCAGATCAAATCAAGTTATTATCATCTGCGAATCGGTCTATATTGTCTATAACAACACCTAAACCGTTGTTTGCTTTTCCCGAAATGAAACAACTTTGTTATTTTTCAAACGCTATTCCCTAATCCAATATATACAACTCCTCGTACATCGTCAACCAAAGCATCTTAGTCGGCGCATAATTTGTTGGTTTCCCCTTGCACTAACGCCTTTCGGCGTAATAACGACTGGCGATTTCGTTGCTTATTTTCTCGGATGCAACAAAGGAATATTAAATATTATTTTCTCGGCATAATAAACGCTAACATCTTTTGGTGTAATAACAGTTGGCAATTCCAAAAAGGTGCAAAAATGGATTTTATGAAAATAAAAAAATATTGCCATCAATGCATAGAGCTCGAGAAAATATGCACTTTTAGAGAAAACGACACCTGAAATGGAGCCACAAAATGAAAGTTATGGCACATGCAAGTTTTTGCTACTACATCTTCTCGGACCCTTTCCAACAATAGCAATTTTTTTCTATTTAGGCATAATTTTACGATACTTTAACCCTCCTTCCGCCGAAAAATCTAGTCGAACATTTCCATTTGTGGGTCTGTTTTTCCGTTGGTGGAGCCCACTGCATCTGACCCCACATGCGGTGTCCGTCAATTGATGCCATCGATAATCGGATCGGGCTCATGTACGGTTGTCAGAGCGCGTTAGAGCGGGTAATTTCCGCCATTCGGATGGTCAGCGGTGCGCAGTATGTGCGTTAGATGAGATCTTTGTCGAGCCCCGGGCTTTCTAACTAAGAACACGCCTTTCGGCGTAATTAATACCAAAAATAAGCCCCAAATAAATGGAATCTTATCAAAGTAGATAGATGTCACCATTATGGAATTTAATAGTTAAGATTACACAAAAAAATGAACGGTTTAGATTAGTAAAATTATTATTACTAATTTTTTATTTTGTCCAAATTAATTTAGGTACAAGTATGAATATACAACATTGTTAGAAAGGTTTTTGTTTTCACAAGCATAAATTAAAAGGGTTAAATTTGACGGCCACCTATGCCTGTCAAACAATTTTTAGATGACGGTCATTTTTAAATATTGCCCTTCAAAAATGTAAAATAATGTTATTTTTATACTATTAACAAACTATAAATCAGATTATTCTGTATATATTTAATTATTTTTATATATTTTACATATAAATATATATAAAAAATGACGGTCATACTTAAAATATGCAAGTCGCATGTGACGGTTATTTCAAATATTTGCAAGTATTTTACGGCTAAAATCGTGAAAAACGTCTAAACGGCCGTCAAATTTAACCATAAGCATAATGTTGTCCAAAATCTAAAGCATCTCGAGAAGGGATTTTGATAAAAATATGTTAATAAATATTTGATTGACGATATGAATGGCAAGGGACTTTTATTTTTCACATGCCTATTCAAAGGAGACTTGATTTCTCACGAGCACAAAAAACCACATCAGATATAGAGCTGAGTCATTGGAATTTTAAGTCATACTGAGTTGCAGCAATGGCTTCCTCGCTGCAGAATGAAGTTGATCTTCCTTTTATCGACCTCTCACAGTTTTCTTTCGAGTCTGAGGGACTCAAAAACCTTCAAAACCATCCGGGGTAGCCACAGTGAGAGAAGCCTGCAAAGAATGGGGATTCTTCCGCATTGTCAACACTGGAATTCCAAATGAAGTGTTCCAGAATTTGGAGTCTGTTAGTCATGAGCTACGCGCAATGCCCCAAGAGGTTAAAGACAGAGTCATCACATCGAACCCCATTGAGAGCTACTATCGTAGCTCTAACAAGGAAAGCTTCTGGTTCCCATCTTCGCCTCATTCGGATTCGCTCCTCGCTTTTTCTCACAAGATCTGGCCCGAAAAGGGTAACCTAAGTTATGGTCAGTTATCTTAATCCAGTCTAAACCTTACATATGTTTGTAACAGTGATTGTTCAACCAACAAATTAAATCTTGTCGAAAGAATTGTAAACTGCCCATTAGGTAATTGATCACTCATCCTTGCAAACACGATGGAAATGCTCTTTCATTTTTGCTCTAGCTGTGAAGTTGAGATCAGGTTCTTTGTATTAACTGAGTTTGTAATATTTGATGCCAGCGAGACAATTGGAGCATATACATTTGGCATGGCGGACCTGCAACGCAAGATAAGTATTATCATTCTAGCCAGTTTGGGGTTGGACGTGGAGACTTTCTACCATTCTGATTTTGAAAAAGGCACATCTTATATGCGTATACACCACTATAACTCAGATGGAAAATTAACAAAAGATGAGGAAGCTCTGTTTGCGCATACCGATCCCAATTGTTTTACCATCCTTTACCAAGACAATGATGGGGGCTCCAGATTAAATCCAAACAAGGGAAGTGGATGGACGTAAAACCTTTATCCAATTCTTTGCTTGTCAATATAGGCGAATTGTTGAAGGTCTTGGGCTTCTTACATTACATCATAAACATCATGTGTTTGTAAAGTTGACTGGTCAACCAACTAACACCCATTCAACCTTGTAAACACATGTGATAGATAGACTCTTCGCCCTCTTACCCTTAATTTAATTGTTTATTTTATTAGATCTGTTAACCATAGGAATTGACCTGACTTGGGATTGAGTGCAGGCATGGAGCAATGGTAGGTACCGCAGTGTAGAGCACCGGGTTATTTATAAAGGTTGGACGAATCGTATATCTGTGGTGTGGATTGTGTAGTTTCCAAATGATAAGGAAATATGGGCTCTAGATGAACTTGTAGACCAACATCATCCTCGATGTTACCGCCCTTTTACCTTCTCCCAGGTTGTGGAGGCTTCTCTGAATCATGGTTTATCCAAAAAGGAAAACCAGACAATTATTGATTGTTATGCCCAAATATCCATTGCACCTTAAAGTATGAAAATCTCTCTGTGAAATGATATGTCATGTAACAATATTCATTCTTTACATGTTGATGTTAGTATCTTGTGGGAGTATTCTAAAGAAAAATAATAGCAGAGATAGCAATTTGAGGAAGACATTTCTTGCATAGCTTTGATGTGACATTTCCTTTTTAACTTGGTTCTATATTTTCTGTTATGAAACCAGTATAACACATTTTGCTTATAAATATAAGATTTATAAATGTTATGTAAAAAGAAGAGACTACGGGTACATTCAAAATCTTTATATCTTTTGGTGGAGTTCCCAAAGTTATTAAATATGTCGAGAGAGGGAAACGTAGAAAGAGATTTAATTAAAAATCAGCTAAACATTTTTATTGCACACAAACATGGGTAGGATTTTAAAAATACACAACCATTGATCAACTGAAAAAAGAGATTTCTTGATCCTGTAATAGCTAGGCGGAGAATTCAAAAGTGCAAGCAGGTGCATTAAATGTTCTCCCCTCCATTTTCTTCCTCCATTAAAAATGAGTTGAAGCTCCGTTATAAAGGTGGTTGGTATTAATCTCGGCTTCTTATAGAATTCTTTTACATTGTCTCCATATATTTAGCCTTGGAATATAAGTTAAACTAATATAATCTGAGTGACTTGAGAGTGTAGTGTGATAGGATTACTTATAGTGGTAGTTCAATCTTATAGTCCTACTTGCTATTCCATAGGAGGGAGCTCACTTTGTTTTGGTGTATTTGTTGGTTGATGTTGTATGCATGGTTACATGCTTCAACCTCTTCCTTCTTAGTGCATTACCTCTATTTTTATTTTCTTATTTTCTGTTTTTTTCTTAGCTAGGTTTATTTTATGCACTTAGGATTGGTAGATTAGATTTGTTTTTGGCACTCATGTATGTTGCAACATTAGGTAGGTTAGCACTAGGTAAGATCACAACTAACTACCTCCGGAGGTTTTCTATTGAGGATAGTCTCACGCTAAGAAAAGATCCCATGTCATGTTGTATTCATGGGAGCAAAAAGATTAGACAAATCCAAACATTAATCGATATTAAAGGAGTGACTTGTTACTTGAAAAGATTATAAATCTCCATGTTCAAAAAATAATGATTCAAAATCCCAATCTAGGTATGGGTGTAGTACCCAAACTTCGGTCCTATGGAACTTGTCAATATTACTTTGGCATTTGTCTGACATTATCTCATTTGTCTACTTATTGACCAACTTGAAACTTCTTTCTCTATCCCATACCTTGAGTCCACTAGATCACACCTATTCTCTAGCTTAACTCTTCAAAAATCACTGCACATTTTACAAAGGACATATAGAGACTATCTGCAAACTACCTCCTACATTATATATAATTCCAAATGTATCCTAGACAAGTTCATAGGCCCAAAAATGTTTGGGTGATGAACTAATCTACCCATAATGAACCCGCCCTTTAGATTCAAAATTGTCATATTTTCAAATGCACAAGTTATCTTTATCAACCCACATGTTACTTCTGGGTTGGTTGGGTAGGAAATTATTCAAATGGAAATCTAAATAAACACATCTATTGTAATTCTAATGGGGCATCTAGGGATCCCATATAAAAGACACACTCTTGATTTAACAAAAATAGAATTTTGTTTAAACCCTTAATTACAGAGTAATTGAATGTAAACTATGATAACGCAGTAGCTACATACACTATATCATATGCAATAAACAAGTAAAATATGAAACCCTAAGTGTGTGCGAGAGAGGAAAGGACTTAGCTAATTTGTGCTTTTCCTAGAACCGATCTAGACTGGATGTTTTCACTCATAGAAAAATGTGCAATTTTCATTTTTTTTTTGAAATTTTGGCTAAGTGACCCCTTTGCCCTATGTATTTATCCTTGTCAAGGTGCGAGGATTGAGGAAAATTCCAACATCTAGTTTATTTTGAGTTATTTGAGTTAGATTACGTGTCTTGCGGCAATTGCGGGTTTCGTGGAACCGGAGGAACTTGTTCCTCCGGGCTTCAGATTTCCGCACCTTTATTTAACCCGCATTGCTTTTAATTCTAGTGTTGTGCATACTTTGTTTTTCCTGTGGATTCGTTCTCCACATTCGTTTGTTCTCCGCAACCTTATTTTTTTCTGCAAGCTATCTAATTCCTTTGTGTTGTGGGTATGATGGATCTTTTTGGAACTCATGGAACATATTCCTGCAAAGCCCTTCTTTCTTGCAGTGTCTTGTTCTCCGAAATTCATTCCAACCCATAAAACCTTTTGTTTATAATTGTGCGAAGATTATTTAATTAGACGGAACCATTCCATAAAAGCCCTTGTTCCCCACTTCTTCATAATCCCGTAATCTATTATAATTCATTGTGTTGCGAGATGAAGCGGGACTATTGCGAACATAAGGAACTAGTTCTTCGGTGTTTATTGTTCTCTGCATCTCCGAGTTTTCCTCTAACAATTAAGTTTCTTTGTGCTACGGGTGAAGCGGATATGTTTGGAACAAGCGGTAGGGTGTATGCACAAAGATGGGGACCAAAAATTAGACACAAATCCATTTTTTGGTCATAACGCACTCGCGTTATGGCTCGATCGCACTATAATGCGAAAAGGAAAATCTAGGTCACGTTATAACGCGATCGTGTTACAGCTTGGGTTTACCAAGCCGAAACACACTCGCTTTATAATGCGCTAGCATTATAACGCACCAACGTTATAATGCGCTCGCGTTATGGTTTTCTATGTGTTTTTCCATGTTATCCCTCCCAAATGGACATATTCCGCATTGGAAACAAGAATGTGAGTGCGTTATAACGTGCTCACATTTCATCTTGTTGGGGTTTGGAATACCCAATCCAAAGGCTTGGATTTCCAAACCAGAGGTTTGGACTATGTATTGCGTGATTAAAACCATGTTTGACAGAAAAACATCAAAATTTCACGTGTGCACCCCAATATCTCATGCATTAAAACATAATATTCAAAAATAAATTATACTACGATGTCAAGCTCATTTTTACCTTGATGACGATATAATTCTTTCTAATATCGATTAGTTTAAGGCTTTCATCCATAATTTCTTTTACTAGTGCCTTGTTTTCTTGCAAAAACCTATGCATATGTTTTGGTGCACAATTTACGATTTTTTCATCCAAATTAAAAAAAAAATGTGGTTTTTTCTAAACTCCATTCTACATGCACTAAAAAAACTAAAAAACAACTTTTTTCTCAAAGTTATGGGGGTGCACACACAAATATTTCATTTTTGGGATATGTGCACTTTGAAAATTAATAAAAATTATATATTCATCCAAAAATTATGAAAATTTAGTGGGACCTCATACATGGTCTTAGATAACTTTCTACCAAATGGATTTGAAAAAAATATTATACAACTCAAAAAATGGGGGCGCACACACAATAGGTTTTTATCTTTTTACACAAAAATAGACATACTTTGTGTGCACACAACATTTGAGCCTCTTAATCTCAACCATTAAAAAAAAATAGTAGTTTAGAAACTAGATTCTGAGATCTACAAAGTACTTATTCTTATCACTTTGTAAAATTTTGAGCATAGGCATGCCGAATTATTTGATGAAGTTTAGGTTGCGCTGATTTTAGGAAAAAGGTGTCCCTTTTTGACCTCCTTTTGGCACCCCATCTTTGTGCACTTACCCAATACTCATTCCCACGGGCATTTTGTTCTCTGCATTCTGTCATATCTGCAATGTTAAGGAAAAGTGGTTAAATAGGTTCCTAAAGCATCGTTGATTCTCGAATTCCACTATTTTTCTCAAATTAATCACTTTATTGAACTGTTTATTATAAAAGGGGTAAACGTAAATCATTTTCACCATTCCAAATTAGGAATTTCATTGTGCACTACTCATCTTGCTCCATGTACCATAGAGGATGGTTTTGGTTGTAACTTGCTCATTTTTCATCCTTTTAAAAAATTTAAATTGTGTTGGGGACGTGGTGAAAGAGTGATTCTTTTTCATAGTAAAGGTGAGTCATTTCATGCCCTCCTGGTTCAATTTAGTGGCAGTTTGTGTTTTGCATCCTCCCCTTCAAATTTCTCCTAAAAATCATTGTTGAGCTCCCATTTTCTTTGAGTTCTCTCCCACACCTCCACCATGAAATTCCACTATGGGGAGTATGAGTATATTTATTCATTGGAGACCTTTATACTAAACATTCGGGATAATGATGTCAAGCATTTGAATTTGGAGGATTTATGGGCCCAAATTTTTGAAGATACACCCACCATCATAGCCCAATGTATTAAGAATAGTGGAATTACCTATGTTGTTGGGTTTCCCCTCTCAATTCAATGTACCGACATTTTCTTAGCCTATGCTTCATGCTTTGACCCAGACACCAAGGAAGTTAGAGATAATCAAGGAAAAATTATTGCCAAACTTGATGCCATCTACATAAATGCAACCCTATGGATTCCCACTTTTGAAGATTCCAATACATTGACCCGGGCTCAGGCTCAATCTTTTTTTGACAAGATAAAGATAGATACAAAACAATGTTGGCTAAATTTTGGCTCAAGGCTCAAAAGAGAGGAGCTTCCAAGTTTCCCAAGGTCTTGTATAGGTCATATTTCAAAGAGGAATTGTCAGACATGATCACTCTACTTGCAAGATTGATGGGCCTGCCTTCTACTAATGAATTCCAATTTTGGATGTGTGTGTATATCAACATCATTTGTGAGGGAAAACAAAGTTTTAATTGGGGAGAGATCATTTGTGAGAACTTAAGTGAACAATTGGTGAATGTACAACAAAGTAAAAATTTCGCATGATATCCTACCTCATGTACACCATTGCAACCTACATGAGTATGGGTGGGATTTTCACCACAAGAAGATAAAAAAATTGAGCCATTCTATGAGTTCTATCCACAACTCACTTTTGAAAATAAAAAATTTCATCACATGAGGGTTAATGATGCCTTTATAATGTTCATAGTCAAGATTTTGGAAGGAAACACATCTAAAAGAGTATCTACATAAGTAAGACAATTGATTTCAACCTATGACAACCTCTTTATCCAATTCAAAAAAATTCTTATATCGGTGGCTAGTTTTGAGGAAGTACCTAACAAATTGCCTATGTCCTACAATGAAAAATTGGTGCTAGTAGAAGTTTAGAGATAGCTGGATATGTTAAACGAGAACATGTCGGGATAAGAAGATCACATGTATTTAGTTTCCTATCTCCTTGGGAAACTATACATGTAGATCTTCCTTGGATGCTTAGAATGTGGAAAGAACAATCATAGAATTCAAGTTCCATAACTATCAAAGAAGATCCTATTTTTACTTCAAAGGTTTCATCTCCAAATATTTGAGAATGTCTTACTATCACATTACCACCATTGAAGACTACTGGGAAGATTGTGTTAATGAATATGATATGAGGAAAAGGTATTTTGGGAGACTTTCTGTGCAACAAATCAAGGATTTGAAGGTATATCATGTTCATGAGGAATTTGAGGATGATAATGAGGATTTTTACTCTGCAGAATATATCAAAACCATTCATCATATGCCTTTCCCAACTATTGATTGTTCTTTAGAAAGAAAGGTACGACCCTTCTGATATGAATAATCTTGTGATTACAAGGACAAAACATTGGTTCAAATGGAAAATGAATGGATATAATCAAATTGTGAAGCAATCTTCCTGTCAAGAGGCCTCTTCCTCACACAAGGAAGCTTCCACCCCCCCTCCAGAAGTTCCATTGCAATTAACTCCTTCCTCCTCACCTTTGGATTCCTCAACCAAGGTGTATATTAAGAAAGATAAAGCAAAGGAGGTAGAAAATATTAATGAAGTACCTGAGAAAGAAGTAGACTATGAGAAAATCCAAGAATAAGATGAAGACAAATATCATAGCCTCCAGCGAGAAGAAGTAAAGGAAAATGAGGAAAGAGAGGATGAATACGAACAAGGGCTTGAAGAAGAAAATAATGATCAAGAGGAAGAAGATGATGAGGAAGATGAAGATGAAGAAGACGAGCTAGAAAAACTTGAGCTTGACCTTTGGAAAATTCAAGTAGGCCGAGATTGATGTTAGAAGACCAAATTATTCCTTTGTTAAGGTTCATACTCTTGAGGTTTCTAATTCTCGGTCTCTTGATATCCCCAATGTTCTTTGCGATGGCACCACCTCTTGCCCCACCTTCAATTGATTCTTTCACATGGGTCCAACCCATGATTGACAAAGTGAAAAGGAGAGCTTCTTCCGACTTGTTGTTCCTAGTTTTTCTTGTAGTGGCTTCTCTGCTTGGTAGAAATCATCCCCATCCTCCAAAAAGAGCTAAGACAACCTCACACTTGGTCTCTGATTCCAAGGGATAACAATTTATGGAAATTTCTAAGCCAAAATGGGATAAGGATGAAAAAGAAATAACTATTTCTGAATTGATGTTGAAAAGAATTCCACATGGGAATCCACTCCGAGAAGGATAAGTGTGGAATCATAAGGAGAGTGTTTAGAGATAATTAAAAAGTAGAGAAAGGAAAGCAGAAACAAGAAAAACTAGAGGAAAAAGTTCAAGTTCTCTCTAACTTCATAACTTCCTTTCTCTCAACAAAAAAAAATCCTATGGATCCCACTCCTCTTTCCTCTTTGCTTCCTGCAACTTTCCTTTGAAGATGATATCAAAGCTATTCTTTGAAATCCACAAACATGCATCATTTGGTAGGGTTGTTAAAGCATTGGTTCAAGGAATTCTAGTTTCTAGATTGATCTTTATTGATGAAGCATATAATATGTGCATAAAAACATCTCTTGCACAGGATCAATTCAAATCAACAATCAATGTTGTTGAGAAAGAACTCAAGATTTGGTTGGATAGCATTCAAGATATTAGAATCATGAGCACTACTGATGAGAAGATTCTGCTATCTCATAAGATCTTTGATGATTCTAAGAATAAATTATCCAAGAAATGGGGCTACAATGTTGAATGAAGAATCGGAGTCCTTGATGAAGTTGTTATTAAAATGAAGAACATGGTGTAAAAGGGAGAATCTCTAAAATCAGAGATATTTTCGATCTAGAAGCTCTCTGTTCCTAGTTTTATAAAAAAAATTGTGCGAGATAGAAATTGAGTCGATGAAGTTAAGGCCAAATTCAATGCATTGATTAAAGAAGACTTGTTCAAAGATTAATCGGTCAACAAGGAGAAAATGGAAGAACTCTTTCAATGCCTGATGTTGTTGTGGAATCCACTAAGGGCCTATTGCGAGAATGGTGGAGTTTTAAAAGAAATGGAGTATACCATCGGAAGCTGTTGGCTATCATGTCAAATAAAGAATGGTAAAAATTCCAAAGGAAATATGCACCAAGGACACCAATGAATAAATAATGGCACCTAACTAAAGTTACACGTAGCAACATGTATCTAAAACACAACGATCAATTACAAGACTATGATCCAATCACAAAAATAGATATTCCCTACATTTTTCAAGTATATTTTTGGTGTAAATAATGACAACACAATATCACTACTTAGGTCAAGTTTAAAATAAACAAGACCTAAATACTAATAGAGTGTTGACAGTATATCCTAACATGATGTACTAAAAATAGTTTTAAACACAAACAAAGTCCAAGTCTTGAAAATGGAGGCTACAAATGTGAGTAGCGCAACAACACTATTTGGACATGTCAATCAAGATTTATGGAAAAAGTAAGATTCTAGTATCAAAATGATGTTACCACAATGTGAATAGAGTAATGATTTTTTCAAAACTCAAGGAAATGTTAGGATGAAAACCAAATCTAATTATAACAAGTTGTTATTAATGTGAGCAACGTAACAATACAACTTAGAGACTTAGATTGAGTTTCTGAAACAAGACGTACGTATCAAAGCGTATTGATATGATATAAGCAACGTAGCAACTCAAAATGAAGTCAATGATGAGACAACCTAACTATAATGAAGTCTTGACATGGATATCAAGATGATGAATACCAAGATAAAAAGACGTACCAACACACTTTCAACATTTACTATCTAGTCTCAAGCAAGTACAAATGTAAACGGGTGCAAAAGTGGTGGACACAATCAATTTATAGCACTACATATGTATGTTCTCTTTTGTCCCAAAATGGGAAATAAGAAAACAAAGGAGTAGACCAAGTGATGATGAAAAATACTTGGCATAACTTTGGTGAAGTTTCACCTTGTCTTAAGACAAGTGAAAAACTAGGACAAAGTAACATTTTGTAAATTTCATGATGAATAACACAAGGCTCCAAATTCAATGGACTCTCCCCCTGTTCGAATAATAAGGTTATGACTCTGAAAAATTTGTTGCTTCATGAGAGATCTTTAGAACATGATGGATAAAGTATAGTTGGCCACAAGCCACAAGCTTTCTTTTGTTTCACTCTCTAGGTGTCACAACTCTATCTATGCGAGCCGGGTTTTCCAAGAAAGTCACTTGAATAAATCATGTTGGGGTTAGCATACCGGTTGTGCAGACAATATATTAGATCTAAGCATACATGCAAATAAAAGTGGATATTATACCAGAATAAATATACAAAAAAAGAGACATAAATCAACACCAAATTTAATGTGGTTCACCCAGTGTGGGTTACGTCCACTAAGAAACAAGCCAATCTATTATCCATAGCTTTGAAAAGATATACAATGAAGATATACAATCTTCCACACCTCTCAGATGTAAGGTAATTTATTTCTCTCAAGCTTTTGCTTCATCACCAAGAATTCTCTCTCTCACCAATTGTTACAAGTTCTTTCTAATTCTTGTTAATCATATTACCTCTAAACCCTAGCTTTTATGCTTATATAGTCATTTATAGACTTAGGGAACTTAGCCATGAAATTACAATCAATAGATATACTTTAATGCTAAAAATAGATCTAATTGCCAAGAGTCAATTAAAACATCCTCGCACAGGTAACTGACATTGGTTAGACCTAACCACTATTGGTTCCTTCCTTTCTTGACCAATTCCGGTCTTGGGTGACTGATGCCGATTCCCCCTAACCGATGACAATTATTGTATTTTCCAGCAAGTTTCCATTGCATGCTAAACTGAAGTAATTGAGCTCCACAACTCAACAATCTCCCACTTGGAGATTAATTACTGCACCATACCTATACAACATCATTCTTGGATCCTTCCTTAGCTTTGTTTCTTCCTCTTCAAGTATCAAACTCAAATACCAAAAGAAGTGGAGTGTAGCTCTAACTTCTTTTTGCTAATGACTTTGTTAGCATATCCGCAGGGTTCTTGCTCATATGAATCTTTTCCAGATTCAACTTTCCATCCTCCAATACCTGCCATATGAAGTGATACCTCAATTGAATGTGTTTCATTCTTGAATGAAATGATGATTTCTTTTCCAAATTAATTTCACTCTTATTGGGTTTTAAAATGATACTTTTAACAAATGAACCTACGAGGGGACAACAAGTCCCTCCTCTTTGATGGGAGAGGTTCCCTTATTGAAAGCAAACAGAAAAATTATATACAAATGTACAACTTTCAAAGTGTGGATTCCTGATACTTTGAAACATTCATATGCCCAAAGATCATCAATACGAAAGAATGGAAGAAGAAAGGAGATGAGAGAGGAAGAAAATAACAATACTTTCAGGTAATATAGGTAGCAGAGTATAACCTTATGCATATTGAGCAAAAGAGATGCAAAATGGAATCATTCACGTTTATAACAGATATAATTTCATAGACACAAAGTTCCCAAAATCATATTAACAAGAACACAAAGTTTCTTAGCATGCAAAGATGGATGATTCACAAATTCAAACAAGGAAAGAAAGAATTGTAGAGGAAGAAAGGGAAAAGACTTGTATTGATTATTTTCGAATCTATTACAATTTCAAGAATGCCAGGATCAACCCCCAACAATGGCGTAGAGAAGCCATTAAATAAAACAGTTACATTCGGTTTCTTGGTTATTGCAGAATCGTTAATGGCGACAAAAATGAGGCTCTGTAATGCACATTTTAAACTTTGATTTGTAACTTCAAATATGAGCCGTCCATGTGGAAGAGATTTGTTGAAGCGGGTTTGGAGATTTTTTTATATTTGTGCCTTTTAGAGGAATGGCACTTGAACATTCCGGCCCGCTCACCTACTTTTGATATAGGCCTAACATGTGGCCTTACTTGATTGGGAACATAGTTAAAAGCTCACTTTTACGATTTTAACTCTTTTTAAAGGAAAAGCTCAAAAAGTCAAAGTTCTCAGCCGACTCGCCTCTCGATTTTGAATTTTCAACATGGGCTCAAGACCCCAGCGAAGTCATGGATCATTTTTATACTTTAACTCTCTTTTTGGAAATAAAACCTAAATTCCCAAATCGCTTTGACGGCCCGCTTTTGCCCTTTGAATTTTGATGCGGGCTCAACATTTGAATTTATCCCTTGGCATGAGTGGGGGCGCGGGTCACTTTATAACTTTAACTCTTTATGGAAACAAAGCAAAAATTCCCAAATTGCCCAAATGACGACTTGCTTTCCTGCTTTGACTTTTCAAAGCACCAAAACACAAAAAGGGTCCGCCTTTCCACTACCACTTGTTACATGGCCACGTGGCGAGCCCACACATACTTGGGGACCCACTCTTGATTCTTCCTTTGAAGTAATGTCGATGAGGCACATAGCGTCGTATGTTGAACCTTCCATACTTAGCCGATTCGAGCATTACTCGTCTTCTTTTCGGACACAGGACACATGTAGGGTGGGTGCAAAAGTCCGGGAACCGCCTTTGGATTTGACCTTTGAAGTTGCGCTGTTGAGGCACGTGGAGGTTTCAATTATCGTTTGAAATAACC
The DNA here is from genome assembly GCA_018340775.1 of Taxus wallichiana var. yunnanensis. Lineage (NCBI taxonomy): Eukaryota > Viridiplantae > Streptophyta > Pinopsida > Cupressales > Taxaceae > Taxus > Taxus wallichiana. Next base: position 578,981,689 of record CM031242.1, read on the forward strand.
AATCAGGATCCTTCGGGGCCACGGGGCCAATTTGACACTTTTGTAAAAATAAAAAAAGTGACAAGTTTGCAAAAAGAACCCATCCTTCCGCATCCAATTAGAGATGTCCACGTCCCCATGGCTGGGGCACAAAATTGACAGGGAAGATACGCCCATCATAGATGAAATGAAAGGGAAAACTCCACCATTCATGCCCGAATCAAAGATTTTTTCTGCAGAAAGATAAATGTAAGGAATACAAGGCTCGACCCGGTCCATAGCCATAGAAAAAGATTGATAAATTCCACACATCTATGACAGGAAATAGAAAAATATCTCAAAACACATAGACTGAGGAATTTTTGAATGGAACTAGTGGGATTAAAAACTAAATACCAACACTTCAAAACATGAATTTCTCCATCCCTCCAGACTTCTTACTTTTTTCTAAACACTCCTCAAAGGCACCAACTCAAAATTTTTGAAACTAGACTTGGAAAGTGAGGGGGATTTTGAGGGTGACAACAACTATGACTATCACCTTTGACAGTTTACAATCACGTTTCTCCTTTCCCAACTCTTCCATGAACCTACTCATCCATATCATTTGCTTGCTAGCCTCTGTAGCTGCAACATACTCTGCCTCTGTAGTAGACAAAGCCACAACCTTATGTAATCTCGAAATCCAACTAACTGTTGTCCCACCTACTGTGAAAATATATCTAGTAGTGCTCCTCCTACCATCTAGATCTCCAGCCATATCCGAATCAACATAGCCACGTAATGAAATATCCAAACCTCTATAGAATAATTGCATGTTAGATGTCCCTTTCAAATACCTGAGTATCCATTGGACTGCTTTCCAATTCTCTTTACCTAGATTAGCCATATATCTACTCACAACTCCCACTACTTGTGCAATGTATGGTCTGGTACAAACCATAGCATACATGAGACTTCCAAATGCTGAAGCATATGGCACTCATGTCATGTATTTTACCTCCTCATGTGATGATGGACACTGATCTTTGCTCAATTTGAAGTGTCCAACCATAGGTGTACTAATAGGTTTTGCATTCTGCATGTTGAACCTTTCTAACACCTTGTAGATATAATCCTCTTGAGACAAATAAAATTTCTTGTTTTTCTGTCTCTATGTATTTACATGCCAAGGATTCTTTTTGCAGCTCCTAAATCCTTCATAGCAAATGTGTGAGCTAGCTTTCCTTAAGCTCACCAATGTCCTGCATACTAGATCCTACAATAAGCATATCATCCACATACAATAACAAAATAATATAGCTCCCATTTTCAAGCTTCTTGAAATAAACACAATGGTCATATTCACATCTCAAGTAACCATGCTCATGCATAAAACTATCAAATCTCATGTACCATTTCCTTGGAGCTTGTTTGAGCCCATATAGGCTCTTTTTCAACCTACACACTAGTTTCTCCTTACCCTTGACTTCATACCCAAATGGCTGCTGCATATAAATCTCTTCATCCAAATCACCATGAAGGAAAGCCGTCTTCACATCTAGTTGCTCTAAATGCAAATCTTCTACTGCAACTAAGCTCAATACAGTATGAATAGAAGTCATCTTAACAATAGGAGAAAATATTTCACCAAAGTCAATACCCTTATACTACAAGCCTTGCCTTATACCTTTTCTTTCCACCTTATTCTTCCTTAATCCTGTAAACCCACTTATTCTGCAATGTTCTCTTACCTATTGGAAACTTAACCAAATCCCAAGTCTAGTTCTATTCCAAGGAGTCCATCTCCTCATCCATGCCATGCTCCCATAGAGTGTGAGTCTTATCCTACATTGTTTCTTCAAAGCTCTCTAGTTCACCATTATCAATCAACTAAAAATAAAATAGAGAAGGTGTAAATATGTCTCGGAGGTTTAATTACCATTTGTGACATTCTCACAAAACTTTGGGGTACTAGAGGCTCAATCTGGACCTTCTGGAAATTCCTATCTAAATATGACAGTGACTGACACTGGTCACCTCTAACTGACATTGGTTCTGCTAACCGATGCTGGTTTGGATCCTCTATAATTGATACCGATTCTTCGCCGCGGCCGGTAATTGGGTCGAAGTCGATCGACCATGGTTCTTGTGTAACCCTGTAGGTAATTCTTTTAAATTTGAGAGTTCATTTTCATTCAAAAACTTCTCAACCGGTTCATCCTTGGGTACCAAAATTTGATCCCTGTACATTCTCTTTTCATTCCATTCAACATCATGACTCCTAATAATTTTAGAATTCTCTAAATCCCAAAAATGGAAACCGAAATCACTAGATCCATAACCAATGAAAGTGCATCTCTTGGATTTTACATCCAACTTCTTTCTATTTTCCTTATCAACATGCATAAAATCTTCTGAACCAAAAAATTTAAGAAAAGAAAGATCTACCTCTTTTCCGGTCCAATCTTCCTCTGGTATTCCTCCATCTAGTGAACTTGAAGGCCCACGGTTAATCAAATAAACCATTGTATCAATTAATTTTGCCCAAAATTGCAAGGCAATCAAAATGTATCCTCATACTTCTAGCACGTTCCATGATTGTCATGTTCATTCTTTCTGCAACACCATTCTCCTATGGTGTTCTTGGAACTATTCTTTCTCTACGTATCCCATTCACTGAACAATAATCATTGAAAGCCTTGCTACAATATTCACCACCATTGTCAGATCTAAGGCACTTTAACTTTGAATTTGATTCATTCTCAACAAGGGCTTTCCATCTTTTAAAAGTTTCAAAAACATCAGATTTATGTTTAATACAATAAACCCATACCTTTCTTGTAGCATCATCAATGAAAGTAACATAATATTGAGATCCTCCTTGAGAAGCTTGATGCCTTTGGTCCCCACACATCTGAGTGTACAAGATCCAATTTTTAATCCTTCTTAGTTGCCCCAACTTTGAGAAATCTCACTCTCTTTTGATTTCCAAAGACACAATGCTCACATAAATCAAGATATAAATATTTCAAATCTGATAACTTACCCATAGCCTTTAAGATCTGCATTCCTTTTTGACTCATATGACCTAGCTGGTTATGCCACATACATGCATATGAATCAAGTAGAGAATGCATAAAAGGAATCGATAATGAGGTAGATAAATATAGTGTTCCTACCTTCTTACCTCTTGCCAAAACAAAATCACCCTTGGTGACTTTCCAAGAGTCTCATGTAAAAGTAACCATGCAACTAGATTCACCTAGTTTCCCTACAGAAATAAGATTCCTCCTGAGGCTTGGCACATGCCTCACATCTTTCAATACCCATGTATTTCCATTTTGTAATTTTAGATGAACTTCCCCTTTACTAGTAATACTGCAAGGTTCATCATCACCCAAATAAACATGCCCAAAATTGCCCTAGACATAATTATGAAATAACCCTTATTAGGGTTGCATGGAAAGAAGATCCTGAATCTAAAACCCATGATTCAATTCTATTATATAAACAAATAATAAGAGCATCTTGCATTACCTTTGATGTAGCAATATTTACTTCTTTACCTTTTTCTAGGTGTTGGTTCTCTTTGTCCTTTAACCAACAATCTTTCTTTACATGTCCTTTCTTTCCACATTTCCAATAAGTAATTCCCTTACTTTGGATTTAGATATTCTATCCCTTGACTTTGATTTCCCATTACTCTTACTCTTGGATCTCTCCTTTTTCTTGCCTCTGCTTTCTACATTCAAAGCATTTTTAGATGATGATTCCTCTGTACTCTTCCTGCAAATTTCTTCATTCAATATTATACTAACCACATCATCAAACTTCAAAATATTATTAGCAAATGTTGTATTACTAACAACCATTACCAAGTTATCCCAACTATCAGGCAAAGAACATAAGAATAAAAGTGCTTTTACTTCATCATCAAATGGTATAACAACCAATTTTAACTGATTTACAATAGATCGAAATCATTCAAATGACTAGATGCAGATCCACCTTCATGCATCTTAGAACTAAATAGTTTCTTCATCAAATAAATTAGCAAGATATTTCATTAAGTCTATTATAGAAGTCATCACTGTAATATTGGAAGCCACAGATGTTGCCAAGCTCAATATTATAGATCCCAAAGCCTTTTTGTCAAGAATCTTCCATTCTTCATCAGTCATCTTCGTAGGTCTAGACTTCTCATCCAACGGTAAATACAAATCTCTTTGATACAGATAATCCTCAATCTGCATCTTCCATAATTGATAATTTCGGCCATCAAATTTCTCTACCTTGTATTTGTTTTCTTCTGTCATTGTTGTAGCTCCCACTCAATCAGAAAACCCTTTGTGAGTAAATCTTGTCAACACACAAAACCCTCAAACAAGGCTCGATACCGGTTGTTGGGGTTAGCATACTGGTTGTATAGACAATATATCGAGATCTAAACATACAAGTAAATAAATGCGGATATTCTAGCAGAAGAAATATACAAAACATGAGACATACATCAACATTAGATTTAACGTGGTTCACCCAATGTGAGCTACGTCCACCAAGAAATAAGCCAATCTATTATCCAAAGCTTTGACAAGATATACAATGAATATTTACAATCTTCCTCACCTCTCAAATGTATAATACTTTCTTTCTCTCAAGCTTTTGCTTCATCACCAAGAATTCTCTCTCTCACCAACTTTTGTAAGTTATTTCTAATTCTTGTTAATCATCTTACTTCTAAACCCTAGCTTTTATGCTTATATAGTCGTTTATAGACTTAGGGAACTTAGCCATGCAATTACAATCAATCAATATATATATATATATATATATATATATATATATATACTTTAATGCTAAAAATAGATCTAATTCTGAGAGTTAATTAAAATATCTTTGCACGTGTAATCGACGCTGGTTAGACCTAAGCGTCGCTTTGTCGGTTCCTTCCTTTCCGACCGATGCGATCTTGGGTGACCGATGCCGGTCTTGGGTGTCCGATGCGGTTCCTCACGGGCCCTAACCGATGATGGTTACTATATTTTCTAGCAAGTTTTCATTGCATGCTAAATTGAAGTAATTGATATCCACAACTAAACGATGTTGGTCACAGGTGCCGATGCGGTTCCCCCTAACCAATGATGGTTACTATATTTTCTAGAAAGTTTTCATTACATGCTAAACTGAAGTAATTGATATCCACAACTCAACAAATCAAGGAGTATCCTAGATTTAATTTACCCCCTTCGATATAATGAGCAATATATTTCATTCAGTTGTATCTCACTGGGGTCATGTGAAGATAATTTTGATGTTAATTTCACGAAGGCATACTAGTCAGTTGGGTAGTGGAGAACTTTCTGTTTCATTCACCATTTCTCTCAAGGTGTGAACTAATTTAGGGTTCCTGGGGTAATCATCACAATTATTTTTATGGCTTATACTAAAATACTTCCCTCGCCAATGAGGATGAGCCGTAACTCTTAACCAAAACCTTTAAATATAGTGTGTTGAATAATGTGGTGTGTTTTTTATCTTTCAGATTAAGAAATGAGGTTTAGAACATCATTGGAAACTTGCAACACACGTGTAGTTAGTGTTTGTTTAGATCACAAGTCTTTGAAAATCATTAGGTCTTGCATACAAATGATTTTATTAATTTCCAATAGAAAGTGAACTAAAGTTATTTTTGATTCTTAAGATCATCTAAGGATGCTAGAGAAGAGCATACACAATGATTTGATTCAACTAGATAAATGTAAAGGAAAACTTTAAACCAAATGAACTTTAAACAAAACTTGATGATTTGTTCATTCCCTTAAGCCAAAAATGAAAGATGAAGTTTCCAATTTAACCAAAATGTTAGAAAATGAAAACTAAAAGTTTCTTTTGATTCTCAAGATCACCCTAAGGTGTAAGAGAAGAGCATATACAAACTTTTAGCCTAACTTGCACAAAGCATGGAAACAAAATCATTCATCAAAACTTAAGAATTTTTTTAGAAATCTGATAAAATGTTAAAACCTACAGAAAAAAGTTAAGAAAACCTATAAAAAACATAAACACAAAAAATTAAATTTTCAAATCTTGAAATTAGTGCCAAATTTCAATAGATCACGATATCGTGCCCCTTTAAACACCGGGCGTTCAGCGTTCTGACGGTACTAACATGACCTTTAACACGGTAGCACATCTCGACCAAAAACAAACGAGAAATCAAACAGGTTTAACACCAACGTGTCTATGCAGAGAGACACCTACATGTCCCTTATAACACCAATGTAGCCAATATATAGAGAGTGAGAAATCAATGCAACGTATATGCGTCAGAGAGACACTAGTGTGTCCCAAGTAACATCAACGTAGCGTTTGTAACACCAACACTACCTTTGTAACAACAACAAATGACTTTTGACAGGAGTGCGTAGTAGAATAACACCAGCTTGGTTTTCCTATAGGTGATAAAAACACGAGAATTTTGAAAAAAATGTCAAAAAGCTCAAAAATTTGTCAATTTGATCAAAATTTGATAGCACCTCACCTCCTTTGATCCTATAAAGATCACAAAAACAAAGAAATCCTAACTAGACTAGTTAAGAAACTTCATATTTATCTAAAAATGCAAAAGAGGGTTGGTAAATGAAAACTTTGAAACTAATCTAAAAAGCTTGAAAATGAATGCAAAGGAAAATGGAGTATGTCCCACCGAGCGTGTCAAACGTGAACATGCTAAACTTTTGCAATAGCTAACTAAAAATACTAACACCTAGTATTATAGATCTAAGCTTAAATTTATCAATAAACCATCATGATCATAGCTTATGAGAATGCATAATGAAAATTACATGAAATTACTCATCTAATCTATAAGCATTATTACTAAGTTAAATGATTGTTAATTAAAATGAACCTAATTAGATCTATGAGAAATCAAATTATTTTGTTCTCCAAAGAGAGGGAGAAGATCTCACCAAAGAATGGCTACAAGGCCAAGCTTGGATCTTCTTCTACTACTCAACAATGGTAGAATTGATTGCAAAGTAGCTATGCCAAATTAATGGAGAAAGATCTTGATCATATGTGTTATATGAATAATAATACCCAAAGTATGGTGTAAGGTATGAAGGTAGGAGCTTGGTCCTTTTTATAGCTTTCTATTTTGGGAAATCTTGAGTCACAATGAATGCGGAACAAAAGATAAAGTAACTCTAGGCTAATTAACCATGATTAGATGATTTAACTAGTGAGTTAGTAACTCATGGGAGATGGAGGTGTTTTAATTAATCACTTAGGATTAATTAATAGGCTAGAATAAGATTTTTAGACTATTTTGACATGATTTAGGAGGAATTTGATAAGATTGGAAGCATTTAAAAGTGAGATTTAGCCAATAAGAGGGTTTATTGATTAAATTCATGTTAAAAAGACTTAATTAGCTAATAATAGCTAATTGTTTTCTTCGAAGAGGATTATAACTAACGAAGTGTTGTTAATTGGTATCCAGGAATGTGATAGAATCTAGTTAATTAACGAAGTGTCGTTAATTGACCAAAATAGAGGGAAACATTATTTAATTAGTAAAAATCACTAATTATAATGGAAATGGTGAGATAGAGGATAATTAGTACCACTTTAGCATTAAAACCGTGGAAGTAGAGAATGAGATGGTGAGTCATATCATTCTTTCTTGAAAAGGATTGTCCTTTCTTTTTCATTTCAATGCTCTTTGTTATCACATCAAAGAGGGAAAACAAGGTCTATTCTACATTAATGGAAATTTTCTCAAGGAATGTGTCCTTTCCTTATGTTGACAATTCTTTTTTCCTTTCCTACATTGCTTGAAACATCTCCATTGAACTTTTTTTGAGGATTAACCACTTTAGAATATTTTGGATATCTCTTCTTGGTAATCGATAATATGTCCCCATAGGTTTTATGCCATATAATGGTTGATGAATGGAAATTATTTTCATTTCTACCCTTCTTAGATTTCCTATTTTTGGGTTAAATTATATTTTAATTAGAGGTTCATCTTGGGAAACCTAGATGGTTACTCCCTCAATGCAATTAGGTATTTTTGAATCCATCTCTGTTGAGGTTCTTGAGGAGGTATGCCTATTGTAGCTACTTGATATTTTGCTCCTTGGACCTATTCTACATCTTTAATTACTTTTATCGTGGATCCCTCAAATGTAGTTTCCTTGGTTTCTTCTTCTCACTTGAAGAAGACACTTCATAAGAAAAAAATAAGGTTGTATGATTGGTTCAAGAATTACTTCTTGAACTTTTATGGTGGCTTCGATTCTCGCAGCCCTTAGAGGAGTGGGAGAACTAGTCTTTGTGAGGCTACGTAGGTGGATCCATGTATACAAGTGCCCTCTTCTTGTGAACTCTCTTTTGATTATTCCACTTGGTAGAAGAATTACACATGTGGTTTTCTTTGTGATAGATGATATTATCATCCTCTAGGTGACCAACACCCAATCATTCATGTCTGCTTCATGGGCACATGTAAAATTTATCTTCCCCTTATGTGATTCCAAGTTCTTAGCTACCATATTCCTTGGGTAGTATTTTCTTACAGGACAATCAATAAAATTAAAGGAGTTTATATGGGGAGCTGAAACATTGAGGTCTAGACATTTCTTGAATTATTTGAATCCTGCTACCAAAGTCAAGGGAGGATGCATTTTGAGTTTTTTCTACTTACACTTATTAACGATTCCATTACAAATTTGGAAGTCAATCTCCTATTCAAACGATTTATAAAGCACTTAGTAAGGAAAATTTATTGGCAAAGTTAGAAATACGTCAATCGTAATCACGGTGTATTTAGGATAGAAGAAAGTATTCCTCATCTATTTGATAATCTTGAGCAATCATAAAGAAATTCTAGGTATTAGTATTTCTAAAATCAACATGTATATTGAAGGGTAGAAAGAGTTCCATATATCTTGAATATGAGCCCTAAAAATATGTCCATAAAAGTATGAATAATATTCATTCACTTATCTAGGGATGAGGGTTCTAAGGAGGTTAAATTTAGGACCTTATAAGACTCCACAGATTGCATCTAGTAGATAAGAGGCCATGAAAAATGATTTCTTTCCATTGACATAAGCTTCCCTTTGTGATAATAAACATGATGTAATTATGTGGCTTAATGCAGAGATATTTCCTTCATTTATAATTGTGGATAGTAGGGGAATCCAAGAAATATACAAATTTGCAACAGAGGGGTTTCCATACAAATGGTTCATCAAGGCCATGCCTATTCTTACTTTAGTCTGAATCTTTGGATGATAATTTTGTTTAAACCTTCATCATCCATGTTATCAATTGGGTCTTTATCCAAGTTCTATAAAATGGTTCTCACATGTCGTGTAACCATATGTGATTTAATGGTTTTGATTTATAAATATTGTCTACCTTAGGAAACTTATAATAGGCCTTGAAATCATAACCAATAATAAACTATATCATATTATTCTCATTCTGGAGTATTATATCCAATCATTTTATTTATCATGAATGAGCATGGGTTAGAGTAATTACGAACATGGAAATACCTCGAGTTTTTCCACAATCTAATATATCATGGTTCCTCTTAGTGTCCTAACATTGGTAGCCATCTCTGTTTGGTGTGTAGACATTCCTATTTCATCTATGGCATCCACCAAAGTCCTCTCCCTTTAGATTGTCTAGAAGATGGAAGAATAGTGTGAAAAATTATGGTCTAATGCAACATGGTCAATAATTATATCCCTCAATATCCTTTGGTTCACATGAGAATATAAAAAGGAATCCACATTTAACAACCTTGGTTCACCCACCATTGTTGAAGGATATTAGCTCGTAAGATTGCTACAAATTTATAGAAAATTTGTCTTACTATGAATGTTGTGGATTTGGTCGACAAAAATGAAACCTAAAATTGGGAACTTGCTAAACAATCTCAATTAATGCATTAGTTTTAGATTGGCCAATATTTCATCCAACTTGGTGTGCTCTGCATTATTGGTGCATAATGTATGACTTGATGTTTTTTTAAGGAACATAAATGTTTTAAATTCTCCACCTTTTTAATGTGATCCATACACCTAAACATGTCCAACCTAATCATATATTTTAACCTTAATTAGCTACTTTTTTTGGATGTCACGTATATGTCATGTAATGGACCACACGTTCCATAGTGATTGGATAATTTTTCATTGGATGATGAAATGTCTTTGACTTTATCCTTTTCTCCACATTTGCAAAGTGTAATTTGGGCTGCAACCATGAAGTGCAAGTTGGAAGCTTTAGTTTTTTCCCTCTTGCATTTAAAAGACATAATTTTTAGTCCTCCCATCCTTAGAGTGCAACCATTAAATCCACGTACTTGTGAAGTGTCAATTTTGAATACTCATATCTATGAGATATGTCCTTTAAATTTTCATACTTTTGAAGTGTGAGTCTTTTCTCTTTTGATTGTGAGAAATACTCATACTTTAAGTTAGCAAAATCCCTTGATAAATCCTCACAAATGTGAAGTGCGAGTAGATAGTTTTGAGAAGTGCAAGTTAGAGTGAGTGCGACTATAAAATAAAACATAAATTTGAGATATTTAACAAATATAAAGTGTGGGAAATTGAAATAGTGTGAGGCTTTAAGTTTTTGAAGTGTGAATGATGCCTAAATTTCAAATGCAAGAAACAATTGAAGTATGAGTGCGAGGATTATAAAGGAGCAAAGTGTGAGTTTTGAAAAACATGAAGTGCGAGTACTAAATAAATCCTAAGTATAGAAATAGTCTATTTAATGCGAGTACTAAGCAATTTAAAAATTATGGTATTACATTATGACTTAGGAAAAATAAAGATTTTAAAGATCAAATGTAAATACCTAAATATTACCTACCTATTTTAAATCAAAGAGGGTCCTATTTTAAAAAGGAATCCACTATAAAAATGGGGGTGTGTTAAGAAGTAACACATGTGACATCATTACATTATAGTTTTCCTTGCACAACCATGAATATAGTCAAACCATGAGCCCAAAGGGTTTCTTGTTTAAACCATCACATACGATAAAAGGGGATGTATAGAGGAAACATACCCAAATTTAAGGACTCAAAATCCAGGAATAGATTCTAGTATCGATAACACCCAATTAATAGTCTTTTTTTGTACACCCATGGAAAAATAACACAAGCAACAAATGCTCAAAATTTTAGCCTAGGAAGTGTGTTGGAAGGTTGTGGGTGAAGAGGGATAATATGAATAGTGACGAGTAAAACACACACACACACACACACACACACACACACACACATATATATATATATATATATATATATATATATATATATATATATATATATATATATATTCAAATCTATATCAAGGAAAACAAAATCCCGCTTATGTATGGATAATAATAAAACATAGTATACAAAATCCCACTTATGTATTTAATTTTGAATAATAAATTTTCATACGTAATTTCACTTCTATAACAATAAATTTAATCCATACCATACACATAATATATTTTCTAATTACTACACTATTCTTTTTGGCATAGAAAACCATGGTTTTATTCCTACCTCAAATTTGTAAATTATAAGATTTTGAAATTTGACCTTTTTCTACAATCTTTTCTTGTAACCTCTTTCCTCTAATGTAGCTAGAATTCTAGAAAGTGTATGGAAAAAGTGCATATCAAGGATGTGTTATTAGGCTTGCTATTTTTTTCATTACATTGGCTTGTTGACAAGTGTATATTTATAGTCATGCAACCCTCTTTACCAACCTTATAGGGAATCAAAACACATATTTGGCGTTTCTCAAAACTTTCTTTGATATTATCCACATCAAGATGTTTTAAATATATCCAATAAGTGAATTTTGGGTCCATTTCTATGATGTAAAATATTGATATTTGTGCCAATATGAATTTCATGAGATGTTGGTTCGAAATTTGTATTCATGGGAATGCAAGGGTATGTTTTGGAAGGTAATGCACGGGCATGTATTCTCAAGGTCCCATTCTCTCGATGTCCTTGTAAGTTGTCAAATCCTAGGATTTTTCTATTAACCTAAGCAATCGATACAACTTAGGGAAACATAATTAATTCATTGGCTCCTAAGAGTGACGGGGTTTAACATAATTAATTCAAGTTTCACTTGAACTAGGCATACCTTGTTGTTATCACATGTCAACACACAAAATAAAGGTGTATAAGCACTCATAAACATGGTTATATAAAAGTAAAAGAGGGTCCCTATTATGCACTAAGAAAAATATGGGTCATAGGCATGTATCAATCCATTTGTTCCCCTTTTGCATCAAAACAATAGCTTCCTGCACACTCATTATACAGATTAGACCATTCACACAATGTAATAACTTAATAATATAAAATTTTATCTATCTCATTCTCATATAGTGATGATGTACATATAAAATTCCTTTATCATTCACAAGGTGACTTGATTGTGCCCGTACATAATTGCAGTTACCTCTTTAGTGTCAAAATCTAATCCAATACTCCCTTAATATAGTGGTGCAGTGGCTAATATTGGTGATTTTACATGATCCCACTCAAGTTACCACTAAGATGTTGATGTGCCCATTCAAATTCAACAATTATGATCCATTGCATGACACTACCCTCTCTTGGGTTAGGCATGTAATATTTTTGCTAACATGATTAATTAGAAATAAAGAAACAAACAAACACACACACGCACACACACATCATTATACAAAAATTATCAAATAATTATTTATGGCAGCCATAATTATCACAAGTAACTGAAATTGTAGACACATGTTTCATTATATTAGTTCTCCTGAGATAAATCAAAACAATAATATTATAAGGTATGAAAACATGGAACCCATAATAGAAGCATATATCTAGCCATATATTCTCTACAAATATAATCCAGGATAATGATAAAAATTCCAAAAAACAACTATGAATTCCACCATATACAAAAAAACAAGAAACTATATCCGCATAAGTCACTATTAGATGATGTGAGGAGGAACCCAAAATTGGCATGACATCCCCTTGGCTAAGAGAGGAGATTAATTCTTGCTAGATGTCACTAGAATAGATTTGCGTATTGATCTTGTAAATGTACCACATCCTCCTTTGTTATGACATGTTCATCATACTTGTCCCATTGCACTTTAACCTATTCTATGTATCATCCTTAAAGGAAAAGCTTATGCTTATATAATATCTTGATGGGCTATAGGAAACCTACCCATCCTTTACCACCTATAAATTTGTCCAATCCAACACATGTGATGAATACAAAAATACTTCATATGAATATGAACATGAAATACATCAAATATTCGATAAAATAAGGTGATTAGATAGGCTACAAGACCGGTCCTCTATAAGATCTAAAATGGTCCAATAAATCAGGGAGAAATATTAGAGCCTTTTTAATAATGGACAAGGTTATTATGTGGCCACACTCAAAAATAGGTTGTCACCTACTGAGAAGTGATGATCCTGTTGATGTGTATTAACTACACACCAAAAGAAGGAAAATGACATGTTTTTACGTCCTCCTCATTTTAGAGTCAAGGTGTGACTCGGTGCACGAGCTGGAGGATATTGACCTTCGAGATCAACATGAATGTTTTTTGGACTTTGAAATTTCTTCTAGCACCACTCCTGTATCATTTCACCAAATTTATCTCTATAGTGTTCCTAGGTTAAATATTGACTAAAGAATATCACTTACGAAAACTAAAAGGGAAAAGGGGGCAAAGAGAAACTTTTGTAAAGACTATGTTTCATGAAATTTCCATTAAATAAATACAAGTGTGCTTTAAAATAACCATAAACATTTAATTTAGTTCATACACAAATTAACATGCTACGATGAAAGAATGCAATGGACTTTAGAACTGTGATGGTAATAGATAATTCATACCATGAAAAAATCACCTAAATTTCTTAAACCCACATTCATTCAATTTACCAAACTAAGACTACTATCATGTTTTAATTAAACTTGTAGAAGCACAATTTAAGGATCACAATCAAAACACAAAAATATGTTAATGTCAATTGCAATTCAAAGAGAATATTGCAAAGAATGGAGATCAAAACTAGAAATTTCACCTTTCATGGGATAATATAAACTAGCTTGCATTAATCAAGTTAAAAATTTCACCTCCCTTTGAATGGGGAGTTACATGTACTTATACAGAATTGGAGGCCTCATTTCATTGGCCTCACCTAGAAATATTCCTAGGATTTCAAAAGGGAGATATTTTTCCTTTACAAAAATATCCTCTAATTATTGTTAGGATGATTAAATTGAAATTATGGCCCAACATGCTCTCTAGGATAAATAATACTCCTAGGTAACTACTTATCATTATTGTTTTGTGATGGGCTCGGCTTGGGCGAGAGATGGTTGTATAGGATCGAATCCTTGAGTGCATTTACCTAGTGGGTGACCCCGTGAAGTTGATGTTATAAATGAATCTCTACATATTTTTATTCTCTCTATATTTTTAAGTTTAATTATAGGTTTCCTAAAAATATCAGGATCCTTATCCAATAATATTTTAAAGAGGCCACCACTATTACCAACACCTCCACGAAGATTGACCACATTACGAATATTTTCTTTTTTGATAGAGACCAATTCAATGAATTGGGAAGTGATTGACTAATTTACCTCAAAAATATTTCTATTGAAATGGGCCATGAATTGATTTAGATGGTATGTAAAGTCTTCTTCTATTATTGCCTTCGATTCTCTATTAGGATCATGGAAAATTTTTCCTATGTGAAAATTTGGATAGGCCTTGGAATAATAGCATTTCTTTGTCATGTTGGGTTCTAAGTGTTGTTATTGATGTAAAATATCATTAATGAAAAATAGGATGATGTAGAAGGGTCAAAACATGCTAGGTAGGATGATGACATGGAGTATCAGGTGGTTTCATGATCACATTAGGTAATTCAATGAGACTAGTTGGCCTAGCAAGCCTAGCTAGGTGACCTAACTAGCCTAGGTGATGGTGCATGGTGGATAGAGCTACATGGTGACTTGAGGAGCATGGGAGCAACATGAAGAGAATGTTGGGAGTGTTTAGGCCCTCACATGAGTTCTAGGGAGTAAGTACAAGTTGAAGACCCAGTTTCATGTGCTCATCTAGATGTGGTCTAGGTACTTGGAGGCATGAGGATGAGTTTCAGATCCATGTGATCTCATGAAAGCATGCATGGATGTCATACATGTTGCTTCAGGTAGTTTAGGGCCTTTTGGAGAGGTTTCATGATGAGTTACAATGTTGATTTAGTTGACCCTACCCTAAACCATGCAAAACATGAAGGTATAGTCATGCAAATGAGATGGGTTGAGAAGGTGGAGACCTATTTTAGATATACCCGTTAGGAATAAAACCTAGCTTAATTCATTATTAGTTTATATTTGAATAAATGTAATAAGTTAAAGTATTTAATTTAAATACTTTAAACTTATGTCAATATGTATTAGTTATACTTAGTTGTTAGTTAAGTAAGTGATAGTGTTCTCATCCCAATGTTTGTGGGATCATGTTCTATCTTGCATATTTTGTTCCCAGGATGTGATTTGTTAGGGAAATATGTTATTTCTGCATATTTTCCATAGTTAGTATATTTGATCCACTTTCCGTGGATGTTGTTATAGTTGTTCAATGTCTATAAACATTGCAGCTTCTTCATTTGATAATATGAAGGGTTTCCAAAATATTACATTGTCAAGATTTGGTATCAGAGTTGGTTGATCCTAGTCTCTGTGAGGATCCCTCATCCTCTAAGGAGAGTGTGTTGAAGAAGGTTAAGGGTTCATTACTGCAAGTTTGAGCTTGAAGGAATCATAGTTGTCCCCGGCCTCTTGGAAGCACCTACCTTGCTTCATCATCCCTAGAGTTCTACACATAGTGTTGCAAACTCTGCAGATTCGATTGCGTGACATAAAATCTGCATTTTTGTTTTTAAAAAAATTGATAGTACAATGTAGCGGATGTTGAGGAGTGTGCATTACTCTGCATCAAGCTACAAGCATCGATTTGGGGCTATAGAGATGCCTTCACAACCGAGTTGGGAGATCCAAGTGCATAGGGTTCTACTATTGATCCATTGGAGTTGGAGTTATTCAATGTAGGAAAGCCAAATCATGTTTTTTCATTGATGATTTGTGGTAGAAGGGAAAGCTAATTGCGTTTTGCATTATTTTATTGCTGAGTTCTAGAAGTGAGCATTGTCCACACAAATCTCCACTCCTCCATGCACAGATCCACATATCCATGTGTGGCCAAATCTATTGACTCCCTTGCTTTCTATTGAAACGTATGGTAGTTGAGTCAACCTCCACAGACCTTGCTCCGTGACCTTTTGAAGCCTCCAATTCACACGTAAAATGACCTACACAAAAACATGGTGGAAAATAAAACAAAAAAAAACTACGACCAAAGCAAAAGCGGCAGAGGAGAATTAAAAATAGAGGCATCTACCAACAAAGAAAAGGAATTGGATATGTAAAAGTAAGTATAAAAATTTCCATTTTTGGAAAGGGCCCAGAAAGATATTAAAATCAAAATTTAAACAAGTCATAACTTTCAATTGGTACCTCGGATTGAGGTGTTGTTTTTTTGAAAGTGTATGATTTTTTTATCTCTACGTCTTGGTCCAGACTTTAATAAGATTTGATTTATAGAAAAATTAAAAAAATTCAAAGGCTGAAATAAGTTAAAAAATAAATATAAAACTTACAATTTTGTACTCACAATGTATCCCAAAAAGGAAATTTTCCACAAAAGAAGAGACAAAATTGTAATCGCACTATCATTATAAAGTGCCAAAAACTTTTTCATTCTCATGGAGCTAGTTATCTTCACTTTTCACTTAGAATTTAGGGGGAAAGATGAAAGACTTGCAAATTCTTCATTGATCGCTCAACAATGGTATTCCTTGTGGATTAGAGAAAAGTGAATGGAGGGTAGTTTTTCATGCTAGTGCCAATTTTGAGCTACGAGCCAACCCAACAAAGGTTTTATTGAGCCAAGATCCAACCCAGAGGTTTTCAAAATGTTCAGAGCTACTCATTTGTTTTTCGAGCACACATGCCAACCCAAAAGAGGTTCCAGACATCTAGAGACAGTTCTGAGCCTATTCCATCTCTTGCACACCGTTCAGAGGAAGTACCTTCATCCATTATTCTTAATCAGATGAGATCCAGAGAGACCATATTGAATTAAGGGGGAATGATAAAGTCATTTGATTCACCTTAGAATAGGTTTCTTTTAGCATGTGTGTGCTAATAAATGTTTACCTCATGTAAACATATTTTGTTTTAGAGTTTTTTCTCTCCTATTCACTTCAGACCATGATGAATTAAGGGGGGGAATGTTAGGAATAAACTTAGGTTAATTCATCATTTACTAAGTTGTAATGTTAAAGTAATTAAATTTTATTACTTTAACTTAGTTAGTTGTTAGTTAGCTATTATCTAGTTGTCACATCCCTAGATTAGTGGGGGCTATACTATTGTTAGTTTACTACTTTGGAATGTTCCCGGATGTGATTAGTTAGGGGAAATATGTTATTTCTACATATTTTCGTAGTTAGTATATTTGATCCACTTTCCGTGGATGTTGTTATAGTTTTTCAATGTCTATAAATATTGTAGCTTCTTCATTTGATAATATGAAGGGTTTCCATAATATTACATTTTCAAGAATAACGATGATTGGTGATGATTCCCAAGGGTTTCCTAGAGGTGTGAGTAAAATTTGGAGTCATTCTAAATAATATTTTGTAATTTAAGTAATTTGGGAAATAGGATCAAGAAGAAGGTGATTTCCATCTTGAATTACACCTTCTAATACTCACCATGAATTGTGTAATTTATTTTATACCTTATGGATTTCAGGGATGATTTTTCATTGATTTAATAAGGTTTCACAAAATAATGAGGTCATTTCATTGTCATTTTTTTATGAACGAATGTTAAGAAGGTAAACGACTTTTTTGAGTTCAAAACCCTAGCTCAAAAGCGATAGGAGAGGTATTGATCATAAGTTCCCACAATTGATTACTTTTTCTAGTATGATGATTGAATGATGTATATGACTCCTATAGATTTACATAATAATAAGATAGAGCATGTGATGATGAGTGGACCCCACCGAAAATGTAAGTTTCGAATAAGTCCGGTTTACAACAAGATTGTCCAAAGGAGTTACAAAATAAATTGATATATTTTTTTAGTATGGGAGTGTAATTGATTTCCATGATGGTTTTAGATCATGGTTATGCTTATAAATGGAAAAGTGTGCCCTATTTATGAAGACTAGTCTTAAGGTGATTTTTGGGAAGTTTAGAGTAGTTTTCATATATGGACTTTGTCCAAGGCCTTTCACTTGGATTTGGAAGGAAATGTAAGATGTTATTGAAAGAGGATTCGGACTTATTTTCGACTATGTTTGGTTTGTGTCTCGATGATAAGTTTTGATAGGTCATCCAACTTGATTTGTGGAGAAGAAGATTGTTGGTTCTCCAATACAAGATTGCTTAGGATGAAAGAATGAGGTAGATGAGGCATGATATGGATTATTTTATGCTTTATATCAGTTTTCAAGTAAAGAGGAATGCATTTTGTTCCTAGTGAATGCCTTTGGAGGTCTTGAATGTATCGAAAGGGTGCAAACCAGTTGAATTTGTAAAACTACTTTCTAGGTAGCTCAATTTGGTGAAGAGGAAAGTTGGTGTGGTTTTCACATATGGATGTTTCATGAGCTCTAGAAAGTATATATGCGATCTAAACATCTAGGGGATTCAAATGAGTGGCTACATGACACAATTATGTTGTTATTTAGTGATCTACAATTGTTTTGTGAAGGATATGAGCCTTCTTGGTAGTGTTATGATAAATTTGATTGGTACAAGATAATTAAAGACCATGGATGATGTTTTTATGTCATATTTGACATGTGTGAGAAATTAGGGATCTTGAATAATCATGGTTATGGTGTTTGTGGTTTTATCTCATCCAGGTGATGGGGTTTTGAGTTAATTTTGAGATTGTTTAGTGTGTTTGGGCATGGCCGACCTACATGGGTCCAATATGAATGTTTTTATGAATGTGTTGGGATTTTTTTAAGTTTTTTTTTGGTTGAAATTATGATGAATTATTTACCTCCTTTTATGTTTTTGAGTTGGATTACATAAAAAGTGCATGTTTGAATTCAAATTTGCACTAGTTGAGAGAAAGGAAAAAGTGTGACACATGTGTGTGATTGTAACAGGTATGAAGGAATTTTTTAAGAGTTAAGGAAGTGTGCACGAGGTTGAGGAATGTTAGATAATGCATTTTCAATGGTTTGAATCCAAGTTAAGAGAAGAAAGTGATAGATATAACGAGTTAAATAAGTGAGGGTTTGAATAAGGGTTTAAAGGTGTGTGAGTTGAATCAGTGATCTCCATCAGTTGTTGTAGCAACAAGACATTAGATATCTTCATCCAAAGGTGGTTGAGTGGGTTTTTAATCATCGTAGGGGGTTGTAGCCTCCTTGTGGAGTTGGTGCTCCTTGTAGGGTTGGTGCTCTAGTAAACTAGAGGTTGGTGCTCCTTATGAAGTTGGTGCTTCACTAAATAATTTTAATTTGAGTAATATAATCAGAAATTTTAGTGGGTTTTATTCCCTTTGAGATTTTCCCACTCATATCTTGTGTTCGTGTATCTCTTTCATGGTTATGTTGATTTGATTGAATTTTTTCACATAGTAATGAATTGATGAATGGTTTATGGTTTAAATAAGAAAATCTGAAATTCATTCAATTTTTATAAGGAATGATTCACCCATCCCTCTCATTCCATTTTGCTTCAAACAATTGGTATTAGATCAGGTCCTTTTGGATAATTTTGATCACTTGAAGGGAGATCCTTGAATAAAAAAAATGGAGAGTCTACAGAGTGGATCTTCTACCAGCAAGATACCATTGTTTGATGGAGTGAAATATGATTTTGGAGTCTGAGGATGAGGACTCACATCATGTCCCTAGGGTTTGATACTTGACAACATTTGGAGGATGGTTATACTTCTCATGTTACTCCACCAACTAGTAAGACAGAAAAGTACCTATATAGTGATTATTCAAAGGCTATGAATGCAATCATGTGTGGTCTAGAAGAATATGAGCTTGTGAAGGTGATGGATTTCAAGTCAGATAAGACTATGTGGGAGAAGCTTTAGGTGCTATATGAAGGAGACTCTAAGGTAAGAATTGTTAAGCTCAAAAATTTCATAAATAATTTTGAATTTTGTAAGATGAGTGATGATGACTCCATTGTTACATATTTTCTTAGGGTTGACAAGGTTGTCAACACTATGAAAGGGTTTAGAGAAGATGTGATGGAATAAGTTATAGTTAAAAAGTTTTAAAGATCAATTACACCTACGTTTGATTCCAAAGTGTCTGTCATTAAAGAGGCCAAGGATTTGGATTTCTTGAAGATGGATGAGTTGTATGGGAATTTAACTTCCTATGAAATGAGGATTTTGATTCCAAACCAACTAAGAAAGAGATTTCATTCAAATTTGAAATGAATAACAAATTCAAGAATGTTAAGGATAATGGTAATGCTCTGGAATTGATGATGAACTCCTTGTAATATTGGCTAGGATATTGAATGTTGGATCTAGTAAGTACAAAGGTAAAATTCCATTTAAGTGTTTCAATTGTGGTGAAGTAGGTCACTTTTCTACTAAGTTTCCTCATAGGAATGAAAAGGAAGGTGATGAAGACCATGAGGATGATCATGACAAGAAGAATCATAAGTTTAGTAAAGGTAAGAATAACTTCAAGAGGTTTGACTATAAGAAGAAGGAAAATAAGTTTTTACACTAGAGAAAGAGGCTTTCTTATCTTATGCAAGTAGTGGTGTTTTAAATTCTAAGTCTGAATCTAATCATGAAGATGTTGGAGATGAGGTGTTGTTCATGACTAAATATTCCATGAGATATACTAGTGGTGGTTCTTCATTATTAGGTGATTTCATATCAGGTTCTTGCAAAGATTCTAAGAAAGAAGAAGATGATGTTGAAGATGATCTTGTGTGCATCCAAGTTGAATTAAGGCTTGTTGAAAATAAGAAAAAGAAGTTGAGATCTCAAGTCAAATTATTTGAAGATAAGATTCATGATCTAGAAGATAAGAATTGGTCTAAAACAAGCAAGCTAAATGAGACAGTTAGAATTCTAGAAGAAAAGGTAAAGTTTCTAGTCTCTAGTTTGCAAGACAAAGAAATCAAATGCACAAAATTTAAAGAGGATATAGAGTTTTTGAGGGTAGATTTGTTAGATGTTGATAAGAAGGCTAAATCCTTTCAGAAATTTGAGAAAATTGCCAAGGATTTT
Organism: Taxus wallichiana var. yunnanensis; assembly: GCA_018340775.1. Classification (NCBI taxonomy): domain Eukaryota; kingdom Viridiplantae; phylum Streptophyta; class Pinopsida; order Cupressales; family Taxaceae; genus Taxus; species Taxus wallichiana. The sequence goes on from CM031242.1 coordinate 579,003,081, forward strand.
GATTATCATTTTGGAAAATAGACATCAGTAGGTGATAGAGTAGGTTTGGGGTTTAATGATGACCTCAAGGGAAAAAAAAATGTAAGATGATATCGTTCCAAGAAATAATGATGGAAATAAGGAGAAATCCACCAAACACAATATGAAATAAAATACCATTAGGTAGCCTAATTCCTCAAGATATGAAATATATTTCAATGGTTATTGTTTTACATGTAATGGTTTTAGGCATCGATCAAAGGAAAGTAGGGGGTTTTCTAGTAATGATCACCCTTGGAGGGATAGTAGGATTGAACAAGCTAAGAATGTAGTATGTTATAATTGTCATGAGAAAGGACATACTACTAGATATTTTCTACATGAGCCTTCAAGTCAGAGTTGGGGAAATGGAGGCTACAAGGGAAGAAGTAAGGTAGTATGTTTCAGTTGCAACAAGTATGGACATGTTGCTAAGGATTATTATGGGCCTACAAGACAAGGAAAGGGATTTCAAAGTCCTAATATGCAGGCTAGGAGGAAAAACAGATCTTGGGATCCTAGAAGGAATAATGAGGTCTCATCAAGAGTAGGTGTTGATACAAATCAAGGCATGACTCGAAGATCAAATCAAAAACAAGTAGATGGAGGTGATTTTCAAGTATCCAAGAAGGATTGGGACCTTTTCAAGTCCTTCTATATTTATCATGATGGTATATTCCTCTACTAGGATTATTAGAGGTGTATTCATTCATATGAAGCAATGAGAAGAGGGGGAGCTAGCTGACTAAAGTATGTTACAATAAACGTCCTTGTATGATGTCAAAGTATGTCAAGGTATGTCATAAATTTGTTTAGGTATGTTGTGTAGTCCTATATTGTTGTTTGTGGTTTTTCAATCAAGGAATGTATGTTTATAGTCAATATGTCTTCTCAAGGTTGTACTAGTCATCACAAAGTCTGTCATGTTTAAGGAGTAAATTTTTGTTATGTAACAAGAAGATGAAGTAATGAGTAAAGGATTTGTTTTCTAATAGTATGTAACATGAAAGTTTGTCTTATCTTTTCTGAGGTTGAGGTTCTGTTAGTCCTTCAAGAGGTCTTGATCATTTTTTGTCTCAAAATTTTAAGAGAAGTTTGTGATGTTGTGAATTCAAGTTGTTCTAAGTCAGTGATAAAATTTAGTGGTATATATAAATGTTTGAGTTTATCATGAGAATTCTATTATAAGTCAACAATGGGTCAAAACAAGATGGTTGAGATCAAAGGTTTTCCATGGTATTGTAAGTTCTTGTCAAAGCTATGTGTCAGTCTACATGACCTATAACATGTGTGTTGATGTTTTTCCAAGCATGTCAAGTGTGTGTACCTCAAGAATATGGTGTGGGTTGTGTCTGGTATGTATAATATTTATGAAGATATGTGTCAAATGTCAAGAGTTAGCTAAGTCCTATATACTGGACTCTAGGAAACCCTATCTAGGGTTTAGCGATTTTTTGTGAAATTAAGGTCTTAGAGGTTGATTCAATATTTGAAATTTTGAAAATGGGTAAGTGCACCAAGTTGGGGGCCAAAAGGGGGTCTTAAGTGGACACTTTTTTCTAAAAATAAAAATCTTCAACTTCTATGAGTTATTTGAAATAGTTACACTCAAAATTGGAAGATGTTATAAGAACATGAATCGTAGAATTTTGAGTCTAGTTTCTAAACTACTATTTATTTTTAAAATGGTTAAGTGTAAGTGGGTTAAATATCTAAAATACCAATAGGTTCTCCTATTTTTGTTAAAAACACAATGGTTGACAATTTGGATATGCCCTCCCCATTTTTAGCACTATTTAGTATTTTTGAAAACCCTTTAGTAGAAAGATAGATATGAGCATCTAGTTTGTGGTAGCATATTTTTATATTTTTTTAGTGAGTATTTAATTTTTATGATTTTTCAAGCACAAATATTTTAAATTTTGAAAAATAAGGGATAACCGACCATGCCCCCTAACTACCTCAAAAACATCGAAAATTAGATTTTATTTTTTAATATGTTTAGAATTAGTCCTAGTTTGTGATTGTATACTTTTTTTTCAATTTGAATGAGTGAATCAAAAGATACACTATGAATGATAAACATGTATAAATTTAAAAAAATAGCTATAAAAATACTTAGAAAACAATAATTATGGAAACCTTATACTAGCGAAAAATTGAAAAATCCTATATTTAGAAACATGATAGTTTTCTTGACATCGTAGGAAATGTTTTTTAAAATGTGTTAATCGTTTTTATGGGATTTTTAGTTGAGGAAGACGGATTTTAGACTTTTTTTTTTTTGAAAACATGCGGTTTGTTGTGTCTTAGCAGGTCCACGCCTCAGGTTTGGGGATCCAAGGAAAGAGCTTTGAGATTTTGAAAATACATAAAGGAAACATGAACATGTTTCCTTTTTTATGCATTCCCTTCCCTCCAACGTCCCTTTCCACCTCTTTCACAGGATTTCTGTCCCCACTCTACTTGCTGTGCATATTCCTATACATCCTTGTAAATTTTTTGAGTAATTGAGGTTATCCCCTACTCTACTATCTATGTTTTTTCTAATCATGGGGATAAAAGCTGACGTAAAGATAAGAATAAGTTTAAGAACAAGACACCAAAGAAATTAGAAGAGGATATAATAAAGAAAGTGAAGTGAATGCGAAAACTTTGTGGAGGGAAAGGTACATCTATTATATCAAATGTACATGATTTTTTAAAAAATGATGATGGAATAAATAATGAAATTGAGGAGAATAATAATTTTACAATGAGTTTTGATAATTAATTGAATGATAATGTTGTTACTGAGATAAAGAATTTGGTGTGAACGATAACATTGAACCTTTACCCGAGAATCCAAATGTTAATTTTGAAATTTTCATGGAAACATTGAATGAAGAAATTAATATTTCTAATGAATCTTTACCTCTAAGAAGACATGCTTCCATTTTGAATAGAAAAATTGTTCACTTAATTTAAATTGATTAAAAATTTATAAAACCAATGTATATCAAAATGTTGGAAAGAAATGCGAGAAGAAAAGCTAAGGGAATTTGGGATAATTACTTTGAGAATTTAAATGATACACAAAAATGTCAATTATTTGTTGCATTGATTAAATTAATCAAGATGAGACCTACAATCAAGACCCTAGGGTTAATAACATCTAATGTTGATGATCGAAATGTAGAAATTGTTGAAAATATACATAAAGCATACCATATTGTAGGTTTTAAAAAAAGCTCCAAAGAAGTAATGTTACACAATGTGCACTTACTAATTGTATAGTAAGTGATAAAACAATTAATAAACGATTGATTAGAAAAATAAGTAGAGCCTTGAAGCAAAATAAGAAAACCCTAATAAAAGCAATAAGGAGACACAAAATTCTTGAGTCAAACAATAACATTGACTATTGGGCATTCTCTACTAGACTCCCATGGAAAGACAAGTATGCATCTAATATTCTAAAACAATTAATTTTAAAGTTTTGGAATGAGAACACAAGGGTGTCATTGAAAAAAGGGATAAAATAAAAATAAGAATAGGTTCTCGTAATCATGAAGCGCATGCAAAAACATATCTTGGATATGACTCAAACACAATTGTTTTCTAAGTTTAAGAAAGAAACCCATAAATTAACATTAGCCAAATATTTTTTGAAATGAACAAACCCTTTTATGTGAAAATCAATCACTCACGTACCACTTCTTGTTGTAGGCATCATGTTGAATTTTTAATGCATTATGATATTTTTGTCAAGTACATTGTGTTTTGCATATTGACATCATGTTGTAGGAGTGTGGATTAAATGTCCCACCAAAATCTGCAAGGGAATTTATTCCTATGATATTTTTGAAAGGTCAATTGGTAATTTTTTTAACAAAGCATGTTTGGATGGAGTGTGCAACATATGTGGTGGCTTTCCAAAATTGAAAAGTTATATCCATGAGGAGAGTACATATTCAATAGGAAAAGAATTAGTTGTTTTTAGCAAATATAAATTTGTGGCATATCAATTAAAATATGGAAAAGAATCTAAGAGGTGTGAGCTTGTTATAGAATAATTACTGCATTAGAATATATGGTCAAATTTAGAGAGGAAATCGTTTATGAGTATGCAATGCACACACATAGAGCTTGATGGTTGGATGAAAAATTCAAGTTAAGAAAGGACATATTCCCACTTGGTACTATTGTTGCAGTAGTTGAATTCATAAAGAATTACTCATTGCATTAAAAAATGGAGGTTCAATCACAATATTATAACTCAGTGCAAGTTTCTATTTTTGTGCATATAACATTCATGAACTCTCTGGAAAGCACTATGAAAGATAAAAAAATATTAAGGAGTATAATTTCTACATCGTTGATGATCGAACACATTCTACAACATATGTGCAAGGGTGTTTCTAGTTTTTTATGTGAACTGGCTAAGAGGAACATTGTTTTCAATCAACTTTCATTTGGTGGAGACAATTGCACATCATAATTCAAGAATGCACAAATGTTTTATTGGCAAGAAGGATGCACATAACAAAAAGTGTACAACATATCTGGATTTTTACCGAGGAAATACATGGGAAAGGAGAACATGATTATGTAGGAGAATGAGTGAAAAGAGCCCTTCCAAGAGAAGAATTAAATTTTAAAGATGGTGCTGAATTTATAGGTGCGAGAGAGCTTTGTTGATTGGTGTACCAAGAACATGGGCCATGAATCTCAAGAGATTTGGTTCCTATATATTTTGGTTGATAGAGGAAGAATATTTGGAAAGATATGAATATTATATGACGATTCTAGGATCAAGTGATATGCACTCATTCCATAGTTCAAATGAAAGTTCTTTCTTTATTCATACTAGGTGCCCGACATGTTTTTGTATATCATGCATTGATTTTGTGTGGAATGAATGTGAGTCACAATAGTGGGTGTATGAATGGACTTGTTTACCTCTAACTCCACTTGACACATATCAAGTTCCATGAGTATTACAACTTAGAGTGTCTTCATATATTATGAAAACATCATCGACTTTGACCAAGTCTCCGATTTAGTCCAACAAGATACATACATGTCATGTTATAAATTTATAAATTATTAAATGATAATATTTTAATGTATTTTAAATTTAACTTGAGTTTTAATTTGTGATGTAGGGCATATTTTTACAGTTATTGCAACAAAATTTAACAAAGAGGAACAAACTACTTCTTGTCTGCTGTGTAGAGGTGAAAAAAATTGACTTCCATAGTCATTGATGGTGAAAACCTTGAGTATTCGATGGGTTAGTGGTAGTCACTGGAACTTGGTTTCGAATATATCCTATCAAAAAATCAAATACTTGGTAGTTTAAAGACTATGAAATACATAGAGTTATACTTCACTATTCACATTTGGTTCTTGCAACAAATATTGATTGATCAAATATTGAGGCAGGCCATCAAACAAGAATTTGTGGAAGGTTTGTGAACCATATTATGAAGCAATTCTTCTACGGTAAAGAGTAGAGTTAATCCTTGCAGTTCATTGGATTAAAGTTTCAAATGTATGTTCACTTAAGATTAGATATACATATACATGAATTTCATTTGAATATTGACTTTATGGATTTTTTTTTTTAATTTTGTAGGTTTTAAAATTCTATTTAATTTCTTACTAACATATTTACGTAGTTTAGTGGTGTCAAAAATTCTTCCACCTTCACATGGTTGGAACTATTAGTAGAGAATTTATTATTTTAGAAGCTAAGATAAGCTAAGGAAATATTGGAAACAAAAAGAAGTAGAAATTCTCATTTCACCACCTATATTGTATGAAAAATCTCTTTCTACAATTCTCATTTCACCACCTATATTATATAAACAATCACTTCTTAACATGTTTCCTAGAACTTGTTTCACATTGAAATATTTTGGGCACCAAAATGAAGTCTCACCCACCATTTACCAAGCCACCCAAATGCATGTGCACACGATCGGTTTGGTATCGGAGCTTGTTTGCAAAATATTGTATTAGATAACCTACCTATATCTTGACTCACACTAGACTATTTGGTGATTTTGAAAAAAATAGGAGAGTGAGAGGACCGAATTGAGATGGAGTAACTTGTGATATGATTTTGTAGGGGGTACCAATGCAAAGGTGTAGGATCAGGCGAGATATTTCAAGGTGCCATGGAGACCAAGAAATCAATCATAGAAATTATAACCATTTTTCTCTCGGGGAACTTAAAGGACTACACCCTGATTTAAGTATCCTGGAAGCACCAACACCATAGGGCACTAAAACGAAGCCTCTCCCACCATTTAAAAGTCCACCTTGACATATTTGCACATTAACTTTAGTTCCAGTGAGCTTATTTGTCTATAGAATATTGCATTGGACAACCTTATACTAACTCACATTGGACTATTCGACACTTTTACAAACAATAGGACAACAAGAGGACCAAATTGAGATGGAGTAAACCATGACAAGATTTTGTAAAGGGTACCAATATGGAGGTGTACGATCAGATGAGACCTTTCAAGGTGCCATGGATATTGAGAAATCATCCGGTGAACTTATATCATTTTTTACTCTTAGGGCTCTTAAGGGATTATGTCGAACAAAGTATCCTGGAACCACCGACACTGTTGGGAACCAAAACAAAGCCTTCCCAGTGTTTATTAGGCCACTCGACATGTGTGTGTAGTTAGTTTGGTGCCACAAGATTCTGTTTCCAAAATATATCATTGGACAACCTTACACTAACTCAAACTGGACTATCCAATGCTTTTGCAAATAATAGGACAATCAAAGGATTGAATTGAGATGGAGAAAATTGAGAGAGGATTTCATAGAGGTCTCAATGCAAATGTGTAGGATAAGATGAGGCATTTCAAGGTAACATGGTCACGAGAGAAATTTCCGACAAACTTATAGCCTTTTTTACTCTTAGGGATCTTAAGGACTAGCCGGACGTAGTATCTCGAAAGCACTAACACCATTACACACCCAAATGAAACCTTCCTAAGAATTTACCAAGCCACCGTGATGTGTGTGCGTAGTTGGTTTGGTGCCACAAGATTTTGTTTGTAAAATATAGCATTAGACAGCCTTACACTAACTTAAACTAGACTATTCGACACTTTTGCAAACAATAGGAAAACGAGATGATCTAATTGAGATGGATAAAATGAAGACAATATTTTGTATAAGGTCCCAATGCACAAGTGTAGGATCATACACAACATTTTAAGTTATCATGGTGACTAAGAAATCACACGAAAAACTTATAACATTTTTTTCTCTTAGGGCTCTTAAAGCACTACATGTGGATGAAGTTTCTGGAAGCTTGTTTGGCACCATAGGGCACCAAAATGAAGCATTCCCAATAATTTATCAAGCTACCCCAATACAAGTGCACAATTGGTGTAGTTCCACAAGCTTTTGTTTGGAAAATATAGCATTGGACAACCTTACACTGACTTAAACTAGTCTATTCGGTGCTTTTACAACAATAGAACAATGAGATGAGAAAATTAATATGGAGAAAATAAAGATATGCTTTCGTAGAGGTTCCTAATGTATAGGTGTAGGATCAAACATGACCTTTCAAGGTTCCACGATGATCGAGAAATCACTAGGTGAACTTATAGCACTTTTTGCTCTCGGGGATATTAAGGGACAATGCCCGGATGAAGTAGCCTAGAATCACCGACACCATTAGGAACCCAAACGAATCCTTCCCAAGGGTTTACTAGGACACATCAACACGTGTGTGTGTGTGTGTGTAGATAGTTTAGTGCCAAGAGCTTTTGTTAGTAAAATATGTCATTTGACAAGCTTACACTAACTCAAACTAGACTATTCGACACTTTTTCAAACAATAGGCAACGAGATGATCAAATTGAGATGGAGAAAAATGAGAGTGGCTTACATAGAGGGTCCTAACATGGAGGTTAAGGATAAGACGAGACTTTTCAAGGTGCCACGGTGACCTAGAAATCACCCAGCTAACTTATAACATTTTTTTCTCTTAGGGCTCTTAAGGGAATACGCCCGAATGAAGTAGCCCGAAAGCATTGACATTTTTGGGCACCAAAATGAATCATTTCTAAGTGTTTTATAGGCCACACCGATAAGTGTAGGTATTGATTGATGCCATGAGCTTTCATTTACAAAATATAACATTGGACAACCTTACACCGATCAAGATGGATTATTAGAGATTCTTTTGTAAATAATAAGACAATGAGATGACCAAATTGAGATGGAGAAAATTGAGAGAGGCTTTCATATGGCATCCCAACATAGAAGTTTAGGATTGTATGAGACCTTTCAAGGTACCATGGTGACCGAGAAATCACCCAACAAACTTATAACATTTTTTCTCTCAAAGCTCTTAAGGGACTACGCCTAGACGAAGTAGCCCAAAAGCACCGACACCGTTGGGAAAAAAATGAATCCTTCCCAAGAGTTTACGGGAAAATCCAATGCATGTGTGTAGTTAGTTTGGTGCCACGATCTTTCATTTGAAAAATATAGCATTGGACAACCTTACACTAACTCAAACTAGACTATTCGATGCTTTTACAAACAATAGGACAACAAGATGACCGAATTAAGATGTAGAAAAATGAGATAGGATTTTATATAGGGTCCCAATGTGCAGGTGTAGGATTATACAAGACATTTCAAGGTTCCATGGTGACTGATAAATCACCTGGAAAACTTATAGTATTTTTTTCTCTCATGGCTCTTAAGGGACTACGCCCGGATGAAGTAGCCTGAAGCATGGCACCATTTGGCACTTGAAATGAATCCTTCCCAAGAATTTATGAGGCCACCTCAATGCATGTGCATAGTCAGTTTGGTGCCACGATATTCCATTTGCAAAATATATCATTAGACAACCTTACACTGACTCAAACTAGACTATTCAATGCTTTTACAAACAATAGGACAACAAGATGACAAAATTGAGATGGAGAAAACCGAGAGAGGATTTCATAGAGAGTCCCAATGTGGAGGTGTAGGATCAAAAAAAACATTTTAAGGTGCCATGGGGACCAAGAAATCACTCAGAAAACTTATAGCATTTTTTTCTCTTAGGGATCCTAAGGGAACCCCTCCTTCCAAGGAGTTGTCATGCTCCTCTAATCTACAATAGTGATTAAAAAGTGAAAACTTCTCTTGATCTTCTACATTGCAAGGATTTTCAAACCTCATATATTTCCATTAGGTCTCATGAGTGATTTTGTCTTTTGGAATATCAATATTAGGACCATATTTACTAGTCTCGTTCTAGAACCATCATTGAGTTTTCTTGTACAACTACCTTGTTTATGAGAGGTGGGACAAGTAACTAAATGGATATGGCCTCTACCTTATGCCTACAAATGCATATTACACATATCTTCCAAACTTTTTTTCTCCCACATATACTTGCACTCTTGAATGTCAATTTCTTCACACTCTGAAACAAATTTCACATTTCTCATATTTCCATGTATGGTATTATGCAAGTCAGGATGACCCATTGAAATGTAGAAAAAATAACCACATGCTTGACACCTTGTGTCATAGTAGTGTATAGCCTCTGCCTTCTTGGTGTTCAAATGTGGACCTTCATGATTCAATTTGAAAGGTGGGACGAGAACACAACAATCTCTCTGCACAAGCCATTTTGTTCCAGATATTTGTTCATATGCAAAAGAACCTCTTCTTCCTTAAAAGTGTCTAGTTTGTCTCACTAAATCGGTAAGGATTTTGCATACTCCAGAAACTTCACATTTCTCATGAAAAATATGGTCATTTCCACAGAGATGTTTAGCATTGGAGTATAAAATATGAAAATGATCCTTGATGTTCATAATCCAAGTTATACAAGTGTTGAATGATATATAGATAGAGGATTTTATTTAATTGAAGAGAAAATATTCAAACGATATTAAGAATGTTTGAGGTAATTATTTGGGATCATTGTAATTTTCCAAGGAAAAAATATATTCAATTAAATTTGGACATATACCCGAGCCTCTGTGCACAAGTTATTTATGAGATCAGTCTCAGGTGATCTTCAATACTAATAAATAAATTTGGGCAGTAAGTTGCATAGCTTAAAATTTCAAAGAACATCTTGTCCTAGAACTATTAAGCAACAACATTGACTCCTTCCTGCATCCTTAAGAATGATTAGAAGGTGATTTTCGATAATATGAATTCAAGAACCAACTATGGACTGACCTCTTTAGTTATCATTGGCGGAGTTAGAGTCATCCTAATTAAATATGTCCTTCAGAGCTCCCTATATTCATATTTTATGGCCACCATCGTAACACAAAAATAAATCTCAAAGGAAATTGATGAAACAAAAACAATATAATATTTATATATCATATGTTTAATGTATAATTTTAAGTATATTGAATGTTTTGAACATTCAATGTAAAATCTTAAAATCTTAAGTATCCTAGAAACATAGCTCTTTGTCTCTCTTTTTATCCCTCTCACACCCTTTCTCTCTCTTTCTTTCTCTCATTCTCTCACTCTCTCATGACCTCTCTCTCTCTCTCATGCACTTTCTTTGTCTCTTCACTCTCACTCTCTCTCGCTCTCGCTCTCACCCTCTCTCTTTTCTCTCCTACTCTCACTCTCTCTTTGTTTATATCTCACTCTCGCATTCTCTCTCTCTTTCTCTCACACCCACTCTCTCTTTCTATGTCTATCCCTCTTGCATTCCCTCTCTTTATTTCTCTTTGTAGTTACAATTTAATTATTAGAATTAACGTAATATTGTGTTGTCTCATTACATATGTTTCATTTGAATTATTGAGATTCCAAGAAGTGGATGACATTGACATTGACATTATATTATTATAATTGATGGAATTTAATGATTATAATACTGGAAAAATTGTAAATTAGTTACATATATATTTTAATTCCCATGTTTAAAATATAAAACAATTAACACTAATAATACAAATTAACATAATATATGTATGATATCATATTAATCCACTTAGAAACAAGTTTTAAAACAATTTTTATCATATATTATATTGATCTAGAAATCCTTGATAGCATACAAAATTTGATCAAAATCAATGTCTTGACAAAGCCATGTAGGCCAATATAATGATAAACATCAACAAAGTATAAATCTACACCAATATGCCACAAAGGTAGAAAATAAAATCCATATACATCTAAACTATGGGGTATCATCAAATAGTCTAGTTTTCTCTTCATTGCTAGGAAGATGTCTCAGAACATCAATGGAACGTCCCTTACTCGATCAGACCTCCTACACTCAAAGGATTCTTGTAGCTCCATCTATTAATACAAATAAATAACATACCCATTAGTATACAATTAGTGACATATATAAAATGACACTACTTAAAAATAAATACTTACTACAATCTGATGATCACTAGCAATCATCATCTACCTCTCAAGATCATCAAAATTAGTATGAGGTGCACGAAATGGAGTAGTCAACTCCTCTTGTGGAAACCATGATGATGAAAATTAGAATACACATGAATGTCATTTAATTATACTACATGATGTTATTTAATATAATCAATTCATTATGAAAATAACTTTACTAGCACATATACTTGTGTAAGAGGTGTGGCAGAAGCTATGCCCATAAGAACTCCAATATCTAATGATCATTGAATCTCAACATGAGACTCTAATGATGTTGTCAACTAAAATAATAATTAAACTCACATTAGTAAATTCATACGTTAACTATAGTTCATTATTTTCGTGTATATGATGAATAAAAATAATAAAACTCACATTAGTAAACTTTCCAACATGCAAACTTGTATCGATATTCACCTGTAGAAAAGGGGAATGTGACACTGGATGTATCGTTTGACCTGTAATTTTATAAAAACACACATCAATCATTAATTTTCATTCACAATTGATTAACATTGTTAATTATAATATTTTGTACTATATATATATATTAAATTACAACTAATTTCATGTAAAATTACTTGTTGGTCAATACCAAATTCTAAATCTAGTAGAGAATTTATGATGATGATATTCTCCAACACATAATCATGATGTGCCTCCTCCAATCAGACAATACCTGCTTATCCTGTGGAGTTACCTCACGAGGTTGTGGAGCTACCTCACGAGGTTATGGAGCTGCCTCACGAGGCCGTGTGGAGTGTCTCGATAGATTGTGGATCTGTTACATCAACCACGTAGGTTCCTATACTCCCACAAGCATGACACTCTATGGTATATGATTTCTTCTACCTATAAGTACTAGCCTCATCACCTTGTTAGAGATGAATTGTAGGTTGAAGAAATGAATGTGTCAATGACCTGATAGAATCAAGAGTCTGAACCTCCACTATCTCCTTCATAATAGAATAGATTGAAACATGATGAATAGGTGGGTGAGAAATGGGTATAGTTGGTTGGTTATGCAAATGTTGTGCACTCACTCTATCCTCTGCAGAGCCCAAATCTCTACCTTGAAAATATCGAATGTCAAAATAGTTAGGTATTTCATTGAGGATGAACTCATAATAGAGTTTCCTCAAGAAATATTGTGGCACCTCAAAATTTTTACAAGGTGGTTGGTCAAAAACCATCCACCACCTATCCAAAAATTATTTTTTATCCCCTCATGATTACACTAGTGGATGGGGAATATTTTGCAATCTAATCGTAATGGTGCATTAGTTTTAGGATCAGTAAATAATGCACACAATTTATCTTTTGTGATTTTTTTCTTCTTCACTGCATCATAAGACAACTTGTTTGCATAAAAATTGCAACAGTTGGTTTTAAAACTCTCCCATGTGTTTATTTTTCCAACCACATTGTCGATATTAGATAATAATGATCCTAATGATGTAGCTAGGTTTTGATGATGTGGATTTGTGGCATTAGGGTTTCTTAAGGTTTCTATTAAACCCTCAATTTACACTTTGTTGTTTTCAATCCCCCAAAATTTGTTGTTGGGTGTTAGGAGGATGTCTTGCTATAGAAGGGGGTGTTTCAAGGATGTTTTCTTCTTCATCTTGGTCTATGGGTGAATGAGGGGTTTGAATTGAAGGTATAGAAACATCTGAAAATGAAAATAAATAACAAATCAACAAATATCCAAAAAATAAGATTAATAAAGAAAATAAACCTAAAATCAACAATAATTGAAATTTTGAGATCTCTACAAAGTAACCAATTTGAGGTGCCATGGGGTGTTGATGCCACAAAAATATCCAAAAATCATTCATGTTATTCCTCGCTCACATTTTCCTCTCCTTTAGTTTTTATTTTTATTTTTATTATGTAAACTTCTCTTGGCTTTTGATTGTGTTTTATGACGGTTGAAACATGAGCGTGTTATAACATGCTCATGTTATAATGTGAGTGCATTATGGCTCAAGTATATCTAAGCCATAATGCACTCACATTATAATGCAGCCTCAATTTTCCCTTGTTGCATTATAACACGACCAAGCTTTAACGCGAGTGTGTTATGTCCAAAAATGGATTTTTCCCACTTTTTTCCCCCCTAACTTGGTGCACTTACCCACATAAAACATTTAAATCTTCCTCCTCATGATTTTGGTGGTCTCATAGCTAAAGACATTATTAGCTTTGACAGTTCATGACATTTTGAGCTCACAATGTTCATAAAATCCACAAACCTAATTGAAGACTCGAAAGTGAAGTTTGATCCTTCCTCTCCAAATAAGCCTATGGTGAAACTTGGTATACATCTAAAACATGAAAATGGGTACTCAAAACTAGTAATATTTCTATAATAAAGTGAATGCATCGAAACATAGAAGTGGATTTCACTTGGAGTAGGGCTAGTCAATGCTCAAGATGAATACATAATAGAAAGTTGGATAGAGGCTATTAATGTGCAAGTTGATGATGAAATGAATCTTTGAGTCATTACATAGATCTTGATAAATTTTATCATCAGTATTAAACAATGAATCTCATACTTGTGCATCAATGATGAAGAAAAATAGAAGGAAAACATGACTGCTATAGTGGAAAATATGAAGGATTCAAGGTTTGTATATTTGGTAAATTGATTCATGTTGATTTGAATCATGCTCATAACATCATAGAGTGATTCACATCTCATGGAATGTATATGAAGGTGGTCTAAGGTTTTCAACTCCATGAAGGATAATGAGGTTACAATAACTACGAAAGGAAAAACAATGTTCTTCAAAGTGTTCAAGAAGGACAAAAGTGAGTTCTTTGAGCCTATGAAAGTGTAAAAATGATGGCTATAGGTCAAAAGAAGTGTCATCAACATGTAAATAAGATGAATATGTGATTTGCAAAGTTCTTTAGACATAGAATAAAGAGTTAAGTCCTAGTGCAGATGTGTTGAACCAATGTAAGGGCATCATCAAACCGAGGTATGTTCATTTCATTCATGGAGATGTTATAGTGATTTGAGAACAAAAATATGTGTTTTAAATTGAAAAAGGGGTTTCTCAATGTGATGGGTTATGTTATGAAGTAGTCTAAATGCTCATTGATGATCTACAAAAGGTACATGGAAAAAACATGTAGTACTTATGTAGCACGGTGAAAACAAGGCCACCGATTCGAGAACTTAAGTGTTAATAGAAAGCAAGATTTTGAGGTTAAAGGTATATCAAGGAAAAGGAAGATTGTATCCACCTTGTGTTAGATATAGAAGATGTTGAGAATGTTTAGAGAATCTTGCATAGTAATGTGAAGGTTGTATTAATATGAGCATGTGGTCAAATAAAGATCGTGTTGGTACTACAATCCAATATGCTTCATGTCGGGATCTCGTAGGTAGCTACTGTGTATCAAAATGGCATGACACAAGACTGTAGATGACTCTTCAATGCAGGGGGAGACTCTCTTGTCATCATTTAAAATAAAAATGGTATCAAGAAGGTGAGAATGATAGATGAATGTTGTTTCTAGGTTCTTTATGGAGGTTTGTCTACTTGAGTCAAGTAAGCATGATATTAAAAGTATCAAAATAACATCCTATAGGTCTGTAGGTGGTGCCCAAGGTAGGGCGAGTAAGATTTGGTGCTCAAGATCATGAGCAAGGTGACAAGGAAAGTGCTTGGGAAGAGTTAAGAGTGATGTAAGATCCACTTGGTTAATTATTTACTTCTTGAGTGATGGTTTTTTCTTGACAAGGTGTTATAGGTCCTGTGAAGGTAAGAAACTAGTGTGATATCGGTGTATAGAGATCTCCAAGACAGAGGGATCTCTTTTGTCATCTATTTAGGTGTACAAGGTACTTGGAAGGAATTGTGTGCAAAGTAAATCATGTTTGTAGGTATATTTCCAAAGAATAATGTTGTATGACGAAGCAAACTACATTATACATACAAAGAAGGCTTCAAAACACTTGAAACATTGATTCATGGTAGAGGCAATATAGTTTAGCCATCTATATGGAAAGTGAACAAGGTAACAAGTCTAAAATTTTTGTTTTCTACTAGAATGGGATGTCATTGGTCCAGGGGGAAGTCATAAGGAATGGATTCATGTTATGATTGAGATCCTATAGCTTGAAAACATTGGTCAATATTGCACTAAAATTTGGTCTTAGGGATTTCAATCCTAAGAGTGTTGTGAAGGAAAGAAGGTTGTGTGAGTTATCTAGGAGAATTTTATGGGGTTGTAAATGTAAGACCCATTGGAAGGGAAAATTATATGAGGTACTAACCCCATAATATTGTAAGTATCAAAATTTTCTTGTAAGAAGTTGTATATGCATCAATTATCAAGCTTTGCAATGGAGATGTTCATGCGAGATGAATTGAAACTAGACTAGAGCCACCAAATATATGAGCAGTTCATGATATATTCAACATGCCTAGTGTTCCCTGTAATAATTTGGAATCAACACTCCTTTACGAGTCCTCACGAAGTACGTGACAAATTTTGTTGAGGTTGTCTTATCTTAGCTCTACGAAGAGGCTAGAGGCCTTGTAATAGAGTGTAATATGATTGTTGTTAGCACAGGGCACACTACAACTTATCCCTATGTAGATGTGAAATCCATGAAAAAACCGGAGGTCGACAGGGGTTGGGAAAGTCATGACAACTATCAAAGTGGTGCAACAGATGGTAGTGAACCCAAATTCCACATGTCTCAGGATCGAGCCAAAGTGAATGACCGATTGTAGAGTAGTAGTTTGAATATGGTAAAGTCAACTACTTAAACCTCTTCTCGGTGACACTAGGTTCGGATTGAAGCGAGAGGATACAAATATTTACGTGGATAAAAATCCTCCTCACTTGGAAGTTTTGATCCAGAGATCAATTCAGGGGATGAAATTTCCCAAAACCTCTCGGGATTTCTATAGTGTGAAATTAGACTTCAATATATTTCCATTAGCTATAAGAACACGGAAAATGGATCCCATAAAATTTTTTTCCACTGGTCAAAGTTTTATCACAGTTTGGATTTGGCAGGTCAACTAGCCAATTTGATATCAACTCGTGGAAAAAATATAATCGAGCGAAGGTGACAAAATTGATATCGTGTTTCATACTTCGGTCTTTGGCGCTTGAAAAATATTCTTTGACAAAGCATCATTAAAAAATTGTCGATGTGGCAAGTCCTCAAATAACCACATGGTCTACGCCACCTTATTACCACATCAATTGAGCTCATGGGAGAGTTATACAAGTGAGTTACCGCGAGTCCATAGATGTGTTGGGTGATTCATTGGAACTAAACCGGTAGACCAAGCTCATGGAGTGATCTACCTCAATGTCATGGCAAGATATACAATCAATTCAGCAAGTCCAAGGTGAGTTATAGACTTCGGCGGTAAAAAAATGGAAATGTGGAATTAGCCAAAAACTATACCACAAGTTCTTAGATATATTTAGCCCTATCCTATCCTTAGCATCATGAATGTGGGACTAACCCATAAGGCCAAATGACTCAGCCAAACCGAGAGTTGGGACGAGAATGGTTGGCAAAGGATGTGGCGCAACGAACGGGGAAAACATGGTGAGGTTGAGGATGCATGGTGGGAGACGGAGGTAATCGAGCACATGTGGATGTGGCAGTGGTCATCGAAACAATGGTTAATTCAAACTGACCAAGTAAAATGTGGGGTGGGGTTTTGACCCCGTAACCTTCCCATATGTAGTGGACTAGCCTAACCAACTCGTCGACCAAGTTGGTTAGATAAGATAAGGACATAGGGGTTTTACCCCATATTTTGGCCACCCAAGCACTATATAAAGGCCCCTCTCTTCTATTAAAAAAATCCCTCACCTAATCCGAGGCAAGGAGGAGGCATAGAGGGAATTGTGAAGCCTATTTATAGGAAATATTTTAGAGGATTAAGTCCTATTTTTAATAATAAACATTTTTGTAATAATTTTGGGAGTTAAATTGTTGACTCACCAATTTTTGGAAAGGCCTTATAGAGCCTTAGATCTACTCACAGCAGTTCCTGGATTTATACTATGGATCCATACGGAAAACATTATTTTAGAGGAGATACAATGAGTTTTGAGCTTTGACATTGGGCGTTAAGACCAGGTTGCTATTACTTGGAAGTCGTGAAGGAGATGAACCACCGACTACACTCGACTTTGTTCTGAGAGGTTTTACATCGAGAAAGTTGTGTGGATTGTGCAATGATTTTTCCAAGAATAGTCTAGGATCGTAGATTCGACCAGCATGTTCATTGTAAGTATTGTAAGGGTTATTATACTTTCAATCGATATTTTACAATGAATTGGTTCATCCATTGAACCCATACATGTGGGTAATCTAAGTGAACTCCATTATTAAGCTGTTTATATTGTTTTCTCTATTTTTCATTACATTTTTATTTTTAGTTGATAATATTTTTGGAGTAAACTTTGGAAAAATAACAACTTTCCTATAAGGGTCCGAGGTTGATAAAATTCATTAACAATTTTTTGGATCACTTATCTAGTTGAGATTGTTCAAGGAAGAAGTAAGATGATGTTTTTAATCTCTAGATCATGATTTTTGGCATGTATGAGTTCAAGTATGCTTTTTCCTAGGGGATTTCAGTGGCTTTAAGTTATGAAGGAGATCAAAAATAGAGTTTAAGTGATGTAAAACTATTTTCGAGGCTTGTATGATGATTTTTGTTTATGTTTCCAACTAAGAGGTGATCATATGAAGTTGATAATGATGAGAGATGCGAGGTTCAAGCATGTAATTTGTGTTGGATGTCAGAAAATGACTAAGTATTGTATTATACGAGTCATGTGTGTGTGCAAAATGGTTCTGAAGAGACTCACAGAGAGATGAATGGGATGAGTGAACTAGATTCCAGAGCTTGTGCACGAAAGATGGGATAAAGTTACGCGTGCGAGATCACTATAGAGAGGTAAAGGAATCATCCATTTTTGAGTATTGGGATAAATATAGACATGGAGTGTGCTACATTCAAGGAGAATTTTGCAGTTAAGAAGAGTCTATTTTTAAGGTAGGAACTTGCAGTTCAAATTGGTGCATGGGAGCTAATAATAGGATTAGATCGGGGTTTATTTATAGAGATAATATATTATTAGCGAAGCTTACATGCTTCATAGTTATCTTTGTATGAACACATGTCTATATTGAGCATGTTGCTTATTTTGAAAGTGCATTGGAGGTGAATGGAAAGTCTCCAACCCTATATATGTATTGATTTGCATAGTTTTGAGAGACCATATTGTAGAAGGGTTATGCTGTTCGATATGAACTTGCATGCGTGCTTCTATAAGATTATTTTCATGTATTTAGCTAATTTTTGTGATGAGTTAATATAATGGATCTTTATGGATGGATATTAGTTGTTGACCTATTTTTCATGGTACATGTATAGTAAATCTACTATTAATCTTTATGTGATCTATATGTTACTTTATTACATGTGTTTCAATTTGAGCTCATAGATCTAGCTATTATGATGGGATATATACTTTGATTATGGTTATTATGAACATGCATGCTAACACCTTGGAAAGAAAATAACAAAGAGGGGCCTGGTAGCTTTGCGCACGCCGGGTGAGCGTTCAGATCTATCCGAGTGAAATGTCAACATGCCTCAGCATATGAGTATAAAATAATGACTACATTTTGGTTATGTTGTCGATACCTCTTTTCAAAATATTTTCCACGATGTTGCATGATGATGGAATATTGACTGACCCTTGCAGATCATTGAAGATAGGGTAATCAACGAGACAATATTAGTTTGTGCAAAGATATGGTTTTAGACCTAATTTCAATGTGTGAAGGTGGGTGGAAGATAATCCATCTCATGAAATCTATGAAACATTCTTTTGTTTATTTCTAATAGAGTTGTATGAGTGGTTGTCAGCATATGCATCAAAGAAAAGTTGGAGTTATAGATCAAGGGTTTGGACACATGAAGAGTACTAGCTTTGTTTGATGTAGATGAACCTTGGACGCATGTTTTAGATAATTAGTGGGATGGTGTTGTGTGCGCAGTTATACTATGGAGTATGATGTTTCTACATATTTTTGTCTAGAATTTGTTGAGTTTGAATTGTTGTGTGATCCCGGAGGATCTTACATACGTGTTATTCCTTTAGAAATTAAGATCTTGATGGTTGTGTTGAGTTTAGAATGCCTACCTATGGCTAGTTAAACATACCACCGTGTGTAGGGTAGGAGCAAGTGTGGTGAAAGATGACATATCTTGAGGTAGAAAGGTAGAGAGAAGAAAGGTGGCTTAAGTACAATAAAGCATGGGAGAGGGAATTGGCAAAGCATAATGATATTGAGGAGTCTATGGAGTTGTAGAGGACGATGTCTTGAAAAGGATTTGAGGCTCATGTGGAAGATGTGGATCTGGAGCATCGGGATCTCCCCACTTAGGAAAGTGTAGTAGAGAATCCCCTTTAGCTTTTGATGAGAGCACATCAGAGGAGGAAAGATTGAGGATCACATGCATGCATCTGATCCCACCTAACGACCTAGCCCTTGCACCTGGTGTTCCAGTTTACGAAGTAATAATTAATCAGAAGGAAAGTGTAGGTAATCTAATAGCTTCAAGTAGATATCATTTTCATTTGAATGTAAAAGCACATCAAACAACACATTATTTTATAGCAGAAAAGACATCATATTTGTTATTTGGAGGCCTGATGGGAGGAATATTTTATGGTGCTTCATCAAAGACAGAGCGTGGGTGCTATAACATTAGTAGAAAATCTAAAAGTACTACAACTTCACATATTATGGGAGTTCAATTTAGTACTACTGGTTGGGACTCAAGGAAGTACATCCAATGGTCTTGCACCTTTGTTAGAGGATCAATAAGATCAAGAAGGTCGGGATCAAGTGGATCATGTGGTTCTAGAGGTGGAGGAAATAGCAGTGGCGGAGTTAAGTTCTGGATCTATAGGACAAGTCCCACATCCCCAGAAACCCCCACATCAACCTCAATAAGTTTATTATGAGATGTCCCTCCACTTTCCAAAATATAGAGGTATTGAAGATATTGCAAAGCATGTGCACAACTATGATTTACTATGACATGCTAAGGGAATCACCTCTCTAGATAGGAAGGCAAGTCATTTTGTTACTACTCTTCAAGGGTGTGCACATAGCTAGTATAGAAAGTATGACCCGCATTAGATTGTGGTGGATTATGATGCTTTGCATTCTACATTTCTAGCTAAGTTCCATATTCCATAGTTTGAATAGAAAAGTATCAACATAATTATAGAAATTAAGCAGGGCTTATTAGAAAGCATTTTGGAATATGACGCATGCTTTAAAACTTTGTTGTCAAAGTTTTCTTATGACATACATCCTAGTCAACATGAACAATGGTTTGTTAGAGGATTGTTGACTCCATTCAGAAGGGTGTTATCTAATAAGACCTTTGTAGATCCACATGACACTTTGGAGGAAACTTTGCATGCTGAGGAAGTTGGAAGTTTGGACACCGAAGTGAGTCCATTTTTAGAGGCACAAATTATAGCCATGTAGAAATAATTGGAGAAGCTCTTTGCTAATTCAGCTCATGAGATGCACAATGGGATATGGTGTACAGATTACGAGGTTGAAGGACACACTAAGGATATTTTCCTCACAAGTTGTTGTGTACCATGTTGTTAGATTGTGAGATTTTCATTTGGACCATGATGCGAGTAGATGTCCCCTCTTACAATGACGCGATCGGAAGAATGTGTCTATGTATTGTAATATTTGTAAAACGCACACTCATGACACTATTGATTACAGAGTGATTGATCATATCCATGAAGCCATTGAAACTAGTGTGCACTAGACTAGTGTAGCAGGTGGATCTAAGGAATAAGGATAGCATTATAATGAAGGGTGAAATAATGGGGATAACAAGAATAGAGGCTTTCGTGGAGGATATAGAGGTGAGGTCATGGCGGTGGAAGAGGAGGATTTCCTAGAGGAACTTATTATACTTATGGATCTCCTTATCATTATCAGCATGAATGCCCTTAGAATGTGGTTTTCTCATGGTGTGGAAAACAACACAAATTTGAATAATGTCCAGACTTGTATGAGCATATGAGCAAGCAACACAAGCAAGATAAGGGTGCAACTATGATTAAGATACAGTGTATAGATGGAGATCATTAGATGTCGAAGGTTGGGATTAATTATGAATTAAAACCAGTGTTATTTACTACACGCGCTGAGGTTGCACGTGCATGAGATCCTCCGAAGTATAAGTCAACTATAACAAAGAAAGAAGTGATTAATGCCAAGTACCCTAATGATGCACATCAGAAATAATTTTATCAAGAGACTATGGATGTTATTAGGGATTTGCAAGGAGAGATTTAGAGCTTGAAGGAGAAGATGCACGTGATGGAATGAGAAAAGAAGGTTGAACTCCCACAAAAGGATGTAGATGATTTGAAGGAGGTATGTCGAATGTTGCACTAGGAGAACATAATCCCTTTGTTAGGAGAATGGTTGAGAGAAAAAGTACCGTGTTGCACAGTAAATGAGTGTGAGAGGTAGATACTTCATGCAAATCTTCCTCCCATAATCATGAGTATGATAAGGAGATTACATTGAATGTGGTCATAAATGGATGGCTTATGAGAAATATTCTGATAGATACAAGTGTGGAAGTTAATGTACTCATGTTAGATGTATGGGATCAGATGGGAAGACCACCATTGCAGCCTTCTTCGAATATTTTATATATGGAAAATAGAACTAGAGCCATGCCTCTTAGAGTACTTAAGGATGTGACTATTACAATTTAGGGAACCAAGTTTACTGGGGACTTTGAAGTATTGGAGCTAGCTAAAGAAGATAGTTTCCCAACATTACTTGGGTGCCCCTAGTGTTATGCGAATAATGTAGATTTTCACTTCAACAAGGGTACATTAGATTTGAGAACAAGGAAGAGCGCATCATTATACCTTTGACATATGTAAATGTTGCTTTGTATGTTGATCCTTTGAGTGAAGAATACTTGAACATGATATACACGTGCACAATTAGAGACCCTGAGGTAACTAAGCCATCTAAGGAAGGATTGATATAGTGGGATGATTATCAGTCAATTAATGATACCACAATTATTTCTTGTGACAACTAGGTGCATGGAATGTATGAAGTAGTTGGGTGAGAGGTTAAGAAAATAGTTACTCGCATGATCAGGCCGCACATGGTTAGGCACTTAAGTTATAACCAGTACCTCGGTACACTAATGAAGGGAACCCTGATGTATTTTGCGCACCATGGAATCCCATTGGAAATATGCGGGTAATAAAAGAAATATGTTGGTTTATATCCTACATGGGATAGTAGCGCATTGGTGGGTCATACACAAAAACAACAACCTATTGGAATGGTGAGAGGTGAGAATAACCTTTTCTACTAGGTTTTTAAGGATCAATGTACCTTCATAGATATGTAAATTCCATGGGAAGTCCCCTACTTCACACCACATCTGGGAATGTGAGAGAAATTAGATGGAGGGGTAGGAGACCTTACCACCATCACTTTGTGTACATAATTTCTATGCCACCCTAGGTGGATGTGCACACGCATGGTATATCCATGCAAAATTGACAAGAGAAACAAGTAATTGGAAAGAGATGACCTCATGTATGATCCATACTTTTGATTACTTTTCTACTAAAACTCCATCGGTCAATGAAGCATTGCTTATTATGAAGCACCTCGCTTTGGGAGATAGAGTGAAGGTTGAGGACCTCCTATTAAATATGTTTAGAGATTTGTATTTAGAGGTGTGCCTTGACCTTGAAGATACTATAGAAGAAGTGGTTCACACATGGGAAATGAAGGAAAATGGTAAGCTAATGTACATAATAAATGATGATGATGATGAGGATAATAACCTAGATGTTAACCACACTGAAGGTATGCACGAGGTGATGGACACAACATATGAAAAGGTGTGTGCATATCATGAGCCTATGAAAACAAAGAAGGTTAACATTGGAACAGATGCAGAGCCTAAAGAGGCCATTATTGGTGATTACTAGTTGGAGCAGGAAGTGGATAAGATTATTGAACTCCTACATGACTTTCAATACTTATTTCCATGGGGCTATCATGAGTTAAAATGAGTACACCCTTCCTTATGAGATATTTGAATCAAAATTAAAGAAGGTGTGCACCCAATTAGGAATATGCCTTACAACATGAATCTAAATCTTCATGTCAAGATAAAGGAAGAGATTAATATAATGCTCAATTCTGAGTGGGTTAGTCCCATGGTCATCAGTATTAAAAAGGATGGGAGGATAAGGATTTTGTGGACTACAGAGAATTAAATGCTTCATGTGTTATTGATCCTTTTCCTACCCCATTTACAAAAGAGATCCTTGAAGGAGTTGCAGGGCACAAGATCTACTCTTTTATAGATGGATTTTCAAGATATCATCAAGTGCTTATGGTGAAGTAAGATCAGGAAAATATAACTTTCACCACCGAAATAGGGAAGTTTTGTATACATAGTGATAACCTTTGGACTGAAAACACACCTATAGTGTTCTCGTGATTTGTGGTACATGATTTTCAAGAATTCATTCATAAGTTTTATAGGTATATATGGATGACTAGACAATAAATGGTTTGGTTAAGGATCATTGTGACAATTGAGGCTTATGTTTGAGAGGTACAGATAGTTGAGCATCTCTCTAAACATTAAGAAATGTATCTTTGCAACACCTTTTGGCACATTTTTGGGGTATATTATTTATAAAGAAGGATTTTTGGTAGATCCATCCAAGGTCGTTGTGATCTTGGGGTTGGAAGAACCTAAAATCAAAGTGAAGTTTGTATATTTTTAGACATACATGGTATTACAAGAAATTCATTAAGGGATATGCAAATATTTTCATGCCCCTGGAAGAACTCTTTGAAAGTAAAAGGAAAATTTTTTGGGGTAAGGTGCGGTAGCATGCATTTGAAAGAATGAAGGAAAGGTTGACTACTATACCTATTTTTTCTTTCCTTTCTAGGAAAAAATATTTCATGTTCATGTTGATGCTTCGAGGTGGAAATTAGCACATTTTGTTAGCACAACCAAGAGAATGAATTATAGACCATCCTATTTTTTTTGCAAGGGAAGTTGACACCAACTGAACAAAATTATACAACTATTGAGTGGGAAGCTTTAACCATGATTTACACATTACACAAGTTTATACAATATATATTGGAAACACTATTTATTTTATTTACAAATCATATGACACTTAATAATTTTGTCAATAAGCCTATTTTACAAGGGCATATTTGTAGGTGGATACTAATATTCTAGGAATTTCAATTTGATTATTGTAAAACCAAGAGAAAATCAACTCAGGACCTGACCATTTGTCAAGAATCAATTTTGGTGAGGACATGCAAAGCATTGAGGAAACAATGTCATATGCACAACTATTTATATTGAATCACGTGCCCACTTAACTAGATTACATTTCGTATTCTTGCACATTGGACATGTGCCTAAGGGAATGAAGACCTTATAGAAGAAAAAAACTTGCAATACGTGTGACACCTTAGCAGTTAATAGGTGGAGATTTATACAAGCTAGGTCGTGATGAATTTTTACATCGGTGTGTTCTGGAGCATGAGTGTGAGGCTATTATGGAAGAAGCTCATGGTGGAATTATAGGAGGTCATTATGTAGGAGATACCACCACGTGCATAAGATTATGATGGTTGGTATTTGGTGGGAAAATTTATACAAGGATACTAAAGAATATGTCAAAGCATGTGACCATCATCGAGCCTTGGGAATTCTAGAACTAGAGATGAGATGCCTTTGAGACCTATTGCAAGTGCCGAGCCTTTTGAGAAATTGGTGATTGACTTTGAAGGTCCTATTTCCCCACCCGCATGTAGGACTGGCATGAGCTACATTATAACTTGTATAGACTATCTGATAAGGTGGTAAGAAGCATCACCTACTAATTATTTTACAATAGTGACAACAACAATATTTCTATGGGAAAACATTATCAGTCATTATGGATTTCCATTGACTCTAAAAATGATAGGGGCACTCATTTCTTAAAGGAGATCATCAAGATTTTATTGGCATAGTTTATGGTGGCACACCATATCACCCTATAGGAAAATGGTACTATTGAAGCTTTTAACAACATTCTGGGATAAACACTTAATAAAATTTGTGATGTTGGGAGAAAATATTGGGATGAAAAATTATTTGTTGTACTTTGGGCATATAATACTACCTACTACGGTTAAATAAGGAAACACCCTTTTAGTTGGCGTTTGTAATGGAGGTTTTCTTACATGTGGAATTTCTTTCCATCCTTACATATTTCTAGCATGAGAGGGCTTGATGATGAACAATATTTTGAGGAGAGCATAGACAAATTGATGCGATTAGATGGGCAACTCCTTATTTCTGATAGAGCGAGAAGACAAAAAAATTGAGACATAAGGCATGGCATGATAGGCATATCAAGAATAAACATTTGAAGTGGGAAATATGGTTCTTCTAAATGATTCAAATTTTTGCACCACCCAAGGAAATTGAAATATCATTGGTTGGGACCCTTTTTATCGTAACAAATATATTTGAATCAAACACTAGCCGATTATGTGCATTTGAATGCCACTTTATTTACTAGTTACTTCAATGGGAGTAGGCTAAAGCCTTACTATAAATAAGTCTTCTTGGTGTTTGTAATAAGGCAATATTGCCACTTAGATTAGATTTCCCTTTCATTCATTTCCTTTAATGTGTTTCCTTTCATTGTTGTTATGCTTTGTCAATTTAGTTTAGTGTTTTGTTGTAATAAGCATGTTTACGCACCAGAAGCTGATTACTATCTTTTGAGTTCATGCGTAGAGGACCGCACATACTTTTAGTGTGGGGTGGATTGTAAGAGCATGCAGAAAATAAAAAATTATTTTTAAGGTTTCCTAAGAACTAAAGGAGTGTGTGCATCGATGATGATGTTGGTTTCTTTGGAGAAAAGTAAGTGAAAGGTGTGAGAAGGATGGTGATAATAAGGAATGAAGAAAATTTCTTAGATTAAAGACCACACATAAAAGGATGAAGGTGCAAGTGTAACATGAGGTAGGTAATAGCATGGAGAACTACTTGGTATGAGGCATAGAGGATTATGTACTTCGGTGTATGCACAAAGTGCACGTAAAAGGAGTATGTGGTTTTGGAAGTAGTTTTGCGCCTAAAGGTCAGAATGGAATGCTCGATGAAAGTGCGATGGAAGTGTGATGGAAACAGTGTGAAAAATTGAATTAAATACATTTGTATGGTGGTAGTTAGAAAGCAATTATGTGGTAAAACGTTAGACACCTTTAAATAGAGCATCTGGGTAAAATCATTTTTACCTTACCTTGTGTAAAATTTGAGTATGCTTTCATGCAACCTAGAGTGAACGTGAGTGATTTGTTGAGAAATCGAGTGTTAAGTTGGATTATCTATAACTAGGGTGTGAAAAAAGACACATCCGAGTGAAGAGAGATTTCCATTAGAAGGAATCTTATAGATTGAGATAGTGTGGTGTGGATTTGAAGAGATTACGAATTTTATAGCTAGGTTTCAAGCATTAAGGCATGAAATACATAATTTGAACTAGGAAGGGTAGCGTTGTTGCGTGGAAGGTATGTGCAAAGCAATTCTAGGAATTAAGGGTAGAAAAAGGCACAAGCTAAGATTTTGATTTTTTGTGATGGATATGGCGCCGATGAAAGGAACAACCTCATCACCAAAGAAGAAGGTAAAGGGCAAGGGCAAGGATAATTTGAAACCCACTATATATATCCAAGAAGAATGGTATGTTGAAATGTAGCACCCAATGGAGTGTTGATGGGAAAGGAGTGGGTATCTCATGTGAGGAACATGGCCGTAAATGACTATAATTACCACACTGATGTGATGGCATGTGACATGGCATCAAAACTTGTTGGACCAACATAGGTTAGAACCCCATATGATAAGCATATTTTATGACAAAAAGGAAAAGAGGTTATTGAAGAAGGTAGTACTGCTACTGCAGTTATACGAGATTCCATTATTTGGGAAGCCTAAGAGATTGTATCAATGGATGATGTCACATGCGTCCATGAGGAATTTTTCTATTTTTAGGTAGAAGGATGTGCCTTACTGTGCAATTGATTAGGAGATATACTAGTCTGATTGGTAAAGGGTCACATTTGATGAAGACCTATCAAATGACGTTGAAGTGAAGAAGACTGCTATATATTTTTAGTACAAAAAGGGAGGGTGCACGATGGATATCACCAAATTTGATGATCCTGTCATGAGGATGGCCATGCACTTACTCACCGAGTTAAATGGGAAAGATAGGTGAACCCAAGTGAACAAATATTTGCTTCATGTATGCAAAAAGATATCAAAGGGAAAAATATATAACATCACCTCATTCATAGCAGAGGATATCATTGTGTTCGTGCATGATGGAGATAAAATCATCTTTGGAAATGTTCTATTGGTGATAGTGTTCTTTGAGATTGGAGTGCCTGATGGGCTGAATGATAA
Source organism: Taxus wallichiana var. yunnanensis (assembly GCA_018340775.1). Lineage (NCBI taxonomy): Eukaryota > Viridiplantae > Streptophyta > Pinopsida > Cupressales > Taxaceae > Taxus > Taxus wallichiana. The sequence goes on from CM031242.1 coordinate 579,031,133, forward strand.
GATATGGGAGTATCCTGAAGAAGACCCCTCTCCGAAAAGTGGCTTGCATAAAGTATAACTATGATTTGGTCACACTAACATATAGAGTACTGAGAGCATAAATGTACAAACGGATGCACGATGCATTCGGTGTGTAGAATTGTGCATTCAAGCGATTTTTCTGCTCTAGTAGATGGGATTTCCGAGTTCACGGTATATCAAAAGTTTTGCATTGGGCATTTCACATTAAATGATGGTACCAAGATCCCATGGTGTAAACTCCAATTTTCATTCACAATGCAATACTTTGAGTTCAGTAAATAGGTTTAAGGAAGCACACAAGTTGAGAATTGATGTAGGAAAAGTAGATAAGGAGCACCATGATATGCTTCATATGTTTGTCTACCCCAATAAGTGTGCCTATGAGGAGAAATATGTGTTAGAAATAATTCATCTATATAAACCCATTACATTTCCAATAGCCACACGGTGATAACAACGAAGATATATATATATATATATATATATATATATATATATATATATATATATATATAAGGCCACGGGTTGTAGATGGGGTGTTCATAGAAGATGATGTAACCATCCCTAAAGAACCCTCTGTGTGGAATAAGGTTAAACCAAAGAAGTGAGTGCGTGAAGATAATCCCACTCTAAGTGAGAATGAAGGAGGAAGTAAGGATAAAAATCTCATTTCTAGCATGCATGTAAGGAAGAAATTAGTGTGCGAGAGAGGCGGAGACAAGCACATATATGAGAATAAATCTTGCTGAGAGGAGGGAATCTAATAAGGAAGAAGTAGAGGGTAGTACCTAGCTCGGACTCTTAGGAGACAAAGAGCCGAGAAAGAAGAAGAGGTTGAAATCGAGGAAGTAATGGTAAAGAAATTGAGCCCACATGTGTACACCATTGATGAATCGGATGCATAGAGGAGTGTGCACTACGAAGATACCCATGCTATGGATATGGATGTAAGAGGAATCAGAGAACCTATAACCTGACTACATAAGAGAAACCTGGAGATGATAGTAGAACATGGGTTCGGGTATACCCTTGGTCCCAAGCTAGAGTGCAATTGGAAAAAGAAGTCATAGAGATTATAGAGCATCCAGTGGAACATGAGTTAGCGTGCGATCGGGAGGAAATGAGTGAAGGAAACACATTTTTATCGGGGCGAAGAAACAACCCTTGTAGTAAGTTTCCCTAAGGGGGTTCGAGGAAATAATAGGAGGCCAAGGTACATTCCATAAGGTCTAATAATGAAATATGAATATGACCCGAGTAAAGTTTTACGTGCAGTGTTTCAGAGCATGATACCACCGGATCAATTATTTTACTAGTCATTTTTGTATTAAGGAGGAGGTGTTACCACGCACAAGGAAGATGTTATCTTGGGTACTTGAATCACATATAGATGAGCCTAAGTTTTAGGTAAGCACTCATTCATTAATAGATACCTAGGATAGATCCTCTCCAAGAGAAGCTTATCCAATAGTATATTCTCAGTAGTTGTCAAATGAACAAGCGTGTAATGCGCTTAATAAGCTATCGATGGAGGTGGGTGCCAGGATTTTTGATAAGAACAACAAAATAATATTTATGCAGAGAGAGATAGATGAGAAAAAAATAAATAAGGGAGAGAGACAAGGAGATAAAGGAGAAAGAGAAAATCATTGTGTAGTTAAAAAAGAGGTGAGGGAAGAACAAGAGTAGACACAAGCTACATACAAGAAAGAAAAATGCATCACGATGCAATTTTACTTGCACACCCTGATTTGGCCCCTCATGATGGAACTAAGTATGAGACAAATTTTCATTTTCTAGAAGATCTAACATTCATGATCACTACACAACCAACTCTAGCATTGGAATCTATAGAGGATGTATTGGTACGACAGAAGCAAAAATCAAAGGAATAAATTAAAGCCACCATAACACAATATAGTGAGTTGGTTAAAGCAGTGAAGGAAACTACTCATGTCATAGAGGTTGTTTATGATAACTGTGAGGATAGAGATCATGTGGTGGGACTACTTGTGGACAAGGATGAAGTAGATTTATAATAATTCCAGGCCAAAAACAAGGGAAACAAGGCGAGAATGTGAGAAAATTTTGGCGAAGTTGAGAAAAATAGGGAGGAAATTGATCTATTAAGGGCCTCAATTAAAAATAAGTTAAAATAACTCTACCCCCATGTCATGCACATGATGGACGCATTGATTGATGCAGGAAATTGCTAGAGATTATGGTTGAAATGCTGAAGGCACATGGTGAAGACTTGATTCTGGGAAGCTCCTAAAATTGTGGGTGATGCACCTACCCAAGAAAGCAAGGAGTTAGAGGGATGGAAGACATTAGAAGAATTGGTGAATAAGGAATTCCCCCTCCTTTTTCTCAATAAAAATTGGATTCTTTCATTCTTTGGCGCAAGTGCAGACATTCTTTATTCTTTGATTCTTGGATAATTATTTACCATTCTTTGTGCGATCAAGCAGAGTGTTTCCGAGGATGGACAACATACCTAGTGTGGGGTAATGTTTGGTGCTGGAAAATGACTAAGTATTAGATTATACAGAGGCACACATGCGTGGAAGGGTTACAAATGATGCACGAAGAGATGAATAGGATGAGTGCATTGGATGATAGAGTTAGAATGTGAAATATGGGACAAAGTTGTGTGTATGAATCAGTGTAGAGAGGTAGAGGACTTAGCCATTTTTAGTATTGGGATAAATATAGACATGGAGTGTGCAACACATAAGGAGAATGCAGTTAAGAAGAGTCTATTTTTAATGTGGGAACTTACAGTTTGAACTAGTGCGTGGGAGCTAATAATAGGATTAGGTCATAGTTTATTTATAGATAATCTATTATTAGCGAAGATTTTATGCTTCATAATTATCTTTGTATGCATGCATGGCTATATTGAGCATGGAACCTGTTTTGAATGTGTGGGCGGTGAAGGGAAAGTCCCCACCCCTATATATATGTATTGATTTGCATAGTTTTGAGACCGTATGTGTAGAAGGGTTATGTTATTGGTATGAACTTGTGCATGATTGTATTAAATTATTGTGATGTATTCAACTACTATTTTGTGATGAGTTAATATAATGGATCTTTGTGGATGGATATTAGTTGTTGACCTATCATTTACTTGTATGGTAAAATGATATTAATCCTTATGTGATTTGTATGTTCTTTTATTACATGTGTTTCCAATTTGAGCTCATAGATCTGGTTATTATGATGGAATATATACTTTGATTATGGTTATTATGAACATGCATGCTAATACCTTGGCAAGACAATAAAAAAGAGGGGCACAGTATATTTGCGCACTTCGGGTGAGCACCCATATCTGTCTAAGTGAAATTCTAGTGTGCCTAGGCAACTAAGTATAAAATGAGGACTACACTTTGTCAGTAATTTAAAAAGGGGGAGAAGACTAGGAAGTTTTCCATCAATGACAAAGGGGGAGATTGTTGACATGTTGAGTTATAAGTGTTGTCATTGATGTAAAATATCATTAATGACAAAGAGGACGATGGATAAGGGTCGAATAATGATAGGTAGGCTAATGACATGGAGTATCAAGTGGTTTTATGATGACATGAGGTGATTCGGTGAAATTATCTTGGTCTCAAAGCAAGCCTAGTCGGAGTGAGTTTGCTAGCATAAGTGATAATGCATGGTGGATGGAGTTACATGGTGACTTGAGGAGCATGGGAGTAGCAGTAAGAACATCTTAGGAGAGTTTTTAGACACTCATTGATAAACAAAAATAGGTCCTAAGTGACCTAGATGGGGGTATTAGGGTATTAATGCTAATCTAATTAGGACTAAAATGCTGTAGTAAATGAGCTAAAATGATATAAACTAATTGTACAATTAAATCTAATGTGAACAAAACCCTAATATGCAAGAGAAGGGAGAGAAATAGCTTAGCTGATTATTGTAGATGGTTATGACAAAGTGTCGTAGGTCTGATTAGAAAATTTGGAAGTGCAAGCGAACATTCGGGGACCTTGCGAAGGGCGATTTGGTGAATCCGAGATGTCCGAGGCACTGGAAGTGTCTTGGGGCACCACCTGGGAACCATGGTCTACAATTTGGGTGCTCTAAACACTATAAATGCTCAAAACCTAAGTTTGGTAGTGTCATAACTTGGTCTAAAACCTTACTTGTTTGTCGTGTTGGATTTGTCGGATGAATTGGAAAATGACCTACAATGTAAAGAGAAGTATCAAACCCTAGAAAAATAAAATATGCAAATGAATGGGTCGACTGACCTTAGCCACCAAACTAGTGGTCTTATCACTGAGTGTTGCACTACATTTTAGACTCGGATGTAGTTATGGTGTGTGTGTGTGTGTGCATGTTGTGCCCTAGGTGCTCTCGTGTCAATCGCACTTTGTGAAGTAGTGAGCAATAGTAACTATAAAAATGTAAGTAGAATGTGTGCATGGAATAGAATAGAATCCCTCCCCCTATGCAATGTGTGTGATGTAGATCTCCTAGCCTTGATGCATGACACTAATGGATGTAAGTGATGTAATGGATGTAGCTCTAGATGGAGTGATAGTAATATGTGACGTTAGGACCCTCATTATGGTCTTATAAGCTTTATATTTATAGGGCTCTCAAGTTTAATTTCATAATTAATCCCAACAAGGTCGACTGAAGAAAATGTAAGGACAAAAAATGGATAGAAAATCCCCAAAAGGAAGCAAGAAAATTATGTCAATAGACCGAGACACCCCAGGGTGCCTTGATATAGGCTGGGGCGCCCCTAATTTGGGCTAGAATGATGGGGTAGTTGCGAAATGGGTGGATATGTCTCGGAAAATACACGAGAAGTGCAAAATAAAACAAAGATGGCTGAAAGTTGGGATTAATTAGTACTTTAACCACTTGAGAACCTTCTAAATAGTAGTATAAGACCGTGCTAAATTATGTGTAAATTCTATAATTTTGTGTCTACAAATCACATGCATTTCAAGGTGTAGGTACAGGATGAAGACCCAATTTTAGGTGTTCATCTAGACCTGATCTAGGTAATTAGAGGAATGAGGATGAGTTGTAGATCTATGATAGCTCATGGAAGCATGAAGGGATTTCATTCATGTTGTTCTAGGTATATTAGGGCCTTTTGGAGAGGTTTCATGATGAGTTGAGTGTTGATTGATTGACCTTACCCTAAACCATGCAAAACCCCAAGGGCTAGTCATGAAAATGACATGATTTGGGAAGATGGAGACATATTTGAGATATAATGATGATATGAGATGATGCACAGGGTCTCCTAGAAGTTTGAGAAATTTTGAGTCATTCAAGAATATTTTGTAAGGTATGTTGTTTTTGGTGAAACATGGTAAAGAAGAAGGTGATTTCTAGCTTGAATTGCACTTTCTAATGCTCACCATGAATTGTGTGATTTGCATGGTACATTGTGGATTTTAGGAATTATTTTTCATTGAGTTAAGAAGGTTTCAAAAAAATAATGATTTCATTTCATCGTCAGTTTTTATGAGCGAATGCTAGGAAGGTAAACAACTTTTTGTCATTTCAAAACCCTAGCTCAATAATAGTAGGAGAGATATTGGTCATAAGTTCCCATAATTTATTTCTTTTGCTAATATGATGATTGGATGATGTATAGGACTCCTCCATATTTTCATAATGGTAAGATAGAAAATGTGGTGATGAGTGGACCCGACTTGAAAATACAAGTTTTTGAAGAAGTCCAGTTTGGGACAAGGTTGTCCAAAGGAGTCGAAAACTAAACCGACATTTTTATTGTGGTAGTTTTGATTTTTTCCATGATGATTTTAGATCATGTTTGTGCTTCTAAATGGCAAAGTGTGCCCTATTTACAAGTACTAGTCTTAAGGCGATTTTGGAGCAGTTTTGAGAGATAAACTTGGTTGAAGGCCTTCTAATTGGAGTTGGAAGGAAATGTAAGATGTTATGGAAAGAGGATTTATATTTATTTTTAATTATTTATTGTTTTTGTATTTATGATGAGATTTGGTAGTTCATCCAGATCAATTAGTGGAGAAGAATATTGTTGGTTCTCCGGGACAGGATTGCTCAGTGGAGGAATGAGGAAGATGAGGCATGAGATGGATTATTTGATTCTTGATATAATTTTTAGAGTTAAGAGGGATGGATTTTATTCCTATTTAAGGCCTTTTGAGGTATTTAATGTATCATAAAGGGTGCAAACCATTTGAGTTTGTAAAACTACTTTCTTGGAAGCTCAAATTGGTGAAGAGGAAAATTAGCATGGTTTACACATGGATGTTTCATGAGCTCTAGAAATAATATATGGTATATACAGGTCTAGGGGATTATAATTAGTGGTTACATGCCATATTTTAGTATTTATTTGGTTGCATTGAGGCCCAAAGGTGAAGACAAGGTCCTGGAAACAACTATTTTGTGAAGCATATGAGCCCTCTTGATAGTGTTATGGTAAATTTGATTGGTTCTAGATAATTAATGACCATGGATGATGTTATTATTTCATATTTTAAATTTTTGAGAAATTAGGTATCTTTACTAATTATGGTTATGGTGTTTGTGGTTTTAGTTCATCCAGTGATGGGGTTTTGAGGTTATTTTGAGCTTGTTTAGTGTGCTTTGGCATTGCCGACCTACATGGGTCCAATATGAATGTGTTGGGATTTTTAAATTTTTATTGGTCTAAATTATGATGAAGGACCAGCCTCCTTTATTTTTTTGAGTTGGAGTGCATATAAAGTGCATGTTTGAATTAAAATTTGCACTAGTTGAGAGAGAGGGAAAAAGTGCAACCTATGTGTGTGATTGTAGAAGGTATGAAGGAATTTTTTCATATATGAATAAGTGTGAAATATTTTTAGGAATTTTATATAATGTGTGTTTAATTTTTTTCAATCCAAGTTAAGTAAATTAAGTGAAAGATATATCGAGTTGAAGAAGTGAGGGATTAAACAAGGGTTTGAAGGTGTCTGAGTTGAATCACGATATTCATCATCATTGTAGAAACAAGACATCATATATATTCATTAAAAGGTGATTGCGTGGGTGCTTGATCATCTAAGGTGGTTGTATCCTCCTTATGGAGTTAGTTCTTTACTAAACTAGGGTCGGTGCTCCTTGAAGAGTTGGTACTCTCTTGAACTAGGGGTTGGTGCTTCTTGTGAAGTTTGTGATTTGCTAAATACTTTTTATTTGAATAATATAATAAAAAAATTAGTTTTTCTTAATTTTGATGTTTTCCCACTTATATTTTGTGTTATTGTGTCTCTTTCATGGTTATGTTGATTTTATTGAATGTTTTACACATATTAATGAATGGATGAATGGTTTATGGTTTAAATAATAAAATATGAAATGTATTAAAGTTTTGTAAGGACCGATTCAACCCTCCCTTTCATTTCATTTTTCTTCCAAAGAACATCTATTTTTGGGGAAATCCTATCTAATTGTTCTTTGCAATCTTCTAGGTGTTCTTTATATAATTATAATATGTTTGGCATGGGATAACATCTTACGATGTGAGAAGCTGTAGAGTCCTTGCAAGATATTTATTATATGCCTCTAACAATGACTGGACCATTTGTTGCAGAGTATCCATCCTACTAGTGACTTCTTTCACCTTCCTTAATAAATCTTTCCCTTTATTTTTAGCCCTAATTCCTTCCTTTATGACCTTGAAGAGAGATGATAAGGCTTGTTGGACTTCATTGGAAATATTTTTAGGGATGGTTATCTTTCTTTAGCTTTCCATTTTTAATTTCTAGCTTGTATATTCCAGACCATTTCTATTGTATCTTAATATGACGTTTGAATGAAAAAAAGGTACTCTTGATACTCAGCTACTTGTGATCCTTTTGTTTTCTTCTTCTTCGTGAGGGTGAATAAGTCCTCAAAAGTCTCATGCCAAATGAGATCTTGATTGGTTTCCATGATCTTCCTTATTACTCTTTTAAAATTCCCTATTATTTTATTCAATTCAATTTTGATAAGGGGGTCCTCTTGTGATGTCCAATCACATTGTTCCCTTTGAGAAACAAGTATTTTCTCAATCCACCCAATCTCAACTCTAGGTGAAGGTGTGTATGTAAAGGGTAGTGTAATTCAATCCCCGTGGATTGATTCCACTTCTAGAGTGGCTTCCTTTTTTGTTGCACCGGCCACCTGTGCCTCCTCAGATGAATAAGTAATATATGCCATGATTGGGGACAATGAAGCTGATCCATGGGTGACTTGATGCACCTCCACAAAACATTTTTCTTGACTTGGATACCTTAGTGGTTCCAGATATGTGAGTTACCTATATGCACCTAAAAGTTACATGATGCAACATTTAAATGCAACACATATATGATGATGATAAAAATCCTTCCAAGATAAAAATGAGATCAATATATGATGCAAGGGCATCACAAGAAGAACACAAAAATATAAAATCCTATTTTGATCATGGTTGTAAGGGCCAAATAGGCTTGTTAGGGTATGTGGTTGGCATGAGGAAGGGAGTTTTAGATGTTAAAGATTTTCAAATTTCAAATTGGTATTTTCCGTCCAAAAGTGCAATGCATTTCTAAAGGCATGTTAAAGATTCCTATGGGTTTTTAAGAGTTTGTAAAGGTGAGTTAGATCCTATGTGGTGTGATAGAGTCTATGAAATGAAAAAATAATGTAAAATGCCCAAAATGTGATAAGAGGCATATAATGAGTCATCATGGAATTTTAAAAGTGAGTTATGATTTCAAGAAAGAGGTAAAAACTCGAATAGGAAAGGAATGAGTCAGTTATGAGGATCCTCTCAAGGAGAATGAGAGAGAGAGGAAATAGTAGGAGATTGAAGCAAATATGAGTTTTGTATGAAATATATAGTTGATAAGTTAAGACTTTGTTTTGTACATGTTTTCCTTAATAGCATCTTGTGCTTGGATTTGCATGGATTAAGAGTTGATTTTTCTTGATAGATGCATGAATTATCTTTGTACTTGTATTATGGGATTCATTAAAGGATGAGTAATTAGGTACTCTTTTTTAAGGATGAAGAAGATGCATGACTGTACATGACATTGATATGACTATGCTTGCAATAGTTTCCTTTGTTATGTTTATTTAATGAGCTTGATATTGGGAATATGTGTGGAAGGTTATGAGTACATCATTTCATGAGTTGTTTTGATTTACTTTGTATTGAAATATTGATCTAACAATATGCATTTAGTTAATCAGTAACTCTAAGTACCGGGAAGGACAATAGGAAAACTTATAGAATGAAGGTTTGACGTGATAATCAATCCTCACTGGTAAGAACACCTCTTACATGTCATTGATAGAGACCTTTGTGAAAAAATAAAGCTTTGAATTGGTGTTTGGTGAAATTTATAACAAGATGTGGGTTCTCGAGGTTGGTACAGTGATTGTAGCTAGGGTTTCTAGAGAAAATTTTCATTATCTCTTGAATGTACCATGGGAAATGCATGAAATTTGGTAGTATAGTCTTCCCTAAGGTTGGCTAAATATTTTTGAAGGTTTGGGATCAAAACAAGCAACCACATTAGAGATATTGATGATAGTTGGTAAAAAGACACCAAACACAATATAAGACCTAATGGTGAAGTCCCAATAACAAAGTAACTAGGGTTTATCTATGGAGTTCAATCATGAAACTTTTATCTCAACTAGAATCCTAAAGTGGGTATCTAAAAAGGTATATTTTGTGTCTTGATACCTCATAGAGAGAAATATATGAAGGAAATGAGCTGAACCAGAGCTAGAATGACCTAGTAAGCCAAGTAAAGGAAAGTAGGGTTTGAGAAAATAGATTAAAAAATTAGTTTTTAATGTTTGGAATGCACCATTATGTCAATAAAGGGTGTCTAAAGAGTTTTATAGTTTATTATGGGCAGTCTCAGATTGTTCTAATCTTGGGACTAGCCGAATACATGGTCTTAAGAACATTAACAAAACAAGTTTTTACTAAATAAGAGAAAGATTGAGGTTTATGTTATTATGTATCAAGGTGATAGTTGGAACACCACTTGTTTTAATTTTCAAACAAAGAGGAAGGGCTAGGAAGCATTGGTGAAGCCTAAAGACAAAATTTTCTAGTTTTTCTTAGAGCTAGTGAAGCAAGGAGGAAAAAATGGTGAAAATAAGTCGAAGATGAGGCTATTGTTGACATATGATCATTTTGATTGATGAATTTACATTAGATGCAAGTATAAAACACATTTTAGGAGGGCTTGTGAGGCCATTTGAGGTGAAATAGGTAAATGAGTGCAACTTTTAGCCATTTTAGGCTTGGTAAAGATCCTCATATGCTTTGGTGAAGTTTTTTTGTGAAATTTCTTGATTAGTGAATGTATGGTTGATTATAATCCTCTCCATGTCACTTAGTATCAAATTGAGGTTCTTATTGAAACTTCTTATTGATATTTTAATGAATTATTATGTGGCTAACAACATTTTATGAGTGTGTGTAGTGAATGAAGTGACATGTTAAGGTGAAAGTGGTTGAGAAGAAGTAAAATAAGAGAGAGTGTAGGCACCAAAAGACTAGGTTTGAATCCTAGGTGAGGTGTAGAGAATATACGAGGTGTAAAATACGTGTTAGAGAGAGAAGATGGATAAAGAAAATTTGGTAAGAGAGATAATGATTTTTTTTAGCCACAAGAGAAGACAAGAAGAAATAGAAAGAAAGAAGACAAATGAAGCTAAGAAGAGAGAAGAGAAAAGAAAACAAGAGGAATGGATGCAAAGAGAGATGACAATGTTGAGGAGACACATAGAGAAGTTTGGAGAATTGATGAGGATTGGAGAAATTATGATGAAAGAAAGATATGGGATTTCTTTTTGATGAGAAAGAAAGTGAAATGGCCTATAATGTAGATTATGAGATGAAATCAAAGATTTTAGATGAAGAAGATGATCAAAGAAGAGAAAAAAAAGAGGAAAATGTTGAAAAAAAGAAGAATGAATAAAATAATCAAGAGAAGAAATCAAATCCATTTGAAGGGCATGGTTACATAATGCCTATTTGGATAAAAAAGTTAGTAGTAGAGAGAGAATACATCAAGACCAATCGGGGAAAATTAAAAGCCCAGTGAACAAGGACAAGGAGAGAGAAATAAATCATGTCTCATAAAGAGCACAAGCATGGAGTAGGAAATATTGAATGAGATGAAGAAAAAATGATGAACTCGTAGGAAACAATCACATTTTAGAGGTCAAGGACGTGAATCAAGAAAAAAATTGAATGTAAGGTAAGCAAGGTTGATTCTTTGTTACTTAATATTGATGATGGTGTCATTGAATTCCTTGAAATTATAGAAAATGACTTCAATTGTGCATTTGAGAATGATAAGCATGGTGATGAGCAAGGATATAATGAAGTTTTATGGATGATATGGATGGACTATTGAAAATTTTGATAGATGAGATGGATGAAAGAAAAGTGCAGATGTAGTTGAGAATATAGTGGTTTCTTGGGCACAAGACGATCAAAATGAGAGAAAAGAAGAGGAAGGCACATATATAGGACAACTCAAGTATGATTAAGAAGAAGAATGAGCAAGAAAATAGATAAGAACATGAATATTTTTTCAAGACTAGTGATGAATACAAGTTGGATATGAGGTATACAGAGATGGAGAGCATCATGGAACATAAATAAGCATGTATTTTTGTTGTTATACAGTTTTTGTGTACATGTACAAAGAGTGAATACTTGAATATGATGAACGTAAAGATGGAGATCAAGAATAAAGAAAGAAATGTTAAGTCAAATGGAAGAAGAAAGAGTACCATATGGGACCCAAGTGGACATGAATCAAGAAAGGATAATGGGAGCAAGGAAAGAAGATCAAGGACAAGAAAAAAATGAGGAAGAATCGTCTAGAAACTTAGTTATGCAAGCAAAGTACATGAAGGATTTTCTCCACCTTGGGAGTATGATACAGAGGCATCATAAGAAGAAAACTAAAAAATTAAAATCCTCTTTTGATCATGGTTGTAAGGATTAAATAGGTGTGTTGGCGTATGTGCTTGGCATGAGGAAGGGAGTTTTAGATGTTAAAGAGTTTGAAATTTCAAATTGGACTTTTCCCTCCAAAAGTGTAATATAATTCCAAAGTAATGTGTTAAAGAGTCCTATGGGTTTTTAAAGAGTGTGTAAGGGTTAGTTAGGTCCTAGGTGGTGTGATAGAGTCTATGAAATGACAAAATAATGTAAAAAATTCCCAAAATGTGATAAGAGGCATATAATGAGTCATCATGGAATTTGGAAAGTTGGTTATGATTTCAAGAAAGAGATAAAAACTTGAATAGAAAAGGAAGGATTTAGTTATGAGGATCCTCTCAAGGACAATGAGAGAGAGGAAATAGTAGGAGAATGAAGGAGATCTGAGTTTTGTATGAAATATATAGTTGATAAGTTAAGACTTTGTTTTGTACATGTTTTCCTTAATAACATCTTGTGCTTGGATTTGCATGAATTAAGACTTGTTGCTTTTTCTTGATGGATGCATAAAGTTTCTTTGTACTTATTTTAGGGAATTCATTAAAGGATTAGGAAGTAAGTACTCTGTTTTAAGCATGAAGAAGGTGTATGACTATACATGATAGTGATATACTTTGCTTGCAAGAGTTTCCTTTGTTATGTTGATTCAATGAGCTTGATAATGGGAATATGTGTGGGAGGTTATGATTACATCATTTCATGGATTGTTTAGAGTTACTATGTATTAAAATATTGATCTAACAACGTGCATTTAGTTAATTGTGACGGTGAGTACATATAGGTAAGACAATAGGAAAAGCGATAGAAGGAAGGTTTTGTGTGATCATCAAGCCTCACTTGGTAATAAAATCTCTTACATGTCATTGATACAGACCTTTGTGAAAAATTTAGAGCTTTGAATTGAATTTTGGTGAAATTTATAACATGATCTCGGTTCTCGAGTTGAGTACAAATCCTGTATTTAGGGTTTTTAGTGAAAATTCCCATTATCTCTTGAATGCTCCGTGATAAATGCATGAAATTTGGTAGTATTGTTTTCCCTAATGTTGGCTAACTATTGGTGAATATTTGGGACAAAAAAAGCTACCACATCAGAGATATTGATGAAAGTTGGTAAAAGACACTCAAACATAGTATAAGACCTAATGGTGAAGTCCCAATAACAAATGAACTAGGGTTTATCTATGGATTTCAATAGTGAAAATTTTCTCTAAACTAGAACCCTGAAATGGGTATCTAAAAAGGTAGATTTTGTGTCTTGATACCTCATAGAGAGAAAGATATGAAGGGAAATGAGTTGAACCAGAGCTAGAATGACCTAGTAAGCCAAGTAAAGGAAAGTAGGGTTTGAGAAAAGAGATTAAAGAGTTAGTTCATAATATTTGGCATACACCATGATGTTGATAAAGGGTTCCTAAAGAGGTTTATAGTTTTTATGGGTAGTCTTAGATTTTTCTAACCTTGGGACTAGCCAAATACATGGTCTTAAGAACATTAACATGCCAATTTGTGAATAAATAGAAGAAAGGTTCGAGTTTATGTTCTTTTGTATCAAGGTGATAGTTGGAACACCATTTTTTTGAAGTGTGAAATAGTGAGGAAGGACTAGGAAGCATTGGTGAAGTCTAAAGACAAAAGTTGCTAGTTTGTGCTTAGAGCTAGTGAAGCAAGAATAAGGAAAAGTTGGTGAAAAATAAGTGGAAGATGAGGTTAATTTTGATAGATGATCATTTTGATTGATGAATTGACATAGGATGAAAGTAAAAATACAATGTAGGAGGGATTGTGAGGACATTTGAGGTGAAATATGCCAATGATTACAAGTTTTAGCCATTTTAGGCTTGGTAAAGATTTTCATATGCAGAGATTTGGTGAAGTTATTTTTTGAACCTTCTTGATTAGTGAATTCATGGTTGATTATAATCCTCTCTACATCAAGATCCCTTCTTCTCTCATTTACATATCCCTTTGGACTCAACTCAGTTCCTTTGATCCATGTTTTGTACTTCATTTTACTCGCAGATTCATTTTGTAGATTTTTGAAATGTCTTTCGTGGAAATTGTGCAACCACCCCTATTGCCAGAGCGGTGGTTGTGCAACTTTGCGATGGTCATGAAACCGCCCCTCAAGTAACACGGGTAGTTTTGTCACCATTTTAAATGAATTTAAAACACACATTTTTGAATGTATGTTTTGATTTCAAATTGATTTTATCTCACATTTCTTGGTCGCATTGGCAAAAAAAGGCTCATTATATTGATCTTGATTTCCTCCCCTTCTTACTATCGAATATGGTATGTTGATTTTTGCTCTTTTGGTTGAGTCATCGTTTCTTGATCGACATGTGTTCTTGACATCTTCTCCTCCAACAACTTATAAAAATGGCACTTTTATTTGTATCATGGGTTGGGAAATTTGTATTTTTGTGAAGTGTTATACTTCGGTTTTAGATAGGGTATTACATTTATAGTTAGTACTCTATTCTATTTCCCTTCGCTTATATTACAACTACCTTCCTTCACTTGCTTAAGCCGTTGATTGATTATTTTTATTTCTTTTTGAAATTCATTTCCTTTCTCACCTGGATCATTTGGAGCGCATATATTGGAAAGAGATTTAATATGAGGAGACAATAGATACACCAACATTCCTAGGACAAGATATAACAATTATGTAGTGAAAAAGTTGGGGGTGTATTTAAATTATTTGAAGCTTTAAACATAGGAATAGTTTGTTAGAATTTAAAGAAGCACTTTATTAATTTTATCAAAAGTGGAAGATTTCATCATTTCCCATAAAAGTTGTAATTCTAGTATTCTTTTTCAAAATATTATTTGTATGAAACTTCTTCCCTTGATAACTTCTTACCATCTTATCCCTGTTGATATGCTCGAGAAAAGTGGTTATATGAAGAGGTGAGGAAATATTTGTATTTTCTTTCATTGTCTATTACTTTCAATTCGTAAAAGAGGATATTGCTTCGAGAATATTTCCCTTTCTAGAAAAATTAAGGCGGGAGCTTTTTCTAGGAAGTTTTCTTTCATTAAATTATAACATTCGAGTACTTCCTCATTATAGTAGCATTACAAACACCTTGTAACATATGAATATCAACATTTGGTTATTCCCTATTTTAGTTTCATTTTATTAGAAGAAATAGATTTATATCCAATAATTTATTTTTTTATAGAAGTATATTATTTTTCTTTTAAATATTCCAAAAAATAGAAAAACTAGTTAATTAGTTTATTTTAATTCTTTTCCTTTCAAAATATTGGTAAAATTAAAAAAATAGAATAGATTATTGTACTCATTTATTTTGTTAATAGTAAAATAATTTAGTTAATTAAAAGGTTAAATTAATTTATTTAGACTATATTTTTTTGTTATTTATTTAGAATTAAAAAGCAAATTAATTAAGAAAAACAAATCAAAACAACAATAGTTAGTCATTAGAAGATCACTCTTTGGATCATAGTTCTTGACCTCTCTTTAACTATTTTTATGAATTTTGTTATTCTTTCTCACAAGTTAACACCCCCACATATGTTAGGAATTAATTACTTATTGTTCACATTATATTGTTTATATGAATAATAATGTATTTGTTAGTATGGTTATTAGTATGTAACAACCAAGTAAATATGGTTCATTATGTTATGAGTTTTTAACAACTCATCAATATAATTAGTGAGTGGTTTCTATTTTATAGGATATGTAAAATCCTATTTATTTGTAAGAACTTGTATGAAGATTATTTTGATGTGATTAATTGTTGTTGTTCTTTGTATGAGACTCATGTAGTTATTTCATTTGGTACAAGATCGAAGACATCAGATGAATCCCGTGATGGTAGATTAATTAATTTTTGGGGGCATATATACTTATATGTTTCTCCTGTAGATGGTAGCTTCGTATTTCACATTTAAGTCAAGGGTGGATCTGCATTTTGTTGCTTCAATTTTAACATTTATTTTGGCATGTCATTCTCATCCTCCTGAATAATATCTATATCCACTTAACATTTATTGTTTCCTCATAATCTTGCATTCATGAGGGTCGCGGCTATATTGACTGGCACTATCCTCCAAATCTGCAAAATCAGTGTGTTAGAGAATAATCTATATTACATCAAACTTATGGATGGAACTGATCATATCATTTTATGGTCTTCTGAGATGTTTTAGTTGGAAGAGTTTCAAAAATAAATAAGGTGTCTCTTCTTCCTCACCTCAGGATTTTATCCAAGTGTTGAAACAACGCACCCACAGCTGTGAGATTTCAGTTATATACAATCCATGCAATTTAATTTGTTTCCGATAGCTTGCTTTAAATGCATTACCAACAACAGATGAACAGGAGACAAGATCTGGACGTGAGCTCTCCATGTCATAATTGTCATATTATTTTGATTTTGTATTTATATGCATCTTTGAGCACTTCATATTTGCCAGTTGGTAAACTTCCCATTTGTAAAGGCCTTCATACAACTGAAAATAGCATTCAAAATTAATTTTTGGGGTCGCATATGGTGAGAAAGTTGCATTTGGATAGAATTTTTGCCTCAGTATGCCCAGTCATTTCTCTAGTTGTGCTCATTATTTTGGTCAACCCTTCCAATCACCATTTTCTGAGCATTCCTTTATATGATTACAATATTGATTTGGAGTTGTCTCGACCATTAATCTATGCCCATGATCCGGTGGATTGATATCAAGGATTCCAAAAATCTCGTAGACTAGTCGTTCAATCATTGTGGTTTTGTCAAAGTAAGGTGTTAAATAGATCCATTTTTTACTTCACATATTATGGTCACGTTTTTCTTTACTGTTATTTATAATTTTTAATTTTGTGATATGTCTTGCGACAGTGATAAACCCGTCAATGTCATTAAAAACAAAATTAAGTATTTTTAGGTCTAGTCCATGTTTGTATTTGTGTCAATGTCTTTATATTTACTTAGTTCAAATTCGTTTTCTTTAAGTAGTTGAGAGTCGAATTGTCAAAATTGTCTAGTCAAAAGTATCAATAGAGTCCAAATATTATTGCATCATTAGTTGAGTCATCATTAAAATTTGAGTCATTGTAAAAAAAATTTTAAAAAAATTTCCTTGTGGATGCATTATCGCTAGAACACGACGTCCAATATGTAAACTTGAGCTTCATGTTCACATTCTATTGAGCTAGCATCTTCATTCACTAAAGGATAGAGGAATCAGAGGTTGGAGGTCAATCAAATACCTCTCATCGATGTCGCCAACAACGGGGCCGCATATCAGTTGTGGTGACATTTTTTGGGTGTGATTATGTGCTTTCCGTTGTGTTTTTCAGAGTGCGAGTTTCGGTGTTCCTATTTTCAATAAGTGGAAATTTCACATTGAGGGGAGAACATGATCCAATGTTCCATTTCCATTATGTCATATTTTCAGTTTATGTATGAGCAACAGAATTCAACAGATTTTCCTATGTTATTCCCTGAAGTGAGATAGTGATGAGAGTTGATGATACTACTGCAACATCATGATATTGTGGTTGTTGGATCCACTGTAAAACCATCTATAATTGTGGTTTTTAGTAATCCACTGGAAAAACTATCTATGGTTGTGGTTGTTAGTAATCCACTGGAAAAACTATCTTTGGTGTGGTTATTGGTAAACCACTTGGAAAACCATCCAGAGGTTGTTGGTATTGTCCTAGAAACCATCCAGATCATGATCAAGCTATGAAGCGCACGTTAAAGCATAAGGTAGGTTTTCCCGTGGTCACTTTGGGGGGAATGTTAGGAATTAATTACTTATTGCTCACATTATATTGTTTATATGAATAATAATGTATTTGTTTGTATGGTTGTTAGTATGTAATAACCACTTAAATATTGTTCATTATGTTACGAGTTGTTTTAACAACTCCTCAACATAATTAGTGAGTGGTTTCCTATTTTCTAGGATATGTAAAATCCTATTTATTTGTAAGAACTCGTATGTCGAATAGAATGACAATTATTTTGATGTGATTAATTATTGTTGTTTTGTGTATGATACTCATGTAGTTATTTCAACATGACCATTCTTGGTCCGACCTAACCTCATAGGAGGATATTTGAGCCAATCACTCACCCACTAGAAATTGATCGATATAAAAGAGACATAGATTTAGGATTATGAGTATTTGTTTTTGATCTACTCCTTTCCCCACATATTATTTATAGTTTGACACATTAAACAAATAAATAACCATAGTTGAGTAATTTTTGGTGATCGACCACACTTTGATAGAAACCCAAACCCTTAGTTTTCCATCCTTGTCCATTATTCATGTTCTCATATGACCCTCTCTGGAGAGGAATGTTTAGAGAAAAATAGACAATTTACAATACTTCGTTAGCCAAATCGAAGCATATTCAATCTAATGGACAGAGATAGAGAGTTGTGCACAACAATCATCCTTGATTATAGCATCTCACATACAACTATTAGATGATCCTTTTACAAACTTGATGAGAAATTTTCTTACTTACAAATCATTCAAATGCAATTAGCTTAGGCTTGAAATATCAACCCAAAATCATCCCCACTTATTCCAAATTTATCACTTATACCTATTCCATACCCATCTCATCTTCCACATTTTGGTTGTCTAAACATGACCTCGGGAAGTCGAGTGCATAGGGAATCTCGTGTAATTTTTCCTGTGTAAAATTTTTGGTGAAATCAACATAAAGGAATATTTTCTTCTCATTTATATTTTTATCTCATTTCTATTGTTGCATCTTCTCACTCTCTAATTTTTCGAGGGTGTTCATACACCCCCAAATATGTTTGTTCAGGGAGTATAACATGCCCATTTAGGCCTTAAATATTATTATACTCATGTGAGTGCTCAATAGTCACCCTCACTATCTAGGTGGGCTGATAATTATTCCCAAAACTCCCCTTTACCATGTGCCTTTTCTATCCAAACATCAAATCCTTCCTCCAACGTGAGGATTGAGGAGATCAACCAACCATCAACCTATTAAGTCCTACAAGTGGAGTTTTATAGCTCTAACAACATGACATTCACTGGGGAGAAAGGGCTATACCCGTAATTCTTGAGAAGGTCGTATATTATCGTGTGATCTAATTCTACCCAATTTTATTTACAACCTAATGAGGAGATTTCAAAATGGTTTAGCCAAAGTAGCTATAGAGTTATAACCATATATGGATCTTTAGATAGGTTGTAAGATTTAAATAACAACCTTTTTCAAAATAAACTTTCTTCCACCCTACAAAATTTAGAAATCATGCCTCAAAAAGGAAAAACAAAAAGTGAACAATTCATAAAAGGATATCACACATCCCCTTTCAGAGAGCCATATGTAATACACACCCAAATAAGGGTCTCAATCCTCACCAAATGATGCCATTTACATGCTAGTAAGGAGGATTAGATATTTATAGAGTTCCCAAATCCCACAACCAACTTGTGAAATAGGATAGAATAATGGATATCACATAGATAACAAAGGGTACACTCATTTTACTAACACATAACCAATGTAACAACCCTTACAACAAGGTTATCTCGATCTATTCTAACTGGGTGAACTTATCATAGGGTTTGGCACACTGGGTATATTTCCCCACCCCTCTTATGCTCACCCAACTCTAGGACATATGGGGAATGTTTTTCCATATACGTGATTTAGAGGACAATTTAGTTGATAGAAGTTTCGTAAACCTCCCAATATATCCATAGTATAGATATTATATCGAGGGTAGATCTTCCCTAAATCTCCCTAAACTTGTTCCTTATGGAAGTATAGGTTGTTATCTTTCTTGCACCTATTGGAACATGTAAAATGGACGTCGTACACTCTAGATACAATCCATGTAAGAACATGATGTTTGCAAGATAGAAGCTAAGTACGTAAAAATTAGTGACTGGGGACGTTACGAGTTAGGCATGGGGTCGTCGTAGTGTCATCAAGGGTCATGGAGAAAAAGTGAAGGTTGAGTTTGTAACCTCCAGTCGGTGTAAAAGGGGTTTCAACAATGGGTTCCACTCTTGTTTTGGAGAAGGACCCAATCACCACAATGAAATAATTAGCTCATCGAGCTACTCGGCAGGCTCATGAAGGGTTCATGTCACGTTATGCATCAAAATTGAGAAACAAGCTAAGAATTTACCACATGGTGGGTCCTCAAGCCACCACATGTCCTACCACCACCTTTTTCACATTTCATCTAGTCATGACAAGTAACTCTCCAAGCTTATGACACAATCAAACAATATTGGGCGAGCCATTCTAACACCTCGACAAGTTACACATTAGGTGAGCTATCCAAGCTAGCTCGAAAGCAAAATGTAAGTAACATGACCTTAGCCACAACTATTCCCATATTCCACGAGCTATATTAATCCCCTACTAATCCTCCTCCCGATGAATGTAGGATATCTCCCATCAGATTACTCAGTACCAAAAACATGTAGCGAAGCGAGATAAGCCATATGACGGGCTTAGTAGGGGTCGTAGTGACCGAGTTGGTTAGACCACTGTGCTTGGGGAGGTAAGTTCAGGGTTTGATTCCCTCGCAGATCGATGCTTTTGCAGACCGACGTTCCGTCGGTTCTCCGCCCACATGGAAAAGAGTTTGTGGATGTGGTTCATCTAGTTTACAAACCGGAGATATAGACATTCTATTGAACTTCATTATCAACCCTTGTGTAGTGTGGTTCTTATTCTTACATTGCATTTGATTAAAGTTTATTTATTTTGGGGTGAATTCAGTAAAAGAATAAATTTCCTATAATGGTCTCTGTGGTTAAAAAAATATTGGCCGGTTTACGGATAATACAACCCCAATAATGTAAGCTTTCATAACCGAGCACCGTGAACGTGTTCTCTAGTACTACTCCTCCATATGACCAGGTGTATTCAAAATCTCCACAGTTAGATGTATATGTACTCCTTTATTCATTTATATAGTTCTAAGGAACCCCATATCCATAGCTAATACCTATGCCACAACTTACCAAATTCCTCCTCTCGCTTTTTCATCACGGAACCTCAATGGTGGAATCCTATACAATTTAAACTTCATTGAATACTTGAAATAACCATTTGAATTCACTATATGGGGTGTTATGCTTCCATGCCTATTGTTAGAAATTCCTAAATTTAAAGGGGAAGGAGACCCCAATGCTCACATCAAGACCTATGCCATTGTAAAAGGGAATTACTCCCATGGGATGTAGTAGTGGTTAAGATATTTCTAAAGACCCTTGAAGGGATTTCTCTAGATTGGTATTATTGAATCCTGAAGCCTTTATACATTCCTTCAAACAACTCATGTTTGAATTTATAAAATTGTTCAACATGAATAAAATTTATGTACATGAACCAGGAATTCCTACACATTAAATAAGAACAAAATGAATCTTCTAACCACTTCATAATGAGATGGCGTCAATTCCTCTAATATTCTAGAAACACACCTAATATGGATGAAATGGAACTCTATGACATTTTCCTACACTCACTTAATAGAGAGACAAAGGAAGAATTAAAAAAATACTTTCTGTAAGTATGAGGAATTGTTAGAAGGTCCCATCTGCATTGACCAAGTGGCTATTGACAATGGACATAATACTTATAGTCCTAATGGTAAGTTGTTATTTCCCAATAAAAATAACACAAACTATCAAAATAAGGGAACCAATTTTTAGGAATTTTAGGCACTGAGTGGGGGGTGAATCAGTGCTTATAAAAAATTAGAATCAATTTCCACTTAATTAATCAGTTACTATTAAACAATATTGATTTCCATGAGCATGCATCTTTAATCATGAGAGATATGAAGAGAAATAAACACACATGTACAAGAGGAGACCATATATAATGTGGAAAATCCTTAAGGGAAAAAAACCCTCCGATACCAAAGAACTAATATGGAAAATTATCCCGTAATGTTACAATTATTTCATGATTGATACATAACTCAATCTGGAGATACAACTCCAATAATTTAACTAGGCCACCACCCAGTCTTCGACAAGCTACAACTTTCTGGAAGCCACAACTCCCAAATTTGGTACAACACCCATTGACCTTTAGTAAGCCACAAATTACAAGGAGGCTTCAACCCCTGTAATTTAATCAGCCTCTACTGATCTTCTGTAGATCACTACCTACAAGGAGGCTACAATGCTCTAAATATGTTAAGCTATAACTTAGACAAATAATACAATCTCTTTGATCACTTTTATGTGTTATCTATCACAACTGATTGTGATAACTTCTTCATATGATTTGGATTCTCCTCATTCACTCTACAGACTTACATATTTAGGATTCTTCTTACCTTTGTTTAGATCTCTCCCCTAATGCATTCATTAGACTTGTGTTTCTTCTTCTCTCTACAGCTTTGTCATTGATCTTTATTTCAATCAGATATTCATTTAGCAAGATTGTCTCCTCTCTTTCTCTGCAGAAATTTCTTGAGCATGTAGTTCTTCCCATCTTCATCACCAAAACTTTGATTTATAACAATTTCTTCTTCTTCACATGGATGTGCTCTCCTTTAGCAATAGATATTCATTTAATAACATTGTCTCATTCTTCTCTCTCTGCAACAAAACCGAGCCCATCTCTCTCTTTCTCTCTTATTCATCACCCATATTATGTTTGGAATTTGGATTTTATAGATAAGAATATCTCCCATATCTTTCTCTTGGCGTCTCATGCACATGAGAAATGATTATCAAACAATTTCCCAATAAAATTTGTCTTTATTCCATGATTTTTAAATGCACCAATGAATATGTTACAAGTATCCTTTTATGACCTTCTTGTATGCCTTAAAATAGGGATTTTTCTATTTCATAATATAGAGAATGTAGCCACCTTTCCAACGAGACCAAAAACATTAAATTCGACAACTAGAGTGTGAGATATATCATGCGGATATTGGGAGCCTATGGGGAACACCATTAATAGCTCACATTAATATATGCACATTATACTTTACAAAATTTATAGCATATCATTTATCTCATTTAATTTATCTCCCTTTGTAAATTGGATAAAGCAGATATCCGGAGAACTAGAGGTACTTAGGTACATGTCACTTGGGTGCAGCTTCTTCCACATCTCCATATTCCTACATTACACTATTTCTTTGTACATTGGATCATTCAGTTATCGAGGAACATGAGGCATAAAGAAACTTGTATCAATTGGGTCTTCGGGGCCCAATTTACCCGATCTATCTTCAAAATATTGACTCATTTGTTTTTGGCTCAAACCTTCGTGAGAGGAATGCCTTCCTTTGGAGAAATGTTCCACTTGGGTCTTCTTTTCCGCATCCTCTTCCCCATCCACACAACACTATTTCATGTTACAGTACTCAAAATTTAGTGCATAGAACATGGTCCTTTGGGGAGCTGTTCCACTTAGGGATTCAAAGGCCCAAAACATCCCATCCACCCGCACTACACCTAATTCCTTCGATCTCGTCTACTATCTTTTGACTTTCAGTTGATCGAGATTGTGAAGAACTTGAACTCATGTGGAACTATGTCATCCGATCAACTTATGCCCGAAATGGTCTCTCGACCCACAATGAACTCTCCCTTTAAGCTCTACGGATCAAACTCTCTTGTGGGGAACTCTTAATCACTTGGAACTTGTTCCTTTTAGGTCCTTAGTGCCTCGATTTGCATTTCTTCGAACCCACATTACAAATGATTCTCTTGCAATGTGGTAACTAGGCCAATGCGGGGAACACATGTTCCACAAGAACACATTCCATCCGTTGATTTGTAAACTCTTCAACTTTGGAATTATCCATTTAATCACAAAGTAAACATTGTTCTTCTAATTTCTATTAGAAAATGATAGAGATAGCTAGTGAATGAATTTTGCTTGTGCTTAGAATCAACAATTCACAGGAAAGAGAAGAATATAAACTCACAAACACTAAAAAGTTTTATCGTGGAAACCTCCAAAGGAGGAAAAACCGATCGATAAGGGAAATTGCTCTTTCTTCCTAGTTTTTTTGGCCAATTCAAACAATAAGTACAAAAATTATAATAAGTATGAAAGAGAAGTAGATAATATCTCAAACTTCCTCCCAATTACTTGCTTTCTCTGTCTCAACACTCCTTTCTTCTACAAAACACAATTCTAGCACTAAGAACTTCTTGCTCACTTACTTTCATGCTTAGATGATCCTATTATCTTCTACAAACATATATTTATAGCCTTTTTCATGTCCTCCTGTGCATTGGAGAATGGGAAAGGTCATGGAGGAGAAGAGATATAGACAACCTTTCAAATTCCAAGGTTGTTCATTTCATGTTTTTATTTTCATGTCTGAAAGAGCCAGGATCACCGCCCAATCTAGACCGGTGGTCTCGGGATTGGTGCCCCTGGTTGGGTCGTGGTTATAGGACCTCCACCCTAGTTGGGTGGTAGTTCTATAACCGCCACTTTGCATAGAGTGGAGGTCCTGCTACTATAAAGACAAAACCTTTGTGTATTTATTCTCCTTCATTGTGTTGATTGATCCGATGAAGTAGAGTCATTCGGATCCCTATGGATCATCCACACTCAATAAACACACAATACACTAAAACTCAAAATAATCAATTTTTGCAAATTTTTCTAAGTACCAAAGAATTTTTATCTTCTCCATACACATTTATGTAAGCACTTAAAACACTGTGAAAATGAGTTTTAGCCTTTTAAATCACTTTGGCCAAGTGTACCAACCTCTTCAAATTTTCTCTAGAGTATTCTTATCATTCTATCCATGCATGTAGTAGCCCTAAACCATTCTGTAACCATTTTGAATGCACACGACACTAGTTAAGACCTTCGTACACCTATCATCATCATTTCTTGGTTCAAAATCCTTGGGAATATTTCCGAGACATCATACTAAATGACCTTGTTTGACCTCTTGTGCACACATGGAATCATTCAATCATTTTCAATCAAATATGCCTGAGTCCATGAACCACACTGTGAGTTGGTACTACTAATCAACCTTCAAATTCTTGCAGAGTCTTTATTCACCACTCATTATTTTTGCCATCAATGCCACTTGACATCAATGACAACACCAATGAAACTAATGACACCAATGACAATGAACAGGATCTAAAAAAATCCCCTTTGTAATTGATGACAACTTACTTTCTCATAAACACTAAAAATTGATGGAAAAAGCATTTTCAAACCTGGTTGCTAGTTTCACTCTCTCCCCCTTTGACATCTATGACATAGGGCCATTGTGAGCAATATGTAAATAAACTTGATAAAAAGATTCTTACCTTGAGAAGCTCCCCTTGGACTATATTCCTTATACTCTTACCCGATCCATTTGACTGGTGTGATCTTCTATAGTTCCCCCGATTTGATACACTCTATGATGAAATTTAATCTTACCATACATCTTTATTCTTATATAAAATTCACGCTCTTCTTTAATCGCACCCTAACTTTGAAACACTCTTGAGCCATCAAGATCTCTTAATAGTAATACATGATTTGCTTCCTTTCTTTACAGCCCCATCGATGCTAGTTAAGCGGCTCTTGTGCATGTTTTGAGAAGATAAATTCCTTACTAAATCAAGCTTCTCCTTAATTTGGTCATTTTATTTTGAGATTTATTGCAATGCTCCCCCGAGACTATGTTTTTAATGTTTATAAACTTCCCTTAGGATTGTACTCCTCTGAATTTTCTTCATTTTGACCATTCATCACGTTTTAACTTGTAGCTAGTCAATTTACTCACCGATTTGCACTGTACCATCCTTGAGTGATCTTCAATTTCACAAATCTAACATCCTCTTGGACAAAAACAATCTACCTTTGAAGATAATATATATGTCTCCCCATATTCATGTCATTTCACACTTTGCCTTGAATTGATCAACCTGGATCCCCATGTGAAAATTATTTCTTGTTATATACCATTCTTATAATTTCGTCTTCATCATTTTCATATCAGTCTCCCTAGTCTAATATTTTCACTATTCCTTAGCACTTTGTCTCCTCTATGAGCCATTTTACAACCAAATGCAACTTATTTTGCCCTAAGTAATGATGTTTTCTTTACAAAAAAATCATTACATCCTCGCTAAGAAGAATGTCATAGTTCACATGTACATATCTTTCATTCATAAGCTAGGCACAAGTATTAGTTTCACAATCTCACGGGGTATGATACCTTTGATTATCTTGTTTATTTACCTCCTCGGCTCAAAAAACTAACATTTATCATCTTCTTATTATTTTCTCTCCATATACATGACTAAATCTTAACATCGCACAAGAAAACCACACAGACTTTGGGACCCCTTAACCATAAAACCTTTGAATGAATACAAAATAATCACATTCGGGAACATCAATGAGAACTCAACTTCAAAAAGGGACTAAGAAATAATATTGAACTTGGCATACCTTAGAAACCTTATGATAACTCAATCAACAACAACTAATGACAACTTACTGTCAGGAGCATACTAAGGACCATATACTCATCTTCAACTCGAGAGAGGACTTTGCTTCTTTCAAATTGTACAAGCCTTCTAGAATCTTAGAGAAGGCATACTATTTTTGCATGTATCATAAAAATAAAATAAATTCATCCAAAAAATATATAGTCATCAAAGAAATATGATGACTCCACTTTCCCTTGAGCTCTTTCCATTCATCTTGGGTGTACTATCCCTTCTATCAATGTAATTAATTTTGATTGTCCTCTCCCTCTTCAAAACCAATCCCAAGGTCAAAACTAATACCATAATTCTAGTCAAGGGGGTCCAAATTATATGTATAATAGTCAACCCTAAAATACAATAAAGGGTTTAACCAACAACAAAACCCAAACCAAAGGACAAGGGATTACAATCCCAAATTGTACCGCAGATTTCACTGTGTTATTGCTCATGATTCGAAACCTTTGGTAAATATTATAATAAGTTAATTTAGAGAATCTCATAGAATCAAAGATAAATATTCATAAATATTTTCTTGGGTAACCTTGAAGGGTCCCTAATCTAGTTACACAAGGCTTATTGTGCCATAAAATGAAAACTTGGGAATCTATCATGATCCACTCCCTCAACATCACAAAGATGAGAAAATAAATCCTCAAGATGTGAAAAAATCTATACCTATTGGTACCTTTGACCATTAAGCCTCAAATTCGGGAATTCTCAAAGGTTACCTCTAACTTAAACCAAATAATCAAGACAAAGATTATAGGACTAATTGAACTAGAAACCGAGCTAGAAATCAACATGACAACTCAGATAAGAGAATATACTTCACAACCTCTCCCTGTTCAATACCTTTTGCAAGATGATACTCCTATAGTACCCAAACATGTACGAGCATATGATTTGATTACAAACCTCAACAAGACATTTTATCACATTTCATTTCTAGATTTTTGAAGAATTCATCAACCAAGGTTCATTTTAAGACTCCCTTCCGAAAAAATTAGTTTATAATTGGTGGAGAATCTCCAAAATTAACTTTCTTAAGAATGGAGAATTTTGAAAAACCTTTTCATGAAAATGATAACTGGGGTGGGACGGCCATCAACCTAGGTTATACGGAAGATGATGGATAACCATCCAACTTGGGTTAGACGATCTTCCATTGTATTTCGTCCAACCTAGGTTAGATGGCCATCCATCATCTGCCGTATAACCTGGGTTGGATGGAATCTAACCTAGGTTTATGCAAGAGAATATGTATGGTTGTTTGATATGGGTTGGACAACTGTCCATTGTCTCTCATCAACCCAACCATCCAACTTGGGTTGGATGACCGTCCATCGCCTACCATCAACCTGGGCCGCCCAACCTAGGTTAGACAACCATACATTATCTGTCATATAACCTAGGTTAGATGACCGTACATTATCTATCATCCAACCCATCCATCCATCCTGGGTTGGACGGCCATACATTATATATCATCCAACCCATCCGTCCAACCTGGGTTGGATGGTTTTCCATCTTATTCCGTCCAACCCAGCCATTCAACTTGGGTTTGACGACCGTACATTATCTATCATCCAACCCAGTTGTCCAACCTAGTTTGGACAAGCTTGTACATTATTTGTCATCCAACCTAGGTTGGATGACTATCCATCATCTGTCATCTAACCCATTCATCCAACCTGGGTTGGACGATCGTACATTATCTGTTGTCTAACCCAGTCGTCTAACCTAGGTTAGATGGTCATATATTATCTGTCGTCCAACTCAGCCATCCAACTTGGGTTGGATGATTGTCCATCATCAACCATCCAACCAGTTTTCCAACTTGGGTTGGAAGACCGTACATTATCTATTGTCCAACTCAGCTATCCAACCTATGTTATACGACCATCCATCATCTGTCATCCAACCTAGGTTGAATGAAAAAAATGGATGTCCGTCCAACCTAAGTTAGACGGACAATCGCTCTTTGTTGGATGTCATTATTAAATGGGTACCCCCTACAACCCCCCAAGATATGTATTATACCTCAAGAATACATGTATAAGTTAATTTTTACATATAAATAGTAGGCAAATTGACCCATACAAATGTCTTTTCCGTTGAAAGTTTTGGCAAACTCTATGGCAAATTGACTATTAAAAATTCACCATTTCCAATTTCTAAAATCCCTAATATTCACAAGTTTACGAAAAATTCACCACTAAAATTTTTCATGTCATCGAACCATCATTCTACCTTATTATATGTGTTAGGACTTGGCCATTTTATCCATGTCACACCTCCTCCTAAGCATAAAATCAATCATAATGATTTTGATATGAATCTTCAAAGGTGAAATTATATGGGCATTATACGCTGTGAATTAACACGTGATTCCTATATGCACGCGACCTCCTGAGGTCATGTTGGGACAACTGAAATGTGCAAGATTACGGGAATTTTGATGGGTAATCATAATCGGGGACTAAGATTGGGTAGTGTGAGTTCTTATTAGTTGAATTGGCTAAAAGAGAATTAGAGGCTATGTACGGGTAGCGTAAGTTCCCTATGGTTTAATTGTCTAGTTTGATCTAAAAGTTAAACTATGTCACGAAGTTTGTTTTAAGAAATTAAGAGAAGTAAATATAACTTAATTAAAATACAAATGTGTTTTAATCTCTTAACTAACTAGATTCATTCCCGGTTAATTGACAAAAATGAAATGAATGATTTAATCTACTTATTTGAAAGGAAATTAATTAAATAAAGGGAATAAAAAATAAAAAAATTTAATTAATCTAATCTAATATTTTTGTATTTTATGTTTATTAGAAATAGAATAAATACGCATGAGACAATTAAACTTATTCTAATTAATTAAAATCACTTCTACACTAAAATTGATAGAACGAAACAAGAAAACAACCTGACCGGATGTGGCTATTTCCTTGTGTAGAGTGGATCTAATATATTCTAATTAAACATAACTTTTCCAATTTGTACTTGTGGATATGCAACTTCCTTTGTTCTTACCTCAAAGTCATAGGAAGAATGAAAAACTTCTCTGAAGTTATTCTTACCCTAAAACTTCCTTGGTAAAAGCAACAGGATCTATGGAAGCTTACAAAAATGAAGGGAAATTACAACTAACATTAAACAAATGCATAAGCTTCTTCCTAGAAAAACTTCCCATGTAAACCCACAGGATAGGTAGTGAATCATCTTTTAGTAGAAGATCTATGCAAATAAAGGAAAGCTACAGTAATTGTATTTATTTGAATTAAAATACTCTAATAGATTATGGAATAAAGATAAAGAAAGCTTCAAGAATCCAAATGCATCCCCAACCTAGAAATATAGAATTGTGACAGTTCCAATGTTGGTTTTCTCCATTTTCCCCTCAACTTATTTTCTAATTTGGTGTTCAAACAAGTCTAGGGAAATGTGCTCATTTGTGTGGAAGAAATGATGAAGAATGTTTGGAGCTGGAATGGCTTACAAGTAATTTGGTAGCAATGCAAGAAAGAGAATAACAAGGAAAGAGAATTGAGCTTTCTTATGTATTTCTTGGCAAGATTATGGGTAACATAACAATGAAATTCAAAACAATAATCTCCAACCAATGCTCTGGGTAGAATCTTGGCTCTTATAGGAAAAAGGAAGAGAAATGGTCTAATCCATTTGTCGGCTAGAAATGCCACCGCTGCTCTCAAAGAAGGGGTAGTTAACTCACAATTAACAAAAGGAATGGAGGGAGAAGTTGGTGCACATCAAATGAGCTCAAGAACAACCAAATTGGTTAAGAAACATGCACTTTGAAAACAAGTTTGAAGAATATGACACACTTTCAGAACACCCTGGAAAAGGATTGGGAAAAAGTGCACAGAACCGCCAGTTTGTACAGATTGGTGGTTATGCAACTATTGCCATGCCTACATAACCCCATTCAAGGTAGACCAGTGTTTACACAACCATCGGGCGGTTATGTAACCGTCGGTGTGGTTTTGTAACTTAAATCATAAAGGCCAAAGAAAAGCTACAAAAATGATAAAGGAAAGCATGGAAAACTAGGAAAAGGAAAAAAATGCAATCTCGGCTACAAATATATACTGCAAATGAGAAATTGTACTCGAACACATTTAGAAATGTATTTACTTATCATTGGGGAATTTGAATCATTCGACAATGTAGAACATGCAAAATTGGGTGCGTACATATTTCCCCCTCGGAGAAGCATTTTATCCATAAAGAAAAGTAAAATGTAGATTCCTCCTATGGCGTTCCCAAATGGGAGGGTTAAAATTATACCTAACACATCCACGTGTTGAAATGATGCCCATCTAAGCTTCTCGCTACCTATAAGAAGAAAACAAGAATCAAGTGCAGATATAATGTAGAATTGACAAAACATGCTAAAGTAAAATGATGAGAGGACTTACCATGTCCACAGGATAGAAACATACCTACACTAGCGCTCCAGCCCTGTAAACACACACACTCGAAAATAGAGTTAAAACATGTTATATATAACCAAAATTACTATTTCTAGAAATCATTTTCACTCACCCACTTAGAGATTTTTGAGCTCTGGATCACCTGTGATGGTTTCACGCGCAAATACAATCAAATCAAAGAGCACTCAGACGTGATGGCATCCCAACTAGTGGGAGGAGCAGTGGGTCATGGATGGGTGAGTTATCTACATTTATTCATTTCTACCCTAAAACATATAAAATGTGAAAAATTCAATGTAGGGGCTATTTTAAACAATTTTATAGTCAAAATGTCCACAAGGGGGACGCCTAGTAGGATTTGTAACTTGTTTCGTTAAAAATGATCAATTTTGTCTTTTTTTCATTTGTGGGGCTATAGGGTATGACCCACATTTTACGGATGGAACTCGACATGGTGTTTATGCAACCGCCACTCTATACAAAGCAGCGGTTGTGCAACCACTGCATCGGTTACGCAAATCACAAAGAGGTAAAAGAAAATGTGGGATTTCGTGGTGGTTATGCAACCGCCACTCTGAGCACAAGGGAAGTTACGTAATTACCTCTCTACATAGAGTGACGGTTCCATAATTACTAAGGTAGAACCTAGATTTGACTAAGTATGACAAATGTTTTAGTTTTTAAATGTTTTTATGATGTTTTTGGTGAGCTTATTATGCACTTTTATGATTCTAACTTGCTCCTTTTCATGTTTATGAATATAGGGCCCGTATATCGATGGATTAGAGCTCGATAGTGCTATTGGTTGCTTCCAATTTTAGATGCTCTTACTCGGGATGAGAGGGATACACTCCACTTGAGAGGCTTCCAGAGCATCTAGGGCCTAGGCCGAGACTTTATTTACAGAGGACACTCTTCCTCCTATAAAAGGAGGAGACGAGGAGTTATTTTTGGGTGACATATGGCCTCAAAGGAGATCGGGGTGGAGGAGGTTCCCATAGTAGCTCCACCACCACCAACACCGGTAGACCCATCTTAGAGGCCAAGAGATCCGAGTAAGTAGAATAATCTTCTCTCGAATCTACTTTTTAGACTAGACTTGTTAGTAGACTACACATTTTTTTGAAGTTTTCTAACTCGTCATTGTTTTCTTGTGTTTTGCAGCTACGCGAGATGGTTTGTGAGATCTTGTTTGTAGTATTCTCATGGATAACTTTACACACCCCACGGGCATGATGCAAGATGAGTTGCTCATTGATTTCGAGAGTAGCCTCATGGTGGGGGCAACACACTGACATGTTTTCTCTGGCATGGATTTCAAAGTGAGAGCTATGACCTATATGTGGAAGAAGCTCACCGCATATCAATTGGCCGAGAGGATACATCAAGAAGAGCATTCTTGCAGCGAGGCCACCACTGGTAGATATCCTAGTTCATCGTCTCATGATCACTCTCATAGGTCCAGGCATGGAGGCTCTCACTCTCATCACAAGAGCCATAACAAGAGTCCCAGTTGTTCACCTTCATCTGGATCCCATAGAGAGGGATATTCCATGGGCTTTTATTGCTTTGGATCATTTTTATGTATATATCAATTTTTTTGACTTTTGGCTCATTGCAAGCATTTTGACCGCACTCATTAGTATATGACGACATTGTATACAAACTTGATTATTATAGATATATATGTATATACATATATGTTTCTTTTAGCTCAGATATCTTGTGTAAGATTTTACTCACTTAGAACTTGCTTCATGTATGTACTCTTAGATGTGTAGAATCTTTGATGAATTTTTTATATGCTTTTATGAATACATGTATGGATGATGATGATGAGCTAAATGTGTAAACAGAATGATATATTTATCCTTATTTATTTTATGTGTGTGTGTGTGTGTGTGTGTGTGTGTGTGTGTGTGTGTGTGTGTGTGTGTGTGTGTGTGTGTGTGTGTGTGTGTGTGTGTGTGTGTGTGATGCATATGAGGAAAAATTGTGAACTTAAAACTTTGGTTTTCAAGTAATATTTGATATTCCTGTTTTTTTGGAAAATTTGATTAAAGTGATATAATAATGAAAATGAACCCACTCCATTCTTAACTCCACGTAACCAATAAGATGTGAGGGCTCAACACCGAGATTCAAGAAGGACACGAGTTATATGACTTTGATGAATGAAATTAATGATATGAAGATAATATTTTGACAAAGACCCAATTAGGAAACTACAAATCAACTCTAGGAAAGGCTAACTATCCAGTTTAGAATGCAGTTTGCTTGCAATTTTAACTAGACTTAGACCCATAGATGGTCTTCGATTGAAAAATATGGGTGTATGGATTAACTCTCTTATAACTTATACATATAACTCATTTTATGATTATTTCAAAGGACTCAAAGCACTTTTTACTTGTTGACTTATTTACAACTTATTGATTTATTTGAAAGGACCCCCTATGTCTTGCCCCATGCTACTAGTAAGAAGCATGGGCTCATCACCAAGGAAAAGGCATAGGTGAGTAAGGGCACTTCCCTCCTTTCCCAGCCTCATGCTACCTGTAGGAAGCATGGCTCATCACCAAAGATTGGTAGGGCGAAAAGTGCGGTATTGTTTTGCAAAAGAAATAATTTTTGTATTTATTATTTGATATATATATATATATATATATAATTTTACTTTGACTTGCACTTTTGGGAGGGAAAATTTTCCCCCGGCCTCAATCCCATGCGACCAAGTAGGATGCGAGGGCTCGTCACCGAAGATTGAGATAGGCGACAAGAGCTCCAGTGAAATGTTTTAGATTGCTTTGGTTATGAGAGGGATTTTTAGGGAAAGATGTGACATCAAGAAGATTCCAGTAAAGAATATGGGAAAAACATCTAAGCTAGAATCATTCATGAATAGAACAAAGTGTGTAGGTCTTGGTAAGATCAATGTCAAAACTTTGTTTACCAAGATGATAAAAGATTAAATAGTTTAGAGATGACATAATGAATGGTTAAAGAAGTATGATTAAATGCTTTGCCAATTTTCAGAAATTTTGAAAGTTTCTTGAAAAATAAGTTTCTTGTTTTGAAATGTTACAATATGATTATACAAATGATATGCAATATGGATGCAATTGTGTACATGTGGAAATTTAAATGAATGATGTGTAGAAGAGTTTAAGGTGAAGACAATTGATGGATGTTAAAATCCTCACCTCCCAAGGTACACAAATGTTATGCATGATCTTTGAAGTTTCCTACTACCTTGGATTTAAACTCACAAACCTTTCCCACAATTGTATATATTTGATCATCTAACCTTGGCATGAATCCGTCCATTTGAAATAGGTCTTTGTGAACCTCTTTGTCACATTTTTGACATATTGTATTCGTGTGAGCATGACTATGTTGCTTAGATTTGTTCCCTACGTAGGGATTAGTGGTTACATTTGGAATTTTTCATGCTATTGGATTTTAACATATTTGTGTCTAGACCAAGGCTAGGAATGGAGGAAGCCCTAGAGATGGATTTTATGGGTATTGTTTTGTTCTCAAAATCCTCTCCTTCCTTCATTATTTCTATCATGTTTACGCCTAAACTAAGATCATCGGAAGGAAGAGAAGTTATACCAAGGAGGTTACCCATTCCTTGTGGTTCGAAGGGGAGAAGGATCGGTTCATCACTCTCTAAGAGTTTCATAATCTCTATTGTGGTTTTGGTGGACATGGTTTCCATAGATATTTCCTTACCCTTATCGTTTTTGCTACCTTAAAGATTTTTGATTCAATCACTTTAACTTTTGGAATGTTCGGGGTGCTCGTGATAAATTATTTTGAAGGAGGAGGTTTGTTTAACTAATTTACAGGAGCTCATATTTCAAATGGACCCCTGGTTTCTTCTTGAGGTTTTCTAAATGTATGTTAAAGGGCTTAGGATCCCCTTGAGCAATGAAGACCTTTCCCAAGTGGAGAAATCTAACCTCTTGGAATAATGTGGAGGGAATAGCCTTCATCTAGTGAATCCAAGGTCTACCAAGGATCATGTTGTAATTCATCTCCTTGTCGATGATGTAAAACTCTATCAAGATGGTTTTTGGCCCAAGGGAAATAGGAAGAACTATAGTTCCAATTGAGGTAGCCTTAATATTTTCATACCCTCATAATGTGTTTCTCGTAGAGGAGCAATTTGTCTCCCCATATCCAAACTTCTACAAGAAATAGAAGGGAACCACATTCACAATAGCCCCATCATCAATCATGGTTC
The DNA here is from genome assembly GCA_018340775.1 of Taxus wallichiana var. yunnanensis. Lineage (NCBI taxonomy): Eukaryota > Viridiplantae > Streptophyta > Pinopsida > Cupressales > Taxaceae > Taxus > Taxus wallichiana. The sequence goes on from CM031242.1 coordinate 579,066,358, forward strand.
TCTTAATGCAGTTTTTATAAACCCAAACTTGTAAATATAAGGAAGTATTACCTCTTTGGGATATTTCAACATCGTAAGGTGCATTATTTATATCATAACCAAACCTAGTATCCCTATCACTCTTCCCCAAAGGATGTATGTTGAAGTCAATATGATTTATTTGAGCTCCAAGAGGAGGTAACATGGATTAGATGACCAAGACCCAATGCATCAAGCAATGTGGAATGATGTGCAGGGAATTCTTCAACAAATCTAAAAACGAGATGTGAGAAAAGGTCTTGTTCAAATCTGATATCAAATCATAGGCTCCCACCAGTTTTGAGATTGTAGGAACATCATCCTACGAGAAGGAATGAGCAGGAGGGGTTACAAAATGTATTCCCTTGTCTAAGTTATTGCATTAATTTCTTGGTTCAACCTCTAGCTCAACTAATCCCAAAATCTTTGTATTGTTGTTTAAGCCAAGGTTAGGAGCAACTCGAGAGTTATCAAAATTTGAGGCTTCATGGTCATTATTCCCCACATAAATACCCTTTTTTATATTCTAAGGATTTACCTTAACATCTTCAGGATGCTTAGGGAATGGGTCCCGATAGATGCCTAGGTTTTTATTTTGAGGTGTGATGGGTCTTATATGACCAGGTTGTGAGGTTCCTTCAAGATTTGCTAAGAACATGTCCATAAAGAGCTTCCTTTGATTCTCGAGGAGTCTTTTTATGAACTTGTTGCAATCCCTACAAGTTCTAGCATCATGACCAATAACATGATGAAAACCATAATAAATATTGGGATCATAGTCTCTTGGCCTTTGGTTTGATTTTTTTTTATTATAACCCTTATATTGTAGTGTACTAGTTTGAGCCTTGGGTTTGATCCTATTAAGGAGGGGGATGATTGACATTAACCATGTTGACAGAGGAAATAGAATTAGGGCCTCTTTTATTTCCCATGTTATTATTTTTATTGTTATTTTTAGTATTACCATTTTTTGTGAAACCAATATTCTTCTCTTGATCAATAACACCATCCGTGGTAGTACCGCAATTACTATTCAAGACTTTAGATCCCTAGTTTTGGATATTTTTCTTTGATGACTTGCATTGTTTTGGTTACGGGATACCAATTTCTCATTTATACCATAAGTCTTATTCCTGATTTCGATAGCTTCTTGGTAGATTCGAAGTGCACCTTCCAACACTTCCTCGTAATTATGGAAAGGAAACTTTTGGACTTCCTCCTTGGTCTCTTGATTGACAGAGTGAAGGAAAAGGTCACAAATTTCCATTTGGTCCATGTTAGGTGCAATTGCATATGAGTAAAGAACTTAATGCCATCTCTAAATGAAATGGGCGATAGATTCATGTTGCTCCTTCCTAATACACAAAAACTCCCTAATCCCTATTCAAGTAACTTATTCATGTCAAATGCTCTGATGAATTCCAAAACAATTTGTTTAAAGGAATTTATAGAAGCCTCAGGAATCCGATAATACCATTCTAAAGTTATTCCCTCAAGATTCTTTGAAAATATTGTAGCTACTATAAAATCCTAAGGAAGCAATTCCCTGATGGCAGTAGTGTAGGCCTTGATATGAGCATTTGGGTCTCCTTATCCCTTAAACTTAGGAAGATCAGGAAATGGGCATGGAAGCATGACACCCCATATGGTAAATTCAAGGGGTTCTTTCAAATACTCAATATAAGTACCCATTACATAGGATTCCACAATTGAAGCTCCTTGATGAGGAGGTGGACGAGGAGTTGGATAGGTTGTAGTGTAAGCGTTAACTAGAATGTATGGAGCTCCTTGATATGGCGTATAAGGAGTAGGGAAGGTATATGGGTCCATCATCTGGGGGACTTTGCATACATATGCAAGTAAGGTGGAACAACAATAGGAAATGGGCTAGTGGGCATGAAACTAGGGAACATCACATTTCCAAATGGAGTGACATTTGAGAATGCACTTCCAGCCAGCCCTTGCATAGGATAAGTGTGAGAAGGGTGAGGGCCCATTCCTAGGGTATCAGCTCCTGTGATAAAATCACCTGAATTTGATTGGACATGATAACCTTGTTGCATAGGATGTTACATTGGTTGTACATTGATAGGGGTGTACCCTTTATTGTTGTGGGATACCCCATGTTCTGCCCTATTGCATAGGTCATTTGTGAAGGTTGGGCACTCTCTAGTTCTCTAATCCTCCCTACTAAAGTGGAAATAACATCATGAGGTGAGGATTGAGTCTCTTGTTTGGGTGCATGTTGTGTAGGGTTTGGTTGAGAGGGCACATGATATCCTCTTATGAATTGTTCAACATTGTCATTCTTGTTTTCCTTAAAATTAGGAGTCTCAAGATAGGTTTTCAATACATTGTTATTGAATAGTTTTGAGGCATGAACCTTCATCCTATCTAAGGACTTGTTTATTTGGTGAAGAGGATCAACAACACTCGCACAAAAATGTCATCTTCTATTGATTGCATGGCAATGTGAGGTCTTGACAAGACTCTAGGGTAAGGATTTGTTCCACTCACAAAAACCATGTTGTTTGAATTGGATTGACCATATTGCATGTTTAAAGGTTGATCAACCTCCTCTATCCTCACATAACTAGTGGGGTTTGAAACATAGCTAGGGGAGGCTTATATGTTGTTGGTGTAGTTTGTCAACCCATCTAGAAAGGGAAGGGGATTTTTGTGGTTAGACATTGGTGTAATATCTATCAAAGCCAAATGGCCCACCAAACTCTCTACTAGACAATATTTGGGGAGGTATAAAATACCCACCAAAATAGGGGAAGAAATGGAAAGGCGAGGTAATAGAAATGAAAGAAGAGGAAATAAGAAGGAACTATTCCTTCATGTCGGGTTCAACAATTTTGTACACCTGAGAATCAACACATGATTCTAATACCCACGCGACCTCCCGAGGTCATCTCGGGACATCTGAAATGAACAAGATTGTGGGAATGTTGATGGGAAACTATAGGAGAATCAAGGACTAAGATCGGGTAGTGTGAGTTCCTAGTAGTTGAATTGGCCAAATGGGACTTAGAGGCCATGTACAAGTAGCATAAATTCCCTATGGTTTAACCGTGCGGTTTGATCTAAAAGTTAAACTACATTACAATTTTTTTAAAGTAATTAATGGAAGTAAATATAACTTAATTAAAATACAAATGTGTTTTAATCTCTTAACTAACTAGATTCATTCCAGTTAATTAACCAAAATGAAATGAAAGATTCAATCTATTCATTTGAGAGAAAGTTAATTAGATAAAGGGAATAAAACAAATAAGTAAATCTAATTAATCTAAACTAATATTTTTTTATTTTATGTTTAGTGGAAACAAAATAAATACGCACAAACAATTAAAACTTCTTCTAATTAATTAAAATTTCTTCTACACTAAAATTGACATAACTAAACAAGAAAACAACCGAATGTGGCTATTTCCTTGTATAGAGTGGATCTAATCTATTCTAATTAAACAAAACTTTTCCAATTTGTACTTGTGGATATGAAACTTCCTTTGTTCTTGCCTCAGAGTCATGGGAAGAACAAAAATCTTCTCAGAAGCTATTCTTCCCCTGAAACTTCCCCAGTAGAAAAGCAGGATCTATGGAAGCTTACAAAAATGAAGGGAAATTATAACTAACATTAAACAGATGTAGAATCTTCTTCCAGAAAAACTTCATGTGCAAACCCACAGGGATAGGCAGGGAAGCAACTTTCAATAAAATCTCTGTGCAAATAAAGGAAAGCTATAGTAATTGTATTTCTTTGAATTAATATACTCTAACAAATTATGGAATAAAGAAAAAGAAAACTTCAAGAATCCAAATGCATCCCCAACCTGGAAATGTAGAAATGTGACAGTTCCAATGCTGGTTTTTCTCTATTTTCCCCTCAGCTTCTTTTCCAATTTGGTGTTCAAACAATTCCAAGGAACCGTGTTGGCTTGTGTGGAATAAATGATGAAGAAATGTTGGAGTTTGAATGGCTTACAAGTAATCTAATAGCAACGAAGGAAAGATAATTGAGCTTGCTTGTGTATTTCTTGGCAAGATTATGGGTAGCATAACAATGTAATTCAAAACAATAATCTCCAACCAATGCTCGAGTAGAAGCTTGGATCTTATAGGAAAAAGGTAGAGAAATGGTCTAAGCCATTTGGTAGCCAAGAAATGCCACCTCTCTCAAAGAAGGGGCAGTTAACTCATAATTAACAAAAGGAATGGAAGGATAAGTTGGTACGCATCAAATGAGCTCAAGAATAACCAAATTGGTTAAGAAATGTGTGCTAAAAACAAGTTTGAAGAAGTTGACATGCGTTCAGAACACATTGGAAAAGGCTTGGGAAAAAGCACACAAAAATTTCAGTTTACGTAGATTGCGGTTACGCAACCATCGTGGTGGTTACGAAACCATCGCTTAAGGAAACCCGACATTTACACAACCATTGTACGTTCCATAACATAAAGAAAAAAGCCAAATAAAAGCTGCAAAAATGATAAAGGAAAGCAAGAAAAACTAGTAAAAGAGCAAAAATTCAATCCAAGATACAAATATATACTACAAACGAGAAATTGGACTCAAACACCATTGGAAATATATTTACTCATCATTAGGGATTTTGAACCATTCTAAAAATGTAAAGACGTTCAAAATTGGGTGCGTAAACACACCAAGTATGTGTTTGACATTTATAAGATGCCCTCTAAGGTTGAAATATCCCAAAGAGGAGATTCCACATTACACTTACAAGTGTGGGTCTATAAAAATTACATTAAGAGGGCCATGGTTGATGAATGGGATGTAGTGAATATAGTGCCTTTTTCTTGCAAAAGTTAGGATATGGGGAGACCAATTGCTCTTAAACTAGGAACACATTGCGAAGGTATGATAGTATTAAGGCCACCTTGATTAGACCATAGTCCATCAATTTTTCTTGGACCAAAAACAATTTTGAGTGAGTTCTATATCATAGATATGGAAACAAACTATAACATGCTTCTAGGAAGGCCATGGATTCATAGGATGAAGGACATTCCTTCCACATTGTTCCAAGATATTAGATTCCTCCATTTGGGTAAGGTCTTCATTGCGTTCAAGGTGATCTTAAATTTTTGACATATACTTGGAAAACCTTTAAAAGAAACTGAAATTCCATTCGAATTTGAACTCCTGCGAACTAATTTAACAAACCACCTCCTTCAAAGGATTAGTTCTGACCACAAAGTGGGTTCCAAAATCTAAAGTTTTTATACCCAAATTAATTGAAGTTATATAAAAGGGTGAAAACAAGATCACTACAAAGAGAAATTGTGTCCACCAATACAATGGTAGGGATTATACTCTTAAATAATGAATCACCCATCACGATCCTATTTGATCCATAAGGAATGGGAAATCTTGTCTTTCTAGCTTCTCTTCCTACTAATGATCTTGTAGATATATGTGTTATCCAATTTTGCCCCTCGGGAAAATTTGATCAAACAAAACCTTACACGGGATAAATGCAGAGGTCAGTGGTCCCGTGCATGAGCTTACATTTGATCCCAAAAAATCAAGTTGCAGGTGGGCTCGATAATGGAGAAGCAGGGTTAGAAAATGAATGGCCAATAGAAATGTTGAAGAAAATCTAACTTGGTAAGTCAAAATCGAGCCCAGAGTGAGTCAACTCGAAGCAAAGCAATAGAGCCACAGAAGGTGCCATGTGTTAGCTCAGCGCACTTTCAAAAGGTGCAACAAAGTGGAGACCCTAGGGATGTGCTTGACCCCACATGGATCTCAACACATAGCAGGCTCATGGACAATGCCAAGTGTCTCATCAATGCAACTTCAAGAGGGAAAGGAGGGGGTAAAGTCTTGGAAGCCCATAGGGTTTCCACGTGGAGCTAAGTCCAACCATTAACAAAAGCCTCCACATGTCTCTTTAGTGCACTTTTGGTATGGTGCTCAAAAGTGGGTTCCCAAAATGAGCACAAGTTATCCATGTTGTTAGAGCTCGAGAAAGGCGTAACCGGCCGTTGAAAAAGTCTAAGCATGGGAAGAGCCACTGAAGCCTCCACGTGCCTAATCACCGTAACTTCAAAGGTGTGAAAAAGGGTAGGTCCCCAAACAAGCGTAGGCTCTCTAGGTGGTCGAGCCCAATAAAGTCACACCAGCCGTTGAAAATTCTAAGCATGGGAAGATCCAGTGGAATCCTCCACATATATCTTCTATGTAACTTCAAAGGTAAAATCAAAAGGTAGGTTCCCAAATGAGTGCAGGATCTCCACGTGTCTAGGGTCAAACATAGTTACTTATATACAATGGGGACCTTTTAAAAGTAGAGCTAGCTTGTGGACAATGCCAAGTGTCCAACCATCGCAATTTCAAGAGTGAAAGGAGGGGGTAAAATCTTAAGAATGTGTGGGGCTTCCACATGGAGCAAAATACAAAGGTACCACCCGAAAAGGGGTTTTGACATTATATATAGTGGGGCACTTTACTCACCCAAGGTAACAAAGCAAAGCATGTTCACGGACAGTGCCAAGTGTCAAGCACGTCGCATTCCCGTGGACCCTAAAAGGAAGTAGAAAATATTAAGATGCATGGGACCTCCACGTGGATTTTTCATGGATAGACTCAAACACAAAGCGTTTTGAAAAGATTTGTAAGTTCAATTCCGTGTGGAACGCCCGACCTTGACCTTCAGATGATCATAACTTTCGACTGAAAATTCAGATTTGAGGAAGAGAGGACTTTTTGGAAATCTCTCGACGTTTTCTACTCAACTACATGATGTCAAGCTTCTCACCTACCACCATAATGAAGTATGGGATTCCTTTCTTACCCAAAAAGGAACATTCATGGAGGCATGACTTTTACAGTGGTTCCCATCACTGTTGCAGGAGAATTGAATGCATTTCTTGGGTGGTTGGAGTAGAAATCTGAATTCTCCCTCTCTCCTCTCTTATTCTTCTATATATTGTAAAGGGGGCAATTTTCTAAGAGGAGGGTCATTTTTTCTCTCTTTCCCCCTCTCTCCTTCTTCGCTAGGGTTGAATGTGGAGCTTAAGCCTCCTCTCTTTGCTTTGTAATGACATTTTCTTGCCTCTTTCCCACTAATGATGTACTATGTGAACTCATGGAGCAATAAAATATGTTTCATGATGCATTTTTTCCATCCTTTGCTTATTTTATTGTCTCTTCTTGCCTCTCATCATTGTAGGGTATATTGTGCATATCTTTGATGTCTATTGCAGTTTTGGGAGCTGTGTTTAATGGGTTGAAGTGGTGTTTTTGTGAAATTTATCTTTGGTATGTGATGCATCTTGTCCATCCTCTCCATTGCTCACCTCTCTCCATTTTAGGTAGTTGAATTTGTGATCAGCAACCTCCTTCTCTAGTGTATCACCGCTTTAGTGTAGGTTTTGTTTTCATGCACTCTCTCTCCCTGGTCCCTTGGAAAGTTAGATTAGGATTAGATAGTTTTCCTGCATTAGAGTAGCTTGTGGTAGGTAGTTTAGGAAGAAGAAGTCAGCTTTCTCTGGAGGACCATCTCAAGCCCGCAAGTCCCACAGACTTGAGAGATGGTCCAATGTTATGCAGATTACACCAGGATGCCCCACTCACATCTAAGGCAATTAGGGGGTGCTAAAATTTGGTATCAAAATTTCGGTAAGCCCGGTGGGAAGGGTTCTCGAATCACATTACCACTTCAATTCATCAGGTTCGATGTTCTCTTGGTGAATATTTCATCCTTTGGAGGCACTTTCAAGCACATCTTGAAAACTCCATCTGGTCAACAACCCATTCTCTGAGTTGTAGACGTTCCTTCCATCCATTTTCACCCATTATTCTTTCCACATCTTTCATCTTCGACATTCATGAAGTTGTGCAGTCATGGCTTCATTCCCATCTTGGAATTCACACTTGGATCAGCAGTGGTGCAATTCTCCTCTAATGTATTTCTCAACTCCTCTAGATCAGTGTTATGAGCAAATCCAAAATCACTATGGCTACCCCTATGAGCAAAGTACCAGGATCAGTTCGGCTATGGAACCTGCCAAGAGGGATATGCATGCAGTGAAATCAACTACATGGAGAATGCTGATTTACAAGAGAAGATTCAAAAATGGAGGCATGCATGGTACAATCAAGGGCCACAACTCAGATGAAAGCATTCAAAATTGGCTATAGGGCACCTTGTCCATGGGTCAGCCCTATGCCAAGACATTTCATCCCGTAGGAGAAGCTTGACTTCATGGTTTAAATTTTTCCTCAACTTGCATAGTGGACTGAAGAGATAGAATCCTACGAACTTGGTGCCAGAAACCTTATCAATGAGTAAGTCCTACACCATAATCTAGTCATTTTCTCTCCATTCCCCAAGCAGCACCATCTCAACTTGAGCTTCAATTTCCAAGCTCCCCATCCGTTGCTTCTATTGTGGAATCTCTTTTCTCCATCTTCTAATCTCCCATCCCATCTCAATTTTTCTACCCTTTTCCCTTCCAAACCCAATTCCCCTCCACAAGATCCAAAAGCAATACCTTCCCCTTCACCACAAATAAAGAAACTAGTGGAGACCCCACCCACCCACTACTCCTACTTTCCCGAGTCCATGTCAGAAGAGACTCAAAAATCTAGTCAAGGAGAGAAACAAGAAGAAGAGCCAAGAAAAGAAGAAATGATTAGAATCTTGGTGAGCTTGGCTCTTAGATTCGAGGATTGATAAAATCCCCTTGATGGAGAAACCCATGGAGGAGGTTGAGGTCAAGCCACAAGTGGTGGAAGATTCAGTTGCAACATAAGCAAGGGAAGAAGGAGCTACTCCAAATCCAAAAGAAGAGGAGTGCATTCTAGTTGTGGAGGATAACCATACAGTCCCGGAGGTCGAGCACATGCAGCAAGACAACGAGGAGGTAGATTATTTGTCTAACTTGGAGGATCAATTTAATGGAGAGGAGCCCATGGAGATCACATCATTTTCTCCATCATGCACCTTCCAGGAACACGAGCTTGTTGTCACGAAGGAGAGCATTCAATTACAACACCTACATTTCACAACAGCCCTATGGAACCAAGGTTGGAAGATCTGAATCTTCCATGTTATCCATAGGAGGAGGAAGGGAACAAAGATGACACACATTGCATACCAGTCATCAAGGCATAGGATCAGCTACTTGCAGAAGCACCTTGTAAAGAAAAATCAGCATGCAAGTAGCCTCTTTTTTCAAATAAATTCCGCATGAAGACTCCATTTTTGGAGCTAAACTTTAGAGAAAAGGGCACATCTATCGGCATTCAGACCATGCCCAATCAAGTACTTGGCTTCATTGGAGCTAAGGGAGAATCCAAAACTAGTCATGTCCATTTCAGGGCATGAGGATGATATACAAAGCACCAAGGGTCACCATCAACACCTCTAGGAGTCTAATGTCAATCAGCTTGAGGAGGTATTTTTGATTGATGTTGATACTTTGGTGATTTGGGTGGAGGACCGCCTCTTGTCATTTTTTCACTCATTATAATAACCATGATTGGTGCCAAATCATATACATGGCTACCTATTTTGAGAAAGGAAGCTACTTCTCCCTTCCAGTTATAGGATTTGTTTGAGTTCCCTTTACTTTTGGTTAGTGTAGAGTAGGTAGGTTTGTTTTCAGCAGAATAAGTGCTTTTGAAGAGTCTGCATGTTCCACTTCGAGCATGTATAATTTTTATCTTTTGTACATTGTGTGTTGTGGTATTTTGTTGCTCATGCACATTCCATTGAAGGTAGCGCTTGGGGAGATCAGCTACAGTTCCAATAATGTTTCAAGTGGCTCAGGGACAAGATTTCAGAGATTTGGATCAAAATTTTGTTTATTAGGCTTGACTTCATGCCCAATGGATACTCCTAAGACAACCAATCTTCTACTTAGTAGGTAGGTGACCCTACAAGTAACCAAATTGTTATCCAATTTTCTCCTTGGGCGTAATTAATTGAAAAAAACCTTACATATGATAAATGTAGCGGTTGGTTCAGTCGTGTGAGCTTATATTTGATCCCAAAAATCAAGTTGTAGGTGGGCTCAACAATGGAAAAGTAGGGTTAGAAAATGAATGGCCAATAGAAATGTTAAAGAAAAGCTAACTCAGTAAGTCAAAATTGAGCCCAGAGCGAGTCGACTCGAAGCAAAGCAACAAATCTATGGAAGATGTTGTGTCTCAGCTCAATGTACTTTCAAAAGGTGCAACAAAGCAAAGACCCTAGGGATGCACTTGACCCCACGTGGATCTCAACACATACCAGGCTTGTAGACGATGCCAAGTGTCTCATCAAGTGCAACTTCAAGAGGGAAATGAGGGGTTAAAGTCTTGGAATCCCGCAGGTTTCCACGCTGAGCTAAGTCCAACCATTAGAAGAAGCCTCCACACATCTCTTTGGTGAACTTTTGGTATAGTGCTCAAAAGTGGGGTCCCAAATGAGCGCAGGCTCTCCACATGGTCAAAGCCTAAGAAAGGAAGAACTGGCCATTGAAAACATCTAAGCATGGGAAGAGTCGGTGGAATCCTCCACGTACCTCATCAACGCAACTTCAAAGGTATGAAAAAGGGCAGGTACCCAAATGAGTGCACGCTCTCCACATGGTCGAGCCCCATAAAGTCGACGGCCATTGAAAATTCTAAGCATGGGAAGAGCCAACAGAAACCTCCACGTGTCTCTTCAGTGTAACTTCAAAGGTAAAATCCAAAGGCAGTTCCCAAATGAGCGTAGGCTCTCCATGTGTCTAGGGTCCAACATAGTTTCTTATATATAGTGAGGCCATTTTAAAAGCAGAGAAGGCTTGCGGACGATGCCAAGTGTCCAACCATCACAACTTCAAGAGTGAAAGGAGGGGGTAAAATCTTAAGAATGTGCGGGGCTTCCATGTGGAGCTAACTACAAAGGTCCCACCCAAAAAGGGGTTTTGACATTATATATAGTGGGGCCCTTTACTCACCCAAGGGAATGAAGCAAAGCATGTTCATGGACGGTGCCAAGTGTCGGCACGTCGCATTCCTAGGACCCTAAAAGGTAGCAGAAAATATTAAGATGTGCAGGACCTCCATGCAGATCTTGCATGGATAGAATCCAAACCCAAAGTAGGTTGGAAAATATTGGCGGAAGGTCGATTCCCGCGTGGAACACCTAACCCTGACCTTCGATGATCATAAATTTTGACTGAAAGATCAGATTTCAGCAAGAGAGGACTTTTTGGAAAGCTCTCAACATATGTTACTCAACTACATGTTGTTATGCTTCTCACCTACCACCATAATGAAGTATGGGCTTCCTTTCTTTTCCTACAACAACACATGGAGGTATGGATTTTGTAGTGGTGCCCATCATTGTTGCAGGAGAATTGAATGCATTTCTTGGGTGGTTGGAGTAGAAATCCAAATTCTCCCTCTCTCCTTCTCTCATTCTTCTATATATTGTAAAGGGGGAAATTTTCTAAGAGGTGGGTCATTTTTTCTCTCTTCCCCCTCTCTCCTTCTTCCCTAGGGTTGAATGTGGAGCTTAAGCCTCCTCTCTTTGCTTTGTAATGGCATTTTCTTGCCTCTTTCCCACTAATGATGTACTGTGTGAACTCATGGAGCAATAAAATCTATTTCGTGATGCATTTTTTCCATCCTTTTCTTATTTTATTGTCTCTTCTTGCCTCTCATCATTGCAGGGTATACTGTGCATATCTTTGATGTCTATTGCAAGTTTTGGGAGCTATGTTTAATGGGTTGAAGTGGTGTTCTATGTGAAATTTATCTTTGGTCTATGATGCATCTTGTCCATCCTCTCCATTGCTCACCTCTCTCCATTTCAGGAAGTTGAATTTTTATCAACAACCTCCTTCTCTGGTGTATCACCGCTTTAGTGTAGGCTTTGTTTTCATGCACTCTCTCTCCTGGTCCCTTGGAAAGTTAGATTAGGATTAGATAATTTTCCTACATTAGAGTGGCTTGTGGCAAGTAGTTTAGGAAGAAGAAGATGGATTTCTCTGGAGGACCATCTCAATCCCGCAAGTCCCATAGCTTGAGAGATGGTCCAATATTATTCAGATTACATCGGATGCCCCACTCACCTCTAAGGCAATTCGAAGGTGCTGTAATTTCACATCAACAATATATATGGTAGAAGTGTTAGAGATACTAAAGGAATCTCAAAAAGATAAAGTGGGATCCATTTTACCCTCTTACTATTGAGCATTCCATTATAATGGATCTAAATGATGGTACGACGTAAGCGTAAGGGTGATCCTAAATTCTCCAAAAGGAAGATTATTCCTTTTGCTTTTGAATTGGACTTTAAATGCACAAACAATGGGGCAGAATATTAATTATTGATTCTTTGTCTCATCATTGCAAAGATAATTGGAGTAAAAAATAATAGATTCCTAGGGGGTATGTAACAAGTAGTCAATAAAGTTTTTGAATTTTATGAAACAATGGTGGAACATCGCCAAGTTTAAAAGGTTGTTGTGTGTGAGATGAGAATTTTTTTGACTTTATCTCCTTTAAGTCCATCCCTAGGGAGAAAAATAAACTATTTGAATCCATGACCTCTTCTTCTCACTTCTTCCAAATAATAATTTAAAATATATTTTTGGAAGCACGGCGATCGAGAAGGGGGTGAATCAATCATACAAAAACTTTTACTTCATTGCACATATCTTATATACATAATTCAAATCAACCATTTAACATACATCATCATTGTTAGCTTATTAAGTGTGTAACATCCATTCAAAAGTATATGAAATATTAGAAAGAATACATGAACATTATATATAAAGTTGGGAACCCTCAAGGTGAAGAAAACCCATTGAACCTCTGCTTTTATTACTAAAAATTACTATTATGAATATTGCACATCATAAGATATTTCTTTAGTGAGACACTAATCCCAAAAGGAACACTAACCACTATTTTATTAGGGCACCAACCATACAAGGAGGATACAACCCCCTAAAATTACCAAACACCAACTCATCCACCTGAAGATGAATATCAATTGATGACTTGTTGTTCAAATAACTGATTGTGATCAATAGTTCAACTCAATTCACTCAACAATGTCTCAAACTTCTCTTTCTTATTCCTCGCTCAAACTTTCATATTCATATGTTGGTTAGGTATTATGACCTTGTAAACCTTATTCTCTATTTCTCATCTTATCATCCTCTTCTCTGACATGTTCTTGACCCCTCACAATACTCCATACTCTTCCCTCTAGCTCGCTCACATATCTCTCCGCTCTACTAGCTCAAATGAGCAAACACAAATCACTTTTTATACATGAATCATCATAACAACAACCACAAGTCGGCCAAGACCATTAGGATCAGTCATTACAACATTAAAACACACTCTAAATTCAAATATAAATCACAGCAAGAGAACATATAGGTCAACATAAGCCTAAACACACAACATTCTTAATTAGGCCTAAAAGGCTAGTTACAACTCCAACAAATGGTTTTGGACTTCAAACACACAACACATCATCATCATGAATCCTATAGCTTTGGATACACTTTATACATATCCAATACATATTATCCATTCACAAAAACCTATTAAACGTCAATCACTATCACGAAACACTCTAATTTGCAAGCAACACCAACTAGGTATAGGCACCATGAGAACAATATCTAAGACCGAGCAACTTAAACTATCAAAAATCTTCATCATGGCTCATATTAAATATCATTGGAAATATCTTGATTTCTTCTAGCTGAAGCAACTCATGGAAATTACAAAAACAAGACACAATAACTCATGCATCATCTGAAATCGGTCAAAATCAATTAAAGGACTCAAGAACTAGTCTTAAACTAACAGACCTCCATCACCAAAAATTTCACTTCCAAACTCTATAAATGCATGGAACACATCACCAAAACCATGAAACACTTATTAAATCATTCACAAACATGAATCACATGGAAGAAGCCACCTTAGCATACATGTTCCAAATCATCTTCTTGAAAAACCTAATAGGCTAGTTAGGCCATTAGAGTTTAAGCACAAAACCACCTCAATTGATCACTCCAAGGGCTCAAACATGCCACATAAGACTTCTAACAACTATTCATGATCACCAAATGCTGCTACAATATGTAAAAACATACATGCCTTGGAACCACAAGGCTGGTTTTTACACCTTTACGCCCTTAAGCGGTAGATGAACTTGTGAGACTGATTTCACCAATTTTCTCATTAGAATATGCTCTGATATTTTTTTGATCATCTAGAAACCTCCCAATATTTTTGTAACACTTTTTTTCATTTCATGAAACGTTCAACTTGGCTCAAACAACAAATCTCCACAAAACTAGGGGTTTTCTTCAACTTACAAATCATTTGGAACATGAAATCACCACAAAAAGGATATTTGAAGAGTCCTTTACAAGATGGATCATCACATTATCCTTTCCATATTATTTCATGACCATACCATGCATATATTATCTATCACTCGTTGTTAGGATTTATGGAGGTTTTCGACATGTTTACCTTCTTAACAATGGTTTATAAAAGTTTGACAACCAAATGAATTCATTATTTTTTTATAGATTCTTGGTTCCATGTACAAAGATACCTTAAAGGTTAAATAACCCATTCATAACACACACATGCGGGTGAGAAAAATAACTTTCCTATCAAGTTGGGATTTTCCTTTCTAAAAGCTCAATAGAGCCAAAATGAGTTTTCTTGCTTCCTTCTTTGACATGTGACCTAAAATTCAACCCAAATTACTAAAACAACATCCTTAATGCACTTCAACACTCGTGATATTCTTGCACATACTTGAAAATCTCCACACTATGACTTACCCATGTCTTATATCCTTGTCTTCAATGTTGTACTCCAAAAGGATCTTAAAATTGCAATGTACCTCTCAAATATGACCTTGTAGACCTGCATGCATCTTCCATGCAACCTAAAAATGTCTTAAAAATTCTCATACACGTCTTCTCTTCTTCATATTCCATCCAATCATGCCATCTACGTTATGCACTAGGTCGATGGTTAGGTCAATTTGGCTTGTATCACTAACCTTGACAACAACTTACAGACTCATTAACACCTTTGACTCATCATTCTAATCATTTTATTCCACATATAAACCTTATACAAATTTTAGAGATCACATCATGACCATACTAGGATAAACCATGCTCTATACCATACAAATGCACCAATACACTATAAAAACTTCACCAAAACAACACATTGAAGACACCAAAACAAGACACTACCAATCAACCGTCATAATATTTCATGGATGACACCTCATATAGACACTTATGCCACCTAGAATCCCTTTGACATTAAGGAAAACTACACAGACACAATGTCCAACAATCTCCCCTTTTGTCATTAATGGAAACCGTCTTTAGAAACATTGATGGAAACCAAACATTAAGACAACTACATGACTCTAACTTCTTGTTTCTAAGCATACTCTCCCCTTTGACATCTTTGACAAAGACAAAAGCATGACAACTTGAAAACACATAATAATAACAATGTACTCACTTCTTGACTTTAAGAATAACATATGATATATGGACCTAATATTAAAATTCACACTACTCCCCCGAACTAATACACGCCTTATTTGATCTTCATTATTTTTGTAGAGAACTTCTAAACTCGTATTTCAACCTCTTATGGATTTTCTCAATCATTCATGTCTAGAACTACCTCTCCCGAGATGATGCATCCTATATTATCTAATCGACTTTGTGCATATCTTCTTGATATCTACAATATGCTTCAATATCTACTAAGGTTAGAAAACCAACACATGAAGCAACTCTACTCGCCATGTCTCCTAGACATCCTCCTATACCACTGTTTTTAAGATATCTTCTTCAAAAATCACACAAAGAATAACACACCCGATTATCATAGGACTGAATCCCCATGGGAGCATGTAAATAGCTTTTTTCATACCTTTTCATTCTCATATCAACCTTAATGTTTATGATATTCAAGATAAAATAGAACAATTTCATAACTTGGAGGATTTTTTAGCACATATTATCTCATCTTGAGCCCAAAAGTTACATATAGCTCACAAGAATCATTTAAGCACTGAGAGGACAAATTTTTCTGATATCTATCATCTTCATATTTTCTTGAAACTATTTTCATCAATTGATACTCACCACAATTTTTCTTCATGCTCAAATTAGACATAAAACAACATGTTTTACCGTAATAGTCACTAAGTACTCATATCATCACATATCTTCTCAACCATCCTGATATGAACATGAAAACATACCAACACAACATACCTTATTCATATCTCAAAATACCTTCATGACATAACTCTTCTCCCCCTGGATAATGTACTCATTCACAAATGTTAGACACAATATAGACCTTACTATTTTAAACATAAGCATTGAGTGTTAGAGTAGGTATTTACCTTAGCTCATGTTCACCTAGGTACTTTATTTACCTTTATTGTATTTTTCCTCACTCACTTATATGTGTGGATATTTATTTTTATTTATGGGGATATTATCTAGTTGTTAGGTATAGTACTTTCCTTGATCTATGGTATTGACTAGATCCTTAATGTCTTGTACGCTCCTAAATCTATGGTCTTGACTAGTTCTTTCATAACTAGTTCTTTCCTTGATTTCTGGTTTGATCTACAACCTTGACTGGTTCGTAGATTTTTATTCCTTTCCTATATAAGAAAGGCCCATTCTCATTGTATTTCATTAAGTTCCATAATAATATATGATATTTCTGCTCATTTTTTTGCAAAGGTTTATGTAAAGTTATTCTGGCGATTTAATTTCATCTTATTGATCGTGGTGTTTGATTAGCATATGTGTTCTTGGTTTGGTACTATCTAGTTATCGTTCCTTTTATGGTATCAGAGAAGGAGATTGCTATTGACATCCGTCTGTAAGTTTTATTTTGCAAATAAGTTCTTTGTATATTCATATATTCGGGATTTTTTTGTATTTTGTAGTTGTGTGTGTTTTTATGCAAAAAGAAGCTTCCATTGGATTTGGAAGGTGCCAAAACCCTAAGATTGATCGCAAACTTGACCATTTCTCGGAGGTAGTCGATTTTCTAACTTAGAAACATTTTTGAAAGACTTACTAGGAAGAATCCAAATTGTCTCACCTTGAGTCTTTCACCTCTCAAAAGGCATTAGTTGCATCTAATCCTAAGGGCAAGGGAAAACCAAAAAGTAAAACCAAATCCACCTCTCTCCATCTCAAAATGCTCCTAAACCCAAAGAAAACAACTCTAAACCCAAGGAGTATTCTAAATCCAAGAATAAGTCTAGCCTTTCATGCTCTTTTTGTGGGGGTAGTGGTCATGAAGAACATAGGTGTTATAAGCGAATGCAATCCTTAGAGGATACAGTCAAGAAACACAAAATTTCTATCTCCACTCCACCTCCTTCTAATCAGCATGGAAAACACTTAATGTTGTTGGGAGATCTCAGTCACCACTTGCAGACAGTTGGGTTATATATTTTGGTGTTTCTCATCATATGACTTCTTCCAAGGAGTCTTTTGTTTCTCTAGGTTTGAGTTCTACTTTCAAAATTGAGGTTTGAGATTCTTCCTTTCTTTCTGTTAAAGGAAAACGTGATATACAACTTGATGGTGGTAGTATCCAAGATGCACTATATGTTCCTAACACCACTACAAATTTGCTTTCTGTATATAAAATTTTTCATTCTAGTCAAGGGAAAAATAGTGACTTTTACACCACATGGGGTAGAAGTAAGAACTTTGTTGGATCCTCATTCACTTGTTGCTCAAGGTATTGTTGATTATAATTTTAGACTATATCACTTTGAGGGTTTTGATGGCACTTCCTCTATAGGGATAGGATTGGTTTCTCATGCAGATTCAAAGAGTAAGATTTGGCATGAAATATTTGGACATATCAATTACAGATATTTGAAGGAGTTGAGTACTCATGGTATTATAGATGGTCTTCCTAGAGTTTCTTGTCTTGAGGGATTTTTCTCTGGCTATGCATTAGGGAAACAACACCAAGATCCATTTCCTAAGAATTTTTCCAAGATATTTTCTTCACCACTTGAGCTTATGCATAGTGAATTGATGGTTTTTCCTACCCCTCTTTCAATGGAACAAGTATACACTTACCTTCAAGGCGTACTTGGATTTATTTTCTCAAGTACAAAAGTGATGTTTTATCACACTTTAAAGTCTTCAAGGCTTTGGTTGAGAAACAATATTCTAGTTGCACAAAGAACCTTCATACTGATAATGGGGGAGTACTTTAGAAATTAGTTTTCTAATCTTTTGGCAACTCAAGGCATTATTCACCAAAGCATTTTATTCCTCATACTCCACAATAGAATGGCTTAGCAGAACAGAAGAATAGAACTTTGAAGGAAATGGATAATTGTATGATGCATTCTATAGATTTACCTCCTATCTACTGGGAAGAAGCAATTAATTGTGCTAACTACATTTAGAATTACACACCACACAGAGCACTTGAGCATTTGACTCCAGAGGAAGCTTGGTCCAACACTAAGCCAAATGTCTCATTTTTTCAAGTCTTTGGGAGCCATGCTTGGGCCTTTGTGCCAAAGAAGAAAAGGAAAGCTTTGGATAAGAAGAGAAAACCCTTGATATTTGTAGGGTATTGTGAGGACATGAGAGCTTATCGACTTCTAGATTTTGATACTCATGACGTTATTTTTCAAACACATGTTCAGTTTGATGAGTGCTTCACTCCTCATGATTCTTCATCTTCTTCCATGCCTCCTTCATCTCATCTTGAGGATCCTTTCTTTGAGGAGGTTGATGAGGAGGTTATAGATGTCGTTGATGATCATATTCCCACTGATGTTGTCACTATGCCTAAGTGTGATTGTACTACAGTTTCTAAGGCATTACCTTTCATACATGATATTCAAACCACTAGGCATCATCATGCACATTCTACAGTGTTTTGGAATTTTGTGTCGAGTTGTTTCGAGGATCCACAGTCTTTTTCAAAGGCTCATGGGATACTAGAGTGGGATCATGCGATGGAAGCTAAGTATTCTTCTTTGATGAAGAATCATACTTGGGATTTGGTATCTCTTCCTCAAGGAAGAAATATGGTTAGTTGTAAGTGGGTATAACGAACCAAATATACAAGCGGATGGGTCCATTGACAAGTATAAGGCTCATCTTGTTGCAAAGGTTTTTTTACAAGTTAAAGGTATTGATTACTCTGAGACTTTTGCACCCATTTCCAAGATGAATTTTGTATGCCTTATACTTACTATTACCGCATCACATGGGTGGCTCTTATACTAGGTGGATGTAATGAGTTCCTTCTTTCATGTAGATTTACAAGAGGAAATATACATAGAGCAATTTGTTAGATTTTTCAAGATTCTTCTCTTATTTGAAGCTCCGAAGGTCTCTCTATAGTCTCAAACAAGCCCTCGAGCTTGTTATGAGAATATGGATTCTTTTCTTCTATCTATTGGTTTTGTTCATTTCCACTTCGATCATACAATGTATCTCTAGCATGTTGGTGAGGATATTGTGATACTTGTCTTGTATGTTGATGATCTATTACTTACTAGAAGCTCTTCTTCCCACATTCATACTATTTAGAGGGATCTTTCTATATAGTTTGACATGACATATCTTGGGTTATTGCATTATTTCCTTGGTTTGTAGATTTCTCAAACAGATTTAGGGATTTATTTGAGTCATAAAAATTACACCCATGATCTTCTTTAGCGCTTTGATATGGTTGATTGCAAGCCAAGTCCATCTCCTTTTCAGTCTAGGGTTACTCTTACTTCCACTTGTACCACTCCACTTTGTGATCCTACTTTGTATAGGTAGTTGGTTGGAAGTCTCATGTACTTAACCCATACTCACCCTGATATTTCATTTCTACAGTAGGGCTTGTATCTCGGTTTGCACATTCTCCTCATAGTAGTCATTGGTAGGCTACTAAAAGGATTTTGTGCTATTTGTAGGGCACTTATCACTTTGGCCTACACTACACTAGGGGTTCTACTCAGTTGGTTGGGTATACAGATTCAGATTGGGTAGGTTCTATTGATGACATGTGTTCCACTTATGGCTATCATTTTTATCTTGGTTCTTCTCCAATTGCTTGGGTGTGCAAAAATCAATAGGCTATTTCACTTTCATCTTTAGAGGCAGAGTACAAGACAGTAGTTACAACGATTCAGTAGATTTTCTAGCTTCAACAGTTATTGATAGAGTTTGGATTCCCATAGGATTCATTGAATGTACTTTGGTGTGACAACCAAAGTGTAATTCAAATTCTCGCAACCCAATTGAGCACCAACGGACCAAACATATTGAGATACACATCCACTTCATTTGTCAGCACATTCAGGATGGAGTTCTTTGCTTGGAGTACATTCTGACTTAGTAGTAGGTTGCGTACATATTTACGAATCCTTTTGTATCACCTCGATACCTTTAGTTACGTGGAATTCTTGGGGTTTTGGAAGTTGTTCTTGGGGGTGTTCATGAGAACATATTCCTTTTTCTTCTTCTTTCTCTTTCCTTACATAGCAGATTCTTTCCTTCTTTTGGTTCGATATTTCTTCATGGATATATTGTACATGAGTACCTCATCAGGCCTAGTTGTCGGGACTCATACTGTGGACATGCCACTTCTATTTTGGCCCCTAGCTTCACTTGAGGGGGGTGTTAGAGTAGGTATTTACCTTAGCTCATGTTCACCTAGGTACTTTATTTACCTTTATTGTATTTATCCTCACCCACTTATGTGTGTGGATATTTATTTTTATTTATTTAGATATTATCTAGTTGTTAAGTATAGTTCTTTCCTTGATCTATGGTATTGACTAGATCCTTAATGTCTTGTTCACTCCTAAATCTATGGTCTTGACTAGTTCTTTGATAACTAGTTCTTTCCTTGATTTACGGTTTGATCTACAACCTTGATTGGTTCTTAGATTGTTATTCCTTTCCTATATAAGCAAGGCCCATTCTCATTGTATTTCATTGAGCCCCATAATAATATATGATATTTCTTCTCATTTATTTGCAAAGGTTTATGCAAAGTTATTCTGGCGAATTAATTTCATCTTATTGATCATGGTGTTTGATTATCATATGTGTTCTTGGTTTGGTATGATTTGGTTATCGTTCCTTTTATTGAAAGGGGAGGGGTGAATCAATGCTTCTTTAAATTTTTGAACCAAATTAAAATCTCACAAGCCATTCAACCTTAACCATGAGGAAACACAACATTCAATCATGAGAAAATAACAAGCAAGAACACATGAAGACCATATTTAATGTGGGAAACCCTTAAAGGGAGAAAAAACCACTAAAATCAATGCACTACTTGGATAAATGTCCTATGAGAAATTATAGATATTTCAATTTGTTGAGAATCCATTCAAATTGAAGCAACCACTCCAAAATTTATCCAAGCATCCTCTTTACCTTTAGAAAGATTCTACTTACATGGAAGCAACAACTCCCAAGAATTCAATCAAGCACCCACTTAAAATTTTACAAGATTCAACTTTCAAGGAAGCAACAATTCCCTATTTTTCTAAGCAACAACTTAAAATTATAATAGTTTTGATCACCTTCATCTTGTTGTCTAATACAACAAATTGTGATACCTTATTCATATCCTATTCTCTCTTCATCTCCCTTCTTCACTCACCTTAACTCACATATCTTCTTATCACTTCACATTGTTGCAACCATAGTATTCAAGTCCTATTTTACACACACACACCTCTTTTTCCCTCTTTCACACATGAATAGGCTCATATTTCTCCTCTCTAAGTTCATGATACTCATCATCACATACCTCAACTTATATTTCCTTTAAGACATTTATTTTTACACACTCATTTTTACATCACACACATAAATATGAACCTATCACTTTCCAATCCTCCAAAAATATTATTTTCATGCACACTTAGGCATACTAATAGACAATAAATACATGTTATAACCCATCTTAGGCTTCCTCTTCCAACCACTTCACCTTCTAACTTTCTCATCTTGTTCACAAGGTGGTATCTGACATCATCAATAACTCCTAAAATGCAATCATTGCATCTGAAAGGTGTTAGCTACAATTAATGACCATTCTTGTGTTTTTAATGAAATTTATAAAACCTATGAGGATCATGAAAACACTCTTGAACTCAGAATCGTCATGTTCCATTTTCATCCTTTTCTCATCATTGGAACCATTATTCTCTAGCTGATATAGCTCATGCCAAGTGTTATGAATGTGTGTTCACATTACAAGAGGCTCATCCTTGTCTTCTATAAGTTTAACATGCTTTGAAACTCTACATTTTTCCTTCAAGTCTTCATTAGAGCTCATATGCTCTACTAGATGCATGGTTTTCAAACCAGTCTTCAACTTGGATACATGTATTCACTATAGGATTAAAATAATGCAACACAAATAGGAAGGAAGTATCCTCAAGACATCAAAAACATCATAAAATTCTTGGTATGCTTCACTTCAGGGATTAAACCTTCATTTTCACTCTTCTCCTCAGCTTGAAGATCACAGTCATGGTGGCTGCAAAAATCAGTCAAGAGATTTCTTCACCAATACTAATGCATGCACTATCAAAACTTATTAATGAACTTATAATTATTTTATGGACGTCTGGTTCACATTTAAAAACTTGGATCAAATCAAACACCTACAATATCACCAAGACACACTAATTATGACAAGGTCCTAAAGGATTTGCAAACCCAAAAAATTAGTCCTCACAAAATGAGTTAGTTCACCCATCAAATCATATGATTATGGATCATATCATACCTTTATGGAAATATCTTTACCTTTTAGATATGTTCATCGCACCATAAATCTTCATTTCAAGGTTTTTATCATGAATATGATTGCATTTCTAACACAGCTCTAACTGGGTTTTAGGTCCTAAAACCAGTCTTGTTCTAGAAGACTTCTAACACTCCAAAACACATTTTCATGAAAAATAGGGCTTTGAACACATCCCAAGAGTCTTATAATTAAATTTCAAGTACTCATATGTATGGTTTATGTGTATAAAATCACATTTACACTTGCATTTCACACACCTTCTTGACAAGCCTAAAAGAGGCAATTTACAACATCGAGCTTAATCATAAAAACACTTCATCATATAAATTTAAGGGATAAAAATGATGTATTGGACCTATATCAACTATCCATGCTTAAAATTTTCTTCAAAACTATAATTTTTATCATCATCCCTTCAATCCATCTTGATTGACCTGTTTCACCAAATTTATTCAAATAACATGCCTAAAACTCTTCATGGAAACTCGGGCACATCCCAAGGTTTCTCCCACACTAATATTTTTAACATTAAACCTCCATCACTTGACTATACCATCAAATTTTTTTCAAAACAAACATGTTTCAAAGGTTCGACCAGATTGACTGGATAATGATACCACCATCAAAATGAAGTAGGAGTCCTCTACATGCCCAAATCATCACATCATCTTGCCTAAGTGATTTCATGACCTAACTCTTTAGTTATTCTCCATCACTTTCACATGAGGGTTTTAGGAGGGTTTGAAACCTCCTTAGCTTCTTAAACATTGTTCATAAAGTATAGGCCATTATTCTAACTCATTCCACTTGCAAAATTATCTAGACTCAATGCCCCAACATTGATGAAAGCACTAGACCACCATGCAAAATTTTAACATTTCAATGAGCATCTCAAACTTCACCCTCAAGCTGGAAATGGTCATTTCAAGAGCTTGTTAGCACCAAAACTCACTTTTCTTGCTTCTCCCTTTGAATTTTGACTTGAAATTTTGACCACAACACTATATTGACCTCCTTCACATGTTCCATAGCTCATTTTAGTCTGCACTTTCCTAAAAGTCATCATCCACCATGGTTTGTACATGCTCTCCTAGCTTGTTCTCAAGGATATGTCTTCAAAATGCCTTGTACCTACCTCTACCAGCTGAATTGTGACCTGTAGCACCTTCCACATGCTCTCTACCATGTCACTACACATTCTCCTCATGTTTATATTGCACTAGTTTAGCATGTTTAGCTCCATACTCTAAGCCATGTTTATGTTAGGTTCTATAATTAGGTCTAGTTATGCTAGTTTCACTTAAATTTCCTTGAACCTGACCTATTTTCATTCATGAACATGTATTCACATTTCCTCTTCATGTTTTCAAGCCTTAACCATGCCTATCTATTACCATCATGTTTTCAATCCATCACACCAAGTCATCATGTTGTCTAGACCTATTTGACCAAGACAATCTCATTTTCTTCACTCGTATATCCAAGACACATCTTGTTTCTCCATAGCATCATCATTCCAATCATCCTCTAGACCTATCACACCTTTTTCATTAATGGGTATACTCTTTTTTCATCTTGATGATAACTCAACACTCACATGCTAACAATATCCCCCTTTGTCATTGATGGAAAAGCTCCTGGTTCTTCTCCCCTTGAGAACACCTTATTCATCTTCTTTGATCATATTAGCACCTCTTCTTGGTTGGAAATATCACTCAAATACATCACTCAATCTCACAAGCTTATTTTATCTTTCTAAACTCTATTTTTGGCTTTATTATGCATTTTAATATTGTGACTCAATGATTCCTATTCACATGCCAACAAAACATCACTCTGAGCCTAAAGCATCACAAAACATCATTCCTAATACCTTCATCATCTATCTCAGCTTGCTAACTATCTCGGAGACCTTATTTTTTCCATATGTGAACAATTTGCAACTTTGGCACCTAGTTCCCTAAAACATCTTTTTAGTGCATTTTTGTCCAATTTTTTCATGTTGTAAAGGGTAAAATACCACATGAAACTCTAATTTATAACTCCCTAGGTTTATACCATATATAACCTGACTGATCATGCACAATTTAGAGTACAAACCTTGCATTTTCGCCACATGGATGAGCCAAGAAAACTAACTCGGTCCTAAAGTTAATTTTCGTTGTTCTTGATCTTCATTTCATGTCAATTCAATCTATTTAGCAAAATTCTTGCTCCCCTTTGGAGTATGCATGAAAACATCAATGAATCTTCTAGTCTAGTCTCCTTAATACTCAAAACTCTTCCTTCAAATTTGTAAGTATCTCTCCTACTTCAAACATTTCTTTTCGACATGTAGGTCACTGTTTGTAGCTCCATCAAGCAATATTACCTTGATACATTGCACTTTTTTATTCTTACTAGTCCCGCAACCTATTTGATGTCATTTCCTAGGGCTAAGGATCATTGTGTTTCCTCCTCACTCTTATGCATTCATACAAACCATCACACACCTCCATGCATGGATGTGATCATACATATATAACCTTACAACATTGTTATCATTTCAAGGAATGATTTTAAGAAGCATATCTCATATTTAGGTGTCTTTAAACAAGCTTGTAATCCTCCGTTAACCCTTAAATCCTCATTCTAGCCTTGCACGTCATAATACATTCCCTTGAAATTATATACAACTATTAGATTCATTTGTATATACCTTGAACTACCATCTACAATCTTGACACACTTTACAAACTGAAAATTCAATTCTTTATCTTCATGGACCTTGTGGTGCCTTCGCACTTCTTCATATAGCCTTCATGAGTCACAATCAACCTTGATACACCTTTTTCATGAGAAATGAATCATGATATCTCATTCAACATTATGTATCTTAGAAGCATACCTAGGAGAACTCATTACTTTTTGTGACATTGTGTCTTATTGTTCACCGGCTCGAGCATATTCTCGTAAACTTTGGTAAAAGATAAAAAGTGTGCACGCGATGACATTGGGTAGGAGGGATAAAACTAAGGATAATACTCTTACACCAATTTCACCAATAAGTATAGAAATTTAATATCCATAATCAACAATTCGTAGAGAATAATGGAAAATTATGGTGTAAAAATAAAAATTACATGCTTCAACCATCACGCATCAGAATTGGAGGGCACCTTGTCATAAGATTACATGTGAAAAATGGATAAGAAAATGGTTGAGGGTGGTTTCATTTTTATGATAATGTAAAGTATACCATGGATAAAACTAGAGTTTTACAGCTATATGAGTTTCCTTACGTTGGAAAATTTATAGAATTCATACAATGATTAGTGTCCCATGTGCATGAAGGGTACTTCTACTTCACGGCCAAATGAATGAGAATAAGTTTCATGATCATCAGTGATGTTACTAGGCTTATAAATAGTGGAAATTATTTGGGATTAGATCTATGTGATAATGATGAGATCGATAAACTTGGTGATATCTTGAAATACAAGAAGAGATATCATAATTTTCCAACCGTCAATATTAAAGATCTAGGGAAAAGGTTCCGACCTTCCTTGTCACCTCCAAACTTACAGCACAAAGAGATGGACATAAATTAATAATAAATTATTGTGCATAGTATACAATATGTCGAATGAAACGCACTACAAAATTACACAATCTGTTGCCAAAAGTATTGAACAAGAAACAAAATTCATGCACACACATGGAGGAAATTTTACTTAGGGCATGATTCTCCTTCTCATAGTACTCAATGAAATAGGTGTACCAAAAGGAGTGGGAAATCCATCCTGGAAGTATATAATGATGAATAAGTTGTCATTTGAGAGGTAGAAGGATTACATGGGCCCAACCATCCTTAAATGCATACAAATCCAAGTTGAATAAATGGATAAGGTATTTAATCAAAGCCTTTGAGGATGAGTGGAACATGCCTTGTTAATTCTCGAGTTAGATGGAGAAGGGATATTTTTAGTAATGCAACATTACTCTTACGCATTCTTCAAGATGAAGAGTGAATAACTATCTTCCTTAGCTAAGTTCCCCTTCACTTTCATTAAAAAAATGTGTGATCCATTAATTGGATCAAGGATGTGAAAATTATATAAATTGGTGTGTTTTTAATGGATGCACACACACACCTCCTCTTCACTAAATATGGGTATGCATATAGGAGCAAATAAATTAAAACAAATGAGATAGACATCCGCCAAATTGACTCACGAGAAACAATAGTAATAAAAAGACAAGAAATGATCTTATTATAATACTTAAAACTAAACAAAAGAGGACATGTCAGAATATTATCTTGAGGAGATAGATGAAGATATGCATGCACCAACGAAAAGAAAATAAATATTCCCAAGAGGCTAAATATAGTGAAGATGTTGAATTTTCCTCCCACAATATATAAATATGAACAAGAGGAATAAGAGGAACAAGAGCTATATCATTTCCCTCTTATAATAAGGACAATGAAAATAATGGACACTTGTAGAAACTTTTTCACCATCCTAGAATCAATCAACAATGCAGACCAAATGAAGGCTCAAAGAGAAACACTTACACCAAAATAAATGGAAGTTGACACTATGGTCAATAAAAATACGTCCATACCTTCAAGGAGGGAGAAAAGGGATAAACTAGTGTGCCAACATTTGTTACACCACCAAGGTCCCACTCTCCAAAGATAATTCTCACATGTATTGTGTTTGAACCGAAAGTAATTAAGATCATATTAACTTTAGCACTCGGGAAAACTCCACCTCCAACGACACCCCATAAATTATCAATGTTGAAGATGAGGGAAAAGAAAAGAAACTTGGGAAGAGGATAAAAATTATGAAGACGAGGAAACATGGGATGAGGAGGAAGAAGAGAACCTAGAAGAGGAATACATGACTAGTGAAGATTTTGAAGCTCAACAACGCCATAAAGAAAAAGAAAAAGGCATGGAGGAGGAAGAAGAAGAAGAAGGATATATAAAGAAAGATAAACACATGGAGCTGGATGAGAAGAAGGCATTAAATATCTTGTGCTTGATAAATCAAAAGGGGAAAAAGGAGGAAGAACTATTCTTTTGAACTTTATATAAAATATATAGTTTACATTACTAAGATAATGAAATCTCTCTCCATCACACTAGATGCATGTACCGATGATCCACAATTTAAGATCCCCATCTCAAGCCTACACAAAATATCTAAGGAATTCGTGAAAGGATTGGGATTTTCCTTCTGCTGACATGTTTTAAATGTCAAAAATATAGGCAAGTGATGCACTATTAAAATGGTAGGTGAGGAAATGCAACAAAACCTTGTGAACATTGTGAATAGTTGAGTATAGAGAGTAAGGGTTAAAGAGTTGGAAGAGAAACTCTAACAAACCAAGAATAAGTTATTTGTTCTCTTTAAAGAGTGTAAATAGTTTTTATAGAAGCATACATGTAATAATTTAAAGGCACTAAACTTATTTAAGTAGATCCTCACCTATGAGCCCAAGATTTTCAAAGGAGTACCACTTTGGAATAAGGGGGTGTCAAAAATTAGAAGTATTAGTTGTCTACTTCTTAAGAAGATAAAATTAGAGGATGACAACCACATTTAAAAAGCAAGATATAACAAGAAAAAGTGAGAGCTTTATGTGTTAAAAATTAAATATTGTTACAAACATTGCCACCAAACTAGAAAAAAAGTTGCACATATAGAAAATTTATTCATAGTGTATGTGAAATGAACTAAAATAAATTATGCATGTATACTTCGTAGTACAAAAACATAATGTTATGGGAATGTAGGTTTCTACCACTAACTCGATAAGGAAAGAAGGGATAAATTGTGCAATAATATTAAAATTTTGGAGGAAGAGACCAATACCAACAAAAAAATATCAAGCAATACCTAGGAGAATTGAGGAAACTAAATTCAAAAGAAGAAAGTGTGCTTGATATTGCAAATATAGAAGCAAAGTGAAAACCTTGTAAAAATTACAAGTTAAGGTGTAAGATCCCCAAAAGATGGTCAAGGATTTGAATTACCTAATCATGTGCATAGAAATAATGGGGTCCCTTTTATAAAAATACTTCAATCAATGTACGTCACAAGAAGATATATTGCGGCAAGAGGTGCCAAAAGTTTTGAAGAGGTGGATAAGGGTTACCTAAGGGTGGGTAGCTAGTTTAGTGCAGGGTAAATGTTTAGCCCAATTTTTAAAAAGGAATTATACATATATATATCCTTTTGGGTAAGTCCTTTGGACATGATTTTGGCATGCTTAACATTTTAAATGGTTGGAGATTATTTTGCATGTACCTATAGTAGTACATGGATATAATCCCACCCACGTAAGAATAGAAGATAAAGACAAAGAGATGGGTGCACAAAAAGTAGGAAGTACATGTAAAGGTTGGATGATACATGAAGGATAATATTATTGGTGCAAATCGAATCGGGAGTCAACTAAAGTTAACTAAATATTATAGTACATGCATGGCAAGGAAACATAAGTAGCACACTATTATCCCGTGAAATTGACAAGGGCAATTTGCAGGTAACTATACCAAAATTCTGTTTTGACCCTAAGGAAGTTTGACAACGTTCGAAAGTGCCCAAAACTCCCTTTCAAAAATCAGGTCCCAATTCTATTATGTGGACTTAGCCATTTTAGAAATATCCTTCGGTGCACAAATCATCATGTTGACGTAATTAAAGATGCACCCTTTAACATAGGGAACGATTATTCACATGTCGACATCGAAGTATCATTGCACCAACCTTTAAAATCCTTCGGCACAAAAAAGCGGCGTGTTGACACTCTCAAAACTATGCCCTTTCAATCGAGCGCCATTTCATTTGTGTCGACACCCCAAAATTTGTGCCCCCTTTGTCCTTTGGCACCGAGATCATTATGTCAACATCTAGAAATGTGCACCAAGCATTTTCTAAGTGCTAAAAATTTCGTGTCGACGTCAATTAAATTACGCTAAGGCACATTTTTCCTCGTGTCGACGCTCTGGAAATCACGCCAAAAAGTTGGTGAGGTCATAAATGCTAATTTTTTCTATAAATATGAACCTACCACATGTCATTTTCACGAATTAAAAATTGTGAAAGGTATTTTCTCTGCGCATGTCAGCCATCCCTGTCAGCCCTCGCATGTCATTTTCAAGCCTATGGACCCCGCATCTTTCTTCATCTTTTATAAATCCAGTGAGTGGCTCCTCTCCCATTTGTGGTTTTCATGTTGTTGTGTTGAATGTTAGGCCTTGTATTAAATAAATAAAATTTAAAGAACACATTCAAGGCCCATAACTTCCCAGTTGAAACCCTCTTTCCCTCTCCTTCCAGATCTGCAAATCTGGAAGGGCTTTGCCACTGAAGTAAACAAAAAAATCCATTTGTATTTGCTTGCTACCTTACCAACAAACGCCTCTTTCTTGCCATCAAATCCAAATCCAAATCAAGATAGTGATAAAAATAAATTTGTAGCAAGTTGTTAACTGTTGTCCTTTGGCACCATTTTCAGTGATGTTACGAGCTCAGAAAGTGCGCCAAACAAATAATGCACATTGTTTTTCCCTGCAACTTCTTCCAAAGTTGCGCCTTGGCGCACTTTACCCTCTTGCAACATAACCTTTGTTCACGCCTAGCCAAAGAACACTTACCATATTTTCATGAGGCGCAGGCACAACTTCCACAACATCAACATGAAATGTTGTATGCTACAAATCCACGCCCTATGCTTCTCCCTTTGGCGCTGCAATATGTCATGTAATGCCTCCCAAAATTGTGCCTTTTCTAACTTGCCACAACTTTCGTCATGTTGACACTTTCCTAATTGTGCTTTACCCTTGGCGCAAAATTTGTATGTTGACACCCTAGAAAGTGTGCCTAGTAATAAAAGCTCATATAGCTTGCTATAAGCTTGCGCCTTGCGCCCTGAGGCTTAAAATTGCTCGTTCTTCCTTCTGCAAGCTGAACCTAACTATTTTCTCACACATTCTAAGGTGTTTTGTTGTTCTTCAAACTTCCATTATGGATAACATGATGGTTGACATGGCTCTTCTATGTTGGACCTTCTTGATTCTTCTTGCAGAACAACAACATCCATCCTCAAGCTCACATATGTCTTCATCAAGCAAGAAACCAGCTAAAGCTAAAGCTAAAAAATCAGAGCAAGAAATGAAGTATAAGTACTAGAGAGTCAAGATGCCTGACTCATATGCAGAGAGTGACCTTGACATCAGAGATTCTGAGCTGGGTCATATTGACATGGATGATTTATGGGCAAGGACCACCCAGGAAAGCAGTGGCCCATGGATGAACAAATTAGTAGGCAGTGGACTGCACTTTGCAGCTGGGATTCTAGTGAGTTCCGTAAATAATGAGTTTATCATGTTGGTTTCCAGATGCTATAACAAGGACACTAGATGTTTCGAGAACAAATAACAACAAACAATCATAAACCTCATGACTCATCACTTTGAGATGATCCTGGGCATTCCTCGTCACAGAAATATGTCGAGATAAGTATTGAAGATTTCAAGAAAGCATGGGATGATAATGAAGATCAATGCATGCAGATGATGAATTAACTCTACTTGAAGAACAAGAAGTCAGTGTCTAGATGGCCACAAACCATCCACTGAAGTGATTTTAACGAAGAATTGAGTGATACAATCACATTCTTGAGTAGATTATTTGGGCTCCCTGATGCCCATCATTTCCATAAATGGATGCTAAGATACCTGGAGAGCATGAACAAGAACGCACCTAATCAATGCTTGCTGGGGTGAAATCATCAGTGACACCATCTCACAAAGCAACTTCAACAAATTCTAACAACTGGGAAGTTCTACATGAATTCCTACGTTGTATACGTTGTCATGCGTCGTAAAGGGATTTGAAGGGTTAGCTTGAAATGGGAATGACCCCAAGTCAAGATATAGGAGTGTTACCCAGAGCTAAGGCTAGAATCCAACATCTCCCGGTTCTCCAAAATAAATGATGCCTTCTTCTATGAGGTATTCTATCTATTGAGACCAAACATGAAAAAAAGTCAAACAATCCCGAGTGTGATTGATTGTTGCTAAAAATAAATGGGGAGCGTTGTTCACACAATTCCCCACATTCACATACCTCAGAGCTATGAATTTTGAGGGAGAACCAACAAAGCTGCCAAGGTTTACGGGCCCAAAGCTAGTCCTCCTAGAACTATCAAGGCAGTTAATCACTTATCATGAAAATTGCATGAAGAGAAAGAAAGGAGGAACTCCATTTCCCCTTACAGTTGGCCGATACACCTACCCTACACTTGCTAAAGCACATGAGATTTATGTTGAGCTAGAGTCGTTGAATGAATCAAGCAAAAATTCCAAAGCGAGGCCTGACCTTTGATCGTCGGAGTTGCCTCACGAAGGCAAAAATTGATCCCATCCATGTTCCCGAGATCGAGGACATTAGGATAGACCTAACTCATGAGATAAACATTAGGAAAAAGGATCACTCCCAGCTGGCTCTGGAGGAGATCATCCACTATGGCATTTCCATTGTCCCAAAGAAATTCAAAGAGACTGATCAAAAAATTGATCAGGTTTACATTGACACAGATGAGGACAACTGGTTATTTGTAGAGATCAAAAAAGCAAAAGTGCCAAAGACCATTCACGAAAGGGTTAAACCCACATTGCAGCACACTAAACATTGGTGCAATCAGAATGGCCTTACATACCTTAGAGTTGACTTCACTACTTCTTCCTCAGGCTGTGCACCTCCAAGGCCAGACCATGTGTCAAAAGGAAAAGGGAAGGACAAGGAGGGCGAACCAAGCAGACAAGAAGAAACTCCTAAAACTTGTCCTCCTTCCGAGAAGCAAGTACTCGATCCGGTATCTCCAGATGAAGAAGGAATAGTAGATGTTTCAATAGATACATCCACCTAGGATGTTATCACAACCGCAACTCTGACTCCAGAGGTACCCAAAATTCCTTCTTCCATTTCTTCTCCCCTCATGTCATTCAAGCATCTATCCCTATGGATGTGTCTTCTTCTCTCCCTTCGCCCTTCCATCTCCCACCTCTTCCATCTTCTCCTCTCTTGCGGATTTGCCACCCCATGTTTCCTCAATCCTAATGACGATCCCTCCCATTTCCACGTCCTTCTCCTCCCCGTTAGTAACTCTAGGCCCCATAAGCAGTGGTACGTTGGACTCCTTGTCAATGCCACCACCGAGTGTTTCAACACACTTTCCTGAGGCCTCTACAGCTTGCTCCCCCTCTCACTCCCACTTATTCTTCTTCCTCCACTCCCACTCCCATAAGTCCCGGTTGGATTTTCGACCATCCGAGCCAAAGATAAGAGGAAAGTTCCCATTACGGCCATGGATTTATATGTTATTCTGAAGAATGGAACCAAGAAGCAGAAAATGATAACTCACTTTTCTAAAGGCACTTCAAGGGAGAGAGTCACGGAGATAGCTTACCTAGATCCCACCAAGAGAAAATAATATCTATCTCCCACAGACTTCACAGTGACTCAAGTCACGATGGGGACCTCGTTTGAAATCCTACAAGGGGAAGCCTTGTCCACTGTAGATGCTCTCTACAAGAAGCTCTAAGAGGAAAAAGAGGAGAAAAGGATACTCAAAGAACAAAACAAACATCTCCTACAAGCATTGCAGAAAATGGGCAAAACTCCTCCTGTGACTGCCGCCGAACCCATTTAAGTTCTCAGTCAGGAGAAAATAAATGAATATGTTAAGATTGGTGAACAAGGTGCAGCAATATCATCCTAGATCGAGCGGATCCTTAGAGATGGTAAGGAAATGCTTGGGAAATTCACATTGCTCTATCAAGATATAACTCAAGAAAATAAGGAGCTACAAGCAGTAGCAAGTGCCCTATCCAAAGAGTTGGATAACGCCAAGTTACAACATGAAACGTTCCAAGCAATGGTTAACTACTCAGCTGACGACCTATTGAAGGTTGGCGTTATCAATCACCCGCGTGCACATAATAAGGATCTCATTGCATTAGATTACCAGGTTGATCAAATGGAATATATCTTGGAGAGAATCGATAAAATCAAAGATGAAGCCCTAGACGCACGACGATATAACATGGAGTGACGATACAAAAATGTCTCCAGGGATGCTCAATGAATCATATAACTTGAGGGAAGTAGATGATACATTCCAGCACTTCAAGGCTATAGTCACTCAAGGTTTGGCACCATAGGTCACTTTCGACCAAGAGTCAATCAATAACCTCTTGGCCTACCGCGATTTCATTGGCTTTTAATCGATGCATGCGAAACTTTACCGAGTTACCTGACAAGCTCAAGAATGAGAAAGAAACTTGTGAAGTCATTCACGACCATTTTGATGGTCATGATCATGATCAACTTCAAGTAATGATCAGTAAGTTTGTAGAATATCGAACACAGTGTCACATCGACTCTCATGATTAGAAGCAAGACACCAAGTTCGAGCAGAGGGATGATGAGGAGTAGTTTCTCCTCTCGTGTATGCGTTGATCATTTTTGTAAAATATTTAAAAAATCATGGTTGCATATATGATGACCTCATCCATGTTGCACCATGTGATGTTGTCATCCAAAAACTTGCCCAAGTCAACTATTGACTTTTTAGATATTTTAGATATCTTGTAAGATATTTTGTAAGTAGTGGGTTGGCTTTTGTCTTCTTTCCTCCTCTTCTTCTATAAATACTATAATACTTGTTGTATTTAAGGGTGGACATTTTTGTATAAAAGAGAAGTGAGGAGAGAAAGACTTTGTGTTTTCTTATAACAAAAGAAATATTAATGTTCGACTTTGTGCTTAATGTATGTGTTATTTGCATCGATCTTTCTTAAGTTAGATCTATGTTTTTATTCTGTTGGATTCATTCCTACTATTGGCATCTGTTCATCAGTATTGCTTTAATTGTTTATGCAAGTAAGTTTGGCTCTGTTTACTACCAGCCCAAAGCATAAACCTTCTGACCTTTCCATCTTGGAATTCATTTCTTTTCTTCCTTCAGATCTATCCTCCTCTGTTCCTTCCTTCCTACCTTTTTGTTTGTTGTTGGAACTACCTCTACTAGGATGAGATCCCAAACCCCCTGAAGTTAGAATAGTGTAGATTTGCACAGATTCCTGCTTGA
This sequence comes from Taxus wallichiana var. yunnanensis, assembly GCA_018340775.1. NCBI lineage: Eukaryota > Viridiplantae > Streptophyta > Pinopsida > Cupressales > Taxaceae > Taxus > Taxus wallichiana. The sequence continues at coordinate 579,101,402 of CM031242.1, forward strand.
TAGATTAGTAATAAACCAGTTTCACTTTGCTGTCTCAAAGAGGGGCTATGCCATGCACACACCTGTTGGCTTTTTCCCCATGACCGCCTAATTGTGAGCTTTTGCACCAACATTTTTGGTGACTCTCCTGGGATCAAACTAAGGAAATAACTAAAAAACTATAAAAATCACTACTAGATTGCAAATTTTAACCCTTTGTTAAAAATCAAAAATTTTGCATAAGTGATCAAAACTGAAAATTTCCTTATAAAGATCCATAGATCTAGTCCAGATAGAAACTTTTAGTTCGCTGAGTTTTTATAAGAACTTATATTTTAGTAGATCTGAGATTCGACATTTTATGTTATTTTCAAAACCTTACAAAATTCAAGTCAAAGATCTGAAAATCAGCCTACTAAATTGACCCAATTTTTATCCTTATTAATCTTTGTCAGAAAACCGCAATTGGTTGTTATTAAAAAAGGGTAAAATTAAATATTAAAAAAGTACATGCTGCTGATTTTTACCAGAAAAATCAGAAAATCAGCAAGTATAAACAAAAAAATATTGTTATAAATCTACTCTTAATTGTTACAGATCTGAACGGATACACTGATGGGTGAACCATTTACTCACAACAGAAGAGCTCATGGAGAAGTTGATCCAATTTTTGATCTACTTCGAAGGCACAATTTCAATATCACTCCAACATGATTCACATCACTAAGCTCAGTGGATCGATCGAAAGAAGTGCCTCGCCTCCACGAAAGAGCCGGATTTCACAGGGTGCCTCGACATCAACTTGTAATGCTCTTTTGCTAAGTGGAACCACACTCCTTGCTCATGTTTTTTCCCTACTTTTCAAATGGTAGCAAATCTACCTGTACCATGGGGAAACACCATGGGTCCTCTAGCACTACCACATCCAATCAACCCCCTCCCTCACGAAATCACAAAAATTTCCTGAAATTTGATGGGAGCGGAAATCAAAGCACAGACGCGCATATAGCTACGTTTATTATGTCATGCAAAGCATTCTAAACATGACTCATGAGGACGATCGCACGTCTCTTTCTCGGAGACCTTGCGAGGGCAAGCAGCAGAATGGTTCCAGCATTTACTAGCCGGATCCATCACCAATGGGCCACATTGTGGACTGCTTTTGAAGACAAATACAAACCTTCAGAAGATGCATTTGCATTATTGTCGCAAATCACTCACATGAAGAAGGAGACCAACGAAACCATGCACAATTTTATCACCCGATTCAATTCATCGATCAATTGTGTATCACTTGCCATGATGCCAACATTAGAAAATCGAAGTGTTTCTTCTTGAACGCTATGAGTTCTTACTTTTATAGGAACAGATACCCACCTTGGCCCTTGCTCAAGCTATGGCCATTCGGATAGAAGACAACCTTCTTATATCCGGTGAGTTAAGAAGAGAGTCGTCAAAATCAAAGGCTTCAACTTCTTCTTAGGCTACCTCATCAGATCCAGCATTCCAGAAGATGGCGAATTACTTGCTCTCATTAAAGAAGCCATTGACTCAAACATCGTCTACTACTCCATACCGGGACATCCAACAGAGGAACTTCACTCCCAACAATGCCCCCAAAAGGCTGTGTTTACTTGCCTTGCTTCCCCAAGGTTAGCAATTGAAGCCCCTCCGGTTAATGCTTGATTGAAATTGAAGAAGATGATCCAAATTATGAAGAACCTTCATCACAAGGCGAAGATGATCAAGATGTCGGTGAACCGATTGGCGACTCTACTATTGGGTATATGGAATTTAAAGATGAGGAATCTGATGAAGAAGAAGGTACCCAAGGGTATGCGAGCGGACAATCATACGCATTTTTCACTCACTCGCAAGGAAAAGAAGCAAAGGTTGCTGCTAAAAAACAAAAGGAAAAGGCTGTGGTAACTCCTCCTCCAACGATCGTTAAAAGAGGTAATCCCCTTCCTACTCAACCTCCTATTAAACCTTTTGTAAAGAAATCTTTTCCTCTTGTTTCTCCTCCAATTCAACCTTCCTCCAGTCCCATAAAGACCAAGTAATCCTCCTCCACAAATGCAAAATGAAGGACTCATTCCTTCATTAGCGCAACCCTTGGTCGCATTCGATATAATTGATCACGCCAAAAAGACCAAGATCCAGATGTCTGAAGTTGAGTACCTTCAATCCAACCTAGAGCAGCTTATAAGATTAACTAAGTATATCCAAAGCCAGGTTGTCATCCCTCCTCCTATTTCCCCAAAAGGAATTCTTCCCATTCCTCCTACATCTCACGTAAACATTTCCTCGACTTCCACATCGGGGAAAATTAAACCTTTTTACCTATCTCTCCTTATCAATGGTCATAAACTAACTATATAATTGATTCTGGAGCTTCTGATAATGTTATGCCAACAAAGGTCACCCATGCTTTGGGCCTCACACTTACCAAACCTTTTGGCAAATGCTACTCCATGGAAACCAAACAGTACCATTGATTGGTCAGATCAAGGATGCGCAGTTTACATTCGCAGCATTTCCTGAGAAAAGGGTAAAAATGAATATTCTCGTAGTTGATATTCTAGTAGCATACGGGATATTGCTAGGGAGGATCTTTTGTAAAGAAGTTGGTGGGGAAATTCATATGGACTGGTCCAAAGCCAAGATTCCTATCAAAGGGGTGATGTAGACGTTGGAACCAGAATCACAAAAGAAATATCTAGTCACCAACTCCGATGACCCTAAAGCTCATATTCTTTTTGAATCATCAGGGATGGGAAACTATTTCTTGTCCACCAATTCAGATAGAATGGACGTTCTCGTCCAAAAATAGGATCTCAACAAAGTATGGACATTTCAGTTTGATGGCAGTTGTGCGATAAGCGGATGCAGTGTTGGGGCTGTTCTAATATCTCCTTAAGAGGAGATTTTCCCTTTTTCTTTCAAGTTGCAGTTCTTCAACACAAATAATACTGTCGAGTATGAATCCTTGTTACTTGGCATGCAAGATGCAAAAGAGAAAGGAATCAAGAATCTAAAAGCGCAAGGTTATGCTGAGCTAATTGTCAATCAGGTAAGAGGGGTATACTAAGTAAAGAATGACCAGCTTAGACACTACCGCAATGCCGTATGGGATAGCATCGAAGAGTTTGACGCTTTCTCAATCAAAGCAGTTCCACGAGCCCAAAATGACATGGCTGATTCATTGGCCATCTCAGCCTCTCTCATGTTCCCTCACCCAGGGTTAAAAATAGATACATATACCATTGAGGTAGTTTTTTTCTCAAGTGTGCCAGATAATTCATAGCACTGGCAAGTGTTCAATGATGACAACCAACTTATCACTTTTTGGAGAAAGCTGACAATTTCAAAGAACTTCATTTTGATGGATCAACTTCTACGTGTCGTGAGTCTCTCACCGGTCAAGCACATGAATCTGAAAAAGACACAGTGATACACTCAAAGGAAATAAGATTCCGAAAGGTTTGGTTTCCTTAGAATGATTATTTGATAATCATGACCGTTTTGTCAAGAAAAAGTGACAGGATGATCCTTCCTCTTCTCCGAGAAATTGAATCCGTCAATCTAGGTACTGCGGAACATCCTTGTTCCATGAATATCGGGAAGTGTTGTACGCCTAAGGAAAAGTGAAAATTCGTTAAGTTGCTGAAAAATTACATGGATGTGTTAGCATGGTCTTATGCTGATCTAAATTCTTTCAAGCCAAAGGACATTCAACATGACATTCCACTCAAGGACGATGTCAAACCTTTTCGTCAAAAGCAAAGGCATTAGAGCCCCAAAATCTCAGGTACCATCCAGGCTGAAATTCAAAAGATGCTGGACGTAAGAATTATTTTTCCAATTCATCATAGTACCTGGGTTGCAAATATTGTTCCTATGCGGAAGAAGAATGGTGAGATACGCATATGCGTGGACTTTCACAACTTGAACCAATCATCCTTAAAAGATAACTATCAATCTGCGATAATGGATCAAGTACTACAGAAGTAACCGGTTTAGAAATGTTGTCTATACTTGATGGTTTTTCAGGTTACAATCAAATTCAATTCACACCTGAAGATCAGTTCAAAATAGCATTCACCACTCCTTGGGGTACCTTCGCCTACAGCAAAATGCCATTCAGTTTGATCAACGTTGATGCCACCTTCTAACGAGTAATGGAATTTTCTTTCAAAGGTATGATGGGAAAATTCATCACAGTTTACCTAGATGACCTGACCGTGTTCTCCAAAAGATGAAGTGATCACTGCAATCTTTTGGAACAAGTCTTGATCAGATGCTGAGAGCATGGGATTTCGCTAAATCCCAAGAATTCAGTTTTTGGGGTCACTGAAGGAAAGATGCTAGGACATGTCGTCAGCAGAGAAGGAACTAAGATAGATGTCGAAAGGGTCAAGGCTATTCAGAGCCTTACTTTTCCTACAAGCAAGACTAGTGTTCACTCTTTCTTTGGAAAGGTAAATTTTCTTAGACGCTTTGTTCCTAATTTTGCTGAGAAGACTCGTCATATATCTAATATGATGAAAGGGTCCCAAACATTCCAATGGAGTGACGAAGGTAGGACATCATTCGAAGACATAAAAACCTCCATCGCTCACGCTCCTATTCTAGTGTGTCTTGACTTCAACAAAGACTTCATCATGTATAGTTATGCGTCTGCACATACTGTATCACTATCTTGATGCAAAAGAACTCCAAGGATATTGAATCCCGATTGCTTTCATGATCTCTCCTCTTAAGCCTCATGAACTGAAGATGTCACAATTGGAAAAGCATGCATTTTCCATGGTAAAAGCAGTCAAAAATTTCTGCTACTATATTCTGAATTCTCATATAGTAGTGTTGGTTCTGACACATGGCTATTAAGTCTATCCTGACTCAATAGGAGTTAGGGAGCTTACAAGGGAATTGGATCGCAAAGGTCCAAGAATATGATCTAGACATCAAACTAACCAAGTTGGTAAGAGGTAAGGGCATGTGTCAGCTAATGGCTGAAAATAAAGACTCAGAGGTACTTGAAGAGAAAGTTGATCACGTTGATGGAGAACAAAATGAATTGGAGAAAGTGGATTCTTTGCCCATGGTTTTGTTTTTCGCAACCAATGACGAATGGTATTCTGATATCATGTTCTTTCTCACCTATGGCAAATGCCCAACTCACCTAACTACAAAGGAAAAGTGAACGGTGAAGCTCAGAGCTGCAAGATATGTCATATGGGATGATGGATTGAACAAACGTGGAATTGATGCAGGCGTTTTTCTACGATGTGTTGATAAGCCGTAGCAGTAAAATTGTTGGAGAGTTTTCACGACTCAACCTGCAGTGGTCACTTCTCCTCATCAGTGACAACACATAAAATCATTCAGGTCAGGTACTACTAGCTGACACTATTTCAAGATGCAGCCACCTAGGTAGCGAAATGTGAACTTTGCTAACAGTTCGTTGGTAAACCAAAGCTGGCTGCATTTCCCCTCAGGCATGTCATCATTGATGAACCATTCAGATAATGGGGAATTGATTTCATTGGAGAACTCAATCCTCAATCGAGTGCTAGACATAGTTACGTCCTAACAGCAACGGATTACTTCACAAAATGGGTGGAGGCCATACCTATCAAGCATGCCACTTCTGAAGTTGTTTGCAACTTCATCAAAGAGAATATTATTGTGATATTTGGCATTCCACACAAAATCGTTGTTGATAATGCTTCCAAATTCTCTTCACGGGAAGTAATTGGGTTTTTTTATGGATACAGAATAACCTTGGCTCATGCTTTTGATTATTATCTTCAGGAAATGGTCAGGCAGAATCCAACAATAAGAACTTGGTAACTATCATACGGAAGCTAGTTGATGAAAACCAGCGGTCCTGGCACAAATCATTGTATGATGCTTTGTGGGCAGATCGTATCACTCCAAAGAGGTCTCTCAACATGTCACCTTTCCAGGTGTTGTATGGGATCATTGCTAAAATCCCTATCTTCGCAGTAACTTTTCGCTCGTGCTTGGCTCGAGCAATTGAAGATGAAACTTTTTAGAATTTTCTTGAAAAGAGGATTATGTACTTGACAGAACTTGAAGAAAAGTGAGTGAAAGTGCTCGATAAGATTACTAAACATCATAATCAAGTTAATAGGTTGTTTGACAAGAAAGCTAAGTAGAGAGATTTCCAAGTGGGAGATCTTGTTCTTTTGTGGGACAAACGAAGAGAACCGAAATGTATGCACGGGAAGTTTGACTCTCTTTGGAGAGGGACATACAAAATCAAGTAGCTCAACGGAGAGAATAGTTTCTATCTCTCATATCTGGACAGAACCAAGCTCCCGCTTCCCTATAGCGGGTAGCACCTGAAGATCTTTAGGAAGTCGAGCTTGCTCTCTTCTTTGTATAGTTTTCTTGTTTGTTTTCTTTCACTTTCGTTGTGTATTTACTTTCGTTGTGTGTTTTCTTTTTGTTGTTGTGTGTTCCCTTCCTTTTTCTTTTTCACCACCCTTGTTTTTAACTCTCGTAACCTAATAGATAGGCACATAAAAATCTGGGATTCTCTACCCTTAAGTTTCACTTAAAGATAGTCCCCGGAAAGAGCTAGTTGTTATCCTGCGAAATTGACAAGGGAAATTTGTAGATAACTATACCAAAAAAATTTGTTTTGACCCCTAAGGAAGTTCGACAATGTTTGAAAGTTCCCAAAACTCCCTTTCGAAAATCAGGTCCCAATTTTGTTATGGGGACTTAGCCATTTTTAGAAATATCCTTTAATGGACAAATCATCGTGTTGACATAATTAAAGATACGCCCTTTAACATAGGGCATGATTATTTGCATGTCGACATTAGAAGCATTGTGCCCACCTTTAAAATCCTTCGGCGTAAAAAGTGGTGTGTCGACACTCTCAAAATTGCGCCCTTTAAACTTAGCGCCATTTCATTCGTGTCGACACCCCAAAATTTGTCCCCTTTATCCTTTGGCACCGAGATCATTATGTCAACATCAAAAATGTGTGCCAAGCATTTTCTAAGTGTTGAAAATGTCATGTCGACGTCAATAAAATTGTGCTAAGGCACGTTTTTCCTCATGTCGACACTCTGGAAATCGCACCAAAAAAGTTGGTGAGGTCATAAATGCAAATTTTTCTATAAATATGAACCTGTCACATGTCATTTTCACGAATTAAAAATTGTGAAAGGTATTTTCTCTGCACGTGTCAGCCCTCACATGCCGTTTTTGAGCCTTGGACCCTAGATCTTTCTTCGTCTTTTATAAATCCGGGTGAGTGGCTCCTCTCCCATTTGTGGTTTTCATGTTGTTATGTTGAATGTTAGGCCTTGTATTAAATAAATAAAATTTAAAGAACACATTCAAGGCCCACAACTTCCCAGCTGAAATCCTCTTTCCCTCTCCCTCCAGATCTGCAAATTTGGAAGGGCTCTACCACTAAAGTAAGCCAAAAACCCATTTCTATTTGCTTGCTACCTTACCAAAAAATGCCTCTTTCTTGCCATCAAATCCAAATCCAAATCAAGATAGTGATAAAAAAAAATTTACAGCAAGTTGTTAACTGTTGTCCTTTGGCGCCATTTTCAGTGATGTTACGAGATCGAAAGTGTGCAAAACAAATAGGGTACACTATTTTTCCCTGCAACCTCTTCCAAAGTTGCGCCTTGATGCACTTTATCCTCTTACAACATAACTTTTTTTCATGCCTAGCCAAAGAACACTTACCATATTTGCATGAGGCGTGGGCACAACTTCCACAACATCAACATGAAATGTTGTATGCTACAAATCCGCGCGCCGCTGCGCTTCTCCCTTTAGCGCTGAAATGCCATGTAACGCCTTCCAAAACCGCACCTTTTCTAACTTGGTGAAACTTTCGTCATGTTGACACTTTCCTAATTGCGCTTTACCCTGGCGCAAAAATTGGTATGTTGACACCCCAGAAAGTGTGCCTAGCAATAAAAAGCTCCTGCAGCCTACTATAAGCTTGCGCCTTACGCCCTAAGGCTTAAAATTGCTTGTTCTTCTTTTCGCAAGTTGAACCGAACTACTTTCTCACACATGCTAAGGTGTTATGTTGTTCTTAAAACTCCCATTATGGATAACATGACGGTTGACATGGCTCTTCTGTGTTGGACCTTCTTGATTCTTCTTGCAGAACAACAACATCTGTCCTCGAGCTCACATATGTCTTCATCAAGCAAGAAACCAGCTAAAGCTAAAGCTAAACAATCAAAACAAGAAATGAAGTACAAGTACCAGAGAGTCAGAATGCCTGACTCATATGCAGAGAGTGACCTTGACATCAAAGACTCTGAGCTGGGTCATATTGACATGGATGATTTTTGGGCAAGGACCACCAAGGCAAGCAGTGGCCCATGGATGAACAAATTAGTAGGCAGTGGATTGCACTTTGCAGTTGTGCTTCCGATGAGTGTCGTAGATAATGAGTTTATCGTGTTGGTTTCCAGATGCTATAACAAGGACACTAGATGTGTCAAGAACAAAGAACAACAGACAATCATAAACCTCACAGCTCGTCACTTCGAGATGATCCTGGGCATTCCTCATCACATGCAATATGTGGAGATAAGTATTGAAGACTACAAGAAAGCATGGGATGATAATGAAGATAAATGCATATAGATGATGAATGAACTCTACCTATGAAGAACAAGAATTTAGTGTCTAGATGGCCACAAACCATCCACCGAAGTGATTTTCACGAAGAATTGAGTGATACCATCACATTCTTGAGTAGATTATTCGAGCTCCCTGATGCCCATCATTTCCATAAATGGATGTTGAGATACCTGGAGAACATGAACAATAATGCACTTGATCAATGCTTTGGTGGGGTGAAATCATCAGTGACACCATCTCACAAAGAACTTCAACAAGTTCTAACAACTAGGAAGTTCTACATGAATTCCTACGTTGTATACACTGTTGCGTCAGAAAGAGATTTCGCAGGGTTAGCTCGAAATGGGGTATGGCCCCAAGTCAAGATATACGAGTTCTACCCAGAGCTAAGGCTCGAAGCTAGCATCTCCCAGTTCTCCAAAATAAATGATGCCTTCTTCTATGAGGTATTTTGTTTGTTGAGACCAAACATGAGACAAATTTAAACCAGCCCGAGTGTGATTTGCTATAAAGAAATGGGGAGAATTGTTCACACAATTCCCCACATTCACATACCTCAGAGCTATGAATTTCGAGGGAGAACCAATGAAGCTACCAAGGTTTACGGGCCCGAAGCTGGTCCTCCTAGAACTATCAAGGCAGTTAATCACTTATCATGAAAAGTGCATGAAGAGAAAGAAAGGAGGAACTCCATTCCCCCTTACAGTTGGTTGATACACCTGCCCTACACTTGCTAAAGCATGGGAGATGTATGCTAAGCTAGAGTTGTTGAATTTGAAGCACAACTTCCCAGCAAGGCCGACCTTCGACTACCGGAGTTGCCTCCCAAAGGAAAAAATTGATCCCATCCATGTTCCCGAGATCGAGGACATTTGGATAGACCTAACTCATGAGATAGACATTAGGTGAAAGGATCACTCCCACGGTGGCTCTAGAGGAGATCATCCACTATGGCATTGCCATTGTCCCAAAGAAATTCAAAGAGACTGATCAAGAAATTGATCAGGTTTACATTGACACAGATGGGGACAACTGGCCATTCGCAGAGATCGACAGAGCAAAAGTGCCAAAGACCATTCAAGAAAGGGTTAAACCCACATTGCAGTGCACCGAACATTGGTGCAATCAAAATGGCCTTACATACCTTGGAGTTGACTTCACTACTTCTCCTCAGGCCGTGCACCTCCAAGGCCGGACTATGTGTCGAAAGGAAAAGGGAAGGACAAGGAGGGCGAACCAAGCAGACAAGAAGAAACTCCTGAAAGCCTTCCTCCTTCTTCGAGAAGTGAATAGTCGATCTAGTATCTCCAGATGAAGAAGGAATAGCAGATGTTTCAATGGATACATCCACCCGGGATGTTATCACAACTATAACTCCGAGAGGTAACCAGCATTCCTTCTTACATTTTCTTCTCCTCCCCGCCATTCAAGCATCTATCCCTATGGATGTGTCTTCTCCTCTCCCTTCCTCCCTTCCATCTCCCACCTCTTCCATCTTCTCCTCTCTTGCGGATCTGTCACCCAATGTTTCCTCAATCCTAATGACGATCCCTTCTATTTCCACATCCTTCTCCTCCCCGTTAGTAACTCCAGGCCCCATAAGCAGCGGTATGTTGGACTCCTTATCAATGCCACCACTAAGTGTTTCAACACACTTCCCTGAGGCCTCTACAGTTGCTCCCCCTCTCACTCTTGTTTCTTCTTCTTCCTCCGCTCCCACTCCCATAAGTCCTGGTTGGATTTCTAACCATCTGAGCCAACATAAGAGGAAAGTTCCCATTGCAGCCATGGATTTCTCCATTATTCCGAAGAAGGGAACCAAGAAGCAGAAAGTGATAACTCGCTTTTCTAAAGGCACTTCAAGGGAGAGAGTCATGGAGATAGCTTACCTAGATCCCACCAAGAGAAAATAATATCTATCTCCCACAGACTTCATAGTGACTCAAGTCACAATGGGGACCTCGTCTGAAATCCTACAAGGGGAATCCTTGTCCACTGTAGATGCTCTCTACAAGAAGCTCTAAGAGGCAAAAGAGGAGAAAAGGATACTCAAAGAACAAAACAAACATCTCCTACAAGCATTGTAGAAAATGGGAAACGCTCCTCTTGTGACTGCCGTTGAACCCATTCAAGTTCTCAGTCAGGAGAAAATAAATGAATATGTTAAGATTGGTGAGCAAGGCACAGCAGTATCATCCTAGATCGAGTGGATCCTCAGAGATGGCAAGGAAATGCTTGGGAAATTCACATTTCTCTATCAGGATATAACCAAGCAAATAAGGAGCTATAAGCAGTAGCAAGTGCCTTATCCGAAGAGTTGGATAATGCCAGGTTGCAGCATGAAACATTCCAAGCAATGGTTAACTACTTAGCTGATGACCTATTGAAGGTCGGCATTATCAATCACCCACATGCACATAATAAGGCTCTCATTGCATCAGATTACCGAGTTGATTAGATGGAATATATCTTGAGAGAATCGATAAAATCAAAGATGAAGCCCTAGATGCATGATATAACATGGAGTAGATAGTTACAAAAATGTCTCCAGGGATGCTCAGTGAATTGTATAACTTGAGGGAAGTAGATGATACATTCCAGCATTTCAAGGCTATCGTCACTCAAGGTTTGGCACCAGAGGTCACTTTCGACCGAGAGTCAATCAATAACCTCTTGGCTGCCGTGATTTCATTAGATTTTTAATCGATGCATGTGAAAAATTTTCCAAGTTACCTGACAAGCTCAAGAATGAGAAAGAAACTTGCGAAGTCATTCGCGACCATTTTAATGGTCATGACCATGATCAACTTCAAGTAATGATCAGAAAGTTTAGAATATCGAGCACAGTGTCACATCAACTCTCCTGATCAAAAGCAAGACACCAAGTTTGAGCAGAGGGATGATGAGGAGTAGTTTCTCCTCGTGTATGCGTTGATCATTTTTGTAAAATATTTAAAAATCATGTTGGCATATATGATGACCTCATCCATGTTGCACCATGTGATGTTGTCATCCAAAAACTTGCCCAAGTCAAATGTTGACTTTTTAGATATTTTAGCTATTTTCTAAATATCTTGTAATATATTTTGTAAGTAGTGGGTTGATTTTTGTCTTCTTTCCTCCTCTTGTTCTATAAATACTAGAATACTTGTTGTATTCAAGGGGTGGACATTTTTTGTATAAAAAGAGAAGTGAGGAGAGAAAGACTTTGTGTTTTCTTGTAACAAAAGAAATATTAATGTTAGACTTTGTGCTTAATGTATGTGTTATTTGCATCAGATCTTTCTTAAGTTAGATCTATGTTTTTATTTTGTTGGATTCATTCCTACTATTGTCATATGTTCATCAGTATTGCTTTAATTGTTTATGCAAGTAAGTTTGGCTCTATTTACTACCAGCCCAAAGCATAGACCTTCTGACCTTTCCATCTTGGAATCCATTTCTTTTCTTCCTTCAGATCTATCCTCCTTCGTTCCTTCCTTCCCACCTTTCTATTCGTTGTTGGAACTACCACTACTGGGATGAGATCCCAAACCCCCGAAGATATAATAGTGTAGATTTGCACATGATTCTCGCTCTATAGATTAGCAATAAACAGTTTCACTTTGCTATCTCAAAAGGGGCTATGCCCTATACATTGTTGGCATGTTTCCCCACACCCGCCTAACCGGCGCTTTTTTCGGACCAACACACACAAGATAGGAAAGCGCGGTCAAACTAACTATCACTTTAACCACCCAAGGATGAAAAAGTTACTTCATGTAAAACATCAAGACTCCCGTGCAACACATACAATGATTCAATGAAAAACATAAAGCTAGGATAAGGTGGCACATCACATATACACTCCTCAATGTAATAGTTAAATTTTATAAATTAAACTCAAGGTATAATTATAAATCTTGTTCAAATAATGATGGGAAAGACCCATTTGTATATATACCCCTCGAGGGATCAATGTAAGAGAAAATGCAATAAGAAATATCAGATGAGATATGATATAGAGTTATGGTTTCAGTATGAATGAAGAGTAAAGTATTATGGATTTCATGTGCCATTTAAGTATATGTGTGATGTTTATGCTTATATAGTCTAATACTTTTTACTTTTATTCTATTGTTATGTGAAAAATTCATATCAATGTCGAACATGATGGGGACTGAAATTCACTCGTGCCTTGGGTGAGCATGTTGATTTATTCCTTAGTGTGATAGGCCAATGCAAGGTAGTGTTCTTACTCTCAAAGTGTGCTATATTATAAATGGTTCATGTATGTTGTAGTTTGGTACGGTGTTGTAATCAGATAAATAATAGAAACCTAATGAAAATCTTGAGTATTTCTCTCAAAACATTCAAAAACATTCAACTCCTTTTTTATTGAAGTTATCTCATCAAACTTAATAAATAAATTAGAGGCCATGTGTCAAGAAGGAACATTCCTTAAAACATTTGACATAGTCACTTTGCACTGGAAAATGTGCAATGAGTGTCACCCATCGATTTCGCACATCCCGCAAGCCTTAAGTTTTTATTGGCCTTCAAACATTGCATAGTCTCGATTAAGGACAAGTATCACATGGGACACGTGGCTAAGATCGGTGAGAAACATTCTCTCAAGCCTTGGTTAAACCTTTAAAATTCAAAGTGCTTCGATAATCAACAAGTGGTGATAGAGGACACATGGTGGCCATGTTTCAACATCCTCTATAAGTTTCATAAAGGTTAAGGCTTGCCTCCTAAACTTCGCAAGCCACCAATGTGAGATGCATGGAAATAGGGTTAGGTGGTGGTAATCAATGCATGGCATTATCACAAATATTCTCCCCATGCCTCCTCGTTCCACATGATGACAAGCGCCAATGGAGGACACATAGCATGGTGTACAAGTGGTGATAATTTGTGAAACCTATGATCCATTATAGTGTCGGTTCATAAGTTTAAATTTGAAAGATTAGCCTAATGTAAAAATGATCTCGGGGACATCACAATAAAGATGATATGGGGCGTAGATTTTTAGTTGTAAATTTCAATTGATGGTTTCATTTAACCTACAATGGTACCAATAAAAGGTATTTTAAAGTGATACACTTTAAGCTAGTTTTAGAGAAGATAATTGAGAGATATAAGAGATTTTCATGATAGATTTTTGGTTATCTATGGATGCATAAACAGATCAAATGGCTCCAAAATCACTAAGCGGAGGTTTCTAGAGAGTTATATCCTCTTTTAGAAGATTCTCTTGATTTGTTAGTTACCTTGTGGTCCCACAAAAAGATATATAAAGGACTTAAACGAGTTGTTGGATTAAGGTGAGATGTTAAAGTGGTCCTAGAGTGAAATCTCGATTTGATTCACCAAGTGGTAGTTTAATCTCTCCTTTTCCCCTAATCTCATGGGAAGACATTGATCCTTCTTAGATTTTATCTTTAAAAAATATATATGTTTGTTTTCTTGCAAGTTAAGGCATCTAACCACTAAAATACGATCTCTTTACAAATATATGTGTAGGGTTTATGGATAAGGTTTATCTTAAGCCTTCCTTGTTGTGTTTCATTGATCATGGATCATCATGACACCTTCAGAGATACTTGGAATATGCCAAAAAGTGGTTTTGGGTGGATCGTCTTCATATTAAGTATCTTTTAGACCTCCATATAAGGATAAAAGGAAAGGGATTTCTTCAACACATTCTTCATCTCTTTTCTACTCTTCTCTATTCTCTCTTCCTTCTTCTATATATGTGCAATCAGGCACAATTGTAAAGGGTTCCTCTTCCTTGAAAGCAAGGTCACTATGCTTGTTTGAGGGCCAAAATTTGTGAGTTCCTCTCGTCCTCCTGGTTTAAAATTTGTAGATGAATGATCACCTTGATTTATTGTGGGAAAAGACTGTGTATAATTTAGCTTTTATAAATTTATGGTTGTGGCTATTATCTTCTATATGTCTTTGTGTTAATTTGTCCCTTACCTCTCTGTTATCTCTATGATTTATTGTGTCTTTGCATCTGTAAGGTTTTGATTCATTGTGTCTTAAGTTTTAGAGTGATAATTTGATTTAGATGCATATTTTGGTTGTGCCTAATATCTATCCTATGGATCGTGTTTTGTCTTCTCACTTGCTAAACTCATATAGGGAGGGTGATCCCCTTTCACTTTGATGTGTCAACATGTTTCATTTCATGTTTCTCTCATCCCTTTTCTCCTACAATCAGTAGATTAGATTAGAGTAGTGTTAATGCATTAGGGTGGTTATGATAGAAAGTTGGCCATCTCCAAAGGTCTGCCTCAACTTCAAGGAGCCAAGATTCATACACCTTGGAAGCATTCCCAACACACACACACACACACACACACACACACACACACACACACACACACACACACACGCACGCACGCACGCACACGCACGCACGCACGCACGCACGCACGCACGCACAAAATATTGACCTCTCACATTTTGTTTCCATAAATATTGCATTCGTTTGTACGTAACACGACTTTAACATCATATTTACGAATTTCACATCATATTTACCTTTCAATCAGCCCCGTGCTTCTTCATATCATGTGGGTTTCTTGTTATGAATTTGGTGGGAAGCTGCAGAGAGAATTGGTTGGGCGTATATTAAGTGGAACTCAAAAATGTACCAAACCATATACATAATTTCTATTATCACCTCGGCTCAAGTAATATTTAAATGGAATGGTCTCTCACAAATTTTACTTTTATATAAATTTACCCGCCTCATCTAATTATGTATATGATGGTGTAAAAGGTGTTGTTTAGACATTCACGAAAATATAAATTTAGGGGATACCAAATAATAAGGGATGAAGTCCCAATTGTGCCTCAAAAGAATTTGACTGAATGAAAACCCCTTTATTCTTGATAATTTGTAAACAAAACATGTTGTGAAGTACAGTGAAATATTTAAATTTACACTAAGTTTATACTTCGAAAATTTGACCATAAATCACCACCCAAAAAAAGGTAAAAATAATTCCAAACCAAGAGAACAAATTAGTTCAACAACTTGGCAGTCCAAACTCCCAAAAAAGAATCCATTAGCGATTAAAGTTGAAATCTTTGCAAAAATCAATCAATCTACAGCAAAATTCCGGCCTCCATGAAAATCTGAGACACGGCATACATTTTTTTAAATCCATTTCTAAGCAGAAAAATCTCCCAATTCCAAGTTAATCACCGGGGTTCCTCTTCTTCATGTTAGCAAATATCTGCTCCAGGTCTGGAGGATTAAAATAGCCACCCGGAGGAGGATCTCGCGACATGAGCTCTGCACTTTTTTTCTGGGCGGAGACGGACACACCATTCTCGCGACCTGCTGTGATCTGGGCGTCTCGCATTCCGAGACCTCCACAACTTTTCCTCTCCTGAATGGCACGAATTCTGTTTGGACATTTTTGTTTTTCCTGAATTCAAATGACCTTGCGGCGACTCGAACGTTGGTGGACTCGGTAAAACTCCTCTGCAGAACAGAGGAAGAAGTGACTGGGGCGGTATAAATGGAGTCGGAAAAGAGCGAGAGGATCGCGATTGGGATTAAATGCCGCCATTCTCGTGCAGTTTGAAATTTGATCGTGGAAAAAGAGGTGGTTTTTCTGTGAACTGTGGTGCAGGTTTTTCCGGGAAGCATATTTGAGTTTCCATGTAATTTTGTTTAAATTTTGAAAGCCATTTTTAACGGTCAAATAACGAGTAAATATCGACTCGTGCACAATTATGCCGTTTTGATGGGGATTGTATAGTTCCATTTGATTGCATTCTAAAATGTCATATAACTAAATCAATCGCATGTGTACAATGCAATGTGAACGCCAAACGATATATGTTATTTAATTTAGAGGGATAGTTATTACTTGTGTAGTTGATGTTGATAATGGGTGTGATTGAATTTGTTAAGTGTAGGAATATAGATGAACCACTTCATTTAAAGGTTCCATCTCTACATTTCAAACTTGTTACAAATTCGTACATATACATTTGCAATTCTCATATCATGAGTGGTAGCACTTTTCTGTCAATTTTATTTGTACTAAACATGTTACATGAAGACTTTTGTACATGTGCAGATTTTTATCATGAGTGGTAGCCTTTTGTGGCCTTTTTTTTTGCACTAAACATATATACATTTGATATTTTTTTGGATAGTTAATTACTTTTATAGTTGATGTGGTTTGTAATTATTTCTGGGAAATTATGCTAGTGTTGCATCAGTTGTTTGGTTGTCCTCCACTACTGGCAGCTCCTCTAGTTTATCCAGATGAAACATTGAAAATACCTCCAGCTTAGGAAATGCTCCACTCTCACCAAATTCCTCTGGTAACTTCTCTATATTGGGGAAAGCAAGGATCTCTAGGTGCTTAAGACTCACAAGTTTGTGCAAGGCAGGCAGTTGTTTCAACGCGTCACATTTGCACAAATTAATGTAGCTCAGATGTTGAAATCCACAAAATGAATCATCTATTGAAAGTAATTGAGGGCATACTAAGCGGATTTTCCTTACATTTGACATGGTAATCATGTCATGAAGCAGGCTTTCCATCTGTGTGAGTTTCAAGGTCAAAGACTCCATTTCCTTCATGCTTTCTAACATTCCTTGTCGAATTGTTTCGCCATTGTTTTCAAGCTCCAACCTTTTGAGTTGTTTTAAGGTGCCCAAATCATTTATTGAGAGTAGCCGTCCTCTGCACTTATTCCTTCCTGTCTCTACACCAAAACCATTCGGAAAACCATTGACACTCAGGTATTCCAGAGACGAAAGCTGTGAAATCCCATAAGGTATGGACTGCAGATGCTCACAATCATTGATGTCCAAAAGTTTTAGGGAAGTCAACTTAGAAATGTTGGATGGGAGTTCTATAATATGGGAGCTATTAAGATCAAGTATTTGAAGGTTTGTAAGAGCAGGGATAGAGTTGGGGAGTCTCTTGATGGTGGTAGAGCCTAACCTGAGGCAAACTAAATGCTTCAAACATCGTATGCTTTTTGGCAATGACGGGATGATAGTCTTGAAAAAATCCAGAACCCTCAGAGAGATCATACTCCCAATCACCTATTGGGGAATTCTGGTCAAATCAGGATTGTTATGCATTAACCAGGAGCGGTTATGAGAAGATTCAAAAGTATTTGGAACATTAGTTAAACTATTACCCATCCAAGAAACAGAGCGAACTTATTCTCGATCAACCTCTCATTTAACCATATTTTCACCTCATCTTCCTCTTTACCGTCCAATCTTTTATTTATTTGAAGAGCTATTTGTTTGACAAGATCATTTCTGAGAGCATTGAAAGAGGGAGTTTTTGAAACAGTAAGCCAAAGCATTAAGCTGTCACTGGAAAAGAGAGTTTGTACGGATCTTGCCAGAGTTCAAAGCCTTACGGTATTCCTGCATTTCCATGTTGATGGAGTAAATTCTCTCCAGCAGATATTTGAGGGCATATAATTCTTTCATGCACAGACATTAATGTTGATGTGAGCAATAATTTGGTTTGCTGCAACCTGAATGGCGTATCCAACCATTCCAGAGATGATACCAGGATCCACCATTATTACACCACAAATTACTCAAAAATATAATTTCATTTTTAATTCACAAACAACGAAGAGTTGTAATATTCTTCACCACGTTATTCTCAAACTCCGTGGGCTCTAAGCCCTTTGGATCTCATCTATACAAACATTCCAACGGGCTCAACTATGAAGTTTCTCACAATTTTCTGACATGTACTTAATAATAATAATTTAACTACAGCTGCTTCAATATCCCCACGTGAGGAGGCATCGGAGGATTGTATGTCGCTGTATTCCTCTCAATCTCTGGCTTCGTCTCTTTCTCGCTCCTGGCTCATTTCACATTTCAGTCGCAGATTTCTTCACCCATTTCCTTAAATAGGGATCAGAAGCATTTTTAGGAACAACCCTAGAATTTTTTATATTTGGGTGTGGGGGAAAGAGTGTCATTCATGTTCGCAAGTATATATCAAATTTTGAACAAGCTCTGCGTTAGATGTCAAACGAAATTCTCAAGGAAGAAGAGGAGCAAAAACCCCGAAAAATGGTTACAATGGGCAACAAGAACAGAAAATAGGGAACCCATGATGAAGAAAATTTAAGGCCTAAAACAGAAGTAAAAACAACAACAATTAGGCTTGCTTCTTTTAATACAACTTTGTTTTCCATGGCTCCTGCCCTTCCCAGAAACATTGCAGAACTGTCTCCTAAGAAGGATCCCTTGGGAGAGCGTGAGGATGCTCAAAATTCAGTTGAAATGGAAGCAAAAGGAAAGTCGGTAATTGGGTCTTCTTCATCTCAGGTGCTCAGGAGTATTCTGAAGCAGTTTCCTAGCTCAAAAGACACTGCAAGCAATTTTGTGATGTACCCAATGAAGAAATTGAAGTATGGCGAAGCTTCGGCTCTAAATCCAGATTAAGGGTGACCATAAACCTTCCTGAAAATGAAATTTCATTAAAGTATGAGCGAACCTTCGCTTTCCACTCGATTGGCAAATGAATGAAAACTCTTATCACCGAAATAGACAAGTTGAGTGGCAAACAAATCCGCCCTGGAAAGAGTTCTCTGACTCATTGTTGTGGCGGCGTTATTACACTAGCCTGCCTTCGCCTTTAGCTATAGCTAGAATATAAGTAGGTTACTTACGCATCACATGCAATTGCTTTCCCGTGATTCACATCCAATTGTGCCTTGTTTTCTCGCGATTGCAATCCACGAAACATGTCCCATCCCTCATCGAGGAAACAACGCTCCAGTTCCACTCTACACACCTTGCCCACTTTCCTCCTCCGGGCTCTTCGCAAAAAAACTATTAAAAACGCGAAGACGTCCAGGACGGCCGTCAAACCCTCAAATTTAACATCGTTACGTAAACGTCCGAAAGTCCTTTACCATAGGGGAACGCCTTTGGCGTAAATATTTTTTTCCCAAATATTGTATTTCGCCATAGTAAGTATCATCCTTTTCGCCATTAACAATCAATAAGTCACTTTTCAATTTTTCATCATCTAATCTTACGATATTATTGGTTCGGCCTTTAGTTGTGATGCTTTCAACAATAGAGTTATTCAATGTGTATAATTTTATGTTATTATGTTGACTCACATTGTCAATTATTGCATGTGTGTGTGCGCGCGCTGCCGTGTGTGTGTGCGCGTTAAAAATCCTCCTCCTCAATTGTTTGTGAAGCATCGATTCTAGTCATCAATTGTTGTCAATATTCAATAGTTGAATGAGAGTCTATTAGATTTAATAGAAGTTGTCAAAATTGTTATTGTTTTTCACTTTGACCTTTTTGTTTGTAAACCTTAGCTAGTGTAAAAATAGTTATGAATTTTCAACATGATAATTTTGCTTCAAGTATGCTTGCATGTGGAGATTTATCCTTTCTTTAGAGGCAAATGTCCCAAATCCCTAACAAAAATTCATAAACCATCCACCAAAGTATATACCAACATTTTTTGGAAATGCTTGGTGTAGTTGAGAATCTATATTTTGAAGAATCTTTTGACCTATAAAACTCATCTCATCAATCAAAATATACTTAACATGTTGTATTTCTTCTTGAAATCTTGTTAACCTTGATCCTTCTAATTTTTCAAAATCTGAAATAGGCATTTACAAGGTTGTATGTATTGTTGACACACCAATGTTAAATGTTACAATTGTACTTGGAGCAAGTAGTAGAAGGTGGTTACATTGTCACTCCACTAACTAATGAAATGCTAGCTTAATCCCTCCAATAAGATACGATCTTTCTATTCCAATCATTCCTAGAATTATCATATATAATGGAGTTGCAATCTATTCAATTCATTATAATGTCTATAAATAATTATATCGTATGTTATTTTTTGTTGAGTTGTGGAGCTCAATTACTTCAGTTTAGCTTGTAATGTGAAACTTGTTAGAAAACACAAAGTAACCGTCATCGGTTAGGAGGGACCGGCATCGGTCACCTAGGACCGACATCGGTTAGGCAAGGAGGAACCAACATCGGTTAGGAAAAACGACATCGATTACTTGTGCAAGGATGTTTTAATTAACTCTCGGGAATTAGATCTATTTTTAGCATTAAAGTATATCTATTGATTGTAATTGCATGGCTAAGTGCCCTAAGTCTATAAACGACTATATAAGCATGAAAGCTAGGGTTTAGAAGTAAGTATTAATAAGAATTAAGAAGAACTTGCAAAAGTTGGTGAGAGAGAGAATTCTTGGAGGAGAAGCAAAAGCTTGAGAGAAAGAAAGTACTGTACATCTGAGAGGTGTGGAAGATTGTAAATCTTCAATTGTATATCTTTTTAAAGCTTTGGATAATAGATTGGCTTGTTTCTTGGTGGACGTAGCCCACATTGGGTGAACCACGTTAAATCTAGTGTTGATTTATATCTCTTGTTTTGTATATTTCTTCTGGTAGAATATCCACTTTTATTTGCATGTATGCTTAGATTTGATATATTATCTATACAACCGGTGTGCTAACCCCAACAACTGGTATCAAAGCTTTGTTTGAGGGTTTTGTGTGTTGACAAATTTACTCATAGAGGATTTTTTGATTGAGTGGGAGCTACAACAATGGTCAGAAGAAAACAAATACAAGGTAGAGAAGTTTGACGACCGAAATTATCAATTATGGAAGATGTAGATTGAGGATTATTTGTATCAAAGAGATTTGTATTTACCGTTAGATGAGAAGTCTAGACCTACGAAGATGACTGATGAAGAATGGAAGATTCTTGACAGAAAGGCTTTGGGATCTATAAGATTGAGTCTGCAACATCCGTGGCTTCCAATATTATAGAAGTGACTTCTATGGTAGAGTTAATGAAATATCTTGCTAATTTATATGAAAAACCTAGTGCTTCAAATAAAGTTTATTTGATGAAGAAACTATTTAGTTCTAAGATGCATGAAGGTGGATCTACATCTAGTCATTTGAATGATTTTTGATCTATTGTAAATCAATTAAAATCGATTGATATACCATTTGATGATGAAGTAAAAGTACTTTTATTCTTATGTTCTTTGCCTGATAGTTGGGATAACTTGGTAATGGTTGTTAGTAATACAACATCTGATAATAATATTTTGAAGTTTGATGATGTGGTTAGTATAATCTTGAATGAAGAAATTCGCAGGAAGAGTACAGAGGAATCATCATCTGGGAATGCTTTGAATGTAGAAAGCAAAGGGGAAAAAGAGAGATCCAAGAATAAGAATAATGGGAAATCAAAGTCAAGGGATAACAGATCTAAATCCATAAGTAAGGGAATTACTTGTTGGAAATGTGGAAAGAAAGGACATGCAAAGAAATATTGTTGGTCAAAGGATAAAGAGAACCAACAACCAGACAAAGGTAAAGAAGAAAATCTTGTTGCATCATAGGTAATGCAAGATGCTCTTATTATTTCTTTAGATAATAGAATTGAATCATGGGTTTTAGATTCAGGAGTTTCTTTCCATGCAACCCCTAATAAGGGTTATTTTAGAAATTATGTCCAGGCAATTTTGGGCATGTTTATTTGGGTGATGATGAACCTTGCAGTATTATTGGTAAAGGGGAAGTTCATCTAAAATTACATAATAGAAATACATGGGTATTGAAAGATGTGAGGCATGTGCCAAGCCTCAGGAGGAATCTTATTTCTACAGGCAACTAGGTGAATCTGGTTGCATGGTTACTTTTACAAGAGACTCTTAGAAAGTCACCAAGGGTGCTCTTGTTGTGGCAAGAGGTAAGAAGGTAGGAACGTTATATTTATCTACATGTATTATTGATTCCTTTTCTACATTATCTACTTCAGATTCAAATGCATGCATGTGGCATAATCGGTTGGGCCATATGAGTCAAAAAGGAATGTAAATCTTAAAGGATAAGGGTAAGTTATTAGATTTGAAAGATTTAGATCTTGATTTTTGTGAGCATTGTGTCTTTGGAAAGCAAAAGAGAGTGATATTTCTCAAAGTTGGGGCAACTAAGAAGGAGTGAAAGTTGGAGCTTGTACACTCATATGTGTGGGGACCAGCTCAGGTAGTTTCTCATGGTGGATCCCAGTATTATGTTAATTTCATTTATGATGCTACAAGAAAGGTATAGATTTATTGTATTAAATGTAAATCTAATGTTTTTGAGACTTTTAAAAGATGGAAAGCCCTTGTTGAGAATGAATCAAATTCAAAGTTAAAGTTCCTTAGATTTGACAATGGTGGTGAATATTGTAGCAAGGCTTTCAATGATTATTTTTTAGTGAATGGGATACATAGAGAAAGAACGGTTCCAAGAACACCATAGGAGAATGGTGTTGTAGAAAGAATGAACAGGACAATCATGGAATGTGCTAGAAGTATGAGGATACATTCTGGATTGCCTTTGCAGTTTTGGGTAGAAGCAATTGATACAATGGTTTATTTGATTAACGTGGGCCTTCAAGTTCACTAGATGGAGGAATACCAGAGGAAGCTTGGACCGAAAAGAGGTAGATCTTTATTTTCTTAAATTTTTGGTTCAGAAGCTTTTGTGCATGTTGATAAGGAAAATAGAAAAATTTGGATGCAAAATCCAAGAGATGCACTTTCATTGGTTATGGATCTAGTGATTTTGGTTTCCATTTTTGGGATTTAGATAATTCTAAAATTATTAGGAGTCGTGATGTTGAATGGAATGAAAATATAATGTACAAGGATCAAATTTTGGTACCCAAGGATGAACCGGTTGAGAAGTTTATGAATGAAAATGAACTCTCGGATTTAAAAGTAATACCTACATGGTTACACAATAATCGTTATCGGTTTACCCCTGACTGGCATCGGTCAACCGAACTGATATCTACTACAAAAGAGCCAAACCGACATCGGTTAGCAGAACTGACATCAGTTATAGGTGACTAGCATCGGTCACTGTCAGATTTGGATACAAATGTCCAGGAGGTCCAAATTGAGCCTCTCAGTACCCCAAACTCCTATGAGAAGGTCACAAAGGGTAAGTAAACCTCCAGAAAGATTTACACCTTCTCTATTTTATTTATTATTAACTAATAATGGTGAACTAGAGAGCTTTGAAGAAGCAATGCAAGATAAGACCCATGTCCAGTGGGAGCATGGCATGGATGAGGAGATGGACTCCTTGGAACATAACCAGACTTGGGATTTGGTTAAGTTTCTAGTAGGTAAGAGAACATTGCAAAACAAGTGGGTTTACAGGATCAAGGAAGAAGAGGGTGGATAGAAAAGATACAAGGCAAGGCTTGTAGTAAAAGGATTTACACAAAAAAGTATTGACTTTGGTGAAATATTTTCTCTTGTTGTTAAGATGACTTCTATTCGTACTGTATTGAGTTTATTTGTAGTAAATGATTTACATTTAGAGCAACTAGATGTGAATATGGTTTTCCTTCATGGTGATTTGGATGAAGATATTTATATGCAAAGCAACCGCTTGGGTATGAAGTCAAGGGTAAGAAGAAATTAGTGTGCGGGTTGAAAAAGAGTTTGTATGGGCTCAACAAGCTCCAAGGCAATGGTACATGAGGTTTGATAATTTTATGCAAGAGCATGGTTACTTGAGATGTGAATCTGACCATTGTGTTTATTCCAAGAAGCTTTAAAATGGGAGCTATATTATTTTGTTACTTTGTGGATGATATGTTTATTGTAGGATCTAGTATGTAGGACATTAGTGAGCTTAAGAGAAAGCTAGCTCACACATTTGATATGAAGGATTTAGGAGCTGCAAAAAGAATCCTTGGCATGCAAATACATAGAGACAAGAAAAACAAGAAATTGTATTTGTCTCAAGAGGATTATATCTACAAGGTGTTAGAAAGGTTCAAGATGCAAAATGCAAAACCTGTTAGTACACCTATGGCTGGACACTTCAAATTAAGCAAAGATTAGTGTCCATCATCACATGAGGAGGTCAAATACATGACATGAGTGCCATATGCTTCAGCAGTTGGGAGTCTCATGTATGCTATGGTTTTTACTAGACCATACATTGCACATGAAGTGGGAGTTGTGAGTAGATATATGGCCAATCCAGGTAAAGAGCATTGGAAAGCAAGTCTAATGGATACTCATGTATTTGAAAGGGACATCTAGCATGCAGTTATGCTATGGAGGTTTAGATATTTCATTATGTGGCTATGTTGATTCAAATATGGTTAGAGATATGGATGGTAGAAGGAGCACTACTGGATATATTTTCACAAGTATGTGGGATGACAGTTAGTTAGATTTCAAGATTGCAGAAGGTTGTGGCTTTGTCTACTACAGAGGTAGAGTATGTTGCAGCTACAGAGGCTAGCAAGGAAATGATATGGATGAGTAGGTTCATGGAAGAGTTGGGAAAGGAGCAAGATGATTGTAAATTGTTCAAAGTGACTTGATGAGTGTAATTCATTTGGCAAAGAACTCAAGTGTTTCATTCGAGAATGAAACACATTCAGTTGAGGTATCACTTCATACGGCAGGTATTGGAGGATGGGTAGTTGAATCTAGAAAAGATTCATACGAGCGAGAACCTTGCGGATATGCTAACAAATCCATTAGCAAAGGAGAAGTTGGAGCTACACTCCACTTCTGTTGGTCTTCGAGTTTGAGACTTGAAGAGGAAGAAACAAAGCTAAGGAAGGATCCAAGAATGATGTTGTATAGGTATGGTGCAGTAATTAATCTCCAAGTGGGAGATTGTTGAGTTGTGGAGCTCAATTACTTCAGTTTAGCTTACAATGTGAGACTTACTAGAAAAAATAGTAACCATCATCGGTTAGGAAGATCAGGCATCAAGGAGGAACCGAACATTAGAGAGAACCGACATCGGTTACTTGTGCGTGGATGTTTTAATTAACTCTCAAGAATTAGATATATTTTTAGCATTAAAGTATATCTATTGATTGTAATTGCATGGCTAAGTGTCCTAAGTCTATAAATGACTATATAAGCATGAAAGCTATGGTTTAGAAGTAAGTATTAACAAGAATTAAGAAGAACCTGTAAAAGTTGGTGAGAGAGAGAATTCTTGGAAGAGAAGAAAAAGCTTGAGAAAAAGAAAGTACTGTACATCTGAGAGGTGTGGAATATTTTAAATCTTCAATTGTATATCTTGTCAAAGCTTTGGATAATATATTGGCTTGTTTCTTGGTGGACGTAGCCCACATTGGGTGAACCACGTTAAATGCGGTGTTGATTTATATCTCTTGTTTTATATATTTCTTACGGTAGACTATCCGATTTTATTTGCATGTATGCTTAGATCTCGATATATTATCTATACAATGGTGTGCTAACCCCAACATTTTTATTTCTCACTAAGACTATTATAATTAAAATTAGAGGGTGGTTCTTTCATTGCATAAGTAAATAATCGTCTTTAACTAGTCACATTTATGAATTTTAAATCTTTACTCATTTTATTCATGGTAGTTTATAATCTAAGGTGCATGTCTATTAATATCCCTTCAACCTAACATATCAATCTTAAAAACATGCACAATGTGTCATTGTTATAGCCACGATTTGATCACCCACTCATGTTATCGGGTGTTTTTTGGATAATATCCTCATTTGCATCCTCCATTTTATGTTATATCTTAATATTTATTGGAAATTTTCACTCTATATACTAGGGATTATATTAGAATCAATCCCAATTATTTTCTATTATTTCAACATCAAGGCCAATGTCACTCTCTATATCACAAAAAGGTTTGTATTATAGTAATTCTGACCAAAACATTCCACAAATTATTAACTATTTTGATTAAGGATGTAGCAAAATCTTGGCCACACCCTCACAATAGCACCTATTTTTCTTGGCTTCCACTTTTCTCCTATTCAAATTTTAGGATTGAACAACCAAGATCTATCAGCATCAAGTACTATACTTAGAAGAACATATTCATTAAATTCAAATTAAAATCCTTGTGGGCCATGACTTAAAATTTTTTGAAGAAATTTGTAGACACATTTGATGGGAGATAATCTATCGCATTTTCATCAATCTTCACATTGAGCTATATAATTTATCGTGTTCAATATTATATGTAATTTCCTTACATACTTGAGCTTTATTCACAATAAAGTTGTATGTAATTTCGCATTGTTGTTATCTTCATAATATGATAATCAAAAGATTTGAAATATTATATGGTAAAAATTTAACAATTTCCTTGAATTCTTTTGGAAATAAATGGCATGCACCCTATGTATTTGTATTTCCCTCCAATTGTATTGGTTACTTGTAGAATTAGATTCATATGGGCAATCAAAATATCCTCCATGTGAGTTAAGTTTGCTATTTTAAGTGGCACGGGTCTAGGATCCATGTTATTAGCATTAGAAAATTGGTAGGCATCATACTCGTGTTAGTGCCTAGTCCAAATAGGTGTAGCATCACTTTTTCATCCCTAGGTGACTGAACACATTAATCACATCATCATTATTCACATTATTATTCCTATAATAAGTACATTATAATTTTTTGTTATAAAAACTCATTTATCTCGCATAGAATCTTATTTAACCACCTGAAACTAACCTATCCTAATTTATCCTACCCATCCTAACCCCTAACCTCTTCCTACCTATATTTATAACCTCCCAGCACTCATAAAACAACCTTAATCCTTGAATGACAACTGGTTTTAAACATTTTCCATCTTTTCCTTGGTTTTTAACATCTCGAACAAATCGACAACGATCGTGATCGTCGGCGATCATTTTGGACATCCTCAATTCTATTTAAACCACCTTCCTTCCCATGTTTACAGTTAGAAAAATTACACAAACATCTTTGAAGTGTTGTTGGAATTTTGATACTCCACATGACATCACTATGTTGTCAAACATCAACATCCTATTGTCATTCCTTGGAGAAACTTTGTCAAATCATCGGTCAACCACTTGGAGCTTTATCATCCTCTGAAGCCTTTAACAAGGTTTGTATACTTCTCTTTATCATTCTCGTTAGATCTTGCATCATTTGTAGTCTGTAAACCTTCGTCTACATCATCCTTCATAGACATTTTATGTTCAATCCCTTGTTTAATCGGTTGATCAACTTTTAGAATATCTTTAGTTTTTTTGGTGATCATCGTCGATCCTCGATCATCATCAATCGGTGTCTTGATCACCTTTGCTTCTCATCAACCCTTTATACTTTTCCAAATATTTGTTTTATGTATCTTCTCTCGCTTCCAGGATCCCCCTAGTCTATCTTAGCATCATCAAAATTTATTTTTCATCAAATACAATCTATTTTATTATCTTTTATCAAAATAATCCTTTTGTGTCTCCGATCGTCATTGATCCCTATATTTTTAGTCATTTTTAGAAATTATCATATATTTATCAATCTGTCTTGGCCTAATTTGTTGTCTTGCAAGATGTATTCTTTTTAGATGACTATTCTAGTTACCTCACACCCCATCATAAGCATATATGACATTCGATCATTCAATGACCTTTCATGTGGTAACAATTTGATATCTCACATGAGCTCAAACTATGTGCAATTGCACTCACACCAAAAACTAAATACATTGAAGATAAACTCAAAGTGATACGTGAAATACAAGACGTAGCAGAACAAGCTTGGTTCGACTATTTCTGGACTTCGAGCTCACTATTGCCCTAGCCTAGGCCACCTACAATGTAGAGCATGATCTCTCCATCCCTCTTGAATTCTAAATTACATCATCATTATCTAGTCATCATTATCAAAATACTTAATTGAACAACATGAGTTAACACCCTTTAAGGAATCCCTTTGGACTCTTGGGATTGACTTGTGCCGAGCAACTCGTTAAATCCTTATCTAATATTTACATTTTTATCTATCTTTGTATACGAGGTATTCTCACACTGGTGAAAGGAGGAGCCTCTTGCATTTCTCGTGTATCAATCATCCCGACATTGCATTTGTCGGCACAGATATCGATAAACCTTGTTTTATTTAGGATTTTTGGTATTTCATTATAATAACAACTAACAAAAAATCACCCTAAACAATAATACCTATAGAATCTCATTGAATATTCATTCGAGGATCATACTCTTGAAAAATATAACACATTTGAGAGAAGTAAATTTATATAATTCACATCAAAACAATAATTATCCAGTCTTGAAATCTATATTCAACCAACAATTACATTAAGATTAGGATATTTTTGTCGAGTTTCTTTAGGGCATTTATATTTCACCTTACCTTTTTAGTCGTGATGTTGTCTCACGCAGTGATTCACTACTTTATATGTTGTTTATTGTTCTTTTGATGGTGGTTGTTACTAATGGATTATGCTTATGCCCATGGAATTCTTCATTAATGTTAACAAAATTAAACTCCAATACGTTTATCTTTCATTCGGGGTTTTGGAGCTCTCTTTAAGCCACTTTCAATTTCACTAACAAGCATGACAAGAATTTTAATAGGGTCCACCATATAATGTAATGTTATATCTATTGCAGTTCCTTCATCACAATCAAATTCAACATTAGAATAAATGTAAGATGATGTATTTTTATTAACCTAATTATGTTGTTTTAATTCTTCTCTTTATGCATCATTTATTTGATCTACACAGATTTATTTTTGTAATTTTTTTCTCAATACAACTTTATCATTTTTTAACATATATTCATGCATGATGTGAAATTATGTAATTTGCATGTTATCTCATTTTTCTTCAAGTTCTTCATTTGGAGGATTGACCTTGTGTTTCACATATCGTTGTTTTTCATAGTTATTTATATGTATTCTTTCATCATCCATCTTGATTACTCGTCGTCGTGTGTCTTTGATATTATTAAGCATATTATCTCCGGCATTCTCTTATTTATTCTTCATATTCTCTTTTTCATTTTTCCTTTTAGATTGTATCTTTGGAAGAACCATATTACTTGTGTGTGTGTCTATATATATAATTTATAAAGACAATATTGATTACAAAAAAATAACTATAAATTATATATTTTTAAGACATTTAATTTTAAATATATATGTGCATAGCTATGGAGGTCCCTCTATTTCAGATTAATTCACACATTAAATAATTACATCGATAAGAATGCCCTTTGTTTGACCCTAAATTAAATTTCTAGATCAATTTAATTAGATGTATAATGTATAAGAATTGATTTACAAATCTCATAAAGGATGATGCGGATACAAGAACCAATTGATTAGCAACTCATATCAAATAAGAATAATTTGCATACACCAATCAACCTAACATGTAATTGAAAATATAAAGTGGAGGTATAGAATAACTTAGCTAATTCTTGATGATTTATAGAAAGATATGGGACTATGTAACAATGAAATAGGTAGATCTCGAAACTAAGAAACCCTCATAATGGATTTGGAACCGTAATTTCACTTGGGTCGGGATCATGGCATATGATCCATCCCCTTATGTACGGTCTTGAATCTACTATAATTATGCTCCTATAAATTTTTGGGTTGCTCACCTTCCTATATTTGGTTGTTGTTGTCAAACCCTAGTTGGCGCACGTGCAGTGAAGCTCTCTGAATGGGTGAACATCACCTCAACCCATGACCATAGATAATATTCCTATAAAACAAACATTAGAATGGTTATGGACACCTTCGCACACCTCTGACATTGTCACTACTCCAAATAATCCTTAAACTGCATGTTGTTCTCCACTAATATGTGATATATAGCTAGATCAATCAAATTTGATAATTTCTTTGACCATGCTTTCTTTGACTTGGATCTTGCTAAAACACTTGGAGAGAGGATGTTTGGATTTTTAGATGAGAGATATAGTTGTATTGACCTAGTTTGTAGCTTCAAACCATATGTGGGTACTTCCCTAATGACTATAGATGTGAAATTCTAAGATTTAGGGAGATTTGGATGCCTTTTGCAAGAGTGAGAAGTGAGTGCTCTAGTGCATTGCCTTAGGAGTTCTAGGTTCGCAAATGAGGTATTTTTACTTGTTTATATAGGGTTTTATAGATGATTTTTCTAAACAAGGTCGACCCATGTGAAGTATAAGACCCAACAAAATATTTCTAATTGAAAGTAAAATTGGAAGAAATTTCAGTCCAAGATTGTATAGAGAGGTCAGGATAGTTTGGTATGGCCACGACCAATTGTACAATCATATCCAGAACAGGGAATGTGCCAAATGAATTTTAGAGCTAGTAAACTTATATCTATCTATGGATGTTTTATAATGCATTCTAAGAGTTTGCCAACATGTCAAGTATACAAGGATAAACAAGATAAATAATAACTTTAGAAAGCATTTAGTGGGAATGGAGAAGTAGAATTTGTTATAATAAGACTACATAGATAAATCAAGGGTTACTAAAGTATAAATTACCAAATTTGAGTGTATACACTATTCAATCGGGTGAATGGTCACCACTTCTTACACCCATGTGCAAAATTGGTGGGTCACAATAAACCTTTGTATGTGTGTTTATTATGGTCAAATCCCCAACTTCCATTTGTTCATTTTTCCCTAGGTTGAAGTGTTCCCGATGCAGCCATTAATCATAAAATGGATGGTTGATAAGTCTTAGGTTGTGCATGCACAGATGCCCGATTTTGTTGAAGGTTGTCCATGTGTATCTATTGATATATCGACTAGTTCATATTTTCTGCATACTCTCCAACATACATTGCCAAATGTTTCTTTCTTATACACCACTCATCCCCACTTTATAGATTGTACATTTGCATAATTTTCCATTTGCATGTGGTGGGAGATTTAATTCCCATGTGCAACATAACTAGTTGACTTCGACTCAGAATGTGTGTGTGTGTGTGTGTGTGTGTGTGTGTGTGTGTGTGTGTGTGTGTGTGTGTGTGTGTGTGTGTGTGTGTGTGTGTGTGTGTGTGTGTGTGTGTGTGTGTGTGTGTGTGTGTGTGTTAGATCCCAAATGAGCTCTTCAAAGCATTACAATTTACAATATTGAAGATTTGAAACTTCTAAATTTTTATGTCATGTAATATTTTGTTGGCGAGCAAGCGTGAAAGCCACGAGATGGTGCTTTCTCATTAGATGTTTTATTATTCTAATAGTTTGGAAACACTAAAAAGAGATTCAACTTATGCATATAAAGGGCACCAATTCCTTCTCTCTTAAACTCCAAAATTTGTTGGGTTAATCGGCCGGATAATAATTTTAAGGTGGATCAAGAATCGGGCACTAGCTTCAATCTCTTCTTCTCTACTGACATGCATCGAGATGACCAAGGTTCCCTCTCTCGTAGTGAACTCACTACCATTCCCACCCATTACGTATAAAATCAACCCAACCACCTCACTAATGAAGATAATTGATACAATAAATAAATAAATGAGGAGTTATACTTAAAAGAATATTCAAGGTAAACAAAGAAATAAAAATGACATACACAAGATTTATCATGGTAAGCCATTTTGGGAAAAAAAAACCCAATGTTGTAAGTTCTCTCTCTCTTATTACATTAACCATTTACAATACAATAATGTACTTCTAAGTTCTACTATGCCCTACTACATGTCCATCTATATGTAATCACATTAATAGGAAACTGTCAAAGTGGTTTTACAATACAATGGTTACCAAACCCATGGGCTAACAAAATAACCCATAATGGTGTCCCATAAGTCATGTGTTATGACACCACCCATATACACTTATAGATTAAAAATTGCATATCTATACTCCCAGGAAAATAGGTATCCCAAAAATAATTCTCTGGGGCATAGGTGTACGGTACTCTTGGGTATACAGTATGAAAATTATACAACATATTCTAACATTCTCCCACTTGTTGGATACTTTACAAAAGGGGGATACACATACTGTATAGTAGTATCTCAAGGTAGTCAAACCCATCAATTTTCTACACCAATAAATTTCTCAAAACTCATAGTCTTTGTTAAAGAGTTAAAAACATTATCCTTTGTGTTCACCTTACTTAGTAGTATCTTCTTCTCCTTAAATGCGTTTCTCTTAAAAAATGGCATTGAACATCAATATGTTTCATTCTTGAATGGTACTCGAGAATT
Organism: Taxus wallichiana var. yunnanensis; assembly: GCA_018340775.1. Taxonomy (NCBI): domain Eukaryota; kingdom Viridiplantae; phylum Streptophyta; class Pinopsida; order Cupressales; family Taxaceae; genus Taxus; species Taxus wallichiana. Next base: position 579,134,113 of record CM031242.1, read on the forward strand.
ATTTTCCAAAAATTTCACTTTGGTTGTCACAATCAATCCTTATAGCATTTTGAGTGAACCTAACAAAAGTAGAGATTAGTCGTCGAATCCAAACTTCTTCTTTACTTGCATGAGTAGTTGCCATGTACTCGGTCGTTTTGGTGGATATCGCAACACTTGCTTAATGTTTACTAATCCAACTTACCTCTCCACTAAAAATTTTGAACACATACCCATTGGTAGACTTGTGCATATCCTAGTCTCGCCGCCCATTCTAATTCCACAAAACCATGTAGATCTAATGTTTTACATTCACAAGTTTACCTTGATAAAAAAAATTCATAGTCAAATGTCCCACACAAGGATATCCATAAGAATTTAGAATGAAAACAATTAGGCACTTTGGAAATATTGAGTAATTCTCTACATGTTTGGAACATACATTTTTATCTAAGATATGAATGTTTCATGAGATAGTCCACACACAGTGAGTTGTCTCTCAATGTCTTGAACAAAAAGGGGCCTAATTTTTATGTTTCAAGAAGATTCTAGTTCATAAACTAGTTCTATTAATCTTATAATGTGTTTTGGAGTCAAAATAATATAATATTTGACCCCAAAACATCATCCTAAGCCTCCGGGGTGAAGAAAGTGATTTTTCAAGCTATTTTTGGTCATCGGATGCAAAATTGGCTTTCCTCTTATAGCTAAAGCACACTTTTGACCTCGTTGTGTCCCTATTTTCCCCTTGGGTACAAGGGTTACATGAGGACATAAATTTTTCCCTCATCCTCCTCCTCTTATAGGCACACTTTGGAGCACTTGGTGTCCCAAGTGTCTCGTGTGTCTCGTTTGTCCCCTAGGACAAGGAGGACATGAGGGACACAAAAGTGCGCCCTCACTCCCTCACCATGGGTGAAAATATTTTTCCTTGATTTCCCCCATGTACCAAAGGTAACGAGGGTATAATAAAGTGTGCACCATGCTCAAACTAAGCCCCGAAACCCATATGGAGGGTATAACTAGAACTAAAACTCTATATGGGGTGGGGTGGGTTATTCTCCACAAGCTTTGTTTCTCGACCCCCTGCTCTCATCCATCCTTTCTCCCTTGCTTAAAATTTCTTCACCTCATCACCATGGCTAAAAAATTTGTCCCCATTTTCCATGGGGATAAGAGGGACAAGAAAATATTCCCATGAGAAAGCTTAATCCTGGACCTCTATACAACATCTTTGTGCTACTGCAGAGGTGTTTCTCGGCTCCTTCATATCATCCACACTTGCTCCCATATTGCCACTTGTCTCAATCCTACTCCAAGGGGATATTTTGAGCCCTCATTTTCCCTTGTGTCCCCATTGCACCACATGTACCAAGTCTTAACCATACACTGAGCTCGGTCTTAACTCATATTCAAATCGAGTTAACGGGGTAATACAAAATTACAATAAAACATTGTTTTGGATTATTCCTTCTACTGCATGATTAGTAATTTTGGTGAAATTTCTATTGTCTCACCTTCAAAACTCTATTAATGGATGTCATTCCATAGCATTTAAATGATATAAATATCCCTCTTTGTTTTCTGAAGATCCGTCGGTGAAATCACCTAAAATTTGGAGCAAACAATCCTAAAAAAAAAATCTTTCACACAAGACAATTTTGAGTAGCTAATTTTTAGGGATATTAAGTACTTTTTTTCCTCTTAATATTCTTCCTGACTTGAAGAATTTTTCACTTTCCTGAAGATCCAGTGAACAAAAATCTCCAAAACTTGGAGTGAAAGGATTCTAAAAAAACTTAGTTTTATCATAACCATTTTTTGCACGATGGGGTTGCTGATTTTTTTAGATATGGAGGACTGACTTTTTCTCAGTATTTTTCCCCCTCCGATGAAAAAATCATCCGAATGAAATAATCATCTAAAAATTGGAGCATGGAATCTTGGAATAAAACCCATAATTTGAAGATTGTTTTCGTTGCAATCCGACACATACAGTGCACTTAATAAAAATAACATGTTCATGGCGGGGCATGTCTAAGAATAATAATTTTTCAAAAGAGGTGAATTATTAGCATCTTTGGTCCCCTAAACAAGCAAGAAACACCAGGAAGTGAAAACAGTGCAAAATTGCTAAAAACATAATGATCTTGGATAAGACTGTTGAAAATAGTAACTCCCAGAATTCAGTCCAAAAATCTCTGACAACTCCCATTTTGCTTATCTTGTTTATTTTTTCCATCATTGCAAGGTTGGGAAGTTTTCTTATGGTCTAAACAAGGTCAAGAAACACTCTGTAGGATCTTAAAGTGTTGTTCGGGAGATCTCTGCACAACATAGTTTGATGAAACGAGCTAACAAATTCCAATTGTGATAGAAGAGAGTCATCCTAAGAATGTTTCCATCATGAAGGAGACATCATTGTCACTAATCCTATCCCTAAATGTGAAGATCATTATATGAATCAGATTATGATGAGAAATGGATCAGAGTGAGTCACTGTGGGTGTGAAACACAGTCACTTGGGTAGTGCAAGAAATTAGGAACATAATGGAGGTGCATTAATGATATGAAATATCAAGAGATTCATTCAAGTTCAAGTCACTAAGAGGATGGTCATCATGAGCATGATGAGAAATGATCACCTGTGAATGAGGATTGAATTCACCTCAAGCAATGCATACCTCGAGAATGTTTTCTAAATGTAGACACAAAATCGTGAACTTTAGGTAACTATCTAGTCTTGATTACATACTACTATTCATATGATTCCTAAGTAAGAAAAGTACTAATTAACCCATGTCTTTTTCCACTTTTCTTTGCTTTATGTTGCTCCTTTCAGTCTTGCACCTTTACATGCTCAGTATGACTTTTTATACTTCGGTGGTTTTCATCCTGGACACCAACTCCCGTGCTAGGATGTCATGTGTCAGCACTCTCATCCAATATGGGTGCCCTTGTCCCCTTTATGCTTTACTCACACTTTTTGGGTCCTTTCTATCCATTTTATCATTTCATATTTTTGGTATTTATCATTTTCGAGGTTAATTATGAAATTCAAGCAAAGGAATCATATAAATATAAAGTTATGTGATCATAATAAGGGACCAAGAACTAAGCATCTAATATCTCCACCTAAGGTTACATCCATCAAGGCATCTAAGAGCTCCATTACATCCATCTAGATCCATCAAAATGGACACAAGGGTTGGTTCATCTGCATAAACTTCATATGAGGGAAGTTCATTCTATTCCATGAACACATTTACTACATTCTGCATCTAGCTACTTACTCGATATCCAAGTGCAACTTGCTTAAGAGTAACCTAGGGCACAATTCCGCACATAGAACTACATTGGGTCTGAGATGTAGTGGAGTGCTTAGTTGTAAGTCCATCATTTTTGTAGTGAGACAGTCTGACCCCTCATTTTTTATCTTTCTTTTTAAGATTTGATGTCTATTTGAGGGTTTTGTAGGTCTATGTTTCATTGCAGGCTTTCATAGATTCTAGTGATCATTATGTAAATCCATAGCAAGAAAAAATTTGAGCATCAACAAACACCTTTCAACCCTAATAATTCTAGTTTCCAAGTTTTTGTAGACTCGGGTGCCAGGAATCAATACCAGGGTGCCCATGGATGCTCTGTCCCTCTGGTGCCCCTTTCCAACTTGTTCCTCCATTTCTACAATTTTCTGAGCTCCAGTGTGATGATCAGTGCTTCGCATTTCTCTATTTTCCATCTTTTTGCACTTTCAGAACTCGGCGAATCAACTAAGGCATCTTACCCTTCTTTTCACATTAGGGTTTCATTATTTATTTCTTAGTTTGCTTTGGTATATTTTTGTATTTCATTGCATCATTTATTTATTTGCTACTATAGGGTCGATTAGGCATACATGTGTTTACATTTTAGCTTAATCATTTTGGTGAATTGATCGGTCTTTCGGATCCTTCTTTAGCACATCATCTTATCTATCATGGCTCCTAAAGTTGATCAAATTACTTTGTATAATTTAATACAAATACATCCTAACTACCAAGTTATTCTAAAAAAATCCCTAGACACAATGTATCTCCCTAGTGATATATTTTCGCATCAAGCGAGTGTTATTTTAGATTTTTATCTGATGACCCTAGTATTTGTGATCCTCCATCTAATCAATCCATGTTGGACTCAATTCAAGCTTTGTATTATTTATTTCAAGACAAATTTCAAGTTATGGAATCCACAATTACATCTCTTAAATCTGAAATCCAACATCTTAAGGATGTTTCTCAGGCTCATGTTTGTTCTCCTTCTACATCCCATCTTCATTCTATGTCTTCTACATGTGCTTATATCAATGAGCCTCAAGTCATACCATTACCAAAGCCTCTCACCTTTGATCGCAATACTAAGCAACATGACATTCTTACTAAGCTCCTTAGTCATCAATTGATCACTTTACCATCTACTCAAGGCTATCCTCCTTACCGACTTGCAAAATATCAAGGTCACCCATATTGCAATTATCATTAAATCAATGGACATAACGACAATGATTGTTATGCTTTACAATGAAGAATCAAACATCTTGAGCATCAAGGTTTTATCTCATTCATTGCACAACATCATGTTACATCATCCTCTTCAATTGTTACATCTCAATGGGTTCCTAAATTTGATTCGTCTATGTTTAATGAGTATCATGTTATCATTTCTAAGGTTCTTTCTACAAAAATTCTAGAGCATCCTAAGAAACCGCCTCTCAAAATCAATATCACACCTCCTTCTCTCAAGTCATTTTGGCATCACCAAGTCAAACAATACCACTACCTCTTAAAATCAGTCCACCTTCTTCTTCTATCAAGACTTTTGCAGCGTAATCAATACCACCAAAGCTACCACCATTCAATATTTCTCCCCGTCCTACTCCACTTATGCTTCCAATTCATTTTGTCAAAGCACCCACTCCTTCTACTAATGGCCAAGACACATTTCAAATTCCACTACTCTTAGAGCATGGTCACACACCTTCATCACCACAAGCATCAAGTAAAGGACCTTCATCCTTTACTTTTATCGGATAGCTCATTCATCAATACACACTTGGGGGCATCATGCTCATCCCCCTAATATCAACACATGTCTTACATTCCCTTCATTACACACTTTACTTCTAGCATATACATCTCGACACACAATCATATCATCACTACCCTATGCCGCACTCTTGTGTTATGGTTCACACTTGATTGTTGAGGGCATCCTATATAAATGAGCCTCACACATTGCACTATCGACAATACACATCACATCTTCACGCATCATACACTTTTCTACATATACAATCTTCCATCTACTCTGCATCATCCACACTTTGTGTTTCATACACCTATACATCGTACACATTCTCCACAATACATTCTTATACATTTTACATCATTCACACTTATATAATCTACGCATCTTGCATTGCATATTGTGCATATTATATTACACATTACACCCTTTACATGTCACACACCTATAACATACTTGTCACCACATCTACTACACATACTATACATTTTACTCATACATGCTGCACTCACTACCCGATGACGTACTCTAGTTTCATGGTTCATACTTGAATTTTGAGGGTCAAATAAAAATTGAACATCACATCATCACACCTGCATCATTCTACACTTTGATCTTCATAATCAATCAATCAACCTTTTGTTTCACACTATGCGACCATCTTATCCATACACTTTGTGATATATGCTTTGTGCTACATCATCACGTTTTCTATCATCATCTTTGTTCATCTTGTGATATACACCTTATGCCACATCATCACGCTTTCTGACATCCTATTCACCCATCTAGTGATATTCACTTTAGGCTAAATCATCACACATTATACCACCTCATTTATTTTACTAAATGTCACATTCAATCCTACACAACACACGATAACACATCATTCAGATCATTTCCTAATGATGCACTCTCGTTCTGACTCATTCTTGACTGCGAGGGGGCATACACAAATGAGCCTTATTACATACGTATGCATCCACTCAGGGGGCACATGGATCCTATCATTCATATTGCATTCCATTCCACCTCATCCATAACATATTGCATATCTTGGTTGTATTTACTCTTGCTTACATTTACTTGTTACATGCACATCTTATTACACATGCTAGATATATTTCTTGTATGTCATTCTATTTATCATATACACATGCACGTTCACTTTTCTTTCTAGTTGTGATCGCGAGACTATATATAGATCTATTATACATGCAACATGGATGTTTGGCATAGTACTTATTACCAATCCCATAGAGGCTCTTGGGGCATCCACTTTCGTACACTACAGGTGTTATTGTTTCATTTTTTTCATAGCACACTATTTTCTCATATCATTCATGCTTTTACATACTTTTTTATCTTTCTAACGTCTTTAACGTGGTGCTTCATGTGCAACATTTGTTATGCAAGGCTATTTTCTTCCATGGTTATCTGTTACATTGTTTTCCATTACTTGTCATTGTATGCTCTTGTTTGCGGGATTTTCCCTTTGTCTTGTGTGCATACTTTTCTATTTGTTTCCATTATGTCCTTTTTGGTCTTGCGACATCATGAGTGATATCCCTTGTTCTACAACCCACTTTTTGTGATATACATTGTCTTCTTGCATGTTTACACATTGCATGTGTAGCTTACATTTTGTCTTATACATGAGTGGTTTTATTTGATTGTACTTAATGTAACCAAAATCTGAACACACTCAATATACTACAAATAAATTGAACTCAAAAGAAAATAGATCTCCTTCTTCATTATTGAATCATGAATTACAATGTTTCCTAAATAGGAAAACAACTCCCAACTTGATTTTCCAAGAAAACTCTAACTAAATTTGACTAAAACTACTCTAGGTGGCGGAAATTACTATTTTTAGCAGTTTACTAGAACATGTTATTCTTAGTAAGTTTGCATGCTTATTCATATGGGCACAGAAATTTCCACACATATTCTACATGCCTAAATTAGAGGAATTGCCAACTTTCCAACTCACAATGCATCTAAGAGACTAACATTAACTAATGCCCTAAAATAGGAAAAAACCATGAATTACAAATTAAATCCTAATTTTTGGCCTTCATATGGTGGAATTCAGGCCTAAAATGTGTTGAAATGTGTTCCAATCGAAAATTCCAGTTGACTAGTGATTTCTTCTTGTCGAAACAGGTGGATTCAAAAAAAAAAAAAGACCCAATCAAACACCCGGAGCACAAGTTATGACCTTTTCAAGTTCCTGCTAATTTTAGCGCATCATTCTCCCCTGCTTGAAAAAATGCAGCTCCTACAAGTTGTCTTCTTCAAATTTCTGCCATTTATCTACATCCATATTCTTAATCTCCCACTTTGTGACCCATGTGTTGTCCTCTTGTTCCAATCCTTTCCAATGTACCAAATATTTGTTGTATTTCCCATGTCATGTGTGCATTGTTTTCTTGTCTAGAATCGATCCACTTCTTCTTTCTTCTTCACTAGAACCTGCTACCTCCAATCTACTACTTCATCAATAACATCCCCTTTTGCACCATCCCCATGAAAAGCATATAATTCTAAAACATTAAACACTAGAGAAATATCAAAATTCCTTGGCAATTCTATATCATAAGCATTATCATTTATCTTTTTCACGATTTGACACAGACCAATCTTCTGTACTTTAGCTTGTTATAAGATCCTTTGGAAACCTTTCCTTCCGCAGGTATACCATAAACAACTCACCCACTATAAATATATTTCTCTGTTTTTGCACATCTGCTATTTCCTTATACTTCTCATTACTATTACGTAACTTCTTCCTCGCACTTCTTCGTAATTGTTGTATATGTTCGAGGAAAATGCTTTGCATTATCATTGACTCTCCATCAATGGTAGTAGTTGTATCAAATCTAACACCCCATTTGGATTACTCCCATACACAATATTTAAAATGGATACTTTCATGTGGATCTATTTACAAAGATGTTATAAGCGTGTTATAAGCAAACTCATCTTGTGGTAATGTTAAGTCCCATTGTTTTGGCTTTTCCCCAACTATTCACCTTAACAGGTTTCCCAAACTCCTATTGACCACCTATGCTTTCCCATCGGTCTGAGGATGATAGACACTACTAAACTGTAGTTTAGTTCCCAAATTCTTCCATAAAGTTCTCCACATGTGACTTAAGAACCATGTGTCCCTATTTGAAGTAATGGTTTTTGGAACACCATGCAACCAAACAACTTCTCTAAAAAAAAATTGTTACTCTTGTCGCCTCACTAGTTTTCTTATAGGTAATAAAATGAACCATCTTAAAAAACCTATCAACAACCACAAAAACGGATTCATTACCTCATTGTGTTTTTGGTAATCCTAAAACAAAATCCATACTCAAATCTATCCATGGCCCTTTGGGAACATGAAACGGCATATACAACCTTGTATTCTATGCATGGCCTTTTGAGACTTAGAAAATTTGACACCTCTCCACATATCTTACCACATCTCTTTTCAGCTTTGGCCAATATTATTTCTCTGCTACCAAGGCTATCATCTTATCCTTACCAAAATGCCCAGCCAATCCTCCATTATGCAGCTCTTTCACTATATTCTCTCTCATAGACCCAACTGGAATACATAGTTGGTGTCCCTTGAATAGATAGCCATCCTATAAAAGGTACTCATCTTGGACATCACCTACATTGTCTGACAATGGACGACTTAACCTTTCAACAATATTATTGAAATCAGGATCAGAAGAATACAAATCCTTTATTGCTTCAAAACCAACCACCTCATTTTCCATAGTTGTAAATAGAGTCACACACCTACTCAATACATCCGCAACTTGATTTTTTTCTGATTTATTCTTTAGAGAAAAAGTATAACCTGCAAAAATGATACCCACTTTGCATGCCTACTATTCAACTTATTTTGTGTATTCACATACTTTAGGGTTATGTGGTCTATAAATAACACAAACTCCTTAGGCACTAAGTAATGCCTCCAATGCCTCAATGCTTGTACAATTGCATAAAATTCCACATCATAAGTAGAGTAGTTATTTCTTACCTCATTCAGTTTCTCACTAAATAAAGCTATCGATTTTCTTCCTTGACTTAGGACAACACCAATACCCACATGTGAGGCATCACAATCAACCTCAAACACTTTATCAAAATCTGGTAGTGCCAAAATAGGTGCCTCTGTCACCTTCTTCTTCAAAAACGAAAGCTATCCTCAACTACCTTTGTCCACAAAACTCCCTTCCTTTTGTGCAATTTGTTATAGGTGCTACAATACTACTGAAATTTTTAATAAACTTTCTGTAAAATGTTGCTAAACCATGAAAGCTTCTTACCTCTGTTATACTCTGTGGAGTAGGCCATTCAATAATTTCCTTTATCTTCTCGATTCCATTTGTACCCCATCTGCTGAAATAATAAAACCCAAAAATACCAAACTCTCTTGCATAAACGTGCACTTCTTCATATTTGCATAGATATTCTCTTTCCTTAACACTTCAAATATCACCCTCAAATGCTCTTCTTTAGTTTTACTTGAAAATCAAGATATCATCAAAATAAACCACAACAAACTTACCATTGTACTCCCACAACACAGTGTTCATCAACCTCATAAAAGTGCTAGGTGCATTAGATAACCGAATGGCATCACCATCCACTCATATAATCCATTCCCTATCTTGAATGTTGTTTTCCACTCATCTCCTTCTCTGATCCAAATCTGATGGTAACCACTTTGAAGATCAATCTTGGTGAAATACCTAGATCCAGCAAGCACATCCATCATATCATCAAGGCGAGGTATTGGGAACCTATACTTGATTGTAATTTTATTGATTGCTTTTCTATCCATGCACATTCTCCATGTTCCATCCTTCTTTGGAGTTAATAAATTCGGGGTTGCGCACATGAGACTCATGCTCTCCCTTACTACCCCCTTTCTCATGAGCTTTGTCACTTTCTTATTCAATTTTGCATGCAATGTTGGGCTCATCCTATAAGCTACTTGATTTGGGAGTGAAGACCCTGGGATCAAATCAATATGGTGTTGAATATCTCTTTTGGGTGGTAATCCATCTAGTAGCTCATCAAGAATAACATCATAAAATTATTCTATTAATTTTGTTGCCTCTACTGGTATTCATGCACTTGCAGGTTCATCTTTATTTGCAACCAATGCATAACAAAACCTGGTTTCCTTTGCCTCCTTCACAAATTATTTTGCAGAAAGCATATTTTCAGCCTTCCCTCTTCCTTAAGAGGTATCAAAACTATTTTTGTACCATCCTTCCAAAAAGTATAAGTATTCTTTCCCCGTAGTTAATCACTTTCCTATCAAATTTTTATGGTCTTCCTAGCAACATATGACATGCATCCATAAGAATAACATCACACCAAATCTCATCCTTATAACTTTTCCCAATAGTAAAACTTATTAAACATATCTTATCAATAGTAACTTCATTACCCTTCTTAAACCATGCAATACGATAAGGGTTAGGATTCTTCTCACAATGCAGACCTAGTTTCTCAACCATCTCATTTGAAACCATGTTCTCACAACTACCACCATCAATAATAACATTACATACCTTTCCTCTGAAGTGCATCTTGTTCTAAAGATATTTGTACGTAGCCATGCATCCCCTTTGATATCCTTTCTTGGAGAAATCATCATCCTTTTGATCATCATATTTTCTCCCACATCGATGGAATTTCTAGGTCATGTTCATCTTCTTCTTGTTCAACTTCAACAAGATTTACCCTTGGAGAATCTACTTGTCTCTTGTCATGTGTATAATAATGTGGGAATTCAAAATCCCTATGCCCCTCTTCACCACATCTGTAAAAAAAAATGGTCTTCGTGGAGCCTCCCATCCTCTGCCCCTAGGAAATCCTCTACCCCTAGGAAATCCTCTACCTCTTTGTTGATTTGGGAGTCTTGTCTTGTATCTTCTTGCTTTTCCACTCCACGAGGTGGTTCTCCCCTACCTTGATTGAAACTAGCTCATCCCCAAAAGGAGGATGAGGCTCCCCTATTCATCCCAGGTGATCTCCTAAAACTTTGACAACTTTTTTTTTTTCTTCGGCCTTTAAGGCTAGCTGATAGGCATCCTCCATGCTCTTAATCCTATGCATGCTTATTTCATCTTGAATAGAAAATTTTAATCCATTTACATACCTTGCAACCATTTGTTCCTCAGTTTCTTCATGCTCTACATGAATGGACAATTTGTAGAACTCATCTGTGTATTCTTACATGGTTTGTAAGTTCGAGATTTTGAAACCTCTTGAAAAGGGTTTGTGCATAATCCACAAGGAGAAATTTGTCTTTTAGCTTCTTCTCCATCTTACTCCAAGTCCTAATCCTTTCTTTCCCCTTTCTTGACCACTCTTTTTGTAGGTGATCCCACCATAACATAGCATGACCTTTTAATTTCGTGCATGCAAATTTTACCTTCTTTTCTTCTGACATAGCCTTCCACTCAAAACATTTTCCCATGCTATTCAACAGTCTATCAGCTCCTCATGGTTTTAGACTACCTCCATATTTTGAAACATCAACTTTTATCCTATCATTCTTTCCTTCTAATTCTTAAAGCATCCTTTCTTCAAAAGCTAAGGGTGGCACTTGTGTTTCCTCCTCTTCACAAACTTCTTCTTCATCTGTGTCATTTCCACCTTGATTTACTCTTGGGTTATCATTGCAGCAAGCGCAACAACTTACCTCTACAGATCCTGCATGTTTCTATTCATCTGGGAAATACTACCTCCTCTTCCTCTTCCTCTTCCTCTGCTTGCCATTTTTTTTCAAGATTTGAACCTCGCTCTGATACCAAATAATGTAGCCAAAATCTGAACACACTCAATATACTGCAAATAAATTGAACGCAAAAGAAAATAGATCTCCTTCTTCGTTATTGAATCATTAATTACAATGTTTCCTAAATAGGAAAACAACTCCCAACCCGAGTTTCCAAGCAAACTCTAACTAACTTTGACTAAAACTACTCTAAGTGATGGAAATTACTATTTTTAGCAGTTTACTAAAACATGCTATTCTTAGTAATTTTGCATGCTTATTCGTATGGGCACAAAAATTTCTAGACATCTCCTATATTCCTAAATTAGAGCAACTACAAACTTTCCAACTCACAATGCATCTAAGAGACTAACATTAATTAATTCCCTAAAATAGGAAAAAACTGAATTACAAATTAAATCCTAATTTTCAGCCCTCAGATGGTGGAATCTAGGCCAGAAAATGTGCCGAAATGTGCTCCATTTGGTAAGGTTGTTTGAGTGATGCGTTCATCTCGTTGAAGTAGGTGGTTTAAAAAAAAGGACCCAATCGAACACCCGGAGCACAAGTTATGACCTTTTCAAGTTCTTGTTAATTTTAGTGCATCAGTACTAACACTTTTTTTTTTGCATGTGCCTTGGTTTTACCAAACACATTCCCTTCCCCCTACATGGCACATTTTTAGCACAATGGTCGGTCCTCCTTTGGGCCACATACTCCTTCAACGACGTTACATGCACCCCAAACGAGGGGGGCATCATATGGGTGAATCAATCACCCCATATAGAGATACACACAACACAGTGCGGCACGGAATAGTTTCGGTTTTGTGGGGCTCGAATCGAGACTTGGGTCCTTAGCACAATGGCCTTTCTGGATGCCTCAAACCATGGGGCAATCTGATAGTCTTTCTGGAATTCCGAATGTAGGGGGACAATTACATAGATCTTCGACATGTCACAGAGGCTTTTGATAGGGCAGAGAGTCCTTTAGCATTGGGCATTTACATGACGGCTTTTCGAGGCGAGAGATTCCTTAGCACATACACACTATCTACAGTGGTGTTTTACATAGTGGGAAGTAGTAAAAGGTTAGTGGACGATACCGAGATATTTCTCCCTACACTTCTTCCATTACACTTGTGTGATATCACCCAAAAAAATCACACGTCGACATCATCTTCAGGATCCTTTCTACACCCTTTTTCTCATCACGGATCAGTGCACATATTCCTTTTTCAAACTTTTTCATTTTACATACTTTCCTTACACACTTTGATCATATACATGCCTATTTGACTACTTGTCGACTTCTCTTTTACAGGTCCGTCTGTATGGGAAATGGTAGTCAACATCACCACAACACCAATAACAACAACATCACACACATTGACATTGAAAACATGTACATCATGACATCTACACATGCGTTTCCGCCCTAGGTTCATTTTCATAATCACTTTTTGCACTTTCTCCTCCTTAGCATCCACGCTTCATATTTTTATCACTCCATGTTTTTTTTAGTCCCTTGGCACGCTTACATCACGATTTACATGGTTATCATGTACACATCTCTATCTACTTTATGTTACTGAGCTTTCCGCACACCAACATAAAGTGGGGGAAAATGTAGACACAAAAACACACACTTTGGGTAACTATCTAGTCCTAATTACATATTACTATTCATATGATTCCTAAGTAAGAAAAGTACTAATCAACCAATTTCTTTCGCCAATTTACTTTTTTTACTGTTGCTCCTTTGGTCTTGCACCTTTACATGCTCGGTTTAAATTTTTATACTTGATTTTTGTCATCCTAAACACCAGCACCCAAACCAGGATGTCATCGTCAGCGCCCTCGTCAATCACGGGTGCCCATGTCCCATTTATGCTTTACTCACACTTTTTTGGTCCTTTCTATCCATTTGAGCATCTTATCTTTTTGGTAGTCAACCTTTTCGGGGTTAATTATGAAATTCAAGCAAGGGAATCATATAAATATAAAGTTATGTGATCATAATAAGGGACCAAACACTAAGCATCTACTATCTCCACCTAAGGTTGCATCCATCAAGGAATCTAAGAGCTCCATTGCATCCATCTAGCTCCATCACAAGGGACACAAGGGATAGTTCATCTACATACACTTCATAGGAGGGAATTTCATTCTATTCCATGCACACATTTACTATATTCTACATATATCTACTTTCTCGCTATCCAAGTGTGACTGACACAAGAGAAACCTAGGGCACAATTCACACACACACACACACATAGAACTACATTGAGCACGAGATGTAGTGCGGCGCTCGATTATAAGTCCATCATTGTGAAAGCTAAGGATCTATGACCCCTAATTTTGTATCTCTTTTTTAGGATTTGATGTTTATTTGAGGGTTTTGTAGGTCTATGTTTCATCACATGATTTCATTGATTCCAGCAATCATTGTGTGAATCCGTAGCGTGACAAAAGGTGAGCATCAGCGAACATCTTGCAACCTTGAGAATTTGGGTTTCCAATATTTTCGCAAACTCGGGCACCCACCGGAGAATCGAGTGCACTAGGCACCCACGGGCACCCTGTCCCGACTGTCCTCCATTTCTACAATTTTATGAGCTCCAGTGTGATGGTCAGTGCTTCACATTTCTCTATTTTCTAGCTTTGTGCACTTTCCAGAACTTGGCGAATCAGCTAAGGCATCTTACCCTTCTTTGCACATTAGGGTTTCATTATTTATTGCTTAGTTTTCTTTGGTATATTTTTGTATTTCATTGCATCATTTATTTCTTTTTGCTACTATAGCATCATATTAGGCTTGTGTATTTACATTTTAGCTTAATCACTAAACACTTGATCTATGCTTGATAAGGATCTCATATCTTACAAGTTGGGATGGGTGGAAATTTGGTGTATCATGGGAGACGAGAACATGGAAATCATTCTCATTCATTCCTTCAAGTACCATTTAGGAATCAGTCTTGTTATCAAGAAGAGGAAGCCTATCTCCATGAGGAGAAATCAAGCAGAAGAATGTCTGAAAACCATAGGGATGTTTCCACTCATGGTCAAGAAAGTGAGTGGTGAAGAGGTCATCATGTTCATAGGTGAAGTGTGAGACTCAAGGAGTGAGGTAGTGATCACCACATCCTGACTCTACCATTATGTTCAAATATTCTTCAAGGAACAAGCCAGGAAGAGCTATTCCAAGGCATCCAAGACCATTGTGTGTGAAGAATCGAGAAATCATCCATTCCCATGAGAAACATGTGAGAAGGAGGTGTATGATTTGATCTCATTCAAGGAGAATTTTGGAGCCAGGAAAGGTAAGAGGATGATCCTCATATGGAGCATAGTGTATGAAAAATGAGAAACCATCTCAATTCCACTTGATTTCATTCACTGGGAAGTGTTCTTAAACACTCATTCAAACCTTTTGGTGTGATCATGCCTCAAGGAAGAAGTACATTACAATCACCTCATTTTAGTTCAATGGATGGCTACATGACAAGAATTCCATTCAAGGGTAATCCTTTCACCACATGATGAAGGCATATTTCAGTAAGTGAAGGACAAGCATGAAAAGGTTTGAGCATCACAAAGTTGATTTGTGATCACTAGAGTGAATTGTGAAATCCCAAGAAGCAAGAAAGTGATCCTCACTCTCATTGTGAGATCAGGAAAGAACCATCATGAATGATTCATGCAGTCATCTAGCGAGAAGGAGGATTGTGATCACCATGCTTCAAATCAACAAATTATTCATCAGAAAAATCCTCATCTTCATCGAATTAGTCAACCCTTCTTTCTCTCTCATTCTCTCTCCATATTCTAATTTTCCATTAAGAATGTACTTTTTTATATTTCGTCCTATTCACTTAAGTGACCCTCAATATTAACATTGTAAGATTCTTTTTCACTAATAATAAAAAGACTCACCTCCTAGGAATGTGAAAGGTCACAAGTGATGAAGATAGGTGAAAATTCATGTGGGGGTAGATGAAGAGACATTTTTGTATGCTATAAATTGGAATGGATTCTCCATTCCAAAGGGTTGGAAATTGTTGATTGATTGTATGTTGTTGAGATTTACCACTACTACATCAAGTAATAAAAGCTACAATTCTTATATTCCTTTGCTTATGTTCCTCTCTTTGTATACATGATAAGATTGTCAAACCAAGAAAGGTGTATGTGCCTTTTATAAATGAATCAATGGAATTTTGTTTTTATGATTTGTTAATCTTAACATTGTTATCATTTTTGCGTTTTCTAATTGAATGTGGACCTACTCACGGTTATTGTATGTGAATTTTGTAAGCCTACTCACAACAGTAACCCTCTCTCTCCTTATTTTCCCAACTCCCCTTTACCTCTTCTCACTACAAATTCCTCGTATGTACCTTGTCAAGCACTTTGCCTCGGTTTTAGTGGATTAATCATGAGTGATCCCGGCCTAACAGCTACCCCACATATTTAGGTAGTTTACATTCAATACTGGGAGCCTCCCCATACACAAGGAGGGGCTTAATCCCAGAGGGTTGGTGAAAACTCAATAATTTTCCCACACGAAAAATCATTTCGCCAACGAGTGTGCTAGGTCTAGAAAGGAATATCACTTTCCTTCCCATTTTCTTCCAAGATAAGCTTCTCTATTTTAAAGTGTGGTTTTATGCAAACAAAAACCAAGAAGGTATGGAGGAAAAAAAATTAAATCTAGAATTAGAACCTAATTGATCTTCTCTTGGTTATAGAAGAGGAAAATCAAGTAACAACCCATGTGACTAGAAAAAAACTTTGTCACTATAAAAGGAAGTTGATCTAGACTCAAAAGTATCGAAGAGGATTTAATTGTAGGCGAAGGGGTCTGATCTTCACTTACCCAAAGTATGACCATGAAATAGTTAGGTAACAAGAGGGGAAATAGATCTATTATCTTGGATGTTGTAAATGGAAGGAGTGACCCAATCATTCTAGATTAGACCATGAGAAATTAGATTCATGAATTACATGATCTACCTCTGCTAAGGCATCTAATGCCTCGATAAAATAGGATGAAGATGGGCATAATTTCTTAGTTGCACCACCAAATTTGGGATTTCTCGTAGAGAATAGGGAGGATGGGGTTCCCAAAGGAAAATGAGGAATAAAAAGGAGTAATGTAGGCCTTACAATAAATAATAATGATCAAAATGGAAGGATGGAAAAGGATGGGGGATTGATGGAACTCTATAAAATGAACTTAATAGAATTTGGGGATTCTAGTTTCCAAAGCTATGGAAAATAGTAGGACCTAGATTATAGTCTCTCAAACATATGTGGTAAGGCTATAACTTCTTGCATCAACATTAATAGGGAAGAAGAGGGGAAGAATGTCACACATGTAAATGTTTTTAAAAACTCCTTTGAAGCATTTAAATTAAGTTGTTAAAAACTAGTAGCAAAAACATTTTCCACCACCAAGAGAAAACTTTTTAGTAAACTAGGGTTTTCCCCTAATTGGTTCTCATAGGACTAACTTGAATGGTTGATTTTTTCCAAGACATTTGGGGGTGTTTGTATGGATATGGATAGGATAGGTAACTTTATAAATCTATGAGAATTTAATAATTTTGATTTGATGAGAAAATTGGTCTTTAAACTTTATACATCTTAACCACTTCTAAACATACATTTTTCGCCACATTTGGAGTTAAGATGATGGAAAGTGGGGAAAACAAATTGCAATGAAATAAAATCACATTATACATTAAGGAATACACCTAAGGTGTTTTAGATATTTACTAAAGCGGGGTGTGTGACATTCCTTAAACAAATATGTGGGTTTGATGAACAAATTTCCATATAATTTTCCACCTTACTAAAGGAGGGGATAGTGATTGTAAAGAGATTGAAAGCTAATATGAATGAAGAAATCTCGGATAAGATTATGAACTTGCCTCATATGGGAGAAATATGGTGTGTAGTATAGATAAAGAGTGGTTATTGTATGGATGCATTCTTATTGCGAGAGGGAAGAGGTGCATAACCCAAGGAATTCTTCATACTTTTATCCCTCCTTTAAGCCCCAGTTACAAAGGCAATTTAATAATATTAACTAACCTATGATGGGCTTTATTCTCTAATAAATGGATACCATTTCCGATGTTTATCCCATCTTAGGCATGGATTTTCCTCATTGCCACTTTTAATACTACAAATGTTGGAAAAAACAATGTTAGAGGTCTAAAAAGGTAACCTCGTGGCTCTTTTCCATCATGGAATTTTTATATTTCTTATCTTGGATGAATTGTCTATGAATTTTAAGAATTTTTCACATGAGATTTTCTGTTATAGTTCAATGCTTGGATGCCTAGTTCAAGAAACCTTAGTCATTAGGATTAAGAGGAAAGTTGAGGCTAAACAAAAGGGGTTAGACCGGATGACCAAGATTGGAAGGTAGGAAAGCAAGAGGTTAATGGGGATTAAAGCATCATCTAATGGAGATTTATGTGAAATGGATCATAAATCTTGGGTATCAAAATGTGTCGGGTTGGGAGAGTGAATATAGAGGAAGCGAGAAGTATCCAAGGTTTATATTGAGCCTCATAGGAAGTTAGTTACAAAATATAATGGATCCTTAACTAGTGATATAGTTAAACCCTCCTTATAGGTTGATCAAGTTCTCATGTGTGATCATTAGAAGAGGCCCTACAAATTATTTAGAAAATAAACATAACTACATAAGAATTAAAGGACATTATGGAGGAGATAGAAAGGACAATTGCATGAGAAAGAAAAGGATGAATAAATTAGGAGTGTGAAGACTTCCTTGAATCCGATACGACACATAGCGATGAAAATATTTGGTTTTCATACTCCTTAGGCACATGTTGTCATCTTGAAGGAAAGGTGGTTGAATTTCATGTTTAAGAAAATAAAATTCCATATTTGAATTCGTTGGGTTTGTTCATATCTTTAAAGAATGCTAGTGGCATCAGACAAGAATTTGATGTGTAAAGCTTACATTCACATCTTGTTTTTTCCTATGTTTGGATTGGAACCCAAATCCCTAGGTTGAGGTTCATTCTAAGGATTTCACCCCATATTTTATGAAATGAGACTCATTGTGAGAGGGAAAAAGAGATCATGAAAGGTTGAGTATTAATTTCCATTGTTGATCCAAGGTGACTATCCCAAGCCTTATGAATGTCTTTTCACTAGATTCTTTTCTCACTCACGGGTGGAAAATAATATGATTTTGCTCCATACATCACTCCTCATGTTGCGCAATTATTTCCCCTACCAATGCCACCTCCACCTCTATCTTTCACAAATCATCCTCTTTCTTGTGTTGCATCTATTGGTGCTAAGACTCTCCTCCCTCCATCCCACCCCTATTTCATCCCTTTCACTCATTTCAACTCTCACACTTCCTCCCAACTTTTCTCAAACACCTATCACGATCATATTATATTTTACCATGGCAAGCTCTATTCCCTCAAGCTTAATTTTCACTTGGATGATTCCAATCACACAAACCACTATTTACATCACTTTTTTCACCAATATAGACTATTAGAGGAATTAATGTTAATGATTATAGATTGAAGAGCCCCATTCGAGGAACTCTTCATTCCCCCAACATCATCCAAGTTGACTTTATCAAAAGCATGCAACTCACTTGAATGGCTCAATCACACAAACCACTATTTAGGACACTTTTTTCACCAATATGGACTATTAGAGGAATTCTTGTTGGCGATCATAGATTAAAGAGCCCCATTCGAGGAACTCTCCATTCCCCAACATCATCCAAGTTGACTTTATTGAAAAACATGCAACTCTTTCAATTTATCATTTCAACTCTTTTCCCTCAACCTACCTCCCTCTAATAAAAAATTTAATGTCTATTAAGGTTATATACTCTCTTAAATTGTAGGCATTCATGCCTAATATAGATATTGAGTTTTCATCTACTACAACATTAGCGAAGGAGTTATCCTCCTATGCCCACAAGTCAAGGAATTAGGGGAACATTCCACTCTAATTTGCTTGATTGGAGACTCAAGTAGCTCTTCTTGAGCAATAAGTTCTTCATTTCTCATTTCACCCAACTCTTAAGTGACATTCCCCCTCCAAAGTGTAAATATCAAAGTTGAACAAGTAGGGCTCTCTTCTAGACACACCCATAGAATTTTACAATTGTTTTAAACAACTCTATGACAAGTATGTCACAATGCAAATAGAGATCAAATAAGCTATGATAAGAATTTCTCATTTTCTTAATAGCAAATATTTGTCACACATTATCTAACATTTAATACATATTTTCACACTTTACATACATTTAATAAATGTTTGTATATGATTGGAGTTACATTTTCATCTTCTCTCTTAACTCTAGCATATTTATTTTTCTTTCTTTTCTCCACTTTTCTTTTAAAATAAAGTATATTCTATATAACCATACTTTAATGATGAGGAAAACCTCTCACCTAACCAATATAAATAAACAAAACAAATTAAATAGTTAACCAATCTTTTAAGAAACAATAAAAAAATAGATGTTTTTAAGATACCTTTATTCCTTTTAAATAGAAATTACACCAAAATAATTAATGATTATTACAGTTATATTTAAGTAACATAATTCTAATATAGATCATATTTACTCTCTCTTTCCTAAGCTGAGCTCATAGTCTTGGTCTTAAACTTCTTTTTACATAATCAACAAAAAAACAAAAAAAAAAACAAAAAAAAAAAAAAAACTAATTTTTCAATAGAAAACTCTAAAATTATATAGATTTATCTTATTCTTGTGAGAGAGGTTTTTAAGAAGAAATTGTGCAAAAACTTTGGTGTTTACATTTCACTCCATCCTCGAGAAAATTTCAAAAAAAATCACACAATTTTTCCTTAAAACATCTTTAATATTAACCTATGAACTCTCAAAACATAAAACTTGATCTTAATTTGATTTTCTTCTCAAAACATAAAACTTGATCTTGATTTGATTTTCATGTAGTTAAAAGATTTGAACTCAGAACCACACATTCAGCACTGATGATGCCTAACCAACAGTTCACTGAACTCACAAAACCACACCACCCTTATATTAACTGAAGTCAATTTCAGAACATATGAGCAACTCAAACATTTACTTGTTTGATAAATGGGTCTTCAATATAAACTCGAGATAAACTTAAGCATTTTAATTTCTTCATTCTCAGTGGTCGTTTAACTTCTCTGCTTTTTCTGCTCTCTAATGTTATGTAATGGATTGTATTCCTCAAAACTACTCTTTTCAATCCAATTTTCCAATCACGCACACATTAATGTCTGAATTAATGTGAAACAAACTCAAAATGAAACAAAATTAACTCTGCTCACTTGACTGAGGACTCTACTGTCTCATCTTGTCTCTGCAACATGATAAAATTCACACTCAAACATTTAAATAAAAAAACATTGCTAAAAATTTGGCCAGTGAGAGTTCAAAAGAATAAATTTTAAGTAGATATAGGTATAAAAGGTTTACAAAATTTGCAAACCCAACTAATACAGAGCAAAATTACAGCCAAGAATGGACATTATATTTAAACCCTGGTGTTGCTGTGAGAAAAGAGCATGTCCAGTTCAGGCGAGCTGAAAAAACCACCCGGAGGAACGCCTCCATATTTGAGCTCTTCCCTCTTTTTCCTCGGAGGAGACGAACAAAACATGGTCAGAATTTTCTGATGCTTTGGCGTCTCGCATTCCCACTCCTCTGCAACTTCCTCCTCCGAATACCACGAACTTTGTTTCTTCATTTTTATTTTAAGCCTCCGCAGACTCGAACCCTGGTCGCTTCTGTAAAAATCTCCTCCGCCTTGGTATTTATGGGGTAAAAACACAGGCACCCGGTTTACTCAGCTTGCAAGGGAAGTCTGAACATAAATAAATACATATATTGTCGTGCTCCGCAAACAGATGC
Organism: Taxus wallichiana var. yunnanensis; assembly: GCA_018340775.1. Lineage (NCBI taxonomy): Eukaryota > Viridiplantae > Streptophyta > Pinopsida > Cupressales > Taxaceae > Taxus > Taxus wallichiana. The sequence continues at coordinate 579,155,918 of CM031242.1, forward strand.
GAATGTAGCGGTTTCTCTGCCCTCCAATTTTAGCGACGCCCCTCTAAATTTGGAAGCGCTTTTTATCTGCTTACGTATTCAAAATGCGAAATCCGACGGTGCCGCTGTGTTGGGAAGTAGGGGTTTGGATGGGTCGAGAAGTCGCTATCGACGGCGTTGGACTTTCCACGTGGCGACTTGTCGCATGTTTACGTGTTGCGGATATTCGGCGGATTTGGATGAGTGAAATAAATGCGCGCTGGATAATGGCGGCAATTTGAAATTTGAAAGGAGGCTTCTCGGCGAAGCATCTACATGATTTATATGGATAAGATTTGGTTGATTTTTTTATTTATTCATTGTCAAAAGGATAAGATATAGCATTTAAAATCAACAAAAATGAAAACTCTGGAATTAAAATAGTAAAAAATATCTTAATATCAATTTTACTAGGAATCTTGTGTGTACAATGTAATATGAATGCGGAACGATATATGTTATTTGATTGAGAGGGATAGTTATTATTTATGTAGTTGGTGTTGATAAGGGGTGTGATTGATTTTGTAAGTGTAGGAATATAGATGAAGCATTACATTTAAAGGTTCTATCTTTACATTTCAAATTTGTTACAATTTAACAAGATGTTCAAAGATAGCATCATGTGGGATTGTTTATTAAATGTTACCCTTCAAGTGTCACCAAATATTATTTACCATATTTTGGTTGCAGAAATGATCTTTGGCCTAATGCTATAAACTATTTTGGGTCAATTTGTCAGTTTTGTAGAGTTGGAGAGCTTTATATCACTAGGGTGTGATCAATTTATGGAGGAAGGTGTGTATGTAGGAGTTATTCTTTACTCGATATCAATTAATTAATTAAATAAGAGTTTATGTTCACATCGTGATTGAACAAATGATTATGAGGTACAAAAAGAATTGTCAAAAGAATGATAGTGAGGTACAAAAAAACTATTGGAAGAGTATTTTTTTGGTGTTTGAGGAAGGAACAATCAATGGAGTGTGTTGCGTAGTGGACATGGATTTGTAGCCAGCTTCTAGCTAATAAAACAATCTTGATTCAAGTTAATATATATACCCACACCAATCTTAAGTCACGTAAGAGTTCAATCCTACAACTAAGAAGAACTTTTAACATCCATGAGGCTAGTTGCGTTACAAATTTCACTTGATCCCCAACTCTTGTCATTCTTGATTTCACATTATTAATAGAATAATGAACTATTATACCTTTTTTTGTTATATCAGTTCAATCCCCCAAACAAGTGAAAGAGGCCCATTTGAGTGCATTTTCCATAAGCATGGTTGTTGATAGGGCACCCTCTCGAAAATAATGCAACATCTACTACTTTTGATTTTTAATTAGTTTTCTTTGATTTGGTTTTCTTTGCTTTTTCTTTGTTTGATTTTTTATTTAACTACAAACATTGAATTTAGGATTTTGTAAGAAATGTTATATTTGGAGTTCTAAAGTTGGAAGTTGGAATTCATTTTCCATAGAATTGAAATTTACACTAGTGAGTCATTTCTTTCAAATTTTACAATATTTTTGTTTTGTTAATGTAATATGAAATAGTGTTTTAATGCTCTCACAAACTTTAATGGTGTTTTGGATATTTCACTTGATTAGTACAATCGATATTTATGAAAAAGAATTGTATCTATAAACTATGAAATTGATTAATGTAGTATTGTTTTTGTTGGTTTATAACTATACAACAAACGCCCAAAGACTTAAAAAGATTAAGTTCATTAAAATCATTTAGATTTAATCAATTAGAGAATCCCACATAGATTTATAATTATAATTCGATTTAGAAAGTATAAAAATGGAATCCACACTAGAGAATAACCCACCATAAAACTTTATGTAAAAGATTTTTTAATATATACCAACATTGGTTGCAACTTAAAACTTTTATTATCATTTAGCTACCTATTTTTTGTGTTTGTGTTTTGTTGTTCTCTTTACAAGGAAAATAGAGTAAGAATGATTAAATAGTCATTTTTGGGTTAACAATAGGATGAGTAATAGTTGTTCATGGAGGTGTAACGATTGATCTCTGCTACCTATGGATCATCAATAAGAGGTCAAGGATTTATAAAACAAACTATTTAGTTTCAATCTCCCAAATGTATAATTTGAATTGATCTATGTATTTGTTAATAATTAATATACATTTTTATGTGCATATTAAATTTGAATGTCAAATGACATTCACATATTTTTTTGGACCGTCACCTAATTTTATTGTTTTTTTTTTATTATTGGCAAATAGTTTTTTGAAAGGGACTATACCCTTGTACATGAAGGCTCAAAAGCCAAGATTGAAACATGAAAGCCCAACAGCAGAAAACAATCTGCTCAGAAAAGAACCAACACCCGAGAATGATTCAAAGAAAAAAAGTTGAAAAACAACAACTAGTGCTACAAATTACACCGCACCATGACACCATGGCAAATCCAAAAAACAATGTTCGGCAAAGACATGGGACAATGTAGAACAGCCAAACACCAAAAGAGAGACAAATCATCGAGGCGGAGAAGTGGCATTCTTTAAAATAACCTTTTTCTTTTTACGGACAGTTACCCACCCTGATGATGCCTCCACGAATGGAGGGTTAGAAAAAGGAGAATCCTCCAAAGTTGCAAAATTTCCAACTGAAACAACATCATTGTTTTCATGAGATAATTTTTCCATGCCATCAACAACTAAATGAGATAAATTTGTTGCAATTTCCTTCTTTGTTGTGATAGGATTTTCCGATAAAGGGATTTGAGGACAAAGCCGATTGACCTTAGCATTTGAATTTGAATCAAGGTCCTCTTTTGCATCGAAAACCAAATGTTAGGGAGGGCATCTTTCCACCTGTTGAGTTTCTCATCTTTGGCTCTTTTCCAACCCACAAGCAATAGAGGTATGACCTAAACGAAACATACGCATCGAAATGGAAGACCCTCGTAATCTAAAGGTTGTGACAAAGTTACATTTTGCACCCTAAAATCAATGGTTCTTTGGGAGGTTTTTAGCCGGTCAAGTTCCACCAAGATTCGAGCATAGGTAGTGTGAGTGTAATCGGAAGTTTGAGAATCTATAAACGAGTAGTTCCCAAGGTGTTTCGATAGATTTCAAACATTCACCGCTCCGAGTGGAGAGGGTAAATGGGGCGATAGGATCAAGCGGGTTTGCATGAAAAAGACTCAGTGAGCGGGTTAAAAGAGGGGAACCATGGTTTAATGATTAGGTACTTAGATTGGCAAACCCAAAGCTTGGAAGCAATGGAATTTTTATCAGCAATTGAAGAGAAAGTCACAATGAAGATACCTTTAGCACACGGATATAAGTCTAGCCTCCCAACGAGCAAAGGAGTCCAGTGCTTGGAAATCCATGCGTGTAGGTCAGGAAGGCTGGGCCAGAGTCCTCCGAATTTGCGAGATCGTCGAGCATGTTCACGATAGTATTTTCGGTTGTAATGACCTCCTCCCCAAATGTTATACATGGAGTATTTTCTGCTGGCTTCATAGGAGAATCCTTGCCCCTTAATGCATCCTTGAATGAGGTTACAGTGGGGCCGTGAATAGATGCACCTTGGCCAGTCCCGTCAAGAGCATGGTGAACTCCCAGTACAGGTGCTCCATCTCCACCAGGGGGAGCCTGACCGGTGATTGTGCCGCCGTCCTCAGAGGATGTAAAAGCGAGATTAATCCAAGATAGGGCCGAGTCCTCTTGATTAGCCTCCAAGGTCGTGCCACCTCCAACTGCAGCGTGAAAGGGTCGCGTTATAGCCAGACATGCAGGAGCCGAGTTACGGACCTGACCATCGCCTGGGGAGGAAGTAGATTCGCTGCCCACCTAAGCCCTGGTGTCTCCCGTGAAACCCAAACCCGCAGCCCGCATTGTTTTCCCGTCCAGGAGCAGAGCCGCTGCCATGGACGCGATTAGGGTTAGAGGTACGTCTGGTAGCGACCATGGAACAGTCGTGGAACAGTCTGGTTACAGTTGCGGAACCTATTTTTATTGTGACATTAACGTTGCCGAGTTATATTAAGGTTTTTAAGTCTTTTGTTTTTCTGTTCGAGTTTAGTATTAAGATTTGAGTGGTATTTATTCGAATTTTATCTATTTTTAGTGTTTGGGTCATTGCATTGAGATAGATTTGACCTCTCGTTGTCTTTACATGAGCTTAACAAACCAATAGATTAACAACCAAACAACAATATTACATTTATTCTAAAAATTACATATCCATAGTTCATTTCTAAATTGAGACTGTCGCCTTATTGATTGTCTCCTACAAAATTCTTTCCAAAACTCTTTTCGCTATAATTATTAGTCTTGAATAAATAGATTTCATTAACACTCGAGATACATTCTAAACAAAACCATTTACATAAAAGAATTAATTATCTCACTTAAAATCTATAAACAAAATAATTAGAATTTTTTTGTAGTATAAAATAGATATTCCTATCATTTAACTATATTAACTCTTTTTAACCCTATGAAGTTACTTATATATCCTAAATAATTAAACCCAAGCTTTGTTTTTTGGACCTACCTACATATATGCAAAAGAGAATGAAGGTCATGTAATTCTTAAACAAGGTCATTCCTAGATTACCAAATTGACAAGACCCTTTTATAAGAAGTTACCACTTAACAATTTCTATTGCATCATTAATATAAAATCTCATCATTACTCATCTTATTTATTAAATTGTCTTTTCTAGTCTTTATTATATAACTTCTCACAATAAAAATTAAATTGTCTTTTCTAGTTTTATATTATATAACATGTTCTCATAATAAAATTCAGCCAAGTGAGACATATATGTAGTATAAATCCAAAACAATTATATCATCACATTATAAATACCCATTTTATAATCACTTAAAGAAAATGTTTTCTTAAATCATGACCCAATATATCTTCTACATATATGGTCGATCGACTCTTTTAATCGATAGAGAAAACACAAATCCAAACTTTTGGTTGAAGTTATCAAAATAAACCCATTAAACATGGACATCATTCTTTTAAAAGTATGCACGTATACTAGTTGTCCCTTAGTTATTTAAGAATGCCTCGTCACTTTCCAGCTCATATAGTTAATGTCAAAGGAAAGTATATCTTGAAAACCAAGGCAAAGGGTTAGAAGTGAATCATTTAATGAAGGTAAGATTATGTGAAAGAGATATACTAGGCATATGGAAAACCTACTTCTTAATTTTGTGTTATAGCATAATATTCTTATGTTAAATTAACACGTGGTTTCATTATTCTTTTGTAGATACCTAAATTTGGACTTACTGATATTTGGTAACTAATCTTTGGCATTTCTTTCATCCTATAAATCATTGTGCACTAAATTGAGTAATTTCTACACTTCCCTTGTTTAATTAACATTGCCATCCACTAGGTCGCACTCATTATCTGTCATCATTGACAGTAAAAAACTTATCATACGCATTGTGTCGAGACAAAGTTGGCCATGATAGGCAAAGTCTCTTAGGTGAATTTTGGACCGTCGCCTAATTTTATTGTGACATGTAACGTTGTCGAGTTATATTAAGGTTTTTAAGTCTTTTATTTTTCTATTCGAGTTTAGTATTAAGGTTTGAGTGGTATTTATTTGAATTTTTTATCTTTTTAGTGTTTAGGTCATTGCATTGGATAGATTTGACCTCTCGTTGTCTTTATGTGAGCTTAACAAACCAATAGATTAACAACAAAGCAACAATATTAAGTTTATTCTTAAAATTACATATCCATAGTTCATTTCTAAATTGAGATCTATCACCTTATTGAATGTCTCCTACAAAATTATTTCCAAAAATCATTCACTATAATTATTAATCTTGAATAAATGGATTTCATTAATGTGAGATACATTCTAAACAAAACTATTTAAATAAAAGAACTAATTATCTCACTTAAAAGCTCTAAACAAAATAATTACAAATTTTTCGTACTATAAGATGGATATTCCTATCATTTAACTATATTAAATATTTCTAACCCGGCGAAGTTACTTGCATATTCTAAATAATTAAACCTAAGCTCATTTTTTGGGACCTACCTACATATATGCAAAAGAGAATAAAGGTCATGTAATTCTTAAACAAGGTCATACAGCTTACCAAATTGACAAGAACCTTTATAAGAAGTTACCACTTAACAAGTTATATCACATCATTTACAACATAATAAATGTTTTGAATAGAATGCATTGTCCCGTGAAAGTCTTTATCGATACATTACCTTGTACTTTAGAGTTTATGCCATATAATCATCAATAGTTAATATAAAATCTCATCATTACTCATCTAATTTATTAAATTGTCTTTTCTAGTCTTCTACTATATAACTTGTTCTCACAAAAAAATTAAATTGTCTTTTCTAGTTTTATATTATATAATGTGCTCTCACAATAAAATTCAGCCAAGTGAAACATATATGTAGTATAGTTATCAAAAAAAAATGTTTATCATCATATTGTAAATACCCATTTTATAATCACTTAAAGAAAATGTTTTCTTAAATCATGACCCAAGATCTCTTCTACATATGTGGTCAATATGACTCTTTTAATCAAGAGGAGAAAACACAAATCCAAATTTATGGTTGAATTTATCAAAATAAACCCATTAAATGGACATCATTCTTTCAAAAGTATGCATGTATACTAGTTGACCCTTAGTTATTTAAGAATACCTCATCACTTACCAACTCCTATAGTTAATGTCAAAGGAAAGTATATCTTGAAAACCAAGGTAAAGGGTTAGAAGTGCATCATTTAATTAAGGTGAGATTATGTGAAAGATATATTCCACTAGGCATATGCAAATCCACGTCTTAATTTTGTGTCATAGCATAATAACTTTATGTTAAACTAACATGTGGCTTCATTACTCTTTTGTAAATACCTAAATTTGGACTTACGACATTTGGTAACTAATCCTTGACATTTTTTCATCCCATAAATCATTGTGCACTAAATATAGTAATTTTTACACTTCCCTTGTTTAATTAACATTACCATCCACTAGGTCTCACTCATTATCTCTGTCATTTACCGGTAAAAAACTTATCCTCAAAATATTTAGACATATGTCCATTATCTCCAACTAATATTTTACATTATGTCCAGAATGAAGCTAGTCATGATAGACAAAGTCTCTTAGGCAAATTTTTGTTGAGTTGACTAATTTGTCCACCAAAGCTCTAATGATCACATTTTAATTTCACAAATTACCCTAGTCGGTGAGTGTCATTTAAGTGGGAAATATTGTCATAATTGACACCTATAAAGGCACACTCACATAACCCATTTGAATGACATCTCCTCTAATATCTTTGGGACTACCTAGGAAATCATAACAAAAGCACCCAATTGCCAAATTACTCTCTCAAACATATTAGCCAAGTCTAAGTATGCATTCATCTCACATGGTTTCCTTAGGCCAATTTGGAAAGTGACATCCCACACACAAAAATCATTCCTAAGTGTCAAAGTTCCTATTAGGATCTTCATTACCAAGCACATTGTAATATACCTCTTGCATACATACATTGGGTAGGGAGCTATGAGGGTTGATGCCTCTTCAAAGTATTGTTATGTAGGTGTGGTAGGGACCAATTGAGCCAATTGGACTAACCCCTTTCTAGGTCCCCAACCATATAAGAAGAAGAAGAACCCCTAATGAGTTGAACAATTGTGATCCTATAATTTCAACCATACAAATAGAATCTATACACACAAAATAACATAGTGTCGGAGAGGTGAGATCTAATAAAAAATAGTAGAGGAAAAATCCATCCATCCTAGACAAAGTCACCCTAGTGAATTTGTCCCAATAGGTGAATTTGTATTGCATTTAGAATCATGCTTCTAAATTTTTAGAGCAACTTGACAATGTCCTACAAATCCCTCTTACACACTTTCATATCAATGTCATTCCATTTCATTCTAAAATTGGTGTAATCCTCTCTAACTCTAACTTGTAATTTCTTTTTTTATCTCACCTATGCTACTATATTTTTTCATTATTATCTACACACGATTTATGATATGTGCGCTTACTATAATTTTTTGTAACATATTTTGATCTTATTTTGTCTCTATACAATTGTTTAATGCCTTAATTAGAATAAAACCTAATGATTGCATTAATACATTTTGGTGATCTTGCTTACTTTAATTACACACAATCATAGGGCTCCACACCTCACCCCTAGGGTTTTAGATTTCTTCAAATATTAATGGTTTCACATATCTTTTAGGGTGTCTTCAAACCCTCATTTACTTTTGGGTCATATGCACTATCACAATGGTTGATCTTAATAAATCACCCTCTCTCAATTTGCTCCACAAAATAACTTAATGATGAGCACATGTTGAACAAATTATGGAAATCCATAAGGGAAAATTGTACTCAAGTACCTCATTTTTACACGCTTTCCAAATGCAAAATGTAATATTTGAAAAATATACGATGGGGAAACCCAAGGTGGACCCTCAAATGCTACAAATCTACCATCTAACAAATATTTTCCCCCTTTAGGCCCTTTTACTCAATCATTTAATCCATGTACTCCTAATGTGCCACCTATGATAGCATCACATGTGGTTCCTCAAACTAATACACATGCTCATTATATATCCACTACAAAAGGACCTACCCCATCATATGTGGTTGATGTTCCTCATGTTTATCTTTAACAACGCACGCCATATAAGGATAGATAACTCTCTTATTGTAAAACCGATCACAAGTCACCACAAGCTCCATTGGGTTACTAAATAGCCCATTTGTAGGTCTTGAAGTTCTCAACTATCCCCTACCTTTTATATTCAATCTAAAGCTTTCCTTTTACGACTAGAAGGCTAATCATCAACAACACTTTCACACCTTAATGGCCTCTTCTATATAAATTATGCATGATAATACCTTACTTACCAATTTTTTCCATGTAGCTTCAAGAAATTTGCACTGATTGGTTCTATACACTTCCCATGTGATCAATACGAACATTCCAAGCTCTAACAATTTTCTTATGTAGTTCTCAATCAATATTGGGCAATGTTTATCCTTTACACAAATTACACAAGTCAATCAACAACCCTATGAAAGAGTTTTGGATTGTGTATTGTGTTATAATAATATACTTTCATGTGTACCTAAGCACATCAATGAAAATTAATTAATCAAAGTTTTCATTGATAAGCTAATGTCAAAAGCTGCAAGAATAATTCATTTTATATAATTGTGTATCTTTTGAGGAGCTTAGTCAAACGGTTAAAGTATATGATACCAAGATCATGGTAGATATGTTGACTTACGAAACCACATAGACATATAACAACAAAAACTTTAAGAAAAAACCTCATCTGAGGGTAAGCTTACGAAGACTTATAAGGTTGAAGTTGTTCATGTTGCCTGCACAACCTGCTCCTCAACAACTACTACTTATACTTAATGTTACAATAATTTTACACAACCACTTGGCATTATCTTATACAAACTATTCTAGAGGAATACGATTAAACTACCATCACATATTATCATTGATATGACCAAGCAATAAGGACCTATGTTTGATGACCGCTATGCTTATGATTATCATTAATGCCTTAGACATTCTACAAATATGTGTTTTAGAATATGAAAGAAAATCCAAGAGATTCTCGATAACAACACCATTTATCTACAAGATATTATCTACCTACCAACACGAAAATTATTCAACCTAATTTATGCATATGTTTTTTCAATGATCCGTTACCTAATCATGTTGAAAAAAAGAATGATAATTCATTTCACATGGCTTATTACATAGTACCTCTTATAATAACCTATACTGATTGATTCTCGATCTGATTGATAGTAACATTGGTGTTATACATAGTACATAATTAGTTATACCACCTATTAAATTATTTGATTCACATGATCATACTTGATGAGGATAAAGCATCTACACCCATCTTCATATGTACATAGGTCAATTCAAAACCAATTCAAAGTTCTATGGTCGAGAATGGCTCTAGATATAGTCTTTTCATGATGGAACTTCTTGACTCTTAGTTATATTACACAAGACCTCATAGGTACCATTGAGATAGTTCAAAGCTTGATGTAAAATGAAAACAAACACTTGGAGGCATTATTTTATTAGCATAGTTTGGACCTAAGAGGATGGCCACCTAGTTCCTTGTGATCTCTTCAAAGAGATAATCAATATGTTACTCAAATCCCTTAGTTTCATGATATATGCATTATTCCCCTGAAAAGACATTGATGTTTGACATTCATACAAAACAACATGCTAATGAATATCCTTAGCATATCACGAGTACCCTATACATTCTTTTCGACACACCCATTGGTACTACTACATAGTAATGTCTCATACCGAGACACCACTATTATAACATATTTATATAGAGTATCTTGATCATTTACCTTGACATATACCATGTCATTCCATAAATCATCATAAACAACATAATATGACTCTATTCCTCCTCCTACACGTTATGTGATGTCTAGTTGTGGATGACACAAATTAGTTTGATAGTAGCCATGCATACATGACTCTCACAAGACACCAATGCACTCTCATTCACACCAAGATCCTATAATTACTTTGAGTATTAATGACTGGATCACAAACAAGCTTGAAAACACCTTCATTTTCAACATACAAGATGTTTGGTTTCTTATGTGGTACTTCAGGTCCTTCATGTATGAAACATAATCGAGATCACTTCACGAGATAGCTCCTCAAGTAGTGTAATTTTCTACTTGGTAGAAGAAAGAGAAATAATTTTTGTTTATTGCTCCCCAAGATATTGGACAAGATCCTAAAGAGAATACATATCCAAAAGCGGATTTTTTTCATCAATATTGCTAACATGATCCAAGTTTGAAAAACCTATTAAGAATAATTGATCATTCTTTTTTTACTCTAGGCCAAAATCCATGGTTCCTCTTATGTACCTCAAATTCCACTTTGTTACTTTTCAATGACTAATTTTGGCTCTAGAAATAGATTATGTGAGTGAAAAAGTAGTTTAAATGAGGAGATAAAGTCATAAAATAGGGGAAAAGATAGGAAATTGAGCTCGGTATATTTGCAAAAATCATTATCTAAGGGTTAAGTTAATATCAAAAAATAATTTACCACATTCATGTGTCTACATCCCCCACCCTTAACCTAGGAAATGAAAAATTATTACTTAAAGGAAAATATACCAAAGTGTGTAGACACACTTTATATTCACTTGAGGTGCTTTATTTGGTTGAGTGTTGACATGATCTTGATAATGAAACCTATAATACAAAGTGTATTCAATGTCTATAAAATGTTTAAACTTTAAATTAAATTAGAAAATGTATTTGAAACATCAAATTTGAAATTGTAACGTACAAATTCAAAAAATGAATTGAGAAAGGAAGAAGTACACCAATTTGTCTTTCTGAAGGAGAAGCTCCTTGATAAATTTATTAGAGAGATGTATTTAGAATTAACTTGTTGGAGGATGGGGGGTGATGAGTCTCCCATTTGTTAATATAGATTTTATATCAAAAGGGAATTTGGTGTCACTTTACTAACACCAAATAAGTGTGTCATAAGGCTTTCAATTAGCCCAATGAACATTTAAAAAAGGAAAAATGTCACAAGACGTATATCCATCCCAAAACATTGTAAAAAGAGTGAGGAGAAAAGTTTCACAAGGATTTCTAGTCAACCAAAAATAATTTACCCATGGACCACATTACTACATGTGGATCTATGCTCAAATGTGTAAAACAATGCAAAGTTGAAAGGGAATGAAGTATGATCATATCCCCACCATTTAATTCCCCAATATATCAAGTATGAAACACTAACTATAAAAGGAGGAGGACTAAGCCCCCATACTATGTATTGTACACTAAATATAAAAGGAGGACCATCCTCATGCTATTTATTGTAAATTACTCAAGATATGTAACGGAGAAATGGAATAAATTACACATTTCCCCACACTTGTACCAAATTTTAGTAAATTTAATCTATATTATGTTAACTATCCTTGAATCTATATCAAAACCTATTTTATATATATATATATATATATACATTTTAGAAAATTTAAAATTACTTATGAAAAAACTACCCATAATGAAACCATCCATCACGAAAAGTAACATATGATAGTTATGTCCCCTATTGGATGGTTATGTCCTGTGTGAATTTTGATCTCGATATGTATTTATTCTTATTCATGTGTATATGTACCCTATTACATTCTATTCTGATTTTTCTATTTTTTCTATGTGCCTAAATTGCATAGATATTTATGTGATAACCACATTGAGTTCTCCCTCTTTTGAGGTGAGTGAGATGTGTAATAGATCACTTAGAGAAAAATAAGTAATGTGTGTCCATGTTAGATGTAGCATATAGTTAGTGTTGGATCACATTGAAGGTTAGTGTAGGTGGCTACAATAGAAATCTTGTTCCTAAAAAGATTGCATGGTAAACCATGACATGAAGAGATATCAAAAATGGTATATAAGAACACAATCATATAATTATACAATAATATACGCATAAAAATAGTGTCTCATATGCTATTAAAAGAAAAGGTGAAGCACTACTTACAAATGAAATAAGATTTTCACACATGAACAAGCATGATCAAAGGTAATAACGACCAAAAACAAGGACACCAAAGTGTTGTATACACATAAAAATAAAATTCCATAAGCTACATACATGAAAATGTGCATGCACGATAAATCAAGTGAAAACAATAGTAGATAGTAGCCCGAGAGGCATGTAGATAATAACTCATCAAAGGAGGGAATTTTCCATTGTGCTCTAAGTACCCTTTTGGTTGCATGAAAGGTAGAGACAAAAACAAAATAGTCAGAACCTAGTTTGGCGAGGACAAAAATAATGAGTTGTGAGTCTTTTTGTCAATTCCACAATCTTTTTGTTGCATTCTCATATATTTGAACTTGGTGAAGTAGTCCTGAAGTGTGTCAAAATTTCTAGGGCTAATACTAATCAACTCATTTTCTAGTTTTTGCCCTCTCATTTCTTCATGTTTCCCAAAGAGTTGTTCTAATATGTCTCATGCATCCTTGGGTGTTTTGAAAATAGTAATATGAAAGCGTAGATATGAAATATCCCTTGTGGGATACCACTTAAAAATGCACAAAATATTGAAAATTTGCAGCCAAATAAAATACTGATTTTTGCCGATTTTTACAGTTAGAGCAGCGAACTAAAGAAACTTAATATTTCCCAAGATATCCACTTGAATTACTTGAAAATTTAAAGACACCTTGATATTATTATAAAGGACATAAGAAAACTATTTTTGTAATTTTATAGAAATTAAAAAGCTACTAGAAAATTACCGCGTGCCCTAGACAGCTAGAACTCTTCTAAAATTCGTAACTCTCCAAATAAAAGAGAAAAAATTATGAGACTTTGGAAATAACATTAAAAATATAGGAAATGATATTTCAACCTACAAATCCAAAAATGGCCAACTGGAAACCCTCCAAATAAAGGTTGCAAGTCACCTAGCTTAGAAAAGGGTCAGAAATTGATGAAGATGCCTTCAACGTGATGCTAAGCCTTGCCCAAATGGCTGTCGTAAATCCAATATGAAATCCCTCTAGTTATCTTCCCCAAATGCCCCCAAAACCCTCAAAATCCTTCCTCTGAAACCTCTGATAATATCTCTGTAACACAACCTAGAAAGCGGCTCCAAAATGACAAGCTAGGGTAGATCTCTCACTACCAAAGAATGCCCTGCTAGCTAGGGATGGATCTCTCACCACCGAAGCTAGGGTTCCTGTGGGATTTCACTCCACAAGCTGTAGATTTGCAAACAACAGTTGCACATGAAGGAAAATAAAATGTATGCAAAAAGTCATTTTCCTTTCTCCCCCAGCTCCTTATATACTTCTCCAAGGAAAAAGAGCCCCAATAAACCCTAAACGCATTTCATTCCATGGAGGGGCCAATAAAATAAAAGTAACTAAAGTTATTTTTTTCCTTTTAAGTCGTCATAGTCCAAAAGTGACCCCCAAATGCAAAACTTGAATATTAGAACCTTGTGGCCCCTTCCCAATAGCTCCCAGCGTCCACAGCCCCTTGGGTGTGACCAAGGCTTGGAATCAACTTGACACTTAGGCCTTTGGCATAGGAAAGGGGACATTACAGTCCTCCTTTCCCAAATTTTGTTTGTCCTCAAGAAAATGAAAATTAGGATGCTACAAAATCTTCTCTCCCTCCCAAGTAGCATCTTCCGGTGCGAGTCCCTTCCATCACACTAAATACTCGGTGATTAATCTACTCCTGAGCCCCCTCTGTCTCTCTTCAATAATGGATTCTGGTTCCAACACCAACTTCCCCTCCTCATCTAGTGGTGGTAACTCTGTAGATGGTACAATATGATGTCCAAGTTCCTTCTTAAGGCATGAAACATGGAAGACATTATGTATCTTATTATGCTTTGGTAGCTCTAGCTCATATGCAACTACCCCAACTCGACGAACTACCTGGTACAAACCATAAAACCGTGGTTTCAATTTCTCTACACCCTTATGCTTCAGTGAGGATTGTCTATATGGCTGTAAATGTAGGCATACTAGATCCCCAACCTCAAAATACCTCTCTATCATGTCTTTGATCTGCATATACTTTGTTGATTTTGTGCCTTTTGTCTCTAAGAGCCTTCAGAATATCTTGGTTCTCCTATAACCAATCTTGAGCTTTGGGAGCTCGGCTATCTGGTAATACCAAATCCACAAATGTCATAGCGTCATACCCATACAAGGCTCGAAAAGGAGTCATACCTATGCTCATCTAGTAGGTGGTATTGTAGCAATACTCACCCATGTGTAACCATTTAATCCATGCATGTTGATGTCTTGTCACATAACTCTGTAAGTAGCCCTCTATCCACTTATTGACTATCTCCGTCTTCCCATATGTCTATGGGTGGTAGCTAGTGCTAGGAGTCAACTCTGTACCTACTAGTCTGAAGATCTCCTGCCAAAAGGTGCTCATGAAGATCTTGTCCTTGTCATCGATAATATTTTAGTAAAGCAACCCATGTAGCCTAAAAATACCGGTATAGAAGATCCAGGTCACATCCACTACCTCGTGACCCTTGGGTAGGGGAAAGAAATGAGCATACTTAGTTAACCAATCAACTAAAACATAAATGCAAAGCTTTGCCCATGCACTAAGGAATCCTATGACAAAGTCCATAGATATGCTTTCCCATTTCATTGGGAATGGGGAGAGGCTGAAGTAATCCTATTGGAAAAGACTACTCAGATTTGGTTTGCTAGCAAACCATACACTCTCTGACATGATTAAAGACATCGTCCTTCATCCCCTTCCATGAAAATATCTCCCTGATAAACCTATATGTTTTGAAATACCTAGGATGTCTAGCTAGTGGTGTATCATGTACTGGTCGAAGGATTTTCTCCTTCATTTTAGATCCTGGTACAAGGAAAATCCTATCCTTGTAGAAAATGAGATCATCCACTACTCTGTATTGGTCGTCCTATATAATACCATCCATGATCTCACATGCAAACTATTTTTTTGGAATACTAAACAAGTATATGAGCCTTCCAATCTGTTGAAATCTCAGACATAGAACTAAGCATAGAAGTAAGGTAAGACCTCCTAGATAAAGCGTTAGCAACAATATTATTCTTACATCTAGTGTATTCTATGTCAAAGTCATATGTTTATACCTTGTTCACCCATCTTTGATGGTGATCATTGAGCTCCTTATGTCCCAAGAAGAACCTCAAACTATTGTGATCCGTACGAACCATGAATTTGTCTTGCCCACAAGGTCTTCATGCGAATTTGACCAAATCATGCATAATGGCTAACATCTCCTTGTCATAAATTGAATACCCTCTCTCCACGGGTTTCAACTTCCAACTCTCATAGGCGATGGGATGCCTATCCTACATGAGAACTGCCCCAACACCCTCTCCTGATGCATCACACTCTAGAATGAATGAGCGGGAGAAATCTAGTAATGTGAGGATGGGACACAAACTCATCACCTCCTTGAGGTGATCAAAAACTGTTGTGTTGCGTTTGACCAAGAAAAAGCCCCCTTCTTGGTCAAATCGGTCAATGGAGTAGTCAATTGAGAGAAATTATTCATGAACCTCCGGTAGTATGTGCACAACCCCACGAATCCTCTCAAATGTGTTAATGTCCTAGGTGGTGGCCAATCCAAAATTGCCGTATCTTCTCTTTATCCACCTTCACCTGTACCCCCACCAATCACATATCTCAAGTATAGAAGTTTCGTCATGCCGAACTCACACTTAGAGTATTTTTCATATAACGAATTAGCTTCTAATATCCCCAATATCTCACCTGGGTGCTTGATATGGTCCTCCCAAGTCCTGTTGTAGACTAAATATCATCAAAGAAAACCAATATAAACTTCTGCAAGTGGCGGTTGAACACATGATTCATGCAAGACTGGAATGTAGCTGGAGCATTAGATAATCAAAGGCATCACCAAGAACTCAAAGTGACCGTAATGGCATCTGAAAGTTGTCTTATGCACATCATGCTCCCTGAATTTGATCGATGATATCCAAAATGCAAATCTATTTTCAAAAAATAGATTGCACCATGTAGCTCATCCAACAACTCATCAATGCGTGGTATGGGATACTTGTTCTTTATTGTCTTCTTATTCAAGGCACGGTAGTCCATACACATCCGCAAGGTCCCATCCTTCTTCTTCACCAATACCACCGAAGAAGCAAAAGGGCTGGAACTCGGTCTAATATGCCCCATATCAATGAGCTCCTATATAGTCTTCTCGATCTCATCCTTAAACCATTTGGGGTGACAGTAAGGAGAAGTAACCACCGGTCTAGCATCCTCAAGCTCAATCACATGCTCAAATCCCCTATTTGGAGGTATGCCTGGAGGTATGTCACCAAAAACTGCACTATGTCTATCCAATAAGCCCTGTATATCCACATGATACTCCTATTGTCCATCCTCTGATTTCTTGGTCGAAACCAAATAATGTACTACCCAATCCACCCCGTTGTGCCTATAGATCCTCTCGATCCTCTTGGTCTGTAACAACTCGAGGTGCCTCTGAAGATAAGCCCCTCAAGATCACATTCCTCCCTTCAGACTTAAACTTCAGCTCCATTGTCTGGAAGTTAGTCCGAAACTCACTAAAGGAATGGAGCCATTGTACTCCAAGAACTATGTTGGTCTATCCAATACCAACAATACAGAAATCATTAGTAACTATATAGTTACCCATCGTGATGCTCAATTGGGGAACTCATCATGTGCATCTCATAGAATTTCCATTGGCTATAACCACGTTGAAGCCCTCAAATTCCTTTATCTGTAATCCTCACCTCTCAACCAATGAGGCATCAATAAATTTGTGGGTTGCCCCACTATCAATGAGTACCACTACTCGTTGTCCTGTAAAACTCCCCTAACTTTGAATGCCTTGTACCTCGGGGTACTAGACAAGGTGGCGATAGTCTCATGGGGAAAATTCTCATTATCCTGCTCAATAGCCGCACTATCTAATGCCTCATCATCATCATCCTCTAATCCTTGTGTTTCCAACTCCTTGTCACCATCACTCTCCTCAAAGACCTCTATGAATTGGGCCCTCCCTCTACCCTTGCAATCATGTCTTGGAACCCAAGGTGTGTGGCAATCGAAACATAGTTTCTTTCACCTCAATTCCTCTCTGTCCTCTCTAGATCCGAATGGTCTCCAGGATGTATCTTTCCTAGGTGGAGGTACCTTCGGCTGCACACCCTTGGTTCTAGAAGGGAAACCCTTAGGTTGCACTCGAGGTGGAAACCTCGACTTAGGAGTGGATAACTCCAAGTCACGATCTCTCCTAATAGCCTCATGCAAAGAAGAAGGCTCAAATGCCTTCAAAAATCTAGCGAGAGCATCTATTAAACCTATTGTGAATAGGGAAATCAACTTCATCTCTATAACATCAAGTACCATGACTGATAGTCTCTAAAAATCTGCAATATACTAGTCCAAGGAACCTGTCTACCTCAAATGAGTCAACTCTCTAAAATACCTGTCATGGTCCCTCCTATCAAATTTTCTCACTAGCCTCTTTGTGAACTCTGCATAAGTAGTGATGTATATGTGTCCTTGTGTAACCAACCCATGATGCCACCAATCATGAGCGTCCCCCTTTAGATGTAAGATTACAAACTTAATTGCATCTTCCTCATGCATAGGATTCAAGTCGAAGTATGTCTTCAACTTCTAAACCCAGGACTATTCAGTACACTTCTTAGAACCATCGAAGTGTGGAACAAAAATCTATCCCAACCTCCTTTGCATCTTTGGTACATGTACCTAGTGATCTCTCCTAGGCTTGCTACTAATCTTCATTTTTCAATATTCTTAGAATGACATGTTGTCATGAAAGCCATCACTTAAGGTGTGGTACCTTTCCTAACAATACTCCTAATATACAATATCCACTGGCTGTCATACCTATGAAACTTTCAAATCCTTCAAGAAAGAAGGTTCGTGAAACCCCAAAATCCCAAAGTAGAAGAATGGGGAGACCACTACTCAGAATGTCCATCCTCACCTCTTTGACCTTGTTGTCCCCTATTACTATTTTCTCCTCTTTCCACATGAGTATCAATCATGTCCTGGGCTAATCTCTCAGTGAGTTGGCTCAAATAGAGATTGGTAGTCTCCTGCTGCTTTACCATGTTGGTGAACAATTGTTTCATCAGATCTACACCTATATCCTCATTGTCTCTGTCCCCCATCTTTCAATCCCAATAGGCTGGAGAAACAACTGCTCTAATACCACTGAAATATCCCTTGTGGGATACCACTTAAAAATGCACAAAATATTGAAAATTTGCAGCCAAATAATAAAAGGAATGATAACGGATCGTATTTAAGCCAAGAACACAGATGCTAATCAAACACCACGATCAATAAGATGAAAGCAATTCACCAGAATAACTTTACATAAAACCTTTGCAAACAAATAAGTAGCAATATCATAAATTATTATGGAACTCAATGCAATACAATGAGAATGGGCCTTGCTTAAATAGGCAAGGAATAACAATCTAAGAACCAGTCAAGGTCGTAGATCAAGCCATAAATCAAGGAAATAACTAGTCATCAAAGAACTAGTCAAGACCATAGATTTAGGAGAGAACTAGACATCAAGGATCTAGTCAATACCATAGATCAAGGAAAGAACTATTCAATACCATAGATCAAGGAAAGAACTAGTCAATACCATAGATCAAGGAAAGAACTATACCTAACAACTATATAATATCTCCTAATATCTAAATAAGATAAAAGAAATATCCACACACATAAGTGGGTGAGGATAAATATAATAAAAGTAAATAAAGTACCTAGGTGAACATGAGCTAAGGTAAATACCTACTCTAACACCCCCCTCAAGTGAAGCTAGGGGCCAAAATAGAAGTGGCATGTCCATAGTATGAGTCCGAGACTAGGGCACGGTGAGGTACTCATGTACAATAACTAGGAAAAAGGGACACCGCAAGGTACCCAAAACCAATAATAACAAAGTAAAAAGAGTAAAAACCCGCTCCAAGGCATCCCAAGAAGCTCGGCTCAAAAAAATCATATAATGCTAAAGAATTTTGTGTGCACTATGGTCTGAATCCACTGCTCGATCACAAAACTAAAAATAACTGACACTGGGCTTCACCAGAATAGATCCATACAAGGAGATTGTCAACAGAGTGATGTCGAAAGTGTAAAAAACACCAAACATAATTTGATCAACTGCTACAAATAGGTGTGTCACGATCCAAGAACAATAACCAAAGTAATAAGGAAAGGACATAAAATCAAGAGTGTCATGATCCAAGAAAAGCCAAGGTAACAAGGCAAGGACACAAAACCCGAAGAAGAAGGATCAACACCACACCCTCCCATACTGCTGAATGGGTGGAGGGAAGTACAAATCTGTATGAGTTGTCAAAACAACTACTCAAACACTGACAAACTAACACTGGACTACACTAGAATAGATCCCCAAGAGATACTGTCAACATGCCAAAAGTGTCGAAAATATAGATACAAAATCTCTCAACAAACAAGAGAGATACACTATATCTGCTAAAGAAAAATGCTCAAAACAAGAAGCATCACAATGCAGAAGGTATAAAAAGTGGAGCAAGAGGCCGAATGGTGGAGGAGCCATGCCTGTAGAGTCCTCTCAACGAATGCCTATGTCACCACCATGAGTTATTAGATATCCACCCCAAATCAACATGGATGGATGAAGAAGATGCCTGCATATGACTTGGTGCAAAATGCACAATGGGTGTATGTAAAAGAACATCAGAATGTGTGTCAGGTTGATCATGTCTGACAACTGAAATCTCAGGTTTCTCAAGCCTAAGTGAAGATGCAAAACTCATGTGTTGCTCATGATCCTCAAAAAGAGTCGAGCAACAAACAAAGGAGCTTTGTCAATGTGTGATCCCAATGAAGTATCTACACGAAAACCAATGTCATGGCAAGAATTCCACTTAACATGTGGAAGAGGGGAAACAATACCCTGTGAGTGTCTGCCAATACCTCCACCAAGTGAAACCCATAAAACGGAGCATGTGAGAACTGAAGGAAAGCAGTGGTACACTTCTCAAAAAGACCATGCAGTTGAGCAGAAAGAGGATACACAACATGTGGTACTGTAATAGACACAGATGTGGAAGAGCATGCAATAACAAGCCTCATAGGTTTAGAAGCATCAAGAGCAGGAACAGGATCAAAGACTAACAGATCAATGTCAGTGGGTACAGGAGCAATAGCTGCAAGTGGACTAGGAGCATGGATATGGCTGTCCACATTATCATGGTGATGTTGTAGGCTAGCAAGTGTGTTGCTGCAGGAGTGGATTTGTAACATCCCCATTTTAAAACACCAGAACAAGGGAAAAATTTTTTTTTTTTTTTTATATAACGTTCTCTGTTATGAATTATAAAATTCAAACACACGTTCAAGATTTAATAATTGTTCTCTGCCCAAACCACACAGTTTGGATCATACAATTTCTTTTAAAACGAATGTTCCCTGTTCACATATTTACAATATGGAACACACATTCAATGCCATTCAATCTCATAACAGATTCTATATGCTGCTGTAAATGACTCGATGAACTGCCGATCTTCCATTTTCATGGCTCGGAGTTTCAACGATCCTTCATTTCATGACTCGGCAACAACCGATCCTTCATGTTTGTTTATGCATAGTATATTTTATATACTTGTTCTCATAACCTTCCCCGGTTATCGAAGTGATCCATTTAAGAAGCCTATCTGAATATCTGTTACTGATATTCATCTGACATCCTGCATCTTAAATTAAGTGATAAGGACAACGCAACCAGCAATTGCGATACTTTGGCCAAAGATTTTCACATGCTTTGCATGATCATATTCCTGAATGTGATACACATCTACGGAATACGTCCTTCACTTCACTTCACCTGTTATCTAGAATGGTCTTTCCTGGTTCCTACCAGTCCTCATCGTTTAAGTTCCGTTTTAAACTTTCGATTCCAGCCAGTAATATGAGCGGGTATAGGAAGGCACTCCTGGTAACTAAAGATACGCAGACATACGGTGTCGTTACCCCACGACTCCGTGTGTCTGATTATCTTTAGTATTCCGGAGTCACTCCGTATACCAAATCATACCCTATCTCCACCCCAGCTAAGATCTACACTTTCAGCCTATGTATTCTCAATGTTTTAATTCGGGAGGGCATTGCTATATGTCAGCTGCAACATTGTGTCGTCATGAAGACCCCGTCTTCATGAAGACACCTTGCTGTAGCTGGCGTATGCCAATGTCCTGCAGAATTCTCCCAACGAGAATACACATCCTGCCCAAGTGACTTAGCCATGAGTTAATAGTTTAAGCAATTTTCAGCGTCCACGCTGATCCCTTGATCCTCGTTTCCGTTGCAGTTGTATATAACTAAAGGGACTAAACTGTCCATTAGTTCGTTATGTATCGTCTCCTTCGTATCGAAGAGCTACATTTCCTTACTTGGTTTATTTCTTAATCATTAGATTAAGCAGTCCGTACCGACGGACATAATAAGTTTAACCTATTAAACTTAACCAAGATGTTTCCAACTGCAACTTATTTCAGAATATTAACTTATTAGACGTCATTCAAACGAGGTCTAAACTTCAAGAAATGAACTCATTTGTTCCCCTTAACATTATATAGTTAAGGATCATTAGTTATGGATATATGTATCCTATATCCTTTAATCTGAATTTTTATCAAACGGGATCAATGATGGAGTTCGAAAACGAAGTTCGAATACTCCAAATTTAAATTGATATTCCTTAGCTCCTAAGCTAATCCTGAATACCCTCTGATTATAAAATCATATTCTTCTTAATCCTTTTAAATGTCAATTCAAAATTCATCTTTACCCAAGTATGAATTAATTGCATTGTTCAACTTAAAAGTTGTATTTAAGTAAGAATAGATATCAGTTTCAATTCAGCATCCATCCAAGGACTACGAAACAATTCCAAATCAAGAATTAACATCTTATTCCCAATTTATATAACAATATCAAACTGATATAATTATTGAAAATATCACACTTGTAACTGTATTCAATATTTCAAGTCATAATTTGTACATTTGCCAATCCAACTGATTGGGTGTAGTTTATACAAAGCATCCATACAACTCATGGACAGAAGAATATATTTTCTTCGTTCACAATTCCTCAAAGAGGAATAAAAGCAACAGTTACAATTTAATTTACATTTAATCAAGAGGCATCAGAAAACAGCCAAGCCTTCATTCTAATCAAATTCCATCTGCAAAATGAATTGCATTCGGGTCAGTTCAATGAACTGAGCACATTAAGCACTTATCCTTAAAATAAGATGCTTCAACTAACTGTTTCAATAAAAGAACCCTGCTTTTATGAAACAACAGCAAAACATCAATCTCGAAAAGCACAAAAGAGAGATCAGCATAACCACTAACTATCAAAATATCATCACAACCACCAAGGAACCGCTGTCCGTTTCCACATAATCTTTGTAAGTATCAATTTACAAAATTTGTATAGTTAGGAATTCAAGTAGCTTCTTTGCCTATCTACAAAGATACTGATTATCTTTTCCACGCCTTTCATTAATAACAAATGCAAAGGATGAAACTAACTGAATATAAATCCATTACTTCCCTTTCCGTTCATGAAGCACATTAAGTTTTAAAGCATTCAAGTACAAACAAGAAAGCGAACAGCAATGCATATAGTAGCTCTCATCTAAGCACCATAAAATTCTTCATTCACGAATTCCAGGTTCCTAACGGAATGAAAGAAGAAAGATCATCTTTCTAAAACATTAATTCATATCTCTATCTCTTTCCACATGACTGTCCTAACAGTGGAATCCAGACGAAAGACAAATCAATATAACAGTTCAGAGTGAAACTTACAAAATCCACTCGGAATTCACTTTCTGGCAGCAAGAATAATTTCATTCATTTCCAGTTCATATGAATGCCAAACAGGTTAGTAAGACATTATAATTATCGTGGAGCAAGCCATATCAATATGTATACTAGGTATTTGCTATACTAGAAGATTCCTTACTTCTTACACTGTATAGCTAACCAACAACAAATTTGCAACCACGCAAGTATATATATTCATATAATCTTTTATACCTCTGAACACATATAGTTCTTAATAACAAATGGTACATGGCTGTTACCTACAGCAAGACCGAGTCTTAGACACTATAATTCCAATGTCACTTTCAGAGTCCCAAATAGCAAAAAGAGAAGAATTCATTCTCTACTATTTCATTAAGAACAATCATTGTTTTCAGAATGAAGTAAAAACATTCAATCACGTTTTTTAAGCAAGACAACTCAACTTAGACAGACAACAACGTAAACGTTCTCATTGATAAGCATCACACATAGCCAGTACAGCTGCAATCCAACAAGCTACAGTAATGAACATTCCAGCCAAATTTGCATTCTCAAGATAGTAAAAACAAAATAATATCAGAAGGTCAAACTTCGACTGCCAGACGCAATGGGGTCATCCTTCATTACAGCAAGAAGAAATTATAATCATTCATTGCACAGAATACAAAACTAGTTTATAATTGCGTCAATAGTCTGATTAAGAAGACCGAACAGTATCAAGAAAACACAATAAAACCATCCTATTTTCACAGCAAGGAGAAAATATAATCCATCAATAACTTCAGAAGGAAAAACAGTCTACTTTTCCTATTTTCACGGATACCAAAACGTAATTGCTCATTTCCTATACAAGAAAAGGCACAGCCATGGAAATGTTGCTAATACTTGAATTCAATTCGAGTCCAATTACTCGTAGAGAACCCGAATGCCACTTTCATCAGAATCCAAGACAGTAGAAGGAAGAGAATCTATTTCCTTTAAAAATTTCAATATGAAACAACTTCAACAACCATCGCTTCTTTCATTCCAGTTCATCAGCAAAAGAACTTATGGTTTCAAAAGAGAAACAACTCAATTAACACGTACAGACCCGTGATACATATGACAATTTTTCCCAATACTGTTAAACAACCAGCACAACAGGAAAGCATTTCATTCAAGAAATACAAGGACAAATTTGAACTCGGACCCGACTAATAAAATGATTTTGTATCATTTCCAAAATGACAACAAGATTCAACAGAACCCAAATTACAGCAATATATGCAACTGTATTTCCATTTCTTCTTTTCTTGTAAAGACAGTTCCATATACACAGCAAGAAACGATTACACTAAATGGAAAGCATTTACACCATAAGGAACGATTACACACCTGTTCCACTTTCAATCAACACGAATAGTAAAAGAATTATATCTATTTCGAACACCATACTGTCAACAAACCAGCACGTCGTGGGAGTGCTTCCAACCAATCAAATGCAAGGACGGATTAACCACAACAGCAAGGGGACGACTGTACCCCATTATTTCCAAAAATGACAGCAAGAAAGGGAGGAAACCCGAATCATAGCAACATAACATGACTGAAATTCCATTTTTCTCTTCACATGTAATAGCAGTTCCAAGCACAACATCAAGGAGAACGATTACATCATAAGAAAAGTTTTAAAACAACCTGTCCACTCCATACCACATGTACAGAGGAAGAAAATGTTTATTTCTTTCTACAACACTGTCAGCAACCACAACGGTAATTCCTATTCCAACCAAATTTAAGCAACAACAAATCAAGGCCGAGCAACCAGAGCCGTTTCATATCATTTTCCAAGGAAAAGAAGGCAAGAATCAACAAATCCATTTCCAAATCAACTCAAAAACAATCAAGCAATCCCAACCCAAGAGCAGGGTTGTTTTAATGAAACATTTAAATCAAGCAAAGATTTTAAAGAGAAGGGCTTAACGTGCCTGTATTCTCTCTTCCAAAATTCGAAGAAAACGTTGTTTGCCGCGTTTTTCTTCCACAACGGCAACACAATATTCCCAGCACTTTCTTCCTTCTTCTGGCTGATCAACAGCCTCAAAACTTCCAAGAAAATGCCAAATGCAAGAGCTGGTTCGACCGAACCAGACCAAAGAAACCAAATGCAGAGCAACTTTACAAAAGGCTCGAACCAACAAAATGAAAACCAATTTTTCCTCATGCTGTTTCCAAGGCAAGCTGGTCGCGAGGACCAAGAACCATTAATGCAATAAAGGCTCGCCCTTTTTCCTTATTTTCTACGCCACCTCCACTTGGGTTGGCAAGTCTCCAATTTTCAAATTTTTTTTCCATGCAAATGAATTTAGCCAAGCTTCCAAATGGATACCTCTATCTCCTACCTGTCCCGCCAAAACTGGCGCCGTCCCCGAAGGGACAGTTCATAAATGCCAATGAATGCCTCCTATCCATCCTTATCCTTTTCTTCCCAAGGGTCTGCGTACCCCTTTTGCTTAGGATTAGTTTTAGGTTATATAACTCATTCGACCTAGGTCTTAGTTAGACCTTAGGTTTTTGGATTTAGATTTATTTTTCCCCCTTTTTTTTTTTTTTTTATAATTTAAAAATCCACTAGGATAGTAGTGTAGGATGTATGTTAGGTCTTAGGGTTAGTTTAGGTTTAATTCACACTAACCACTAACACTAACAACTTCCTTCCAGCCCCTTGCTAACATCCACGTTAACGCAGAGCAGGACGTTCCGTCCTTCCGATTACATGCCAAGGCCACCCGTGTCCAGGCGTTTCTCGCCCCACGAGGTCCCGAATCGACAAAGACAGGTTCAAGAATCGAAACTCGCCGTTGGCATTTTCGTGCTAGCTATTCACACCTGTAATCAGACGCTGCATGCTTATAATAATCCTAGTCCAATTCAAGTGTGAATTAATCATAGAAAACACAAGAGGACCTCAGCATACTTGAATCAATGGAATTGATTCAGGGTATGCTGTCAATCAGCACAAGAGCAAGCAATTATACGACAATCTGTCGTCACATCAGCAAACATACAAGTACAATATTTGCTGTCCATGCAATAAGCCACAGTATGCAAGAATCCAAATTAGCAACACATTCTCTTAAGATCAAAACATATCTTAACATGTTTGCTTTCATTTCAAGAGCTATAACAGTATGTAAAACATTCACCAAGTTAACATACAAAATCAGAGTGTTACAGGATTATTGTATCCTTATCATGAATGAGTGATTGTAGAAGAGAATTTCACTTCTTGAGTGATCTATTTTCTTCCACAAATTTTACAATATCCTCTTGAAGTCCACATACTTCAAAGAAAAACATATCATTCTCAGAATCCATGATAGAGAAGAATGTAACTCCCAAAAGTTTAGGACGTCGGGCTCAGTCAAAATTACGTCCACAATTGATTACAACACTCCTCCATATTTGGCACTTTATAATTATAGTGCAAGTCTCAAAATAAATATTTACAATGGAAAGAGCACGAAAAAACAAGCACTTTTGCAAAAAATAACACTCAAAACCGAGTTACGAGCAAAAGATACAAACTTTTCAATATTTTGCTTGCTTATTTATTTTACGTAACTAAAACAAAATAAAATATTATTGCCTCCACCACACAAATAAAATTAAAGGGGGATAAAGTTAAGCACTGCTAATAGGAATCACAAGCTTTAAGCCCTCATATGACCATACCATATGACCAGGGGCTAAAGATTTCAATGAGTTAACCAAAAAAACCACAAAAGCATCGCCTCTAGAAATGGCCAAGTTTACAGTCGATCTTAGGGTTTTCCCACCTTCCAGATCCAATGGAAGCCTTTGTTTTTCATAAAACCATGTGCAGCAACAAAATACAACCAAATCCCAGATATATGAATATACAAAGAATTTATTTGCAAAATAAAACTTACAGATGGATGTCAACAAAGTAATCCCACTCTAATACCATAAAAGGAACGATAACCAGATTGTACCAAGCCAAGAACATAGATGCTAATATAACACCATGATCAATAAGATGAAAGCAATTCGCCAAAATAACTTTACATAAAACCTTCGTGCAAACAAATAATCAACAATATCATATATTATTATGGAACTCAATGCAATACAATGAGAATGAGCCTTGCTTAAATAAGTAAGGAATAACAATCTAAGAACCAATCAAGGTCGTAGATCAAGCCATAAATCAAAGAAATAATTAGTCATCAAAGAACTAGTCAAGACCATAAATCAAGGAAAGAACTATACCTAACAACTAGATAATATCTCCTAATATCTAAATAAGATAAAATAAATATCCACACACATAAGTGGGTAAGGATAAATATATAAAGGTAAATAAAGTACCTAGGTGAACATGAGCTAAGGTAAATACCTACTCTAACAAATAAAATACTGATTTTTGTCGATTTTTACAGTTAGGGCAACGAACTAAAGAAACTTAATATCTCCCAAGATATCCACCCGAATTACTTGAAAATTTAAAGAGAGCTTGCTATTATTATAAAGGACATAAGAAAATTGTTTTTGGAATTTTATAGAAATTAAAATGCTTGCAGAAAATTACCCACGCATTGCCCTAGACAGTTGGAACTCTTCTAAAATTCGTAACTCTCCAAATACAAGAGCAAAAATTATGAGACTTTGGAAATAACATTAACAAATATAGGAAATGATATTTCAACCTTCAGATCTGAAAATGGCCAACTAGAAACCCTCCAAATAAAGGCTGCAAGTCGCCTAGCTTGGAAAAGGGTTGGAAATTGATGAAGATGCCTTCAAAGTGATGCTAAGCCCTACCCAAATGGCTGCCGTAAATCTGATCTAAAATCCTCTATGGTTATCTTCCCCAAATGCCCCCAAAACCCTCAAAATCCTTCCTCTAAAACCTCTGATAATATCTCTGTAACACAACCCAGAAAATGACTCCAAAATGACAACCTAGGGTAGACCTCTCACTACTGAAGAATGCCTTGCTATCTAGGGATGGATCTCTCACCACCGAAGCTAGGGTTCCTGTGGGATTTCACTCCACAAGTTGTAGATTTACAAACAACAGTTGCACGTGAAGGAAAATAAAATGTATGCAAAAAAGTCCTTTTCCTTTCTCCCCTAGCTCCGTATATACTTCTCCAAGGTAAAAGAGCCCCAATAAACCCTAGATGCATTTCATTCCATGGAGGGGCTAATAAAATAAAAGTAACTAAAGTTACTTTTTTCCTTTTAAGTCGCCATGGTCCAAAAGTGACCCCCAAATGCAAAAATTGAATATTAGAACCATGTGGCCCCTTCCCAATAGCTCCCAAAGTGTCCATAGCCCCTTGGGTATGACCAAGGCTTGGAATCAACTTGGCCCTTAGGCCTTTGGCGTAGGAAAGGGGACATTATAGATATAGTGACACGAAAGGCACGGGAAACCATATGCTTCATCACACTTTTCAAACCATTTTTCTTTCTTTGCAATATCTGTTGGTTCAATTTACAAACCCATAGTTATCTTGTAAGGCTTCTTGTTTCACAAAATGAGTGACATAGAAGTATTCCATTTGTTATAGTTTAAGGGAGTAATCAAAACAACAAAATTTTGATCCATTTGTATATTTAGAGCGTGTTTACAAAAAATAAAGTAGAATGCGGGAAGAAGGAATGGTAACAATTTTATACCCCTTGAATTAATGCTTTTAGACCCACCCTTTGGAACTTTATAAATTTAGTGTGTTTTTACAAAAAACCAATAGTCCCATATGAATGAGGATGGAAAAACAAGCACTTTTTCCAAAGAAAACACTCAAATCGAGTAACCAGTCTCAAGTTACAAGGTTTCCCATTTTTTGGCCTATTAGTTTGTTTTACACACAAAATTTAAATGCACTACGCTGGAATTTAGAAAAAAATAGAGTGAGAGGTGAGTTTTGATCTCTTAACCTCTCTTTTACAAAACTATTCCCTTTACCACATATTCTACAAGCTCATCTTTGAATTCCAAGTATAACTTAAATTTCTTTAACCTTCCCTTTACAAAAAATGAACAGGGAAATTTAAATTTCCCTTTTCAAGTTTTAGGTGGGAGATTCTTTGACCAATTTGACCTAGGTCAATTTAACCTAGGGCTTAGGTGGAATGCCTCAAAACTTGAGGTAGCGTTTGCATTTATGTTTGGAGCTTGAAGTGGGAGCTCATGAGGCCTAGGCGAGCTTGATCATGGCGACGAGATAAGAAGGTAGAAGAGTTAACTCAGATCTATGATTCAAATCAATGCAAGGTTGCATTATGTTTAAGGATGAGTCACCAACGCTAAAAATCAAGATCACTAGTTAAGAGTGCACATAAAAAACTTGAACAAAGAAATCTTCCATGCAAAGCAAGGTGAGGGATGGGATAAACAAAGTGTTGTAATGTTGTGTATTGTCGGTATAGACAAAGATGTGTTCTGACAGATGACCAAGTCTCTTGGTGTTCGAGTTCCCTCCGGATTGATCCCGCATAAAGCCATAGAATAGAGTAGGCTAGAGCGTTGGACCTTGGTGTTAAGCTTGAAGTAGGTTTCGCAAGAAGGTCATCATTTGAATCGATTCGGGGGCTGGTTGTAGGGTCTAGATACCATCGATTCAAGATATTAACACCAAGGTAATGATTGAAGCATATGCCAAAGAGACATACCAAAGAAGGAGAAAATCCAAATAGATTGAGTGAACAGGTTTGTAGAGTGGTATCTAGTTATAGGAGTTCACCACAGAGTCACCCTGTGGGTCCTGTCTAACCTACATAGCTCGAGTTTGTGCAGGTCAAGTCAAAGAGAAACACTGCGAAACACCTTAACAAAACAAAACCTGCCAAAAACTCTATAAATTAGAGTATTTTTTTAAACCCATTTTTTTGTAAACCACGAATAGTGAAATCAACAATATTGCATGTAAACTTGTCAGATTAAGAAAGATTTAATAGCTCCACAACTAACGATAAATGGACAAGCATTTTACGAACAAGGCTCTGATACCATATCGGGATATGAGAGGATCTATGGATAACAATGCGAGCACCATGTAATTGTGGAGATGAAGATAACCAAAAATAAATGCAATATGATGATAACTCACAAGAATTGAGAATAGTGCTTAAGAAACAACTCAAAGTGTAACAAAGCATATATTTCCCATTATAATAGCTCAAATGATGACAAGTACAATAGAAGTGATGTGTAACTCTTCCATGGGGGTTCACTTAGTAAAAGTATTGTATAACATGTGTGTTCA
Organism: Taxus wallichiana var. yunnanensis; assembly: GCA_018340775.1. Classification (NCBI taxonomy): domain Eukaryota; kingdom Viridiplantae; phylum Streptophyta; class Pinopsida; order Cupressales; family Taxaceae; genus Taxus; species Taxus wallichiana. The sequence goes on from CM031242.1 coordinate 579,186,779, forward strand.
AAGGGTATTAAATAATACCCTTAATGTTAGTTTTTACCTCTAATTATTCAATTTATAATACCCCCTCCTTTATATTATTAGAATGAAAATACCCCTATTTTTTCCATGTACATTACTTACCCATTTTTCCATTACAATTTTATTTACCCCTTTTTATTTCTACCCTAATATATTAAACATAAAATATATCATGTTTCCCACTCAATGATTATTTTCTTAATACACATTTTCTATAGAAAGAGAGTTTGAAGCCATTTAGACCTATTACCAATTACCTTAATGTTAAACTTTAATCATTTATCAATAGTTCTTCAAATAATTAAGATACTAAAATAATATCATTTGTGTTGAAAAGCATACTCAATCCCAATTTCCTACCATCTTATTATTTCTTGGTTAAGAATCTCATAATTGAGATTTCCTTATTCAAAAATATATTATAATTTAACTTTATAACCAAAATCCTTTTGTAATTTTAAGGTAATTAGTTTTTAAAACTAGGGTTCAAATGTTTTAGTTTTATATTAAAATTAACCCTACCTCTTCTCGGCCCACATCTATAACCTACCCCTAATACCTAATTCAAAATATTAATTAATTAAACCCTTTTAACCCCTAATGTATACCGGTATATTGAATTTGATTTTATCAATTTTAATTACCTCAATATGAATGCACGTGCTAGGATATTGCCTAGATAATGAATCCCCCATGAACTCCTCCAAGAGAATAATCCTAGAATAGAAGAGAAGTTACATTCCCAGAATAGGAATGTAACTCCTATGACAGACTGACACATTATGACATGTAAGACATGTCATAATAAATCCTATGATGCCAAGTACACTAAGCAAGATGAGTCACCAAGGGTGAGGATTTATTCCAAGTAAATAAATACAAGGAAAATAATATCCCACACTAACATATTATGTATTCCCCCGTAGGATTTTTATTTTAGATGTGTACACCAGTTTCATATTTCCTCATTTGGGCCACATTCACATTTGTTCATCTCACACACCTCGAATGAGTGGGGAAAATAATTGGGTTACCAAATTTATGGGACCCACTTGTAAGTGCACTCCAAGTCTAAGGAGAGCCTTTGGATTGAAAGGATCTCCACCCTAGATCTTAGGGCTGGGTTAGGAAACCCTAAGTTCCCTTATGGGAGGTATATCTTCCTTATTTTAAATTTATTATCTCATTTTATTATTCTCTCTTCTTCCTTAGTCTCTATTTTTCTTACAGGTTGTTATGGAGGGCTCACAAGGATGGTGGATGAATATTTGTTGGCCCATTCTCTTCTATTGTTTACAAATATGGTTTTGTTTTGTACAAATTTTTTCAACAACTCCAATGTTATTCGTGTGTCTATTTTATTTGAGGTAAAAATTCTTATTTTATTGGATCCAAATCCACAAATAATTGGGTTTGTGCTTTTAAATATATATATATATATATATTAGCACCCATAATTTTTTATAGGTGTGAGAGATTATATATGTGATTTAATATAAATGGAATTAAATCTAATTGTAGAGTAACTATTGTAGTGTATGATATACCAATACCGATGTATAGTAAAGATGCAAGCAAGAAATCATGTACAAATGTGAAACCCTAAGCAAGAAAGGAGATAGAGTGACTTAGTTGATTTCGAGCAGTTTGGAAGTGATCTAGGTAGGTGAATAGCTGAAACAGTGATAAGAGTATCGTCAATGCTCTTTAGAGGCTCTCGAGACTCAGGAATGTGCTAGATAGGAGCACCCATGGGAGGAGGCTGGAGCTCTGGGAACTAGTGTCATTCGGGTGCTAGTGTCTATGTGAATGATCAAGATCTGGTCTCTTTTGTGTAGGAGGAGATTAATGTTAGTCTATGTTTGTTACTTTGATTTCACTCCTTGATCACTTTGAATGTACCTATAACCTACAAAACAAGTTGTCTACCTATACATGTCCACAAACCACCTCAAATCTAATAAAAATGCAAAATATGGAGTCGAAATGACCCCGATGGTCACTCGAAGAGTGAACTTAGTACCGAGCGTTGCACTACATTTCAGACTCCATGTAGTTCTATGTGAGTGTGTAATGATGCCCTAAGATGCCCTTGTGCAAGTTGCACAATGATAGAGAGATAGATATAGAATGTAAAAAATGTATAGAATGTGTGAGATAGAATATAATAGACTTCCTCCTATTTTTTATGCAAAATAATGCAACCCTTTTCCTTGAGTGAATGTGCTAGATGAATGCTTTGAAGTGATTTTGTGCCTTTGGATGCAAGCATGGGTGATAATAAGTAATGCTAGTGTTTGTCCCTTTATTTAAGAGCTATAACTATGTATATATATGATTCCCTTGTTTAAATTTTGTAATTGATAATTGAATGGATGACCCAAAATTATAAAAATGCCCAAGAAGTAAAAGAGACTGAAAGAGTGAGAAAAGGGGAGAAAGGGTCAGGAGCTCCCAAGAGGGATAGGAGTGCATGGGTGCTAGTTTCCTAACGGGCACTAGTGTCTCGAGGAAATAAAAAATAAATCAGTCAAATACTGACATGGTTATAGGGCGTGTAATGTCAATAAAAACATAACATATAAGAAAAAGGCCCAAAAGACATTTTCAATTACTAGTTTTCTTTATAATGAATCATGTATATATTAGCATGTTTTAGGACCTAGAAATTTACCCAAGTGCATACATTTTTTGTCTACATTTTCCCCCACTTTATGTTGTTGAGTGAATACTCAATAACATAAAGTAGATAGAAAGATGCGTACCTTGTGCTCCTATAGAGAAGAGTGCAACCGATAGCGTTCCGAGTGGACAAGTGAAGCATGAAGTGATCGCAATGTGAAACATGGAGAATAGGAAAGGGAAGTAAACCCTAGGGGTGAAGTGTATGCATATTGGCATGTTGTTGTAGTTGATGTGAGTTTATTCTTGTCATGTATTAAGGATAGTCCTGTAAAAGAAGAGCGAAAGTGTAGTCAAAGTTCCGTATATGAGAAATCAAAGTAACATGTATATAAGTAAGTAAAAGTGTGAAAGTATGTAAAAATGAAAGTGTGCACATGATGTATAAGAGATAGAAAATTATTCTGATTTGTTTGGAGTTACAAGATTTATTGCCGAATGGTGAGGTTTTTGGGGAATCACACGCCAAGAGTGAGTTTTTTGGGTGATCTCATGCCATGAACAAGTTTTTGGGAGATTTTACACTAAGAGAAGAGTGTTGGGGAGAGAGGTCTATCTTTTCTCTCCTTCTATGACTCTACCCAATAAGCACCACTACAGATGGTATGTCTCAATTTGTTCGATTAGTCCCAATTTTTCTTGATTATTTGGATCATAACTGAAATGTAATGATAAACTGAATTATGTAACTAGAGGCAAGTGCTTACTACTTTGTAGAATTGTTTTGAAAACTACTAGAGATTATGTTGATATGAGAAAATGACTATTTTTCCCAGGACACAAGCACCTAGGGGTCACAAACACCCACCGCTAATGTCTAGGTCTCAGGTGCTAGTATATGCTCTTTTTTGAACCCAAGTTTGTTTTAGGCCAATTTGTGATTGTGTGCCTATTTTTTTCATGTATTGTGTTATGTTATAATGTATCTCGAGCTCTCAGGGTGATTTATTCACCCAATATATTCCCCCTTGTTTAGAGTGCATGCGATGACTATAATAGAATGTGATCCAAAGGAGAGGACCGATACGATATGAAGTGGATTCCTATTAGGGGTAGGGGATGTGCATGGTAGAAACCATGACACATGCAAACAATGTAGGATAATAAAAGAGTTAGTAAAAATGAGCTAGCATGTAATGGAAGACAATGTAACAAGCAAGTAGGAAGACAAGATGGACTGTAAAAAAAAGTTTCATAAATGGGACATCACTCACAATGTCACAATACAGTAAGGGCCGAAGCATCCAAAAGCATGCAATGATCAAATAAGACATAAGGCATAGTCCGCAAAAAATAACAAATAATAGGAAACAAAAAGTGATGAATAGTCATGGTTGTATTGATCTTGCAAGGAAAATTCTACACATGAAGAACCTATTACCATGTTAGAAAGATAAGTAGCATGTCAAAGCGTGTATAAATTAGTGACAAGTATAGTGATAGTTACTAAAAATAGTAAGTATTGAAGTGATAGAACCTGCGATGTTTAGAGTATGATAGTAGCAAAATTACATGTCCTCGAGAGACTCGGTGGGAATTTGGTAAAGAGTTGCATCAAGCATTATGTATCATGTATGAATCTATGAAAGGTCCTACATTTAGGTCAAGATTCCAAGTGAATGTGCATGTGTATATAGAAAAAGATGATGATATACTAAGAATATGTCTATCATAGGAAACATAGTGTAACATGTAAATAAAATAAGCGAGCAAGAGTAGATGTAACGAAGATATGCAAATTTGCATGAGTGTAAGGTATGGATTGACCCCGGTGGATGTGTATGAGATGAGGTTCATTTAGAAATGCTCCCTCAACAATCAAGAATGAACCATAGAACAAGAGTGTGTCATCGGGAAATGAGTGTATTGTGTGAGAGTAGATGCTTAGAAAGGTATATCATGAAGCATTGATTGTGAAGGATGTATGATGTGAGGTTCATAGATGAATTATGCCATAACCAAGTCAAGTGTGAGTCAAAGCACTAAAGTGTGTTAGTGGGTGATGACGGTATATTGTGTGTACCAAAGGTGTAGGAGTGCTTTAGAAATATAGACATGTGTAGACACAACATGACATACTTATTACTATATCATTATGTCCACAAGTATGATGTTTTTATATATGGATCTTGAGTGAAAAGAGTATTCACTAGTAACACATTCCCTTGTCCTTCCCCTTTGTTTTCATTTTTTTCTTTTATTTCTCTTTTACACCTATCTTCTTCTTCTATCACTCCCACATTGTTTTCTATTCACATCACATGGATCCATGTCACAATATTTTCACATTTTCATCATTTTTCTGGGACACTAGAGCCCCATACCGATCTCTAAAGCACCCAGGCACTTTTGTCCGATCTTGGGTGCTTTCGTCCCCTTATTTCTTATCTTTATCTTGACATTTGTGGTTGGTCTTTTTGGTTATCCTTCCCCTATCCCAAGGTACCTAGTTGGCATGTCGTGTTACTAGTGTCGAAATTAAACAAGAGATCCCTATATAAACACATCATACATACCATATTAGGGACTGGAAACTATCGGAGCTATCTACATACAAAGGAATTGCATTCTTTGGGCTTCTTACATCTGCATACAATGTATATGAGGGGTTTCTTTTATTACATCCACACATTCTTGCATTTTATCTAGCCATAACCCGCTATATCTTTGGCGTCATTGGCACAAGGTCACATAAGGAAACTATTACACACACAATCATTGGAACTACATTGGGTATGAGATGTAGTAAAATGATCAATCATAAGATCATCATTGTGATAGTTAAGGATAATCCAAACCCTCATTCTCAGTATCTTTCTTTTTTAGGTTTTGATGCATGTTTTGGGTTTTGCGGGTGGATTCTATATTGCGAGTTACCGATGACCTTTGTGGGGTTGTATGACACACTAGTGATAGGAAACAAAGATTGGCGACAACCTAGTGACCCTCCAAAATTTATATCTTGAGCTTTTACGTAGACCACGGCACCCTGGCGCCCTAGTCTAAGCACATAAGGACTTCTGCTATTTTCTATGCATCATTGGGACAATTTTCCAATTTCGCTAATTAATTTTCCACCATCGAGACACTTCGGTATTTTAACAATTATTAGCTAAGTCATTCCCCCTTTCTATTACACTTAGGTTTTTTATTTTATTAGATCATATACTTGTGTTATAGCATTTATTTATAGCAAACTTAAATTTAACAAAAGAAATTAGATAACTTAGATTTTTTTAAAATCATTTGGTGAAACCGATCATAATTGAACTCATTACCCTAGGATCCTTATGGCTCAATCTCCTCCTCCTAAGCAAGCTATGTCTTATGAAAGTGTGAACCCTATCCTTGATAATGAGGTTGTTGTGGCTGAACTTATTGATCTCTATCATTGTGCTCAAGCTACTAATGAAAATTACTACAATAGTGCTACTAGTGAAGACCAACTTCCCACTAATACTCCTAATGAATATGGTCTTCACATCCTTTCACTGAAGATGCACAAAATTTTATGATCTACACCTAGGGAAAGGATGCTATGATGTATATGTATTGATGGAGATGCCGACATGTGGCACACATCCCCTTATCTTATTATATCATTCATTTATGATTTATTATGCTTAGGAGGTCAGCCTCGGTATTGGCCATAGGTTAGAATGGTATATATAGGGGTTAGAAGGTTTTAGTTAATCATTGTATTAAGTATTGGAGTGTTATTGTATGGTTTGAAGGTTACCCCCTCGAAGTGGTATTGGAGGTTTCCCCCTCGAAGTGGAAAAACTATTATATGAGAATATTGTCATAATTTATCTATATTTTGGTTTTCTCTCATGTTATTCTGCTATATATGTTGATTTATACACGTAATATCCTTACAAGTATCAGAGCAGCGATTTGGCCAAAATTAGGGCAAAAACCCTAATTTTTTGTTTCAAATATATCTTGAAGAGGGTATAAATTTTTTTCCCAAGTTTTGCATCATAATTTTGAAACACTCTAAGTCAGAATATTTGAAAATTTCAGCTCCATTGGATATGTTTTGCGGATGTTATTGGTGTTTTAGGTTTTTTCATAAATTCACTTTTTAGGAAGCAAATTGTGGTATTTTTTAGCAAAATTTATATTTTCGGAAAGCTCTTGAAATTTCAGTTAGGGTTTGTTCTTTGTGTTTTTATCCATCTACCGAAATATTTTCATAATTCCTAAACCCTAATCATGATCACGGGGATAACAAATTTTTATGGAAATGGTGAGATGGATGCTAAAGAATGGTGGATAAAATTTAAGAATATATATTTCTCATATTTCATGACAAGGAATAGGTTTTCAAATTATCTTGGTGGTCCTACATGGATTTGGTTTTCTGAGTTAAAAAATGACAGGAAGGATTGGTCTTGGGAGGAAATGGAACAACTTTTTATGGATAGATGGGACCACAAAGAGGAAGAAGAGTCAAAGGAAGATGATGGGGAAGAATATATTGAAGAATCAAGACGAGAAAGAAGATGAAGAGGAAGGTGAAGAAGATTCAAGGGAAGATGATGGTGCTGACATATATTGAAGAATCAAAGGAAGAAGTTAAAGAAGACTACGAAGAAGAGGAAGAAAAACAAGATATTGATGCGAGAAGAAGATATTATAGCTCCCAAGAAGGAAGATACCATATTTCAGTTTCATGGATGCATTCAAAGGAATAAGATAATTGTTTCCATAAACCCTAACAACAAGTATAACTTCATCAACAAGGATATGGCTCAACATCTACATATTCAAGAAAGTAATATCAAAGAAGCTCAAGTGAATGGTAAGAAAATTCAAGTTTTGAAGATTTAAAATTACTATGGACAAATATACTTTACATTCAGATTTGTTTTCCTTATATATGGATGGTTTGGATATTGTTCTTGGGTATCCTTGGTTAGAGACATTGGGGACTATTAATATTAATATGAAAAATGAGTTTATGAAGATTTGGTATAAAAAGAAGAAGGTCACTTTATAGGACATCGGGCATAATGGAAATCAAAGAAAAGTCAATATAGACCATGAGGATGATTTAGAATATGGAGAAGAAGGGACTAAGGATGATTCAAAAGAGGAACATGAAGAAAAATAAGGAAATGATGATTCATCTACTCAAGAGAAAAAGAAAATATCAAATGCAAAGGTGGAAGAAGAAAAGAAAGTTTAGAAATAGGTTGATAAGGTTGAGGATACTACAACTGCAGCATATGGAAATCCACGTCAACATGAGAGAAAAAAATCATGGAGATATCCCAAGGCACATCATATTTCCAACCAATATAGATATATAGGTAATTGGAGGAATAATCACTTTATTTATACAGGGGATCAATGGAGCAACAATTATGAAGCATGGAATCCTTATTATGGTTATACATGGAATCCTTATTATGGTTATGCATTGAATCCTTATGTTGGTTATGCATGGAATCCAAGGATGATAAACTATGGTCACGAATGGAATCAGAGTAGCGCAACAGAATATGGATATTAGTTCAGATATGTATCATCTACCAGGATCACATATGGATGGATGATTGATCATGGTGCAAAGTGTGTAAAAATTTACAACACACTCATTACATGGTTTCTTCTTATGTTTTGGGGACGAAACATGTCAAGGAGGGAAGGAATGTTATGCACCTAGGGAAAGGATGTTATGATGTATATGTATTGATGGAGATGCCGACATGTGGCACACATCCCCTTATCTTATTATATCATTCATTTATGATTTATTATGCTTAGGAGGTTGGCCTTAGTATTGGCCATAGGTTAGAATGGTATATATAGGGGTTAGAAGGTTGTAGTTAATCATCATATTGAGTATTGGAGTGTTATTGTATGGTTTGGAGGTTACCCCCTTGAAGTGGTATTGGAGGTTGCCCCCTCGAAGTGGCAAAGCTATTATATGAGCATATTGTCATCATTTATCTATATTTTGGTGTTCTCTCATGTTATTATGTTGTATATGTTCTGATTTATACAAGTAATATCCTTACAGAGGTTGTTGTGGCTGAACTTATTGATCTCTATCATTGTGCTCAAGCTACTAATGAAACTTACTGCAATAGTGCTATTAGAAAAGACCACCTTCCCACTACTACTCCTAATGAATATGGTCTTCACATCCTTTCACTTGAAGATGCACAAAATTTTATGAGCTGCAAGCCTTGTTATCCCAAAGGATCTCCTACTGCTATTGAGTTTTCCTCCACTATTGGTATGCATAATGATGTTATAGATGCCATTTTTGGTGATATGTCTTCTCCTCTAGATGCAAGCAATTCTATTTATACAAATGTAAATTCACATGTACATGATTTGCTTTCTACTCATAGTTTATATGAAGCTAATGCTTTAACTCATATTGTTCCTAATGCTTGCAATGATGTATCTCATACTAGTTCTTCTACTTCTTTTTATGTTGATGATAATTTAGAAGAATTAATTGCTTGTGAAAATTTAACTGATAGTGACATAGATTCCATTTCCAATCATGAGCATATTATTCAAGATGATCCTTCTTTACATACTACTGAGTGTGAATTTTCTACCCGCTTTCTTCTACTTCTGAGATTGCTTCCAATGTCATGCATGATGATTCTCCTCCTCTCGTTGCTACTCCTGAATCTGCATCTAACATTTCTATCAAGCCTGTATGTTATTTACCTCATGTTTATACTCCTATCATCACCCCTCTTGTTATTTCTCCACAAATTCCCATGATCACTCATAATGGAAAGGTTCAACCACTTAATGTGCCTCTTATTTCACCTGTCATTCCATCACATGATATTCTATCACTCATGCATGTTGTTGGTCAATTACAATCTCAGGTCCAATCTCTTACTCTAGAAAGAAAACCTATTATGTGTCTATTGATAACAATTCTCTTCATGACAACCCCATTCCTAAGAAAATTCATAATTCAAATTTTCCTAAGGATTTTGTCATGCCTAATTTCACTTGCTTTGATGGAACTGGTAATCCTTATTTACATCTTAAGCATTATTATCTAGTGTAGTCAATAAATCACGCACTTTGGATATTATTTATTTCCGGTATCATACTACTATTTATATGGTTTTGAGTGAAGAAAGTACTAATTAACCCATGTCCTTTGGCTATTTTACTTTGCTTTCTATCATCACTTCCAACCTTCCACATGCACTTTCCCAGTCTGTTTTGTCATTTTGCGTTCATCCTATCCCGACTAGGGCATCCAACTAGGACTAGGGTGCCCCAGCACCTCTGGTCCCCTCTAGGGCCTCCCGACCCTCTTTTCACTTTACTCTCACCTTTTGGGCACTTTCTAGCCATTTGAGATTTTTATCTTTTTGTGGTCATCCTTTTCAGGGTTAATTACAAAATTAGAACAAGAGAACCATATAAATATAAAGTTATGAGACCATAATGAGGGACCAAACACTAAGCACTACTACCATCACCTAAGGTTGCATCCATCAAAGGCTTCTACTACTCCATTTGCATCCATCTAGCTCCATCACAAGGGACACAAGGCTAGTTTTCTGCATCACACTTCATAGGAGGGGAGTTAATTCTATTCCATGCACCATCTATTTACATTCTACATCTAGTTATTGCTCGCTACTCACAAAGTGACTGACACAAGAGAACCTAGGGCACAATTTACACACACACACCTAGAACTACATTGGTTCTGAGATGTAGTGCAACACTAAGTGATAAGTCCATCCATTTGGAAGCTAAGGACAATCAACCCCTTCATATGCATCTTTCTTTTTAGGGTTTTGATGCTCTTTCTAGGTTTTTACAGGTGCTTTCTCCATCTTTGATTTATTGTGACATCCGGTGAAATTCAACAACATACACATGACAAGAAGCGAAGGAAAGAAGTCACTTAGTGAAACCTCAGAGGAGTTTCTTTGGTCATTTCCACTGGACCGGGGTGCCTAGATTTCAGACGGGGTGCCCCAGGTGCCTCCTTCCCTCTCCAAGTGCCCCAGTCTACTTAGACAACTTGGATCTGCACTTTTTGGAGCTCTTGTGTGGTCGTTTCTTCATTCTATGTATCTAGTCTTCACTGTGACACAACCTTGACAAGTATGTGAATCAGCTAAGGCCTCTCTAACCCTTCTTTGCACATTAGGGTTTCACATTTCATTTAATTAGTTGTTTGGGTCATTTCCTTTATTTATTTAGTTGTTATTTATTGCTTTGCATAACATTAGATTAAACTAAATTAGGTCCCCATTTTCCCATTTTAGTTTAATCATTTTGGTGAACCCAACTTTCTTCACGCTTATATAATCCGCATTCATTGCTTATCATCATAGAGTATTGTCATCATGAGTATCTAAATCTATGATTATTTGCTCGGAAATCTTGATTTAAGGCATAGAGTCCAACATCTTCATGTTACTACTTGCATTCGTGCTGATATGCATCGTGACTCGTTCTATCAAACATTTTTTGATGCATTTTCTCACCATATAGTATTCAAATCTAACCCCTACTTGATCTTCACACTTTCGATAATGACCCACCTTTGCATATCATGTGTCGCATTCAAAATATGGGTATTAAACACACCTTAATTGATAATGGATCTGAACTCAATTTATGTCCCATGTCATTCCTTGAGAAGATAGGTCTTTCTACTCATAATGTTAGTCCATCTTGTCTTTCACTGCATGCATATGATGGTTTTGTTCATCCATGTGTTGGTCACATTACATTACCTATTACTGTAGGACTAAAAACGTCAACACTGTGTTCTTTGTCATTGACTTCTTAGTCTCCTACTGATTGTTTTCTTGGTAGGCCATGGCTCCATGCCATGCAAGTTGTCGCTTCTATTATACATCATTGTGTTAAATTATTACATGAAGGCATTGAATATACTATTTTTGTGACTGCAATACATTCCAATATTGTGACTAAGATCCTAATACTAGTATTCCTATTCCACACACTGATACTACAAATGATCCTCAACCCATAGATGAACCACCTCATTTGCCACCACTTGAAGGTGTTATTTATGTGATAGATGCAATATCTCTTACGCCACTTGCTACTACTACTACCATGATTATTATTTGGGGGCCTATCCAGTCCACAAACATTGCTCTATCTCCTACACCTTCACATGTGTCACCTCCATTAGCATGCCCACCATTTACTTGCACAATTTTCATGAATGATTCATATTGGGAACATATTCCATTTGATCCTACTTGTGATGTCACTATATGTTCACATGATGGTCTAGCTTGACTTGGTTTCACTTTTGAGGACCTTTATCCTCCTACTCATGATCCTCATCTATATTATGGCTTCATCACTATCATTGTTGCTTATGGTTTATGTGTCTTCCATCTTACAGTCTATCTATCATGCACTCCTCACTCTTCTCCACTCACATTAGGGATTCTTGGCTTACTTATATAGGGGCACATTGGACCCTGATCATATTGATATCTCATTTCATATGCCCTTCGGTTACATATTAATTTGCAACATTTTTTTGGTTATACATAGAATCTCACTCGATGGTACACACATGTATGTCCACTCCTCCATTCAATGATGGGAAAACGTTATGGGTATGCACCGTCTACACCTTTGTGGCTCATTACATGACTAACTCCGACACTATATCCTATCAGATTTTCGATGCAACTCCATATGGTTTCGATCCAGACACTAATGACCTTCTAGATGACATTACATGATTGTATTATTCATATTACACACTTGGGGGTATAACATCCACACAAAACCCCCATATTAGAATCAACATATCTCTCATCTCTACATTATCATACATAAATATCCTCGCATGTGCATACTCATCACATGTCTTAGCAAGGTCACTATCGATGACCGACTCTTGTGCTTTGGTTCACAATCGATTGTTGAGGGCATACTACACATAAACCACACACACTGCACAGTAGGAACTACACATTATGTCTATTCACACATGTTACAGTATATCTTGAATTTTTCATGCTACATCTTCAAGTTCCTCTACATCATTCAAATTTTGACATTTACACATCTACACGTCATACATATTCTACACACCATACTAATATTCATCACATATGTGTCACACTCCTATTGTCTATGAGTTTAACATTACATACTACTCATTCTACATACTACATAGCACACAATTCACACTATTGGTCTATCTACACATCTTGCATTGCATACTATTCCTCGCGTATTACACACATCACATGGTAATCTCTCATCATCACATATACTATACACATCTACTTGTACGTACTACATTCATTACCCAATGATGCACTCTAGTATCATGGTCCATACTGGATTGTTGAGGTTATACATAAAAAATGGACCTTATCATACTCATGCATTCATCATTCAACCTTCTATCATGTGAAATTCCTAAATAATTGACATATGCTATACGCTAAATGATCACCTATTTTATAATCATGTAGTGGTATACGCTTTAGGCTACATTACCAAAGTCCTTCTATTCATCTTGTAGTGATATACGATTTAGGCTACATCATCACTCCTTCAATCATCTTGTTGTGATATATGCTTCGGCTATAGGGTCATGCATACATAATCTCTAGGTTGCATGTCATCACAACATACATACACATTCATCACGACACACTACACATAACACACACTTGACCATTTCTCGATGATGCACTCTTGTTTACGGTTCATTCTTGACTACTAAGGGGGAAAATAAATGAACCTCACTGCATACAACTCCATTCACTTGGGGGAACGTGGTTCCTATCATCCATCTTGCATTCCATTTCATCCATCCATGACATATTGCATATCTTTGTTTCTTTTACTCTTTCTTGCATTTGCTTGTTTATGTTTGCTTTACTACACATGCTAGATAGATCTCTTGTATGTCATTATCTTTACCATACACACATGCACATTCACGTCCTTCTCTAGTTGTGATCGTAGATACATGTCTCTTACATGTAACATGGATGCTTGGCTACTACCCAGTCCCCACAGTGGTTATTGGGGGCATCCACATTCGCATACTACATGTGTTATTGTTTCATTTTGTACTTAGCACACTACTTTCTTGGTTATACATAATTTTGACATATGGGTTATCTTTCTAACATGCTAATGGGTGCTTCATGTGCAGAATTTGTTTTTAGGATTACTTGCTTCCATGGCTATCTATTTTGTTTGTTTGCTCTTGCTTGTATTTGTTTGTTATGTGAAGCAACCTTTTAATTTTTGGTGTGCACACTTGTTTGTTTGTATGCGGCCACTACAGCCTTGAGTGTCTTTGCAACATCGTGAGTGGTGTCCCATGTTTGCAACCCACTTTTAGCGGTCTATGATTGTATTCTTGGGTGTTTACATTATCATCTTGCTTACTAGCTTCTACATTGTCTACATAGCTTACACTTGTTTTCTATATGCATGTTTGTTCATACTAACACTTGTTTCTAGCCACTTGTTTACGTGTGCCTTGGTTTCTACCAAGTGCATTCCCTTCCCCTTGCAGGGCACAATTTACGCTATCATCCCTCTTTTGGGGCTGCATCCTCCTATTTGTTACGTCACATATGCACCCAAAGAGGGGGGCATCATTTTGGGTTTACACTACACAATGCTCTACACCGATACAATTCAGTTCAATTTTCATCCATGACATAGTGGACTATATAGTGAGTGCATTCAGACCAGTTTATATAACTCCGATACACAACGGATTTTATAAGACATGTTGTCCTTAACATTCTGGGGAGAAATTACAGGTTGGAGGATATAACAGACTTTCCTCCCTACACTACTTCGGAAAATGGCGTTAGATCACCCAAAAAACAAGGCAGTACAGATATCTCTTCACATTCTCAGGGAAGCAGTTACAGGTTGGAGAATAACACAACTTTCTCCCTACACTTCTTTGACCACAGTGGTGTGAGATCACCCAAAAACTCACACTTCACTAATGGTTACATGATATCCTTTTACACCCTTTCTCTCATCACGGATCAGGTGCACATGTTCCTTTTTCATTTTCATACTTTCATTATAGTCTATTTACTATATACATGTGGTGTTTACACATATACATGTGTAATTGACTACTTGATCATCTTCTCCTTTGCAGGTCCATCTATATGGGAAGAAAGCAGTCAAAAATAACACCAACAACAAAATTTTGTGACAACACACCTTATACTAATGTGCGGTACATTACACACATTGGCAGCTACACATACGATTTTGCCCAGGTTCACCCTCATCAATTTTTTACGCTTTTGCATCTTTAATCTCCATGCTCCACTATTTTCTTATTCCATGCTTTTTCTAGTCCCTTAGCGCATTTTCTACATCACTCTACATGGATATCAGGTACACATCTCTATCTACTTTATGTTACCAAGCATTCTTCTCACCAACATAAAGTGGGGGAAAATGTAGTCACTAAATCACACACTTTGGGTATTATTTAGTCCCAGTTTCATACTACTATTCATATGGTTTTTGAGTGAAGAAAGTACTAATTAACCCATGTCCTTTGGCCATTTTAATTTTCTTTCTATCATCACTTCGACCTTCCGCATGCACTTGCCAAGTCTGTTTTGTCATTTTGAATTCATCCTATCCCTAACCTGGGCACCCGAGGAACCCGGGTCCTGTCTCTAAGGTGCCCTAATCCTCTTTGCACTTTACTCTCACCTTTTGGGAACTTTCTAGCTATTTGAGCTTTCTATCTTTTTGGTGGTCAGCCTTTTTAGGGTTAATTACAAAATTAAAACAAGAGAACCATATAAATATAAAGTTATGAGACCATAATGAGGGACCAAGCACTAAGCACTACTACCATCACCTAAGGTTGCATCCATCAAAGAATTCTGCTACTAAATCTATATCCATCTAGCTCCATCACAAGGGACACAAGGTTGGTTTTTGCATCACACTTCATAGGAGGGGAGTTAATTCTATTTCATGCACCATCTATTTACATTCTACATCTAGTTATTTCTCACTACTCATAAAGTGTGATTGGCACAAGAGCACCTAGGGCATGATTTACACACACACACCTAGAACTACATTGGGTCTGAGATGTAGTGCAACGCTAAGTGATAAGTCCATCTATTTGGCAGCTAAGGACAATCCAACCCCTTCATATGCATCTTTATTTTTAGGGTTTTTATTCTTTGTCTATGGTTTTGTAGGTTCTTTCTCCATCTTTGATTTACAACGACATCAGTGAGGTTCAACAACATACACGCCACAAGAAGCAAAGGTAGGCAGTCACTCAATGACACCTCATAAGAGGTTCCCTAGTCATTTCCATAGACCAGGGCACACATATTTCAGAATAGGGCACCCTAAGAACCTCCCTCCCTCTCCAGTGCACCCCGCCTCTACTCGAAAACTCAGATCTGCACTTTTTGGAGCTCATGTGTGGTTGTTTCTTCATTATGTGTATTTGGTCTTCACTACGACACGGCCCCGACAAGTCTACAAATCATCTAAGGCCCTCTAATCCTTCTTTGCACATTAGGGTTTCATATTTCATTTACTTAGTTGTTTGGATCATTTACTTTATTTATTTAGTTGTTATTTACTTCTTTGCATAACATTATATTAAACTAAATTAGGTCCCCATTTTCCCATTTTAGTTTAATCATCTAGCTATGGCTTCATATTCTAATGATCAATTATTACTTAAATCCTTTCTCCATAGTCTCATTGATTATGCTATCCAATGGTATACACATTTACCATTTGGGTCTATCAAGTACATATTATGACATGGAAGATACATTTCTTAGGGGATTCATGATTAAAAATGGCCTTAGAATCATTCATGATCGCTTGCCTACTTTGCATCAAGGAAAAATTGAACCCATTTTAGACTATATCTTATGATTCAATTCTTACATGCACCAATTACTATTTCAGCCAGTTGACTTAGAAAATAAATTCATCTTTTGTCGTGGCTTGATTCCTGCACTCAAAGAACAATTACACTGTGATACATGTAAATCATTCAAAATTTTATGTTATAGAGTCATCGATATAGAACAAGATCTCGATTACTCCATGTGTTATAGATCCTCCTTCTGTTTCTAAGGATTCTTTTCCTCTTCCATCAGTTGAGTGTCCTCCTAGGTCTACATATCCTCTATCGCGCAAACATGTTCCATCTCGTCCACCACGTCAATGATCTCCATCTACTCCACATAGGTCTCCATACAAGGATCCTTATATTGTTACTCGAGAACCATTGTAATTTCCATATTTTTCCAAACCTCTTGATGTGTTGCATACTTTATTAGTTAAACACTTAATTCACTTGCCATCTAATTAGCACCATCCTACTCATCGCTTACAACATCGTATGGCGACCATCCATAATTCAACTTCCATCGCATCAATGACCATCAAGACAATGATTGTTGTGCTCTACATGAAAAATTACAACTCAAAGATTAAGGTGTCATTGTATTTTACCCTCGCTCTCGTGAGCGTGAGTCTTTATAACCTATTCTACACACATGCATGATTCTACTTTGGTTCACTTATCTCCGCCACCTAAGGTTACTTCTCGTATACCACCCAAGGTCATTTTGCATTCACACTCTCCACCTAGTGCTTTTGTTGTTTCTCCATCTCATTCATCACATGTTACTACACCTTCTCATTGGCTTCCTAAGCCGTCAGCATCTCCATTTCTTGCTACCACATCTCCATTCAAAGTGTCACTACTATTCTAGATATCTAGTTCGGTTCATACACTTTAGATGCTACCATTTTACATGCTTCCACCATGCCTCACCAGCCTCTCCATCCGTGGTATGTGATTTCTTTGAAATCACCTCATTTCCTGACGATGCACTCATGTTCTCAAGGTTGTTGAGGGATATATACAATAAGAATCTCACATCACTCACTATCTATGTGCTGCATTTAATGTTCTATCTCTCTTGTAGACACTATCAAACCCTTTCTTAATGACGCATTCTTGTTCTATGGTTCATTCTTGATTGCTAGGGAGTCTTCTATAAGTGAACCTCATTCTCCTTTCTACACATACGCTAGGGGCATCACTATTCTCCCCCTTCTATTTATCACATTATTAGTGAGAAAATTTGTCTTGTGAACAAATTGGTGGGTTTCAAGCCAATGCTATGGGAATCTAAGTCCCTCTACTTGAATGTTGCAGCTTCTATAGGTGCATGCATAAAAGGTGGATTTCAATGGTGGCCTTTCGACCAGAGATCCAACAAGGGCACTCCACCAACCCTGTGGCAAAGCTAGCAATGTCCCGCTAGAGAAGAAACTTTGTCTTGGAAAGGGGAAGAGGAGTGGAAATGGAGGTAGGAGAAAACTAATGTTGTGAGTAGAATATCAAATGCCCACACACATTAATTAGAAATTCTATTTACATGCATTTATAGATAGAAGAAAAATAAATCCGCGGGAGAAGCTACAAGACCGAATGAAATTCATTGGTCACAAAGTACCAATCAATCCCTCAATCAAAGAGGTGAAAATTCCTTCTTTTTATTATTGAAGCTAAAGTAGAATTTGTACAGAGCTTTTAGAATAGAGGAAAATATAAGGAGAAGGGAAAATAGAGGAAGTATGGCATTTTTGTCTTTTCCAGGTATAGAGCACTCTGGTCTTTTTTGAAATCAATCGCTTGACCCCTTGGAATGGCTCTGAGGAGCCATTATATCCTTTTCCAAAATGGTTATAATATTTACAAATCATTTATGCCTCTTCAAATTCCTCCACTACAAAGAAAATGCTCATGGCGGGTTAAAAACCAGATCTTGCAACGTGAACATTATATTTGATTTGCTAGTTTGAATACAAACCATTTGATTTTCTCATATAACTTTTAAATTGGGCCATCCACGTGGTAAGAAGAGATTCAAGTGGGTACGGGGGAAAGCCCTTCGCATTTTGTGATTTTTTTAGAGATTTGGCAATTTGGAACAAATTGGCCCGCACCCCCGCTTCAAATTTTTAACTTAGGCATGTGGCATGTTTTCATTGGAAATGGGGTCGCGACCCTTTTCTCAACATTTTAACCTTTTTTGGAAAAAGGATCAAAAATCAATTTCCTCCGTCGGCCTGCTCTCCCGCTTTGACTTTTTAACAGCGGGTTTCACCTTTAACTTTTTCCCTGCGGGCTTCAACTTTGACTTTTACCTTTATAGCCTGATCGGGGCCACGGGTCATTTTTTAACTTTTTGCCTTTTCTACAAAGAGGCTCAAAATCTCAAATTCCCTCGATGGACTGCTCGTCCACTTTGAAAGCACCTTCTAAAATTGCACCATTGTGACACGTGGAGCCGTCCGTTGAGCCTTCCATACTTAGCTGATTTTAGGTCGTTTTACCTTCATTTTGTACCTAGAACATGTGGCAAGCCTGCGCTTAATTGAAGACTATCCCTTGGACCCTGGCCTTGGAGTTGCATTTTTTGGACACATGGCTGCTTCTGTTGGATTTTGAAATATGACTGAACTACATCCAATCAGAGAGACCCACGTATCACCCGGGGATGCTAAGGCAAAATTTGACGGGGAAGGAAACGCCCATCATTCCCGACTGTGGGAAAAATACACAGAGGAAGAGAAATTTTTCATTTTGAGTTCAATTTTTGAATTTCCTTCGCAAGCCGAGAGGCATGGAGAAAAGAAAATTATTTGACAACCCAAGCCATAGAACAAGCGAACAATTTCGATCACAAAGGAGATTGTAAAGAGGATATTATGTGCACAGACCGGGAGATGGAGAATTTCTCAAAATGAGCAAAACAAAGATTTAAACAGCACTAGGGCACGAATTTTGCTATTTCTTCAAACTTTTAACTTGGATTAAATACTTTAGGAGGGAGAGAGATCAAAATTTTGAATTTAACTTGGAAAAAGAAAAGCCATTTTTCAGGAGACAACAATTGGCTCTAGCTTGGGGACATGGCATAGACTGAGCATGATGAAGACATGGTATGAGGATCCAGAA
The DNA here is from genome assembly GCA_018340775.1 of Taxus wallichiana var. yunnanensis. Classification (NCBI taxonomy): domain Eukaryota; kingdom Viridiplantae; phylum Streptophyta; class Pinopsida; order Cupressales; family Taxaceae; genus Taxus; species Taxus wallichiana. Next base: position 579,206,523 of record CM031242.1, read on the forward strand.
TCTCTAAATTTTTAAACCGTATAACATTGACCAGCGCCTTATTCATTGGGCCTTACGAAGTCATGTACAAATTCTAGAAAGGAAGATTATAAGAAGGAAACACACACACACACAAACATGGAAAGGAAACAAACGACACACAATAGGAAGGGAAACATGCACAAATGAAAGGGAAACACACCTAACAATCACCTATGGTACAAGGCGGGGACAACCTAATTTCACTAAAGCACTTTTCTTTCTTCAAGAGTTACCCCTAAGCGGGAAACACTAAGTGATGATGTTCAAATGAAGCCGTTGACGGGTTCTTCTTTGAAGTCGGTTTCATAGTGCTAGTTTCCTTCAATGTTTATCCATATAGCTGATTCTCCATCAAACATCTCATTGTTGCCCTAAAGCTGATTTTTGTTCCAATTCCTTGAATCTTATGAGTTACTTTCTTTCCGAGTCTATGTTCATTGACATCCTTTTCATAAGAAACCTCATACTTATCCTTTTCCTTCACTCCACTGCGAGGTGCTTGAGTACTGATGGAAGGATTGGATGCGAACTCATACTTGTCTTGTATGTCCATGGCACTAGTGAAGAGATCAAGAATCAGCTCGGGATCTTCTCCAACTTCTATTGCATCCAAAATTTCTTGCATGGAGTTATGCTTCGTCATTTCCTATAGCTCCTCTTTGTACACCTTTGAAGAATATTTATTTGGGAGCTCAAGGAAACTATCTGGAGGGATTACCTCATCATCTTGAGAATCACTACACTCTACCAATCCTTCATCGAAAATATCTTCATCTTCAAAGGTCTCAAAACTCTTTTCTTTAGTTTCTTTATCATGGAAAGATTCTTCTTCTTCAAATGGGAAAGAAAACACCTTGATTTCATCATTGTATCCATCAACCATTGGTTCAAGAGGGACATCATATTTCACATCTTTCTTTGTTTCAACATAGCCAACCTTCACATTGGTTGAGGCTTCCAAGTCAGCTTCATGTTTGTCTTGCATATTCATGGCTTGCATCAGGAGTTTGAGACTTATCTCAGGGTCTTCTATTTCTTCCGTGGATCTCGTAGTCCTTGTATGGAAATTTCTTTCAAGCCTTTCAAAGGATCATTGCAAGCTGATTTTGTCTCTCCATAGATGGCTTGACTAAGATCATCTTCATCCCCAAATGGGAATGAGAATAACTCCTCATCTTGGAAAAGCATATAAGCTGATTTATCTTCTTGAAATTCATCGAGAACCATCTCCTCTTCCTCGTGGTCTACATCATCTGGTGATTCGAGGTTATCATCTTGTAACTTGGATCTCCTCAATGCTTCTTCAAAGTCCAAATCTCTCTGAGAAGGAATGTCTAGCCCTATCAAGATGGGGATATCCTCTTCCTCCTCAGTTTCCACAAAGTGATTCATCTGCCTGCTACCTTGATACAAGATGTTAGCTTAAGCTTCGGAATTTTGTATCGTGTACCTCATTTTCTTCTCGAGAAGAAATTTCTCCATGTCTCCCTTCACTGGTATGGTTACGGATGACCAATTCATTTGAATTTTCCCTCCCAAGTCTCGGTAGAAACTTCTACTCAACAACATTCGAATGAGGCCGGGACATCGGCTACCAAAATCATTGCTGAAATTTTCTTGTCCGGAAATTTGGCGAGAGACACCTGTGCATCTTTGACCTTCCCTACAAGTGGGACCTTTTTGACTCCAAAGAGTAACAAGAGCCACCGGGTGGAGCCATGGTGAGTTTGAGAGATTTAGCAACCTTCAAAGGCATCACGTTATCTGAGGCACCAAAATCTATTATGCAATTGCTCAGTACATATTCTCCAACAAGCAGGGAGACATAGAAAGGTTCAACTTTATTAGTATTTGATGCACTCAGAGAAAGCATGTTTTGTGAGGAAGGTGTAGGTGGGTTTGGTAGTACTCCTTTAGGATGATGAGCTACATCATTGGGTGTTAGACTACCATTTCTGATGTATTGGACAAACCTCTCAAATTGTTCAGGATGAGTCCTCAAATATTCAGTTTCAGTAATTTGGACTTTGGCTTTGTTCACATATTCTATGAAATCAAAAGGAGCAGATACCGAAAAGGGGGTGAAGGGACTGATTTTGGAGTCTGGACAAGCTTAGGAGCTAGGATTTGATGTTTGAGGAATGGAGGATATTTTGAAAGGTACACTAGGAGCTTTCAAAGTATTGGATTTTATAGGAGTAGATTTAGATTTAGACTTGGAAGAGACATCAGAAGACTTACTTGGGATTGCAGGAGCCTTCTTACTTGCTACAGGTTGGGCTCCAATGACAATGCGGACTTCATGGAGGATGGAAGTGGGGATCCTCGAATAATTATTTTGTTTTGTGGAGTCGCCATAGGAGGATCATCAACCTTATTTTTCTTAGTAGTAGTGGAGGAAGAGGATCCTTTCTCAAACTGAGAATGAGTGAATACCACACATGGGAAACTGGGTGTATCTTCTTCATCTCCTTCATCATCTCTAGAATACTCATAGAATATGATTTGTGTATTATTCTCAAACTAATAATTTTCTAGGAAATCACCACCTTCTTGTTCAAGATCTTATTCACTTTCTTGAAATCTGAAATTTACATTCACAGGTGGGGCCTCTAAGGAAAGTCTTTGGGGTGCTCCTACAATCTAATTTCTGTTGCTTCTTTGAGAAGAAACTTGTTCAAATAATTCCCTCTTCAAAGAGGCCATCTCATTCACCAAATTTTGCAACGATGGATTGGTTCTCTCATCTTCAGGACATTGGGCCTTGCCCTTTGATGGATTCTTGATCTTTCTAGAGAGGATGAGATCGTCATCCAATTCAATGGCCCTCTTTGTGCTTCTACAATGTTCCTTGGTTGAAATCTTCATAGGAGAAAGCCTACCTTTGGTGATTGAGCATTTATGAAGAATATTTTGATATTTTTCTGAGAGGGCGAATCTTCTTCTGGTATCCAGGAAGCAACCGTTCAAAACGAGCAACAAATTCTCTCATCATTTCACTTTCTCCTTTCCTCATTTGAACCAATGCACCAAGAGGTCTTAAAGATATTCAACTGATTTAAATCTTTCCTCGAAGGAAGCCTTGATGTCATCCTAACTAGTGATGGATCGGGAAGGTAGGAGGTAGAACCATTATGTTGTTTTTTCTTGGAGAGACTCCACAAAGAGCCTAACTAAAACATCTTCATCTTCAAATCCCAACACTCCACAAGCAGTGATGAATGCTGCAACATGTTCTTCGGGGAGCTGAGAACCATCCCCTTTGAATTTTGGGAAGTTCTTTCTTGAGCCTCTTGGGAGGTCATGAAGTGGTTGTGGAAGATCAAGTGGACCAATATTTCTTCCCCATTATACGTTAGGTCTACGTACCTCACACTCATGATCACCCATTCTATTCTGTTTCTATCCTCCGGTCTTGCTAAGGCCTACTTCACACTCTTGCTCTTTCTTCTGCTTCAATTTTGAGTCTTTCTATTTCTTCAAGTTGAGCCATTATCTCCTCTTCAGCTCTTGCCTCTCTTTCAAGCTCTTCAAATGTGGGATCAACTTGTCCTCCTTGTCTCAGTTTCCGGTGTATCTTATATCAGCCAACTTGAAAGTTTATGCTCTTCTCTGGGGTGCTGGAATTTGTCTCTGCCTTTCCAATTCGACAACACGTTCCTCTTCTAAGTCTAGAATCCTTATGACAATGAAGTAATGATTGACACTTTGTCTATTATGACAAATAGCTTCTCTCAAGATCGAAGCAATGTCTTCTTGGATGTGAAAGAGTAAACCAGGTCTCTCAATAGGAGGATTTCCTAGAATAGCCATGATTTACATCCATGTAGTTTGTGTGACTATTCAATCTCCAGAAAATTTTCTTCAGATGCTACAAAATCTATGACCCGAGGTCGTCTTTAGGTGTAGATGCTACAAAATCTACCCCACGGTGGGCACCAAAAACTATTGGTGATAAAATTTGTCTTGTGAACAAATTGGTGGGTTTCAAGCCAACGCTATGGAAATATAAGTCCTCTACTGAACGGTGCATCTTCTATAGGTGCATGCATAAAAGGTGGATTTCAATGGTGGCCTTTTGACCAGAGATGCAACAGGGGCACTCCACTAACCCTATGACAAAGCTAGCAATGTCTCGCTAGAGAAGAAACCTTGTCTTGGAAAGGGGAAGGGGAGTGGAAATGGAGGTAGGAGAAAAATAATGTTGTGAGTATAATATCATATTCCCACACACATTAATTATAAATTTCGTTTAAATGCATTTATAGATAGAAGAAAAATAAATCGGCAGGAGAAGCTACAAGACCAAATGAAATTCATTGGTCACAAAGTACCAATCAATCCCTTAATCAAAGAGGTGAAAATTCCTTCTTTTTATTATTGAAGCTAAAGCAAAATTTGTACAGAGCTTTTAGAATAGAGGAAAATCTAAGGAGAAGGGAAAATAGAAGAAGTATGGTGTTTTCTGTCTTTTCTAAGTACATAAAGTCTGGTCTTTTTTGAAATCAATCACCAGCCCCTTGGAATGGATCTGAGGAGCCATTATATCATTTGCCAAAATGGTTACAATCTTTACAGATCATTTACACCTCTTCAAATTCCTCCACTGTGAAGAAAATCCTCATGGTGGGTTAAAAACCAGATCTTGCAACACAAACGTTACATTTGATTTGCCAGTTTGAATACAAACTGTTTAATTTTCTCATATAAAGTTGAAATCGGGCCGTCCATGTGGTAGGAAGAGATTGGAGTGGGTATGGGGAAAGCCCTTCGCATTTTGCAAATTTTTAGAGATTTGGAAATTTGGAACAAATTGGCCTGCACCTTTGCTTCAAATTTTTAACTTACGCACATGGCATGTTTTCATTGGAAATGGGGTCGCGACCCTTTTCTCAACATTTTAAATTTTTTTGGAAAAAGGCTCAAAACTCAATTTCCTCGGCCGGCCCATTCTCTTGCTTTGAATTTTCAACGACGGGCTTTGTCTTTGGCTTTTTCCTTGCGGGCTTCAACTTTTACTTTTACCTTTATAGCTTGATTGGCGCCGCGGGTCATTTTTTAACTTTTCACCTTTTTTATAAAGAGGCTCAAAATCTCAAATCCCCCGATGGCCCACTCATCTACTTTGAAAGAGCCTTCTGAAATTGTGCCATTATGACACGTGGAGCCATCCGCTAAGCCTTTCATACTTAGCCGATTTTAGCCCATTTTACCTTCATTTTGTACCTGAAACACGTGGCAAGCCTGCGCTTAATGAAGATTATCCCTTGGACCCTACCCCTAGAGTTGCGTCGTTTGGACACGTGGTTGCTTCCACTAGATTTTGAAATATGACTCGAATCACATCCAATCAGAGAGACCCACGTATCACCCGGGGATGTTGAGGCAAAATTTGATGGGGAAGGAAATGCCCATCATTCCCGACTGGGAAAAATACACAGAGGAAGAGAACTTTGTCATTTTGAGTCCAATTTTTGAATTTCCTTCACGAGCTAGAGGCATGGAGGCAAAAAAATGATTTGATGACGTAAGACATAGAACAAGTGAACAATTTGAATCACAAAGGAGATTGTAAAGAGGATATTATGTGCGTAGACCAGGAGATGGATAATTTCTGAAAACGAGAAAAACAGAGATTTAAACAGCACTAGGGCACAAATTTTTCTATTTCTTTGAATTTTTAACTTGGCTTAAATACTTTAGGAGGGTGAGTGCTCAAAATTTCAAATTTAACTTGGAAAATGAAAAGTGGTTTTCGAGAGACAACACACACATATATGTGTGCTTACTTACATCTTGATATATCGTACACTACATTGTCTTAATATTCCATATCGTCATTCTACTATGATTCATTTAATGTATATCTATCACACACATCTATCTATCACACATTATACATCATCATTCATTTTTAATATCATCATATATTATGTAAAACAAATCAAACAATTACACATAAAACAACTATTATCACGCACCACTAGAAATCAACATAAGAACAACCATCATCACATTATACATCATCAACACAATGCAATAACACCTAAAACATCAATCTATATATAGATCGACATCGTGTTTCAAAAATACAATCACTAGGGGAAATCCCCATGCCTTGATACACCATATAAAAATTACAATAAATATACATCATATATCATCATCATCACTATTGATATACATAATCGTAGGAAAACTAGAAATATAAGCTTCTTTGCTCGGCCTACGCCACTCGATCACGACTCCTATATCTCGATAATCGACTCGCACTAAAGCCAACTCCATTGTTTGCACCACGTATCGGCATTGCAGTCCGAAAAGCTAGTAAACACATCCCGAGCTAATGATCCACCTCCTACGAAATCTCTATCTCACTCCATGTATGCTCGATCCTCATCTCACTCACCTAGTAACACCTGCACGGGTGATCGCCGCAACAACTACTGACTCAAACAAATGGGCATGCTCACCCATAATCACATCCACTTGCTCTAATAGTCCGCCTCTTGGGAGTACATCGAGCGACACATTCCATGTCAATGTGTGAATGGAGGTATCAACGATCAACATCCAATACACATCTCCTACAAAAAAAGAAACCAAGCGTTAGTTACTACACAAACTATAGGCCATAAAAAATCAAACTCACAAATAATAAATGATTTATACCCAAACTTGGCCCGCACCACTACTGCTGTATCCCCATCGGCAATAGGATCCTCTCCTCCTCCTCCTCCTCTTGTTGGCTCACCCACCACATCTACCATCATAGGGAATAATAACACCCACCTATGGGTAGCCCACCACTCAGTGTATGCCTCAGTATAACCTGCATCATCCACACCTATTGGTCTAATGTCTACATTTTCCTCATCTAGAATTAAATGCTCAAGTTGGGATCCTATGGGGCCTCGGTCTATCACTTTTCCTCCTCGGTGCTCTAATGGATCTCAACTATACATATGGCTCCAGAGGCACATCCCGGGCCATAAAAATTGTATCGATACTCACTCGACACGAAATATCTCAAATACCCGGGAAAGTGATCCTCCAACCACATCGTATGATGAATACACCACAACTCTATTACATCCTCAACCCATCCACCATAATGCCTATATGGCCTCCATATAATGGCCCCTGGCCCCATCTAATCCAACATGGCTCTATATGTCGTCGTATCCATCCTCCTACTCCGAACACCTACCCACCTCACAAAAATATATCCGGCCTTACCCACTCTATGTGTGGTCCACCCAAAGTGGTCTCAATATCACAACGTGCTCATACACCCATACGTGTAATAATGTGGTGGCTCCAAGGACACCTCCATGCTCACCATGCATAAATCTGTATAAGTCCATATACAAATGGGCTAATACACATTTTCCCAAGCATACCTCGTGCCATGCTCCTCAATACTTGACATATATTATGCATCTTATACAAGATGCCCACACCACCTCCCTCTACCGCCACCGAAGACACTATCATCACTATGCTAAACTTCCACAATTGCGGAACAATAGATCTCAAAATAACATCAGATTGATATGGGTCTCTGTCTCTGGACCCTTTTCCCTATAAAATATCTCCGGATGCTCACATCTTCCTAGTAGCATAATCTATAACCATAACCTGTACCTCTCTCTCCTACCACCGGCAATCACAATATAAGATATACATCCTCTCAGAGTCACAATCACCTCACTTGTAGGAAACCAAAATGTGCACGTATCTACACACTATCTCTTGTATAACACTATGAGCATAGGTATATTATGGGGCACCTCCTAAATCTAGCTACGTTTCATAGCCCGACACGGTCAAGAACATCTCACTCCTCATTCGATAACCCCAACATCAACAAGGTACTCAAATTAAAGCCTCCACGGAACTCCCTCAAGTGGATATCTCACCGTATAACACAAACACGAACAAAATAACAACATCAAAACCTTATATAGGTATACAAAAATCATAAGCACCATATACATCCATCAATTTTTTTTTTTTGCACAAAATAGACCATCAACTCTCCCGGGACCACATCGCCCCAGAGCAAGAAATCAGCGCATGGGGCGGGAGCTCAAGCACCTAGAACTGGGTGCTAGTGTCTTGAGGGACACTTGCACCTTGGCCATTACCATCTAGGTCTGAAATGTCCGGAAAATTCAAAAATCCAAAATTTGCACAAAAATAAAAAAATGGACACATTTTTCATCAAAATTTGTAAACATATTCATATGTACCAACTCATTAGTCATTTATATTGTCATTGCCTCCGTCACTAGCTCGAATCTAGTCCTCCTCGGTGCTCTAATATGCGGCATCATCTCAGTCCAGAGATCAATTTCCAACTTAATCAAGATTCAAATGAAGTTACTATTCACTTTTTACCCCTACTATATATAGTAACTTTCAATTATTCCTACACTATAGTTATTATCTGCATGATCACTTTCAAACTAATACATGACACATAGTTTCACTCATATCTTGAGCTTCGTTACTCCATTTTCATCCTCGTTCATGATATTCACTTCATAATTTCTCATATTATCACATTAAGTACATTTCATAATAATTTAGTTTAATCTCACACATTTTCACTGACTTTTACACAATCTTACAACAATCTTCTACATATCATTCAAACACTTTTTCATCTATTACATCTCTACTTTCGACTCAACGCTCATCACCAAGTCCCTTAACCCTTTTTCCAAAAAGGGGCATATAGTCGAGGATCACTCCATGATCCCTTTTTGTTATCACACAATCGATCATTAATCTTCACATACCACCACGCCAATTCTTACCTCGATTTCATTCAAACAGATTTAACAATTCAATCTACTCATCATCCCAATACACTTTCATTCTCCTTAATGACCTAATATGGGGGAAGCAAATGTAATTTCACTAAATATTCTATTAATCATGTCAAAATCATTCCCTTAATGACCTAATCTGGGGAAAAAAAACACAAATTTCTATGAATCACATCAAAACTATTCCCCCCAATGACCTAATTTAGGGGCAACAAAAGTGAAAAATCTCTCTATTCTACTTCAATCAAATAAATCAATCTAAAAATTTTCTATCACACATTCTAGCATTCCTCCCAGATGACCTAACATGGGAGTTACATCATTCTACAAATCACGATCTCTCTTAGATGACCTAACTTGGGAGTTTCATATCCATCTCTCCCAGATGACCTAACTTGGGAGTTATATCTTTATCACTCCCAGATGACCTAACATGGAATCCATCTATATTTGTGTGTTTGTGTTTGTGTCAATGATGATAGAACAAAATGTGTGGAGAATCAGGTCAAGTTTCGAATCTAGGCCGGATGAAGAGAAGTGGAATGTATGAAGCACATAGAATGCAGTAGTGAAGACAAATGAGATTCTCCCAATCCGTGTAGGGACCAAATGAATAAGAGACATGATGTAAAGGAGTAATCGATATATGAGGTAGATAATGGGATTGGATTGTATGATGTGGATGATGAGTAAAGTAATGATTCCAAATAAAATCCATAAAATAGTGGTGTGTGGAGGATGTGAGTGTGGGGATGAAGAAAACAATAAATATGTCGAGTGTGGTGAATGTGTAATAATTTTAGGTGGATGATGACATGAAAATACATCGATGACAGGAGATAAAGGGTTATGAATCATGATGATAGTGATGATGTGAGGTAGATGAGGAGTGGGGAAAATATTTATGTTGAAGAAAGCATGAGAGCTAAGGGTGTGTTCGTGTGATGAATGGGTATGATGAGAGGATGATGGCATGAAAGAGGAAGGGGTATATAAGAGTTGATGTCAAACATTAAGAAGGTGAAAGAAAATAAAAATGATGTGAAAGTGTAATTGAATGTGGAGTGTAATGTAAATGTGTGTACGAACAAATGGTTGTGTGGTTGTGATAGATGATGTGAATGAAGAAGGAGGAGGTAATAAGAAGGGTGATTGAATGAGTGGTGATGTGGAAGAATGATCCAAAAGAGGGGAAGCAATGAGAGAAAGTGTAGGTGACTTATGAGGAAGAGATGTAAGAAAAAGTGGATACAAATGATGAAGTATAGATGCAAGAGGAGTGAGAAAGAGGGAAATAGATGGTGTAGGATATAATGGTGGTGCTAGAAACAAGAATGGTGCCTCGAATGAGTGATGATGAAGGAATTGAGATGCATGTGGAAGAGGTTTATAAGATAGGTGAAGTGATGAGTGGAACCATATGTGATGAAGAGTGCAATGTAGGTGTGGTAATGGGTTGTGTGATAAGTGGAGTGTATACAATCAAACCAAGTGATGAATTAGAGGACGTGGTGGGAAAGATATAATCACATGATGATATAAATGATGGAAATGTGGAGAAATCTGGAAAGGAGGATGATGAGACTACATCCAAAGTGGAAGCACATGATGGTGGAGATTGAGAAGGGGATGACATAGATGAGGAGACACTAGGTGTGCATGGTGATTGAGAGATAGTGGAAAATGATGATTTAGATGATGGAGACATGACACATGGGGAAGAAGTGGGAATAGTAGTATTGTGGGAAGTGATTAGATTGGTGTTAGTAGGTGAATTTAGAGGAGATGGAGGCTCAACAAAAATTTCCCCCTTGTCGAGAAGGTCTTGACTAATGGTGTGGAGTTGAGGACATGAATTAGTAGAATGACCATCAATACGATGATAGGTACATGTTTCATGGGAGGCATAGCCACAATGGTGGGGGTGGTATGGGAGGGAGAGTGATGAGATGGGCATCAAGAAACTTGTGGAGAATAGAAGAAAGTGACTTGGTCAAAGGAGTGAATTTGCGAGGGGTTAGATGAAGCTATGAGCCCTATGAGAACACAATGAATGCAAAGATGTGGGTGTAGAAGGTGATGAGAGGTGAGGAGGATCCAATTGGATGAAATTGTGAACATGGGAGTGTGATGGTGTAGTAGGAGGGGAGAAACTAAAACGTGTGGCAAGGAAGGAGGATGACCAAGATGGATATCCTTGAGGCATTGTGCCATGTGCATGACCTCGTCAAATGTACATAGTGGATGAATTTGTAAGTGGTATGAGATGTGGGATGTAAATTTTTGGAAAAGAGTTCAATGAGTTCATATTGTGGGAGTGGAAATGAGAGGTAGTGAATAAGTGCACGCCAATGCACAATAAAGCCAATAATAGACTTGTTATGGGATTTTCAAAGTATGTGAAGGTTAATTAGTGTTTCTTTGGGTGTAATATGGATGAAGAAGTGGGATAATAATGTGTCAGCAAGTTGTGTGAATGTGTAAATGCTATGTTGTGGGAGGTGTGAATACCAGTCAAGTGCTTGGACAACGAGTAAAAGGGGGAAGGTGCGGAGGAGGAGTGCATCATCATGTTGAATGAGGTGGCATACGTAGTGAAAGAGATGCAAGTGGTGTTGGGGTCCCACATGCTATTGAATTGATCAAATGTGGGAAATTTTAAATGTGGTGGATAGGGGCGATGTACTAGCATGGAGTGGATAAGATCATTGCAAATTGTGTGATAAGTTGGTGTGGGTGGAAGTCCCCCAAGTGTTGGGAATCAATTTTGGAAATGCGGTTAAGCGAGTGTGGTGGATAAAGTTGGGGTGTGAATGAACATGGGATAGAATAAAAATCATGGATAATGACTAGGTAGAATGGATGGGTAGAGAGCGTGTAAGGTACGAATGTGTGCACATAGTGGATCGAAAACATGCAAGGTATCGAGCACGCATGGAGGGGACCAAGTTGCAGGTAAGGGGAAAACACGCATGTAGGGGACCGAGATCACACAAGGGGGTGGAACATGCGCGAAGGGGACCGAACCCGTAAGGGGACAGAGCATGCATGGAGGGGAACAAAGCGCACAAGAGGGTAAAGAGAATGTTAAAGGACAAGATGATTGTGAAAGTGGGGTGAAATTGACCCCATCTAATTTCCTCGTGACCTGGGGAAAATATTTTGGGGTTGTTTTGATTTTTAATTTGTTTTGTGGTGTTTTTATGGGAAAAGTGGGAAAGTGTCGGTCATGGGCATGACTGGATAGGAAGGATCCGATCGTAGGTGTTATTGGCCCATGGTTTTTTGTGGAGTGTTAGCGGGGTCGGGATGGGGGTCACGAGTGCGACCAAGGGGTAGGGAAGAGTCCTGGTCGAGGTAAGGCTAGGGTGAGGCGAGTTAGGGGAGGGTTGAGAAGGAGAGGTGGGTGACAAGCTGATTATAGGGGTGGTTGATGGAGTGATGGGAGAGAGGGGGAAGGTGACGAGTTGTTTATGGGGGTGACTAGTGAGGTGACGGGAGAGGGGAGAGATTTGGGTGGGGTAGGGGTGAGGCACATGGATCGGCCGTAGGGGTGACTGATGCACGTTGTAGGGGAGAAATAAGTGAGACGCTAAGGTGTGGCAAGGGAGAGGGGTGAGGCACGGGGCATGTTACAGTGTCCGGAAGGAGTGAGTAAATAACCGGAGATATAAAACCCGGTTATAGGTGCAATTGAGAATAAGTGGACTTAGGTGTGAGATTACAAATGAAGAAGTGAATACGGGTCACAACAAGTTTGTGAGTAGAGGTTACGGGGTAGTCAGTAGGATGGTTACAGTGGCAATTGTGAGGTGATTATAGGGTGATTGTGAGGCGGTTGCAGGGTGGTTGTGCCTACGACCAAGGTGAAGTGGGGTGATGGGAAAAAGGATGGATCAAAATGCATCGAGGACTAGAGCACACAAAAATTATACCATAGTACACAAGGGACTATAGCGCGTAAGGGAAGACTAAAGTGAAAAAGGTACTAGAGCACACAAGGGGCTAATCAGAGCATACGAGGGACTAGAGCGCACAAGGGGAGATCAGAGCACAAAAGGGACCAAAACACACAAGGGGAAGACCAGAGCATGAAAGGGGCGGGGACGGAGCATGCAAGGGACTAGAACACACAAGGAATGGGCGTGATCAGAGTGCACAAGGGACCAAAATGAACCAAATGAAGCAGATGGAATTAAATGGGAGAATTCTCTAACAAAAAAATTACAGGATAGTCATGCCTACGATTGGCTTTGGGAAAAATATGAGATGAAAATTGCAGGGAAATCATAGTTGCGGATCGAGACTAGGAAAATCATAACTTTGAATGACTATCGAAATGGGTATGAAAGTGTGAGAAAATGTTGTAGAGTATAGAAATAGTTGCGAGATGCGACTCAAATACAATGGAAATTGAGATGAAGTGTCTTGATGATTGGGATAATGTGGTTTTTGTTTGTCTTTCAGGTTGGACTATGGGCCTGGTTAGTTTGGATGCCTATGTAAGGATATCTCTAGCTACTAATGTTATTCGAATGAGTACCGTTCACTAGAAAATTTCTAGTTGCAAACTTTACCCCTTGATCAATCAAGATGGGGTTGTTACCATAGACAACATTAGGTCTACCTCACGGGTGGAACTAGTCAATCAAAGGTTGGGCCATTGACCCTTTTCACTCATCGGTGAGTCCTCTTAATGTGCCAACTACTTTAGGGTTCTGTGGTACTCCTCACAATGAGTTTTAGGGCTTATGCCCAAGTACTTCCCACAGTTATGTAGATGGGTATTTACCCTTATCCGAACATGTATTTAATGTGTATTCATTCCCAATTCTTTCCCTTAAGAAGAAACAAGTGTTTTTTTAATGTTTTTACATAAACAAAGTTAGAGAATAGTCGTGTTTGCAACTACCCTACAACCATATTATTATATTTTTCTAGGAAAAATCGCAACACAATCATCATGTTACGAATTGGCTTGTGACTATTTTTTTGGATTTTTAGTAGATCTGCAAAACCAAGTGTTAGATTTATAACAAAAATGTTAGGGAAAAATAAAACCAAACCGAAAAGACTATAAAACCCTAAAAAAACACTATTAAATTTAGAAAATAAAATAGTTACCCACAACCAAAAATGGTCCCATCGTGGTCACCACAATGTATGCTTAGATTTGGATCACCTGCAAGATGTATTAGTTGATATAAAAATTGAAAATCATTGCTACTAAAAATAATGGGCTTACGCTGCCATTGAAAAAATGAGGGACAATCATGGGTTATTCAATGAATAAAGTAGGTAGAAAAATTCCTAATATGAATCTATAACCTGCACACAAGCATACTTGGAAAAATTTTAGTTGTTTTTGGTGGTTAGGGGACCTTCCTCGGTTAGATCACTAACCAATTAAGGAAATAAAAGACATTTTATTGACATAAAAATGACAAAATAATGAATACAAATGGGAAGTATACCTGACTCAATAGTAGGCCAATCACAATTGTGATTCACTAAAAAGCACACAAAGATCGCAAACCAATCCCAATTGTGATTCCCACCTGTGTTGGAATTTCACTAAAACAGTGCGCAACAAGTTGTATCTATCCTTTGTGCTCCACTTTCACTTCTTCAAGACCTGTAAAACCGAGATATGTGAGCAAAGTAGCAAGAACTTAAAGTATGGCTTAAGTGCACCAAGAGTCGGGGTTTAAGAGGATGAAATGATGGGGGTGAGTGGTGTTTTATAGTTTTGGAGTGCATAGAAGAATGAGACACATATGGGTGCAATGTGCATAGGTGGGTGAGATGATAATGGTCCATGGTGCATTGGGCATGCAAATGGGTAGGTGGGATGTACAAAATTAAATGTGAGTGGGTAAGGGTTAGTAAATGAGGGATGAGGTGTCTTTTATCACCATTTTATGGGGTTTTATATTTTTAGTTGCTTTTGTGGGATTATTTGATTTTTTTGGGATTATTGTATTTTATGTTTTTTTGGTATTTTTGAATAGGAGACCTTATGCGCAAGGTGCATTTTATAGTGTCTACGATATGCCAACCCATAAAAGATATACAAAGTAGAAAATTGACTGTTCGCTGTCCCAAAATCAGACTATTTAATGATTTAGTCCTATTGAATCGTTTGGTGAGAAATGGGATACATTGTGGACCTATGTGCATGGTAATCAAAAGCATTGGAATTCTTTTGACCGATATGAACATTTTTGTAAGTGGGTAAGTAGTGGAATGAGGAGAGCAAGCCTTACAATAGGACTAAGGATGGACTGTGATATAACAAATAATGTTAGGATAGGTGTACAAGTCATGATTAAAAGGATTAAGTCAACATTGACATAATGAAGTACTTAATTACTAAATTTAGGTATCCACAAAAGGTTTGGACCTTTAATTCTTTGTGGTCTCACATGTCCTTGTCACAACTTTTATACTTTTAGATAAAAGCATGCAGAAGGTGTGGGAATTACTTGGAAGACCCTTGATCTAGAATGTATATGGCTTTAGATCTAGGCTTTTTCTAAAATTCCATTCCATTTGATGGTATCATATGCTATCTTACTATAATGTTCCCTTTCTTTAGGCACATGGATTAAAAGTAGACGGTTGTTTAGAAAAGTAATTAAGATCATTTCTAATATGTTTTACAAGAAAATCATTGAGTGGGTGTTTCATCCCATTATATGGGATTTCAACTTCAATAAAGTGATTAAGAATCAATTATGGAAATATAGAATGTCATACCCGAAGTTCATCTTCACAAGATTAGTGTTCATCACCTTCCATATGGCGAATAGATTGGAAATGTTCGATTGAGACGCCATTTCACTTGTCTAAACACTAGCTAGGTTATCAAATACTTGGTCCTCAACACACGTAAATTGATGTCCTCAATATCGATGAAATGTTAATTCCACCTTTGAACAAGTATGAAAATTAAGGCTTGAAAGAGTATGGAAGGCTATCATAGAACATAAATAAGAACAATTTCTTTGGTATTCTCCTCCAAGGTTGCTAATTAGCACTCGCTTGGTGCACTTATATGTGGCACATCTTATTTGTATAGTGTTAAGCTCCTTGAGTCATTGAATCTTGTTATTTTAGTTTTTCTCTTCCAAATATTTCATGTAGAAGTACTTACCTACAAGATGGTGCTTTTAGGGGACTCAACCATGCTTCTTGCAAAATTTACTCAAATTTGACACATTTTCCATCATGAGATTCTCTTTCAGTTATAAAAAGATAGAAATGATGCTACTTTTAACTATGTCATTTTAAGTGAATGGTTTTTTTGCTACGATAGGATTTGTGTTATCTTTATTTTCATGTTTTAGATACAAGTGAAAGTAAATATAGTTTGTGTCGGGGTGACTCACCTCTAAATTTTGATCAATCATTGGGGTAGTGCCACATGTGTTGTTAGCATAATCCCTTTGGAATCACCCCACTCTAAATCTCCTCCACGAGACCATAGAATTGGTCAACGTGGGAAGAGTTGCTATCATAGTTAGTGTTGTAGTGACTCTCCAAGGTGAGAGTTTCCATCCTTGAATCACATCTCCTAAGTTGGTGGCAAAGAGTGATGGTGGTCATACCCACTCAAATCTTATTGGGAGGATGGCCCTCCATAGGGAAGTTCCCTCACATGGCACTTGCAATTTCCCTAATATGAAAGATAATACTAAAGTTGAAGATAAAGAAAAGGAGAGCGATGGTTGGGATCCTGTATCGGACATTGTAGAGCCTTTTGGATCGAGCTAGAGGGAGTTGGGTGACAAGCCACATGATCCTCCACCTACTCCTCCCATGCTTATTATGGCTTTTGCTACCTTATTCTTTTTTGTGGTTTGTTAGCAATAGTTTATGTGCTTTTTTGTGGTTTGTTGGCACTTACTTCTATGTACTTTGTTGCATGTTTGCTCCATCTTTTTTTGGTTGAAAAGTAAAACTTTCTATGCATAAGTGGATACTCTTACATACAATTTAAATGTTTAATTTTTCTTAGCTGCAATCAATATGACGTATCGGAGTGTGATACCATCCGCTCACTTTTTTGTATGACTAGCTTCGCATCATTTTGTATATTAATATTTGGAAAAGCTTTTTAAACAAAAAAAAATCTTAAAATAACAAAACCACTTAAAAGAGGATGAGAAAGAATTTTATGAAAAGAACATTATTGGAAATAACTCTTTTGATTTGATTTTACATGCTATGAAAGTTATGAACAGAGTAACCATTTGAAGATGTTGATGATGTAGATGAATGTAAAGTAATAGGTAGAAAAGTAGCATATGTTTGTGATGGATATTGGCGGTAAGGAAGTCTACAATTATTCTTGGGAATGATTAGTGTAGTGTTGAGAATGGAATAGTTTTGAGGCATAGGAGGATTTTGAAAATTTTGAGAAGAAATTAAAGAATTCTCATAAATTTGAAAAGAATTTTGAAGAACTTAAAAAAAGAAATTAGATGGTTTGGAGAAGACAATGAAGGATCGTAAGAAGAAATCGGAGGATTTTGCAAAGAAATTGAATGACGTCAAGATCAATAAGAAAAATTTAAATTGGGCACTAAAAAGATTCTTTTGAGGCATCTCGGGATGTGTATGGTTGATTATTCTCAAAAATAACATTAATTTGTGCATTCAAAAATTCTTGTTCAGCATTCACATTCACATCATTTGCCAAAGAAACATTAGACGCCTCAAATTCCTTAATGTTTTTCAAGCCTAAGTTGGATCTAGGAAGAGGTTTTAAACAAATATGGAGTCTTTTCTAATCGAGTCTAAGGGCATGGTCCCATGGAGGGGCTTGGGCTCCTATTTTCGTGCAGCAGAAGGTCCCATGCTTATTTTTAAAGCCAGCTACAGGGAAATAATAGAATCTAGGCCTAAAAAATAGGAGCTCCACTTTTTTAGCCCCCTAAACTTAAGAGGTGGCTGGAGAGGGGGTTGGGAGTTTCCCACTATAGTTTAGGGCTGAGAGAATCTAATATGCATTCCCGCCATTATTTTTTGGTGATTTTAAAGAGAAATATGATTTTATTTTCCTACAAATAACCATAAATATCCAATGAGATCCTATAATACCTCAGCAGATGTTATTGAGGAAACTAATAAAAAATCATGGGACCTTAAAACTGCTAAAATGCTCCTAAATTTTCTCGAAGCACCCGCTGAGATATTTAAGGAGCCCCCTTCCATGGGACCATGCCCTAACAATTCTTCTAACTAGATTTAGATTTTTAACCAAGTATAGCAGTTCTAAATAGATTTAGATTAGCTAATCTTTGTTTTTTTAATTTTCAAATCTCATAAAACATTCCAAGTTGGAGGAAACTAGATGGTGGGATGTTCAAGGAGTCCAGAGACGATCTACTGTTTCTCTCCAGAAATCTATACAAATTATCAGTCACCATTCTATCAATCCACATGCTCTTCTTGCTTGTTCTCAATGTGGGTTTTCCCATGACAAACACCACCTTACAATTTTCAGTTCTGTCAATCACCTCCAAATCATGGATACAAATTTCTTTTGAAGTTGAATTCTTACCATTATCCATAGTTTCTTGAAATCCTAAGATCGGGATATGGGGTTTCAAACTTCCAATAACTCCATTAACAAATTCTTCTCCTTCCCTGCACAATTCATCAACATAACCATACTGAACAAGGCATCTGTATATCCGTCTTGGTCCAATCTTGCCTCCCACAAAACGTTCTTCTAGAGGAATGGTCTTCACAGGAAAAGCTTTATTGTTACCATAATTACAACTTGATGGAGAGAATTTACAGTTTTGATATAATGGAGGAGGATTGGAGGCAGGTCATGGGTATGACTTGTATAGAAGAAGCATATTCCTTGTGGACGAGGAATTCTTGTAGTAGACAGGATTGTACTCAGAGTATCTACACTTACCCTGTTTTCTATTTCATAGCTATGCTGCTTCTGCCTTCTATAATACCATGAAAGCATAATGACTAGCAGAAGTGCTGCAATTCCAAAAGGAACCCACCCTCCTTTGGATACCTTGTCCATGGCTGCTACCATGAAAACTCCTTCAATGAATCCAAACACAACTAAGAATGCCAGAACCAGTAAAATATGCGTGTTCCATATAACAATCATAACCAGAGCCACTAGGAACGTGGTCATAATCATTACCCAGATCACAACAACTCCTGCAACCTAAAGAAAAACATGACTTGTTTTCATTGTATTCCAAGTCTTCAGTAGAGTTGAGTATTCTAGTTGAAATTTTAGAAATTACCATAGGCATTCCCAATTTGCTCTTGGCTTCTGAAGCCTAAAAGAATTGCCAGACACACAACCATGAGAGAGTAATTGACTTCTGGACTGTAGATCTGCCCCTCTTGAAGTTTAGATGTATGTACTATTTTCACTGGTGGGAAGCAATCCAATGCAATTGACTGTCTTATGATTGAAAATGTTGCAGTTATCATTCCCTGACTGGTAACTATGGATGCCAAAGTTGAAACCATAAACATTGGCCAAAACAGGGCTTTTGGTGTTGATTTATAAAATGCATCACTTATGTCTTCTGGATGCTTGATCAGGTAGGCTGCTTGTCCGGCATAAGTTATGACTAAAGCTGGGTATACCACCACAGTGAAACCAAGCTGTAAAGTAAAGTGAAGGACCTGATATTAATTGTAACCATTGAGTAGTGATTGATATCTTGAATAATACATGTCAAAAGAGAGCATGAACCTGGATGGATTTCTTATTGAGTGGCCCAAGTCAGCAAACATAGCCTCAAGGCCTGATAAAATACGAAACAGCCATTTTAATTAAGTATATCTTATAATGAATTGGTAAAATTTCATGTCATCATTTTTCTTGTCATCCATTCATGAATAAGAGCATTCAGTATCAGTAACCTGCAGTGTCATACCTGTTAAAGACAAGAAAACAGCTCCAAACATTGTCCATCCTAGTCTTTGGTTCTTGGCAAAGAAATGGAATATGTAATGAGGTGACAATCCCTTGAATACCTTGGGATAATATACACATATGTCATATGCACCAACTATGCCAGTGAAAAGAAACCAGGTAACCATTATAGGCGAGAAGACAAAACCCACTTTACTTGTACCATGTTTTTGCATGAGGAATAATATGATCAGAATCAGAGCTGATATAACTACAACAATATCTGTGAAAAGATAAAGAACAGCCATAAATCAGAAGTTCAAACTCTCAGAGACAGTTTCTTAACTAACTTGTTCTCTTGGGTATTTTAACCCCTGGCTAAACAGCATATAATACTTACCTGTGCTCATTTGAGGGTTCCTTGACTGGATTCCTTGAACGGCAGAAAGCACTGAAAATCAATAAATAGTTTGGTGTTAGTCATGGAAATTATATTGATTTTTGCTGTGTTGATAATTCAGAAGGAAATATGTCTGTAAGTTTTTGGCTAAACTACACATGCTCTGGGGAAAATCTCGGTCAATTAACTTGTAAATGTAAGTCCACACCAAAACACCAAACCGGGGTGCTTGGTAAGGCACTTACAAATTTTCATGACATATGATAGCCTCTCTCAAGCGGAGGTTTTAGACTTGTGTGGCATAGACATGCCAGTTACAGGATTTGATCTTGGGTCAATTAACTTGTAAATGTAAGTCCACACCAAAACACCAAACCGGGGTGCTTGGTAAGGCACTTACAAATTTTCATGACATATGATAGCCTCTCTCAAGCGGAGGTTTTAGACTTGCGTGGCATAGACATGCCAGTTACGGGATTTGATCTCGAGTCAATTAACTTGTAAATGTAAGTCCACACCAAACCGGGTTGCTTGGTAAGTCACTTACAGATTTTCATGACATATGATAGCCTCTAATTGCAGTGCAATCAGGAAACTTATCCAGATAGCAAGAATGGATTTAAGGTATTCCATGCCTCTCCTGGATAATGCAGGGTGTACCTCATCTGGTTGCAAGATAATAAATACCCTCTTGTGCTTAAGTAATTGAATTTATATTTAAACCCCATTATGTTATCTGGCTTATATTTTCAAAACTTAGGAAGGTTGGCATTTTAATATAAAAATCTTAGCAGCTTCATCATCTTGCTACTGTTACAAGCAGAGGAAAACTTAAGAAAAAATTAAAAGAGTACCTGAAATGGCAGGATTGAGGACACCATCACCAATAACCATGGAAGTGCCAATCATTACAAAGATTATTAAAATCCTCTGAACAGATTGATTTTCTCTAGCAGTCTCCTTGCAAACCGTTGAACAGTTCCCTTGGGCCGATAAGTTGATGGGCAGTCATCAATCTGGTGACTGCCACTTATCTGGCCAAGGTTTAAGTGTCTACATAAAAGAGAATAGACTGCAAATGTACCACCTGAAAAACACCCAATTAATATTTTTCATTTCATATGCATCTCTTCTATTAGTTTGATGATTCCTGCTTTCCCCTGCAAAATCTCATAACACATCAGAAATCACACAGATATTCTGCAGTTTCTGCCAAAGGAAAACTGAGTTCATACCTTCACCAAAATCATCAGCATGCAGCACAATAAATGCATATTTGACGAGTCCAATCAATGTGAGCCCCCAAAATATGAGACTGAAGATCCCCAGAATGTCATCTTCATCTGGGTCTGTAATATTGGTAGGGGAGAATACATAGAGTGATGAGTTCCCAAGTCACCATAGACCACCCCAGTGTCTGGTAAGCCATTAACATAGTCTGCCATCTATCAAAGCTCTGACTCTTCCTTATCAGTTTCTCCCCAAGACTGCTCTCCATCCTTACCAACTTGTGCTCTATCCAAATACTTCTGGATACATAAAGCAAAGATCTGCAACCACAAAATATATATATATATATAAAAATCCATAAATAGAAGTGAATCACATAATTGTGCCATGGATTGTATTGAACTAAAGCTCTGACCATTTATAGAAGTGAATCACATAATTGTGTCATGGATTATATTGAACTAAAGCTCTGACCATATATAGAAATGAATCACATAATTGTGCCATGGATTGTATTGAACTAAAACTCTGACCATATATAGAAGTCAATCACATAATTGTGCCATGGATTTTATTGAACTAAAGTGACTAGTTTCCAATTTGGATTAACATTGAATCATGACATTATGCTGGGCAACCCAAATGATTGAATGATACTATTCTTCTGCTTGTGACAACTTTCATAAATCTTGGCAATCCCAACGTTCATACGTTTTTGTCCCTTACAATGATGTTTTGTAAGTCTCCCAACAACTTTTATGCAACTTGAGAAAGTGACATCGTAGATTCAATGGTTCTAAATGAATTGGGTGTCCGTAAAAGGTTTTAGATTCGATTTAATACTTTCTATATTCAACTAGGAAAGAGTATACGTGTCCTACAAATTCTAATTGGATAAAAACAGATATCCAGCCTTAAAAGTTGAAAGAAAAATTAAAAATATGCACTCTCCTTCAAAAGCCATCCATGTGATTTTGGTGATTTCCATGGACATTTTGTGGATCAAGGAAATTATAAATGGAAAAGCTATATTAAGCACTGGAATGATCCCTTTTTAAGGTACCTTTCCTAATTCTGTGTTAAAACAATGCTATTCCTTTAACATGGAAATTACTGACCCTCGCAAACTGTGTGTGTGTGTGTGAGTGGGATTTGTTTTTGTTTATAACTTTTATTAAAATGTATTATGATATTAGTCAATTAAATATCAATAAATATATATTAATGACATGTTTATGAGGTGGTAAGAGTGTAGAGTGGTTTTTAATCTACCCAATTCAAATCTTATAAGGTACACATTTATTTGCAACTAGGCTTAATATACTATATTGTTGATTGTAGATATCATAATATTTTGAGAACGCAGGATACATAGTTTTAAAGTGATGCACTCCTCTATAACATGTAATTTCCAAGACAATGAGGTAAAATAGACAAAAAAACAAGGGAAATATATTCCATTGCCTAGAATTGCAACATTCTTTTACTAGATTAGTCAGAACTATAGTAATACACTAGTATCAACTATTAGAGAGAGAGAGAGAGAGAGAGAGAGAGAGAGAGAGAGAGAGAGAGAGAGAGAGAGAGAGAGAGAGAGAGAGAGAGAGAGAGAGAGAGAGAGAGAGAGAGAGAGAGAGAGAGAGAGTCAAATAAGTAGTTGACAAGATAAAGATAAAGTCAAAAGTCAAATGTACCACAAGAAATATGTTGTGTTACACCATATGATTGCTTTCATATGAGGGAGCAAGAAAGTTCCTTATAGGCTTGAAATATATAGATAAAATAAGAAGAATATACGCCTCCTTTTGATGTGTCGATGAACTTGTGAATCACATATA
This sequence comes from Taxus wallichiana var. yunnanensis, assembly GCA_018340775.1. NCBI lineage: Eukaryota > Viridiplantae > Streptophyta > Pinopsida > Cupressales > Taxaceae > Taxus > Taxus wallichiana. Next base: position 579,229,758 of record CM031242.1, read on the forward strand.
TCAAAATATATGATTGTGAGCACCATGTCTAAGACTCGAAGATAAAGCAATAACATAAATAAGAGTAAAACATTATCGTCAAAAACATGTATGTAATAAACACATGTGGGCATGAATATAAGTAGTGTAAGTATAGTAGCAATAAGCCCCATGTAGGTCTAGGTATAATCATTGACAAAACAATTATTGAAATTTAGTGATTGAGTAGAAAAAGGAAAAGAAGTCCATGTGAAGGAAAAAACAACGAGTCCCTATTTTCATACTACTTCCATAAAAACTATACTTGCTTAGAAGCATGGTGCTCCTACAATTGTGTTGTCATCATATAAAAGGTAAGGTATGCTTTTGGGATTGCATAAGGAAAGCTAAATCACATATGAGGGTTCTAAAAAATAATAAATCAAGGGGAAAAAATGAGAAGGCACTCAAAGGAAAGCAATAAAAATCCTGAAACTCAAATAAGTAATGAAGAAAAATAAAAAGCACGAGGCTAGGACAAATCAATGGAAGAAGGATGTATCAATCATAAATGCAAGGGGGAATATGAAGAAGTTGAGAATGAAAATCTTGAGAGGAAATAAGATCCAAAGTGGGTAATCAAATGACAAAAGACAAGATAAAGAGAGAATAGAGTCACCAAAATCATATGTCAAAGGAAACTAATCATACAAAGAAAGTGATGATAATAATCCAAAGACAAGATGAAAGAAAATGATGCAAGAACATTTAAGTTCACAAACAATCTTGCATAAACCAAAAACACATTATATTAGGAAAATAAGCTATCTAGCAATGCTCAATGTTTTCTATTTATGTGCAAAGTTTTATTTCTTTGGTTCACTCAATTTTGTTTTTCACAAAATCTCCATGTGTAGTTTTGTGCAACATGTGATTATGCATGCATGTAATTGTCCTTTTCTAGTACCTATAAACACACATGTTTTTTAATATTATTTTGTGCCTATCTATCAAGTGTGACTATGTTTGTAATATTCCATGCAAGATTTTTTGTGCACATTTTTAATCAGTTCATTCTAACATGTGAAGCTTGAAACAAGAGTGGGTTTTTGGTCTTTTAGTTAATGGAACCATAGAAGACATGGAAGATTGTGCAAGGGTTTTTTTCATCACATACTATAGTTTTGAAGTTGATTTCCACACCTTATCTTGTGCGCAGATATCTAACAATGGAATTTAGTGCCATGAATCATGTAATATGGTTAAATCACATTTGATGGCATAGTCTAAGGCATAACATGTGTGTCATCTTTGTGAAACACTAGATTTTCAAATACAACATTATTGCTCAAATGAATAGGAGAAGGAACTAGTGAGGATTCATCTAACAAATAGTTAAATTTGTTAAGGTGAGTCAATTGTATTGAGTTTTAATAGGACTTGGGCATTAACTTACATAAAGGATTCATAAACATTTAATTCCATATGGGTATCTTGTAGCTTCAAGGAAATGTTTTAAATGGTTTTATGTGTCGCTATATAAACATATCGCCATACCCGAGAAAGGAATTCATAAATATTATGAAGAAATAGTATAAGTATGCATTTTTTGAGCAAAGTTGTTTTAGATATCTACACGTAAGTCTTGGAAAATGACTAGTGGGATCAAATCACTTTGGGAAACACTACAATGTTGGATTGTTAATATATAAAGATTGTGTACATTATGTGTGTTTGTAATAAAATGGTTTTGGCAAAATGTGTGAGGTTGTGTGGGTAATTTCTTGTTGATGAATACAAGATATTATTGTTATTGTTATATTTTTCTAACACATTAATTTGTAAATTTGTATGTCTAAGGAATCCTTTTATTGGGACCCCCAACCATTGCTACATAATTTGGTATTAGAGAGAGGCATAACTATGGGATTGAGAGAGTGAAGTTATCCATGTTTTGCAATGGGTATATAACCAAAGAATTGAATAAGTGTTGTGATCTACATAGGTTTGTAAGAGGTACAATAGTAGATCTAATTTTTGTAGAGAAGACAATATTCTACCTAGAAGAGCATGGAAAGGAGGGACATTAACATACCTTTGTGTGGCCAAAAGGTATAATAATGTTATAAAAAAATTGTGGAAAAATCATATCAAATTAAATATAATAGGGAAAGATAGGAAAAATGATTTATCTCAAGGGACGATGCGAGTGATGTAGAAGAGGAAATGAAAGGAGTGGTTGAGGGTGGAATGAAAGAAGAATTTATAATGTAAGGAGATTTAGATGATGGAGAATAAATCCTTCTTAAATCCTAACTCATAGATATGGAAGAATGTTTCAAGTTTAATGAGGTTGCAAAAATGCAAGGTAAAGATCTTACAAACTAAGTTGAAAGGTCTTTGGCATTGTGGCTGATTGAATTTTAACTAAAGCACAATAGCAAGGTTAAAAAATAAGATCATATGTTGGAAGCATATGGTTATGAAGCTGAAGGGAAAATGTTTTCTTGGTGATTACCATTTTGATTTACTAAAGAGGCTGCACAATTTGCAATAAAAATGAGTTAAGTGAAAGTTATGTAAGAGCATTTAGATTCATAAGAAATCTTGCATCACCAAAAACATTTAGTGTTAGTAAATAAAGACTTGAAAAATATTGTGCCACTCTAGAGAATGTTGAGAAAACCTTAATGCCTTGTTCATTTTCTATGGAAGCCACACAATCCTATACTTAACAATGTAGGATTAACCTTTCAAAACAAACTTACATGTCACACAATGTTTCCTATGATGTGTGATACTTTTTATGCCACGTAACAATGTCTTGGATGTAAAACACTAAAAAAGTTACTTGAACGCCCATTAATGCCACACAATCCTATCCCATGCCATGAAAAACTTGTGCCTTGTGTGTGAAATCTGCACATGACCTAGCATTTGCATATCAAACTACGATAAATTCTTAATGTCGTCTCCTAACATTGTCAAAGCTAATGAAACCTTGCATTGCTAGAATACCACTACCATATGGCTTCATGATTGGATTTTTTCTTGAAAAAATCTCCTATCAATAACAATATAATTAGAGGGAGACACATGCGGGCCTTGATGCCTTTTCCATAGCCATCTAAGAAGCAAATAATATGATTTAGATTGATACAATGGAGGAAACTTCATGGGAATGGAAATATAAGTCATTCTAAAGAATATTTGCAAGGTATCTTTACTTGAAAGGAAAATTTGTTCTCCCATTAAATTCACTATGAATTCAATAAACTGCAAGAATTTGTGAGCACACACAACATATTCTTTCTTACTATTTTATTGGGAGAGACATCTAGTGAATATTTTCCAATTTTATTCAAGTTTGGTTGTGTAGAACCTTTACAAAGTCTACAAGTTTACGATAGGTAATAATATTGGAGTTATTAGAGAATTCTCATAGATTATTATCATAAGACTATGATTGGAGTTTAAACCCATTTTTCTTGAATTTATAGTATTTTCCTCATAAATTATTGATAGTATAATATTTCACTGTTTCATTTGAGTGTCATGCCTAAGGTCTTGCTTTGATGAAATCTAACTATGAAATTATGGACTATATGATCTAATGTATCCATAAATGTGACTTCATAATTCTATTATTAGAGTAAGGATTTCTAATTCTCAATAAGAAGAGATTGGTATAAATATCAATTTGGTGAGTAGTGTGTGAGTGATCTTTAGATTTGTGGATTTCATACAAGTGGGTGTGGGTAGAAAGTTGTTGTAGACATATTCCATCATTTAGGTTGTTGGGTATAATGTGTAGGTTACACAATCTTGTTTACGAGAGATTTGAGGAAAATAGAGATGTCACATACAATGGATATTTCTGGTAGAAAAAATAGAATACTCAAATGAGAAGATTTGGAAGATATGATGATAGCATTCCAAGCTTGTTTGGAAGCTACAATGAATATGTAATGTAGAGGAGTTTCTATTGATTAAGATGAAAGGGATGAAAAGAGTGAAAAGAGAGAAAGTGAAGATCAAGAGGCTAAAGAAAAGCACATTGATGATGTTAGGTAAAACTTAGTCTGCCTTAGTAATTTAGCATTTAGTGTAGGTAACTATATATTATTATGAGTTTGTTTAGTAGTTACTTTGGTGAATTTTATTATTTGGTTTTGTGTTATATTGTTATAACCTTTATTGTTGTTTTATTGTGCATTTGCGAGGTTATTGTTGCATAGTTGCAACATCTTGTTTGTTTGTATGTGGTTGTGTAATATCTATAAATATTGTATCCCTCTCATTCCTATGTAATCTGGATGTAATATGCTCATTTTGATATTAATAAAATAATCACACGCCGCCTCCCTATTTTCGGTCCTCAACATTTGGTTCATGATAATCTTGTTCTCAGTGTCTGATGATGTGCAACCCCACATTCAAGATACCAAAACAACCAAAGAAGCATGGGATAAGTTAAGCACCGTGTATGAGGCTAGAAACAAGAACACAATATTGAATTTGTAGAATCGGTTACATGCACTCAAATTCAAGACGAATGAGAAAGTGGAAGCTTCCTTGCGAAGAGTTGCAAAATTAAGGGATTCACTTCTACCCATGGGAGAGGAGGTTACTGATACAAATCTTGTGCCCATTATTCTGAGATCACTTCCTTCCTCTTGCCGCATTTTTGTGATGACACTAAACTTGTTAGATTAGACAATTACTTTTGATAAGCTAGTGAATCTACTGCAACAAGAAGAAACAATATACAAAAAGATGATGAAGAGGAGAAAACACTATCTTCTCATCAAAAAGAAAAATGCAAAGCACAATACTCCCAAAAGTCCCTAAAACAACATCAATAAGGGGACACGATGCAAGAGCATCATAGATAATTAGTGTTTTGTGCAGCATTTGTCTTGAAGTGTAGTGAGTATAGGTTCCCTCCATTTGATGTGTTCAAAAAAATATATGTAACCTCTATTTGTAAAGCAATATGGTGTATAAGTGTAAGTTTGAGGGTGATGTTACCAAATATGGCTATAAAATCCATATCATCATCGTACAAAGTTGCAAGGTATGAATTTATAGAGTTGTTATAGTGTTATTTATCACTATCCTATGTTAAGTGGTAGTTGAGTCTCCATAGGGATGTTGGAGAGCATCTAAGAACACATATAGGAGTGTTCCAAAATAGGAAATTTCAATGTTAATAGGTGAAATTCGAGCTCAAGAAGCTAAGGGAGTGTGAAAACCAATGTAATAGGGTGGCTTTTGATTAATAAGAAGATAATTATCTTGGTAGAGCCTTAGATTCACAAATTAATCTCACAATAATCTTCCGGTGTTATCATTCAATAAACAATCATACTAATATACATGAGTTCTCTCTCGAATAAATAGGAGAGCTATAATTTCTCCCCTAACAACTAATCTACTAGATTAGTATGAGTTTCTCAAACAACTCATAACTAATAACCACACTAACAACCCAATTATTATAATAATGTACGCACTAACAAATGTATTTCCTAACATTCCCCCTTAGTGCAAACATGGGGAAAACTTGCCTTGTAATGCAATGCGCCGCTTCAGTAGATTGCTCATGATCTAGATGGTTTCTAGGAAAATACCAACAACCTCTAGATGGTTTTCCAAGTGGTTAACCAATAACCACACAACAGATGGTTTTTAGGATAGTACCAACAACCTCTGGATAGTTTTTCCAGTGGATTACTAACAACCACAATATCATGATGTTGCAGTAGTATCATCGGCTCTCATCACATTATTCCTTTAGGAGATTACATAGGAAACAACTTGCTTATCAAAACAATAGAACATATACTAGAAATATTTCACATTACCACCTCTAAGAATCACAATGTTCTTAGTTGTAGCCATTGCTTATCGATCGTTGCCACTCGATCTTGAACAACAAAGGAAACTACCACTACCACTGGAAGTGTCCTTGACTTTAATAATTTTAGGCTCAGAATGGAAATGGAACATTGGTGTCATGTTCCCCCACAATGTGAAATTTCCACACATGAACATTGAGAAGCAAACTATATCGAAGTACATACTACTCGAAAAAATCTTACGATTTAGATCTTGTTGCACATGGCCACCATTGCAAGTGAATGTATTCACAAGCGGACCATCTTCCAACAAAGTATGGAAGTTAGAGGATCACGTCAGTAAGAGGATCACTAAAATTCATTTGCACTCCAACACAACTCTTTTCTAGTATCCACCAAACACCACACAAAGCAATAGGAACACAACAAACTAAAGTACACTGAAAACCACACTGAAAAGCATATGCTCACACTATATATATATGTTGCCACATATATTATGCATCCTCGTTGTTGGTGACTTACGAGAGGTCACCGATTAAATCCAACCTCCATTTGCCTCCATCCTCCATTTGCCTCCATCCTCCGATGTCATGCTACTAGCTCAAAAATTTGGCTTTGAGGCTCAATAATTACATACCTTACCCGAACGTTGGATTCCACCAAAAATAAGTTCATAAGGAAATTTTTTTATTTTTATGACTTTGACAAAAGATGATAAACGACTACACCTCAATTTCAAATTGACTAAATACAAATTGACTTTGACAAGACAATAATACAAATTTGAACAAAATAATGATAATAATGACCGCACATACACAACTTTAACAATGGAAGTGTATTAAAACACTACAAAAACATTAAAATGTTTTTCCTAAAGACCTAATAACAAATTATGGTAATAATACAAATGCAACCTATTGACGATACAATAATAATAGGTATTAATCAAAACATCTATTAATCCATGTACAAATGTGGACCGTATGAAGGTGATTGAATTTGGGAAGAAAATGGGTGAAATAGGAATGTAGGAAGGTGTAGTTAGGTGAATGAGGGTGGGGGAGGGGTTGAGGGGGATTTGGGTAGGAATGGGTGGGTAGTTAGGGAGAAATGGGGAATTTTGAGAGAAATAGGGTAGGGTTTTCGGATGTTCTCTCATGATAGTGACCGACATCGGTCAAGGGTTGGCCGACATCGGTGGGAGTTAGCCAACATCGGTCATGGATGGGTGACCAATGTTGGTTTTGGGAGACCGGTGCTGTTAAGACGAATCGATGCGGTTAACATTGAGAGAAAAATGGGCTAGGAGATGAGTAAGGGTAGTTGGGTGAGATAGGAAGGTATTGTTGAATGAAAATAGGTAGGGTAATAGTTATAGGTGGGGGTCAAGGGTGAATGCAGGTATGGTCAAGGTTTAATAATGTGATGGTTTGTTGGATGCAGTGCAAGGGACCAATTACGGATGCACGATAGGGTACCACCCCTGTTAGTAGCGAGCGAGGAGTGCGATAGCCGAGGAGTGCAACATGTGCAGAGGTCAACCTAATTGGGGCAGACACTACCGATATGTAGTTTAGGATCCAAGTTTGATATTTACCCTCGTCGGCATGATGGGATTCAATGACCAACACATTTCGTTTGCCGATAGGTGAGATGACCATCACCTTGGAGGATGTGTATAGATCCTATGGCTACCGATAGTAGGGAAGTAGGTGTATTCAATTTCTTAAAGGCCTCTAAGGAACTAATGTTGACAGTGTTTGGTGAGGGGCTGGCGGAGTTGAGGTTCCATAACGTTAGCATGAGCTATGGATATATGTACCGGACCCATCCAGAGGAGATGAGGCTAGTAGTTTGTTGGCGAGGGAATTTGTCAGGTGGATTTTTTTTGAATTCCTTACCAATGCTCTAGGAATCTAAGTCCCTCTACTTAGCAAGTGCAATTTTGGTGTATGTATGCATGCGAGAAAGCATGGATTTATATAGTGGCCTTTCAACCGGGGATCCAACAGGGGCACTCCACTAACCCTGCGGAAAATGCTTGTAGTTATCTGCAAAGGGGGAATTTGCTATGAAGGTGGGAAAGGGAGTGAGAAAAGAGGTATGAGAACTAATGTTGTAGGTAGAAAATCAGATTCCTGCATGCACTAGTTAGAAATTTCAACACATGCATTCATGAGAAGAAACAACTCTACAAATGGCAACAAGACGAGATAAGATTGCGAACTCAAAGTTTCTGAAATCTCCTCATCAAAGAGGCTAAAAATCCTTCTTGTATTGATGCTTAAACAAAAGTTGTACATAATGAGGGAATGGAAGAAATTTGAGGATGGAGGAAATTAGAAGAAAATGGCTATCTCCTTTGCTTTCTCTAAGTAAAATGCACTCATGAGTTTACAAGATCAATTGCCAACCCTATACAATGGTGTGAAGAAGCCATTAAATATCCTCCAAGAAACGGTTACAACTTCTTCTTTTTAGCAAGAAATGGTTACAACTTCTTCAATCCTTTGCGTTCATTCAAATTCTTGATTCACGAAGAAACGCCAATGGCGGAAAAACTAGGCTTTTCATAATGTAGCCGTTACACTCGTTTTGTAACTTTGAATTTGAACCGTTCATCTTGCCTTTGAAACTTTAAGCTAGAGCCGTCCACGTGGGAGAAATTTACTGGAGCGGGCGTGAAGGATTCCTTTTGCATTTTGTGACTTTATAGAGATTTGGCATTTTGGAACATTTTGGCCTGCTCACCCGCTTTTGATATGGTCTTGACATGTGGCCTCACTTGAGTGGAGATAGAGTCGCGGGGCCACTTTTATAATTTTACCTTTTTTCAATGCAGGCTCAAAAACACAAATCGCTCCACCAGCCTGCCCACCTGCTTTGACCTTTGATGCGGGCTTAATGTTTGAATTTCTCCCTTATAGCATGATCAGGGCTGCAGGTCACTTTATGCCTTTTAGCCCTTTTTACAAAAGGCTCAAAACCTCAAAGTTCTTCGCCAACTTGCTTCCCGCTTTGACTTTCCAACGACAGCCCAAGATTTGACTTTTTCCTTTGTGTTTGGCGAGGTGCAGGTCACTTTATGACTTTTAGCCTTTTTTACAAAGAGGCTCAAAACCTCAAAGTTCTCCACCGACCCGCTTCCAATTAGATATGTCCACGTACCTGTGGATAATGGAGCCAAAATTTGACGGGGAAGAACGCCCATCATTCACGACTGTGGAAAAATGCAGAGAAGAAGAAAACTCCACCATTTCGCGCCCGATTTTCAAAATTCTTTCGTGAACCAAGGAATTGAGAACAATACAAGATTCGACGATCCATGACCATAGAAAAGATGGGAAATTTCATTCAAATGGAGGCTGCAATAGAATTTTCACACGTCTAGATGGGGAAACGGAAAATTGATCAAACCACGCAAACTAGAGAGTTTAAACAACTTCAAAGCATGAATTTCTCTATCTTTTCAGACTTCCAACTTCTAGAGGGCGTGAGCTCAAAAGTTTTGAATTTGAGTTAGAAAATGAGGGGGGGATTTTGAGGGCGACAACATAGTTATGATGATGGAGGTAGTGTGCTATTTTTCACTACCAAATGTAGAGGGTGGGAGATTCCCACAATCATTGATGGGTTTTCTACATGATATGATGGAGGACATAAACTAGTTTGTATGGGCACCATCCTTCTTAGTGCGATTATACAGAGAGTTATGGGACTATGGGTGATGCGGTGGTTTAGCTTTGTGTTGTACCTTCCTACTACATTGTTGGGCATATGAGCACATCATGTGTGTGCGTCTAGTGGGCATGCCCTGAATTGATGCATTAGAGAAGGTTTTTGTTCGGGTGGGCTGCAGGAAATGGGTACTTGCTATTGGAAATGGCTATAGGCGTTTACTAGAGGGGTTGTCTGATGTGGACATCATTTGGAGGCCATATGTGGGCTTCCCTTCATACAGGAAGATGGCCATGGAGCTAGATGGATTACAGCTGGTGAGATGGATAGAGGGGCGTCATGCTGGCAAGCATGAGATGATCCCCATTAATAGGGTTAGGTGATAGTTGGGATTTCCCTAGGATATACTACCACCGTTTCCATAAGTACAGAAGGACGATGTTGAGAGGCCTATGCCTCACCTGCGGTGACATTGGGTTACCATGCATGCAATTGGCGGTATGTGTATTTAGTTGTACGCATGGGAGGAGATGATGTTAATACTAGCACCACCATTGATCATAATGCATCGTATGCATATATTATCGATAAATATAGAGATGAAAAGAGTAGGATCGGGGTCATCAGACTAAAAGGGGCGATCTCTTCGTCTGAAAAGATGAGGGTGGATACTTGGTGAGTAGGTGGAGGTGTAGAGGAAGGCGATGACTTAGTGAGAGAGGATACGTGATGAGGGGTAATGATGGAGGCTATGGGCATGGGGTCATTTGGTAAAACCTCAATAGATTGAAGGACCTCTATGAGGGCTTGACGATGTGACTCATAGGTTTGGATGAGGTCATATAAAGACATTTTGAAGGAGGATTAGTGCAATTGTTTTAGTAATGTGTGATGTGTGATCCCATTAGAAATATGGTACACAGGACCTCGAATGGTGACTTTGGGTGAGGGTACAGATGGTATGTTGGGTACAGGGTTGGTTGATGGGCTAGCTACCTTTTCTTTGCCCTTGTCTTTCTAAGTGTGGGTGGTAATATGGACCATGTTAATTTCAAATTTCAGGGGTGGATAAAAGAGTTGTGGAGGTGGAGATACTAGTCACTGAGTAGGTAATGGAAGCATATTTGGGGAGATTAGTGAAGGTGGAATGGGTTTCTCATCCGAATATCGTTGTCATCGAAATTGTGCTCAAGAAGACAAAGTTGGATAAGAACGGTTTTCAAAGCTTTACAGCTTGGTTTGGGTTTGAGTGGGTCGTAAGGTCTAAGAGGTGGTAATGTGATGATAGAGGTTTCAAGGAGATTGGTTAAGATCTTGGCGTAGGACCTTGCTAATGGATCGCAATGGGAGGTGAGTGTGGGTTTGGGTACAGGTGTGACCGATTGTGAAGGAAGAGGTTTTACAAGAGGGGGAATGGGTTGGTCCACTAGTTTAGTATGTGGAGTGGTCTTAGGTCTTATGGGCATCTGTTTGGGTAAAGGTGGGGTAGAAGAGCTGGAAATGGAAGGCTTGGTTGGTTTGGCTACCTTATTGGAGGGTAGCGGATTCTTGGCTTTGGGTTACACCTTCTTGGGAAAAGGTGACATAGGAGTATGAGATGTAGAGGGAAAAGTAGATGGTGGAAGAGGAAGGGTTACCCACGGGGCAACCGAGTTGCGGTGGAGGTGGTTGGTAGAGGTGGCTAGAAGATGTGAGTGGAAGGGAAGAGAGTGTCATGGGTAATGAAGAAGTTATGGAAGGTAGTGGTGGTATGGGTGATAAGAAGGCCACTAGTGATGGTAGGGGTTATGTGGCTCACTTGGATATATTAGAGGGCGATGATGAGAAGGTGAGCTGTTGTGTTCTTGGTTTACTAGTGGAAGAAGGTTGCTTGGCGGTGGTTGAGGGGTGAGGTCCTAAGATGGATGGAAGAGGTGAAGGTGATAATGGTGTGATAGGTAAGGTTTGTGTATGAGGCCTAGAGGTTGGGTTTTCCTTTTAGGGGCCGGAATAAGTTTAGTGTTTATCCTGGGAAGATGTGGCTAAATCTAATTTGATGGGTGGGTGAGTAAGGTTTGATGTTGGCACGACCCTAAGGTGGTGATAAGTTTAGGTAAGGGAGATGATATAGGCGTGGGCAAGGGTGTTTGGGTATAGGTGTATGTTGGGCCATGGATGATGACATGGAAGGTGTTCCAATAGCCATGGTGGTATTTGGTTTGGTTGTTTGAAACACTTTTGGATAGATTGTGGAGGTGTCGGTGAGTGACAACTGCATTTGGGTTAAAGCAGGAAGTAGAAGACGTCCCCAAAGTAAGGATCTATCAACGTAGTCCAGGTGATTGACCAAGCGTGAAAATGGTACTGCTATAGGTGGGGCCGATGTGGATTGAGTAGCAATCCCCATAAAATGTGTTTGAGAAATAGGAAATGGCTAGCTTTAGACTATGTCATAAAGATCCGAAAGCGATCAACAAGATCTTAGAGGTTCGATGGAGAATGGTCATCTAAAGGCAATGGTGTTTCTACAAGATCTTCTATGGGTGGAGGAGATGATGGGCCGATGAGGTGGAATCTCCTTGTGATGGTGTAGGAAGTGGTCATGTATCCCCATGAGTAGGAGAGGTTTCAATAACGACCGCTCGAGTATTTTGAGGGGCCAAAGGTGGAGTGCTAATTATGGGATCTTCCATGGGTGAAGGAGAAAATGAAGGGGGTTCCTCTATGGTTGGAGGAGTAGATGAAGTAGGTTCTGTGTAAGTAGGGGATCTCGGGATAAGATTTCATCTATGAAAGGAACAAGGGGCAATTGGGAAGCAACTGGCATGTCTTTGAAAATGGTGTGGACCTGACGGACATTGCTATCATTGGTTGAAGTGTTACCAGTTTGGTTGGAAGATGGGGTATGATTAGGGAATGGTTTCTTGAAGATATGTAGGTCTTGGTTAGTGGGTGCATTTGGGTAATCCAAGACTAGATCTCCATTGTCTAACATTTCTTGGATGATATTCTTGAAGGTGATGCAATTACCGTCGCTATGACCTTTAACACGATGATAGTTACAAAATTCATGTTTTTTATACCACAGGGGCATTGGGCGATCAGGGTCAAAACCAGTGTGTGGTTTTATAGGTGGAAGGGTAATGACACCAGACTTAATAATCTTTTCCAGAATAGAAGAATAAGGTTCCCCTATTGGGGTATAATTTCGTTGTTCTCATCTGAAATGGAAAGATTGGACGAGAGAGAGATTAGAAGAAGGTTTGGCTTGGTTTGATGGGTGAGAGGGTCTAGCCTTGAGAACATGCGGCATTGGTAGATCCTTTGAGTTTTATATAGTTGTTCTAGGGTTTCAAAGATGAAGAATCATCATTTGATTTGAATGCGATGTTCTTGTTACGTAGCTGAATTTTCTTCTCTTCGATAGCACAAATCTCCAATTTTCGTGCCATGGTGAATGCCTCGTCAAAGGTGCGGAAGTTCGCACCTGTAGGGTTGGTGAGATGTGTCTAGCGTAAGCCCGAGTAAACAAATATATGAGTTTAGTTTGAGGTAATTGAAATGTGATCTCAGTTAATTAGGCCGTGCTAACAAGTGACAAAGTCGGCCGATAGAATTTTTGACATCTTGTTGTGTGGAGTAAAGATCAGTCATGGTGAATTTCTTAACAATGTTATTGAGAAGTGGTATAAGAAGGCTTGGGCTACTTGATTAAACAAGTAGATGGAATGTCTGGGTAGCCCACCATGTACCGGCCTAATGCAGTTCTGCAAGGACATCGGGAAGGTCCGTAGGAGTAAAGTGTCATCATGGGTGATCAGGTAGCACCCATGTTTGAAAGACTACAAATTTTATCATGGGTCTTATTTACTATTGAAGTAGTTAAATTTTGGCATTTCCTAATGTACAGGTGGTATGGGTGAATAGGAATGGATGGATGAATGGGCTCATTACAAATTTCATCGTAGGTGAGAGAATTATGTGAGACAGAAACCATTGATTCTAGTGTCGCATCCTTTCCATCATTAATTTGATGATATCATTGGTAGGTTGTGATACAAGGGTGCCTCCTATGGCGTAAGGGGGCTGGTGTAGGACATGTGATGTGGGTGGCATTCCAGTGTATGGTGATGCCAAATAGGAAGGTTGAGAATAGGGGACCGACATAGAGGGCATATATCCAAAATGAATCTTTGGATGAGATAGGGGTTTTTTGAATATATATATATATATATATATATATGGGGTTATGGTCCTGGGTGGTCAATGAAGGAACAACCAATACTATGGGTGCGAATGATGTTATAGATGTAGTAGTCATAGCGGGTGTGGGGCCTAGCTACGAAATTACAGGGGTAAAGCAGGTGAAGGTAACACCGAACTAGTAGGGGATGATGCCGAAGTGGGAATAATGGTAGAAGAGATGGATACGAACATTCCATATATCAATTATCCCGAGGAATCCCAAGTGAAAGAGTGGGAAACGTAGAATTATAAGGCTATAGGATTTTGATCGAGGAGTCATGCAAATTCCTTGTCACCTATACCAACGGTGGTAGGCAAGGTTGAATCCATGGGTGACCGGACAGAAGGTGGTGAAGGACTAGGTGGGAGTGGCTAATGACTAACGTAGAATATACGAGCATTAGTTTACGTGAGTCAACACCATGTGAGTAAGTGTTGACTTGGAAAGACTGTATTATGTAAATGACACAAAAACAATAAGAACAGAGGAAAAATGAGGCCGGGAGTGTGAATTTAGTCAAGGTTTGAATTTTGAAAACCAAACCGCATAATCAAGTTAGTTAGGATGACTAGTGACGGTTAATGGGAAATCGATGCCGGTCACATAAACCAATGCCCGTCACTGTAGAAAAATTCCAATTTTAACAAGTAAAACATGACTGATGAATGTGTAATGGGGAAACTGTGTATGATAGAAATATCAATAGGGGGAATAGGATGATGCCTTGAGGGCCAAAAATAGAATAGAAGGAGTGATGAAGGCTATTCTAGGAAAAATAACTAGAAATCCAAAAGTCAACACGATTAGGTTTAACCGACGACGGTCAGATGTGAACCGATGATGGTCGTTGGACCGACACCGGTTATTATGAAATGAAAGAGTAGTGAAGAAACTAGATTTTGTGAATTTAAATCAAGTGAAGAGTTAAAATTAGGAATCTAAGAATGAAATATGGGGTCCTGGCACACTCAGACAAAGTCAGAATACTCCAACTACGATGGTGGAGTGTGCAAAGAAGAAGAATAATGTAGATTTGTAGTCTCACACCTCAAAACACAAGTCAAGCCGGATAACTAAGAAAAACATTGTTCTAAGAGTGATTTTACTATGTTTTTAGCTTATGATATTTAGAACTAACCATGTGAATTCAAAATAGAATTTTTGGTTGGGAAGGTGTCTTACGAAGAAGGATATCTAAAAGGTGAGGTTTCGGGTTATGTTATGGCGGCGGTGGGGGGTGCTCTACGATAGGTAACCTGGATAGAGATAACCAACTAGGGAGTACCTGTGAATCCTATGATCATGTGATCATTGACATGCGTTCCCAGGTAAGATGTCATTTAAGAAAATGTGTATATTCAGATTTTGTGTAGTTTGGTAGAAGAAGAAAGAGAGTGCTTTCTACGATTCTTTGTGTCAACCATCAGCTAGGCATGAATTCCATTATATAGGTTTTCCTCATGTTAATATGAGCTAAATGCATCATACAAGGATGAAATACAACTGATTTTAAGCCCAAATCAACAAATTATGTTCGATGAAACAAATGGTGAATAGGCAGGAATGTGCTATTTCACTAATGCAATCCAAAGAGAAATAAGAATGTGTTCTTGTTAAAGCACCAAAAACACAATTGTTTTAGACAATAAAGAGAGGAAGAATGATTCCAGAGGAGAGAAATTAATGTGTAATATTTTTGAAGGGAAACAAACACACAATTTTACCTAAAAATGAAGAAAATGCAAGGAACCCCGGATGGGTCCCATCGGGCATGCCAAAATGTTTCACCGTTTTCTTTACATTTTGGAATGTGATGAAATAGATAAGGGTAAGGGCCAAGGAGGAATACTTCTTGTGTTGGTCGAGTTGAATGTTAATGCACGCGTTTCTAACTTCTTGATCCGATGTTGATCGTGAGAGTTTCCTTTTGGATGGGAGGAACTACATGAAACATAAAACAATAACACCAAAGAAGAGTTAAACAATATATGACAGCCAATTTCCTAACGTGTGCTAGATCCGGGAAGTGTGATACTCCCTAGAGGGTCTGTCAGGTCCACTATTTTTATAAAACAACTATGAAATACTTCAAGAAGAGCAACAGTCAGGGGACAAGAAGTCCCTCCTCTTTAATGGGAGAGGTTCCCTTATTCAGAAACGAACCTATTTACACATATACAAAGCATGGTTTTACTATGGAACTTGGATATTATGAAAGTGTTTTCTAAAAGGATCATCAATCACAAAAGGACTGAGGAATGAAAATGTGAGAACGAGCAGAAAGGCACCATTCAGAATTATAGATGACAGAGTAATTCCTTATGCATGCGAGGGTACAGCGAATTGGAATAAGATCATTTGTATCACATTAATAAGATGAAATTTGAAAAGACACAAAGTTCTGTAAATAACATCTGCAAGAATACAAAGCTTCTCAGCATAATACAGAAAAATGATCTAACAAGATTAAACGAATAGCTTGAGAATAAAGGAAACCAGATAGACAAAGAATGAAAAATCCTTCTGTATTGATTTCTTTATGATTTATTTACACTTTCAGAAATAAGCCAAGTTCTTCCTCCTTCAAAATGGCGAGGAGAGGCCATTATATAGTTTACAAATTAGTTACTCTTGGTAACTACTTCTTTTAACTAATGATTAGTTAAAGGGCTGCTAATCGCAATACCCCAACTAATTACAACAAATCCGAGAGGAAAAGGGGGAAGAGAAGAGAAGAATTAGGAGAAGAAGACAGGTGCTCATGACTGGGAGGGACCCACCGACTTTAAGATCCGTTGTCTGAATCTCTTCAATGCCTCTGCTATGTCTCTGCCTCGTGGGACTGATGTGTTGGCAGTAGACTGAGTCCAAAATCCAAGGCACTTCTCCATTTCCTTGTCGAACTCGACATGAGTATGATAATCTTTATTTGCTTCTTCTATGGCAGATTGAAGAGAGCAGATCTCCTTCATTTTTTCCTTGGAAATGGAGCTTTCCTTGAATAGATCACCTTTGACAAAAGCTCTGAATTGAGCTTTGATTTCTTGTAAAGTGAGAGGCACACCAGAAGTCTCATCATGAAGATGGCAATGTATATCTTTGAAGGTAGATATAACTAGTGTTTTGAAGGCCTCACCCTTCTGCCAGCTATTCTTTAACTCTCCCAAAGCCTCCTCCAACACCTTGATTTTCCATTCCACACTGTAGACCCAGGACTTTGACAAATTATCCTTGGCATCCTCGAAGACCTTGCTTGCCGTCAAAATATTTTCATCTGTTTGTCCCATTAGACGGAGGTCTACTATGCAACTGCCCCAAAGTTTAAGTTCTTTATCAATGCTCCCAATAGTGGAGGAGAGCTTCTGTTGCAAATTACTCACCTTCCCGTGGAGTTTGAAGGCTTCATCAATGAAGTTTAATCCTGCAACCAGCATATCATCCACCATGGCCTCCATAGCCCTTCCATATATAGAATACTTGTGCATGTCTTTGATACTCTGCACTTCATCCTGGCTCAGAATTACAGGTGGTGGAAGAGTAGTCAATGGGGTAGGATCCAAAACTTTATCCTTGGACAGCAGGGACTTGATGAAACTCGTAAGAATCTGGGCTTGTTCTTCCAACTGTTCAATGGTTTGCTGCCCTTTCTCTACCCTCCCAATGACTCTGGTGACTGTTTCCTGAAGATTGTGGATCTCACCTTCAGGGGTGGACTCTCCCATGGGAATTCTTGAGAGTTCAAGGTCGGATGCCTGCAAATCCTGCTCAGGTTTGTCTACCTTAGGCTTGGCTATCTCCAGGAATTGTTGGCCCTGAGCATCAGACACTATCCTGGAGGTAGTTCTGGATTTTTTTGGCGTGAGAAGGAGGAGTAGTGCCTAACAAGGCCGCCACAACATCAAAATTGGGTCCTGAAATTGGGAGGAAGACTTTCTCTTCCTACTGTCAACAAGAGGCTGCACCCATGCAAAAGAGGAGGAGGAAGAAGTAGGTGGGGCAAGAGGACCAAGAGACAGAGAACTCATGGCACCCAAGGTTTGTACTGTTGTTGCCTCGAGTTGGGATATGAGTGGAGCGCTTGGGGCTCCTGGTGCAGAGGAATCAACGGTGCTTGGAAGTTCAGCGCTCTGGACTTCTTTGTCCCTATCCATTGGGGCTTCAGGGTGCTTGCAGGAGCTGGCACTTCACTCTCTTCACTTTCACTGAGAACAATAATGTTCTCTGGTCCCGAAGGCAATTCTGCATGCTTCCTCAGGGGGTCTTCTTCCACAGGCTCCTTCTTAACTTCTTTGACTTTCTTCTGGTACACCTGGGTGGATGAGGAAGGAGTAGAGACTGTAGGTCCTTGAGTTGATGAGGTAGGAGGGGTTTGCACAGGTGCTTCTGATCTGGGTGTCGATGCTTCCTCCTTGGTGTTGAAGCATCCTTGGAGGAGGATTCCCCTGAGTGCCTCCTAAGCTCACGGACTTTCTTATCAAACCAGATCTTGGTCCTGACTAAGACCGGAGCTAGGATTTCAGCCAAATCATCCTTCTCCTTTTTGAACCAATCCAAGTCCTCCAAGGGAGTGTGTTTGACCACATTGTCATACTCATATGAGTACAGGTCAGAATTATCATCTTGAAGCCCTTCAGGAACTTGGTACAAGTTGAGTTCTTGAATCAATTGTAGAGAAAACCTGCCGTAATGCCTCCTTCTTGCTTCAAAATCATCAACACAGTCAGCCCAATAATCCTCTGTGTCTGCCCTATGATGATAAGTGATCTTGATGTTCTGCTCAATAAAATTTTTCAAGTCAAAGCAAGTTCTTGGCCTGAAGAAATGGACAGTAATGGGAGCTAGGGCCCTTTCTATATTTTGTGCATCCAGGGCTGTTTTGCAGGTGTAGTTTCCCAAAGAGATGGGGAAGTGCAAGCCAGTAATTTTCTTATCTCTGCAGGTTCTATGCAATTTTTCCAATTTCCTGCACACTTCTATCAAGGCCATTTTGTCATTGCAGAACATAGGAAGCTTGAGAGGAGTGCTCTCATAGCCTGCAAGCCTTATATAGGAAAATTTTCTAAATTGGATGAAGTAAGCACCGTAGTGTGATATCAGACTCATGGCTTCATCAGAAAATCTCCTCACTGTGTCACTCTCAAGAAGCCAGACAATGTACATGGTGAAAGCGTCATTCACCCTTTGGAAATTGCGATTGCTGGTTTCCAGGGTGAACTGTGGGCAGTAGGCATACACGGGGTCATCCTTGTGAGCATCGATGTATGAGAAACCAAACCATTGCCTCGATGCTGCCAGAGTATACATCAGGTATGAAGTCATATAGAATTTCTTTGTTTGTTGTACATTAGACAGCTGCTCCGCTAGGTTCATACTGATGATCTCTGCCCAGTTGATACTCTGAGTCCCTTCGCACACCATGTTGATAAGTGGGCACATCCAAAAATGGAACTCATTGGTAGAGGGTAAGCCCATAACCCGAGCCAGTAGGATTATGAAATCTGATAGTTCTTCATTGAAATCGGCACGGAACAGAACCTTGGATAGATGGGATGCCCCCTTTTTAGGGTTTTTAAGCCACGACTTCGCCACCCTTGCCTTGTACTTCTCACTGTCTTGGTCGAAGAGGGCTGTGCCTGGTTTTGAGAGATTACTATGGAATTGTCCATTTCTGGAATTCTTAGGGCAGTGCCAATGGTGAAAGCGTCAAGTTTGGCGATGAGCTCCCCATGCACGTTGGCCAACTCACTCGAGTCGGGGTTGAAATGAGCACCGCAGGAGAGCACTGTATCTGCGCATTACACTGAGATAGGGAAGCCACCGGCAAAAGCCAAACCACTGTCATGGATCATCTGTGCCATAGGTGAAGGGTTTGCATCGGTCATCCTTGCCCAAAAATCCCCAAAATCAAGGTGGCGAACTTCACTCCCGATATATCGGGAACAGGACTCGAGTGGTGTGAAACTTGTTCGCCCCGGAATTTGATCTTCATGTTGATAGTAACTCGGAGAGAAAAGCTGCAGGCTGGACTTGGGATGGAATTGCAGGGGGAATGGATACGCGCAGGAATTTTGGTCGCAAGGGTTCGAGCAATAGATAGCATGAAAGCAGTGTGCAAAAACGCATAGGGGAAGCTCATTTATATAGCCGTTTAGGAGAGAGAAAGATAATAAATGCGCATTAAATACACATCTACCAAATTGAAAAGCAAGATATTCGGGTAGAGTGGGAAAAATTAGCACGAATGGCACTTGGTTCATTTGGGACACGAGGGACGCGAAAGCGTGAAGTACGTGGTTCGGCCGATTCGGGCGACGCGGGGAAAAGATGCACAAATGTTCTTGGGACATGCGGGACGAAAGTACGTGAAATACGTGATTCGGCCGAATCGGATGAAAAGGGAACAACGGGTCCGGTGAACTTGGGACATTTGGGACAAAAAGTTCCGACGGGCCCGAAAAGAACGGACTTCGGGTAAACCGGCCGATCGGGGAACAGAGAGCCCAAATGAACCTGGGACACGCGGGACAAAAATGTCCGACAGGCCCGAAAAACACACAAAATGACCCAAAAAATGTAGATTTTCCCAATTTCTTGACTTATCACACTACCAGGATAACAGAAAAGACACTTAACCTCAAAATTTTAATTTTCAACTTCTTAAAAGCAGGGGAATTTTGAGTGGACAACAGCTGGCTCCTTCTGGGGATGACTTGGCATGAATTCAAAGAATGAGACAAGGCAAGAATTTAGACAAACTCGGGGAAGTAGACCAGTACCTTATCCATTGGGCCACGGAGTCAAAAGCAAACCAATACAGAAGACAACACCCCAAACAAACAACACACAAAAACAAGGGAAGGAAAGGAGAAACACACACTATACAGAATATACAAAGGACTTCCTAATCACCTAAGACTTAAACAGTTTCAGGTACTGCCCACTATAAGGAAGTGGGAGAGAAGAACCATCCATATAATCAAGGTAAAAAGAATTCTCACCAGCAAAGTGCCTGATCTTAAAAGGTCCGAGCCAAAGGGAATCAAACTTGCCATGGCTGCCACGAGGTTCATGCCTTTTATCCCACAATAAAACGATGTCTCCAATTTTGAAATCTCTGAACCTGGATTTTTTTATCAAACAAGACCTTTACTTTTGTTGGTGAGCAGATATCCTATCAGCAACTTTTAATCTGTCCTCATTCAATTTGTGGAGATACATAATTCTCTTATCCAAAGAATCGTTGAAACTGGTATCTTCAATGGCCTTCATTAAATGCAAGGCTGGTAGCTCCACTGTTACTGGAAATTGGGCCTCCACTCCATATACTACCTGAAAAGGAGACATCCCAATGGCTCTCTTAGGTGTGATCCTATCTGCCCAAAGAGCATCATAGAGTTTCTTGTGCCAGTTTCGTTGGGACTCATTAACTAATTTCCTTATTATAGCCACCAGATTTTTGTTTGTTGATTCGGCTTGTCCATTCCCCTGAGGATAGTAATATGAGGAATGAGCTAGGGAGATGCCATATCCATAGCAAAAATCCATCATCTCGGTTGAAGAAAAGTTTGAAGCATTATCTGTCACGATCTTGTTTGGCACACCATACCTTACCAAGATGTTTTCTTTGATAAAACTGCATACTACTTCTGAAGTAGTACTCTTTACTGGAATGGCTTCTACCCATTTGGTGAAATAATCTATGGCGGTTAATACATGGGTATGACCAGCACTAGAAGAGGGATTAAGTGTTCCAATGAAATCTAAACCCCATTTTTGAAAAGGTTCTTCGATCACAACTGGTTTAAGGGGCAAGGAGGCCAACTTGGGTCTACCCACGAAAGTCTGACAAGCCTCACATTTATCAACCCATTTTGATGCATCCTTGAACAAGGTGGGCTAGTAATATCCCCCACGAAGAATCTTGTGAGCAGTAACAGTTGATGAGTAGTGCCCTCCACATGCCTGATCATGAAAAGCTGAGAGTAGCTTCTTCTGCTGTTCCTTGTCCACACATTTCAAAAACCTTCCATCTAATCCACGCTTAAACAAGGCATTTTCCCACAACACATATTGAACTGACCTTAGTTTAACAGCCCTCTTTTCTTTGGTAGTCAAATGAGAGGGGCATTCCCCATAGGTGAGAAAATGTGTGATATCAGCATACCATTCATCGATTGAGCCAAGAAACAAAACGGTAGGAAGATCAACTTCATCCTCCAATAACCCATGTCCAGCTCCCTCAGCGATGAGTTCACACAAGCCTTTTCCACGAACGAGCTTAGTTGGTCTGATGTCAATGTCATATTCTTGGACCTTGGCCACCCAGTTCCCTCTCTTGGATCCAAATTTCTGCTGTGTGAGAATTGACTTGATAGTTGTATCTGGTACCAACACTGTGGAGTGAGAGTTAAGAATGTAAAAACGAAACTGCTTGATAGCTTTAACCACTGCAAAAGCATGTTTTTCCATTATGGTGTATTTTAACTCATGATTTTTTAGAATGTAGCTCATAAATGCAATTGGGAGTTCATGATCATTAGAATCTTCTTGAGTCAAAACAGTAGCCAGGGTGTTATCTGTGGCATAGCAATAGATAATGAAATCTTTGTTGAAATTTGGACATGCTAAAACAGGAGTTTTAGCAATAGCCTTTTTAATACCTTCAAAGGCTTCTTTCCTTTAGGAGACCAACCAAACGTCTGTTTTCCTTTCATCATTTGAGAGATATTCAAAGTTAGCTCTACAAAATCAGGGATGAATCTCCTTAGAAAGTTAATCTTACCAAAGAAGGAGTGCACTCCTTTCTTGCTAGTTGGAAGAGGAATTTGCTGAATAGCTTGAACTCGCTCAGGATCAATTCTTATACCATCCTTGGAGACAACGTGCCCCAATAATTTCCCCTCCGTGACACAAAAAATAGATTTCTTAGGATTTAAAGAGATCCCATGTTCTCTACATTTTAAAAGAACTGTTTCTAGATGCTGAAAATGATCGGCCCTTGTTTTAGAAAACACAGTCAAGTCATCAAGGTATACAACAATACACTTCCCTTTCAAACTTCCAAAGGCTAAGTCCATAGCTCTCTAAAAAGTAGCACCGGCATTAATGAGCCCAAAAGGCATCCTTTTGTAAGCAAAGGTACCCCAAGGAGTAGTGAAAGCCATTTTGTGTTGATCTGCGGTATTAACTTCTACCTGGTTATATCCTGAGAAGCCATCAAGCATAGACAACATTTTGGATCCCATTACTGCTTGCAAGACCTGATCCATCATAGGTAAGGGATAATTATCTTTTAAG
Organism: Taxus wallichiana var. yunnanensis; assembly: GCA_018340775.1. Taxonomy (NCBI): domain Eukaryota; kingdom Viridiplantae; phylum Streptophyta; class Pinopsida; order Cupressales; family Taxaceae; genus Taxus; species Taxus wallichiana. The sequence continues at coordinate 579,252,783 of CM031242.1, forward strand.
GAAGCTTGATTTAGATTCCTGAAGTCAACACAGATACGAATCTCACCATTTTTCTTTCTAACAGGCACAATATTGGCAATCCATGTTGAATGATGGATAGGAAAAATGATTTTAGCCTTTAATAACTTCTGTATTTCCTGAAAGATGGTGTCAGCTATCTTAGGATTGTATTGCCTCTGCTTCTGTTTAAAAGGCTTAATCCCAGGTTTGAGAGGGATAAAATGCTGCATCTCCTTTGGTTGAAAGGCTTTTAAGTCTTCATAGGAATAAGCAAGGACATATTTATACTTTTTCAAAAGACTAATTACCTTCTTCTTTTCTTCTGGGGTGCAACATTTTCCAATGTTCACGAGTTTAGGATCAGTAGAACTCCCAATATTAATTTTGTCATATTCAGCTGATTGTTGAGGTCCAGTAGAAGCTTTAAACTTTACATACCTATCGTGTTTGTCAAACAGTTCTTCTAAACTCACCAATCCTTTTGGAATCTTGTTTCCTTTGAGTTTGATACATCCATCCTGATCCGCTTCTTCTTCTTTGGTGGCTTCTTTGTCAAAGGGCACACTTTCACGAGGTAAATTATCGCTTCCTTCAAAGTACAACTGTTCAAAATTATCCTTGAGTTCTAAGAAAGAAAGCAAGTGTTGATCATCATTGAAAACTTGCCAGTTACTTGTATTATCAGGTACACTGGGTCTATGGATCATCTCGATGGTGAACTTATCTTGAGAAAAGTCAGGATGAGGTATAAGCAGTGACCCTGAGACTGCTAGTGAATCAGCCCTGGTATTCTCTTCCCTAGGCATTGCTTCGATGGAGAAAGTGTCAAGAAATTCAATGGAGTCCCAAACCTGATTCCTGTAATGTTTCAACCTTCTATTCTTTACCTGGAAGAGGTTCCTAACTTGCTTGACAATCAATTCCGCATCCCCACGAGCTAGAAGATTCTTCACACCTTGTTCTTTTGCCACCTGGAGTCCAAGAATGAGAGCTTCATACTCTGTTGTATTATTGGTATTTTCAAATTGCAACTTGAATGAGAAAGGATGAATGCTTCCTTCAGGTGACACCAATATGACACCAGCTCCAGAACCAGCTGAAGAACAACTTCCATCAAACTCTAGTATCCAAACACCATTAGGATCTTTAGGTGACACTTTGGGGAGTTGGATTTCTTCTGGAGACATAATCATGTAGTTTCCATGACCCATATCCTCATAGAGTATTTGTGCTTTGGGATCATCAGTTTTTTGTACAATATACTCAGACTGCTTCTCAGGCAGCAACTTCTTCATTTGCCCATTAACAGGTATGAGGGCATGTGACCAATCCATTTGAATTTCTCCACCCACATCCTTACAGAAATTTCTGCTTAGCAGCATCCCATATGAAGGAGGAATATCTGCTACTAGGATAGTAGCCAAAACTTTCTTCTCAGGAAAAGTAGCAAAAGCCACTTGTGCATCCTTAATCCTTCCGACCAAGGGCACTTCCTTACTCTCCATGGAATAACAAGATCCGTAAGTGCGTGTGAGAGTCAAGCCTAAGGCATGAGCTACTTTGGCAGGCATTACATTGTCTGATGCTCCTGAGTCTATGACGTAATTACTGAGCCTATGGCCAGCTATAAGGAGTGTTACATAGAATGGTTTGATTTTGTCATTGGGTGAGGTGACAGCGGCTACCAGATTAGGCTGTGGTGTAGAAGAAGGAGTGGGTAAAAGGCCTTTAGAGGTAGTTTTAGAATGGGAATTGACAAAGTGAATCATTTTAGCAAAAGCCTTGGGATGGGTTTGATAATATTCAGCCTCTGAGATTTGAACCTTAGTCTTTTTTAGGTGATCAATAATATCGAAAGACCCAGAAGTGGACGGGTTATCATCGCTTGAGATCCTAGGTTTATCAATTTTAGGGGAAAAAGAAGTAACTTTAGTAGCAGAATTGACAGGACTCACCTTTGGTGTAGATGAAATGGGGATAGGGGATCCTCTTTTTGCAATTACAGGGATAGTTGTCGGCTACTCCTTAGATTTTTGGTGGGCTGCATCACTTTCTCCCTCTGATTTGTCCGCTCGAGTCATGACAAGCATATGATTCACTATTCATGTCTACTACTACTTCATCATAATCATCTCCTTCATCAATGCCTTCAGTGGTGAAGAAATTAACTCGAGATCCCTCAAGTTCATCTATTTCATCATCAACCTCTTCAACAAATTCCTCACAATCTTCATTAACCTCCTCATCCTCTGGTTCTTCAACTTCATAGGTTGCATTGATAGGAACTTTAATAGGAGGTCCTTCAAGTGCTAGCCTTGTTTGAGAAGTAGGAAAATGATTTCTGGGCTGAAAATTCCTCCTTGGAACGTCTGCATAGGGAGTATGCTGAGCCAATTGTTTCTTAATGGTGATGAGATCATTTGCAAGTTTTTGTACCAATGGATCAGTATTAGGTCCAGGAGTGGAAGAGGAGGAAGAAGCAGACTTAGATTTAGAAGGGTCTCTCCTCAACTTCCCTGACATGATTAAATCATCTTCAACACTAACAGCAAGAGTTTGATCCTCGGCCAATGTTGCGAGATTAGCCCTTCTCAGTGCATAACTAACTTCAAGAGCAATTGGGTGTTTAGGAAGAAGCATTTTTGGATTTGGTCTACAGGTTGAGTATTTGGTGGAATTTTGTTAATCAACCTATTGAATCGAGCCACAAATTCTCTCATGGGCTCTTGTGATTCCTTCTTTATTTGAGAAATTTGGGCTAGCAAAGCATGCACGTCTTCCACGGTTTGAAACGGTTTTCAAACCTAGTTCTCATTGTGTTCCAGCTAGTGATAGCTCGGCGGAAGGTGATAGAACCAATCAACAACATTATCTTGTAAAGTCTCAACAAAAAGCCTTACGGAGACGTCTTCATGTTCAACTCCCAGAACTCGCATGCAACTATGAAGGCTGCGATGTGTTCATCAGGATGTACTTTACCATCGCCCTTGAATTTAGGAAAGTTCTTCCGGTTACCTCTGGGTAACTCATGCAAAGGCTGAGGAAGGGCAAGAGGCCCAACACGATGACCCCAAGGCAATGGTACCACCATTCTTGGAAAAATGGCTTGAAGAGGAACTGAAACACCAGCAAGAATCAGAGCTCGAAGATTAGGACTGATTTGTTCTGAAGGAATACCACCCGTAGGGATTCTATTTTTGATAGGAGGAGTGCTTGTTGAACGAGCTCTTATATTTCTTCTTGCTGAAGGGAAAGGAAACCCCTGCTGTTCCAAAAGCTGAAACTGAGAATCTTCAATACCAAGGGCCCTTCTCCCTCGAGTAAAACGTGGAGTCGCCAGATCAAAAGATGATCGATAAATGATTATAGAACTGGAATATGATTCCCAGTGAGTCGCCAAAAACTGTTGGTCGTCAAAAAGGACTTCAAGAAGAGCAACAGTCAGGGGACAAGAAGTCCCTCCTCTTTAATGGGAGAGGTTCCCTTATTAAAAACAAACCTATTTACACATATACAAAGCATGGTTTTACTATGGAACTTGGATATTATGAAAGTGTTTTCTAAAAGGATCATCAATCACAAAAGGACTGAGGAATGAAAATGTGAGAATGAGCAGAAAGGCACCATTTAGAATTATAGATGACAGAGTAATTCCTTATGCATGCGAGGGTACAGTGAATTGGAATAAGATCATTTGTATCACATTAATAAGATGAAATTTGAAAAGACACAAAGTTCTGTAAATAACATCTGCAAGAATACAAAGCTTCTCAGCATAATACAGACAAATGATCTAACAAGATTAAACGAATAGCTTGAGAATAAAGGAAACCAGATAGACAAAGAATGAAAAATCCTTCTGTATTGATTTCTTTATGATTTATTTACACTTTCAGAAATAAGCCAAGTTCTTCCTCCTTCAAAATGATGAGGAGAGGCCATTATATAGTTTACAAATTAGTTACTCTCGGTAACTACTTCTTTTAACTAATGATTAGTTAAAGGGCTGCTAATCGCAATACCCCAACTAATTACAATGAATCCTGAGAGGAAAAGGAGGAAGAGAAGAGAAGAATTAGGAGAAGAAGAAAGTGCTCATGACTGGGAGGGACCCACCGACTTTAAGATCCACTATTTGAATCTCTTCAATGCCCTCTGCTATGTCTGTCCGCCTCGTGGGACTGATGTGTTGGCGTAGAACTGAGTCCAAATCTGAGGCACTTCTCCATTTCCTTATCGAACTCGACATGAGTATGATAATCTTTATTTGCTTCTTCAATGGCAGATTGAAGAGAGAAGATCTCCTTCATTTTTTCCTTGGAAATGGAGCTTTCCTTGAATAGATCACCTTTGACAAAAGCTCTGAATTGAGCTTTGATTTCTTGTAAAGTGAGAGGCACACCAGAAGTCTCATCATGAAGATGGAAATGTATATCTTTGAAGGCAGATATAACTAGTGTTTTGAAGGCCTCACCCTTCAGCTATTCTTTAACTCTCCCAAAGCCTCCTCCAACACCTTGATTTTCCATTCCATGCTGTAGACCCAGGACTTTGACAAATTATCCTTGGCATCCTCGAAGACCTTGCTTGCCATCAAAATATTTTCATCTGTTTGTCCCATTAGACGGAGGTCTACTATGCAACTGCCCCAAAGTTTAAGTTCTTTATCAATGCTCCCAATAGTGGAGGAGAGCTTCTGTTGCAAATTACTCACCTTCCCATGGAGTTTGAAGGCTTCATCAATGAAGTTTAATCCTATAACCAGCATATCATCCACCATGGCCTCCATAGCCCTTCCATATACAGAATACTTGTGCATGTCTTTGATACTCTGCACTTCATCCTGGCTCAGAATTATAGGTGGTGGAAGAGTAGTCAATGGGGTAGGATCCAAAACTTTATCCTTGGACAGTAGGGACTTGATGAAACTTGTAAGAATCTGGGCTTGTTCCTCCAACTGTTCAATGGTTTGCTGCCCTTTCTCTACCCTCCCAATGACTCTGGTGACTGTTTCCTAAAGATTGTGGATCTCACCTTCAGGGGTGGACTCTCCCATGGGAATTCTTGAGAGTTCAAGGTCGGATGCTTGCAAATCTGCTCTGGTTTGTCTACCTTAGGCTTGGCTATCTCCAAGAATTGTTGGCCCTGAGCATCAGACACTATCCTAGAGGTAGTTCTGGATTTTTTGGCAGTGAGAAGGAGGAGTAGTGCCTAACAAGGCCACCACAACATCAAAATTGGGTCCTGAAATTCGGGAGGAAGACTTTCTCTTCCTACTGTCAACAAGAGGCTGCACCCATGCAAAAGAGGAGGAAGAAGCAGGTGGGGCAAGAGGACCAAGAGACAGAGAACTCATGGTGCCCAAGGTTTGTACTGTTGTTGCCTTGAGTTGGGATATGAGTGGAGCGCTTGGGGCTCCTGGTGCAGAGGAATCAATGGTGCTTGGAAGTTCAGCGCTCTGGACTTCTTTGTCCCTATCCATTGGGGCTTCAGGGGTGCTTGCAGGAGCTGGCACTTCACTCTCTTCACTTTCACTGAGAACAATAATGTTCTCTAGTCCCAAAGGCAATTCTACATGCTTCCTCAGGGGGTCTTCTTCCACAGGCTCCTTCTTAACTTCTTTGACTTTCTTCTGGTACACCTGGGTGGATGAGGAAGGAGTAGAGACTGTAGGTCCTTGAGTTGATGAGGTAGGAGGGGTTTGCACAGGTGCTTTTGATCTAGGTGTCGATGCTTCCCTCCTTGGTGTTGAAGCATCCTTGGAGGAGGATTCCCCTGAGTGCCTCCTAAGCTCACGGACTTTCTTATCAAACCAGATCTTGGTCCTGACTAAGACCGGAGCTAGGATTTCAGCCAAATCATCCTTCTCCTTTTTGAACCAATCCAAGTCCTCCAAGGGAGTGTGTTTGACCACATTGTCATACTCATATGAGTACAGGTCAGAATTATCATCTTGAAGCCCTTCAGGAACTTGGTAAAAGTTGAGTTCTTGAATCAATTGTAGAGAAAACCTACCGTAATGCCTCCTTCTTGCTTCAAAATCATCAACACAGTCAGCCCAATAATCCTCTGTGTCTTCCCTATGATGATAAGTGATCTTGATGTTCTGCTCAATAAACTTTTTCAAGTCAAAGCAAGTTCTTGGCCTGAAGAAATGGACAGTAATGGGAGCTAGGGCCCTTTCTATATTTTGTGCATCCAGGGCTATTTTGCAAGTGTAGTTTCCCAAAGAGATGGGGAAGTGCAAGCCAATAATTTTCTTATCTCTGCAGGTTCTATGCAATTTTTCTAATTTCCTGCACACTTCTATCAAGGCCATTTTGTCATTATAGAACATAGGAAGCTTGAGAGGAGTGCTCTCATAGCTACTGCAAGCCTTATATAAGAAAACTTTCTAAATTGGATGAAATAACCACCGTAGTGTGATATCAAACTCAAGGCTTCATCGAGAAAAAATCTCTCGCCGTGTCACTCTCAAGAAAAGCCGGACAATGTACATGGTGAAAGCGTCATTCACCCTTCGAAATTGTGATTGTTGGTTTCAGGGGTGAAGCTGCGGGCAGGAGGCATACACGGGGTCATCCTTGTGAGCATCGATGTATGAGAAACCAAACCATTGCCTCGATGTTGCTAGAGTATACATCAAGTATGAAGTCATATAGAATTTCTTTTTTTGTTGTACATTAGACAGCTGCTCTGCTAGGTTCATACTGATGATCTCTGCCCAATTGATACTCTGAGTCCCTTCGCACACCATGTTGATAAGTGGGCACATCCAAAAATGGAACTCATTGGTAGAGGGTAAGCCCATAACCCGAGCCAGTAGGATTATGAAATATGATAGTTCTTCATTGAAATCGGCATGGAACAGAACCTTGGATAGATGGGATGCCCCCTTTTTAGGGTTTTTAAGCCACGACTTCGCCACCCTCGCCTTGTACTTCTCACTATCTTGGTCGAAGAGGGCCTGTGCCTGGTTTTGAGAGATTACTATGGAATTGTCCATTTCTGGAATTCTTAGGGCAGTGCCAATGGTGGCAGCGTCAAGTTTGGTGATGAGCTCCCCATGCACATTGGCCAACTCACTCGAGTCGGGGTTGAAATGAGCACCGCAGGAGAGCACTGTATCTACGCACATTGCACTGAGATAGGGAAGCCACCGGCGAAAGCCAAACCACTGTCATGGATCATCTGTGCCATAGGTGAAGGGTTTGCATCGGTCATCCTTGCCCAAAAATCCCCAAAATCAAGGTGGCGAACTTCACTTGTCCCGATATCGGGAACGACAGACTCGAGTGGTGAAACTTGTTCCTGCCCCTGGAATTTGATCTTCATGTTGATAGTAACTCGGAGAGCAAAGCTGCAGGCTGGACTTGGGATGGAATTGCAGGGGAATGGATACGCGCACAGGAATTTTGGTCGCAAGGGTTCGAGCAATAGATAACATGAAAGCAGTGTGCAAAAATGCATAGGGGCAGTTTATTTATATAGCCGTTTAGGAGAGAGAAAGACAATAAATGTGCATTAAATACACATCTACCAAATTGAAAAGCAAGATATTCGGGTAGAGCGGGAAAAATTAGCACGAATGGCACTTGGTTCATTTGGGACACGAGGGACGCGAAAGCGTGAAGTACGCGGTTCGGCCGATTCGGGCGATGCGGGGAAAAGACACACAAATGTTCTTGGGACATGGGACGAAAGTACGTGGAATACGCGATTCGGCCGAATCGGATGAAAAGGGAACAATGGGTCCGGGTGAACTTGGGACATTTGGGACAAAAAGTTCCGACGGGCCCAAAAAGAACGGACTTCGGGTAAACCGGCCGATCGGGGAACAGAGAGCCCGAATGAACCTAGGACACGTGGGACAAAAATGTCCGACAGGCCCGAAAAACACACAAAATGACCCAAAAAAACGTAGATTTTCCCAATTTCTTGACTTATCACACTACCAGGATAACAGAAAAGACACTTAACCTCAAAATTTTAATTTTCAACTTCTTTAACCGACATCGGTATAGTCGGTGATAAGATTCGGTACAAAATTTTAGTGGGGTTTTAGATGAGGTTAGGCAGAGATTCCAGAGGATATAATGAGGTATATGGGGATCTTAGGAACACTCATAAATATATAGAGGTTAGGTATAGGCATTTTTATGGTGTGGGTGGAGGAATGGTTGGGTTTACAGGAAAGTAAATGGTAGGGGAAAGGGAATGCAAGTAGGAAACTAAGAACAACAATAAAAGAACCCAATAGACTGAAGTAGGAATAGATGATGTAGGTAAAAAGTATACTTACTATTGTGCAGGTCCAATGGCTATGTGGTGGTGATGATTGGTTGGTGGGATGGAGCTTGGTACCGTAGTGGTGCTTCCCAGAATGTCACCATGAGTGCAATACCTCATGATATGTCTTGGTGCTGGCTATGGATGTATGTAGGTATGAAAAGGCTGCGGTTCCCTACTTGCATGCGTTCTCTTTTCGTCTCCTTGATCTTAGAGTGTGCTAACCAAAAAAAAGGTTGCTAAGGTTAATAAATGGTAACCAACTATGGTTCTGGTTGATTGGCATAAGTTTGAGATGATCGACGTCGGTAAGGTAGGATTCCCTAGGTTTACTAAAAATGGCAGATCTCGCATCATTTGGGTCAGGTTCGTTCATTTATTCATGGATTGGAATGGACGTTATGTTTTTATGAGTGGGAAGGTAGTTAGAGGAATAATAGGCTTTGATTTTTAGGGTTGAACTAAGTCTTATTCATTTATGGAAACATGCTATGAATAGGTCTATGGTGAGGTGTCTAGGTGAGGTGGGCATCCATTTAATTAAAGTAATTAAATTAATAATGGGGTGAGGATGGGTATTAATTTAATTGTAAATAATTAAATTAATATTAATGTGGGGTATAAAGGTCATGGTTAGGTGAATGTGTTTAAGTTGGTTATTCGAAAGGGGACCAAGGGGAGTGTGACCCAATTTTGGTGTCTACAGATAAATCCCTACCCCATCTCATTGTCATCATACGAAATTCAAAATCATCAACCATCCAACATTATAATCATCTCTCTCATTTAGTGAACTTCATCACAACATTACATTTCTCGCTATGTTGCATGGATCAACATGTCGATCCATCGTTCGACATGCTACATGGTTCATTCGACATGATTTTTACCAAATTTGCGCATTCTACTACAAAATGGGGTTCTCTAGATTTCTCTCGGGTATGCATCTCTTTCTACTTCATGCTACTTGAGCTTTCCTCTCACCAACATAAAGTGGGGAAAATGTAGTAAAAAAAAATCATGTACTTACTAGTATAATTATACCGCTAAGTATGTTGTTTTGTATATGGATTTTACATAAGAAAAGTATTCACTAATGGCTCATGCCCTAGTCATACCATCAATTTAGTTAGTCATTTGCATTACGTGTTTCATACGAGTCATTAGTTACTTACAAATTTATGGTCATCTCTCAGGGAGTCTCAGTTGTCGTTAATTACTCAGTTGTTGTCTCTAGTCTTTGACTAGGGCACCTAGGGAGGGATTAGGTACCCATGGGTGCCTCGGTCCTCATTTCTTCTTAGGTTGTGGAGCCTATTTTCATGTGTGAAAGTGTTGAAGACTGTACACTAAGAGTACTGTACACTTTTCATGTATCCTTGCCGCTGGGGTTTGGGGGCGCAACCCCTGAAATTTTTTTTTTAGGCGTAAAATTTTTGGCCTCGAAAAATGCACCCGACATATCGGGAAACGTGATTTTCTCATATGGGTGAGTTTTTTGACCCATAGGTTTATGGGACGGGTTTTTCCCATGGTTTTGATACCCACGGTTTTGTAAAACTGCTTAAGCAGTTGTCTATTTATATGGTCTTATGCATATGATAGATGTATAAGCAAATATATGCGGATGTGTTTTGAATTTGGCTGTGAATTCTGTAGAGTTTGTTTAAGCATAGCTCCAAATGGATCAGGTATTGTATTGAGAGAGCGGTGGCTTGTAATAAAATCGAGAAAGTGATTCTTGGTGGACGTAGCCCAAATTGGGTGAACCACGTTAAATACTCTCTTTGTGTTGTGTTATTTTATTCTCGCAATTTTATTTGAGATCGTAATAATTTCTCGCCTATTAGTTTCTTATTGCGATTTTGTGAGGGATTATTTCACATATTTTATCCCTTATTCCTAACAATTGGTATCGAGCCTGGTTTGGTTTGTGAAGTGTTGAATCGCAGGGAAAGTTTTTAGCTTGAGTGGGAGCTATGGCGAGATGAAGGAAGATCTAGGGTTGTTAAATTCAACGGACGAGAATTTCAGTCTTTGGAAGATGCAGATGGAAGATTACCTTTATCGAGAAGGATCTTTATACTCCGTTGTATCGAGAAGGTGAAAAACCCTTGAATATGACAGATGTGGAATGGGATTTGTTGGATCGGAAGGCACTTGGAACGATCCACCCGAGTCTGCATCTTTGGTATTATTTAATGTTTCAAAGGAAAAGACTACAAAAGATCTAATGGATGCATTAGGAAGTTGTATGAAAAACCCTCTTGCCTCTAATAAGATATTTTTAATGAAAAATTTGTTTAATATGAAGATGTCTGAGAATAGTTCAATAGCAGATCATTTAAATGATTTCAATACGGTAGTGAATATGCTAGCTTGATTACATAATAGAATTTGATGAAGAAGTTAGGGCTTTATTAATTTTGTGCTCTTTACCTAAGAGTTGGAATAGCTTGGTAATGGCGGTAAGTAACTCGGTTCTAGCTAACTCAAAGTTGAAGTTTGAGGATGTTGTAGGGGTGATTCTAAGCGAGGAAATGCGAAGAAAAATCTCTGGGGAATCTTCTACTTCAGGGAATGCTTTGACAGTGGAAACTAGAGGGAGACAGAAGAATAGAGGAAACCGTGGAAAATCAAAAGATCGGGAAAGGTCAAAATCCAAGAACAAGATTGTATGCTAGAATTGTGGAAAGCCTGGGCATGCAAAGAAGGACTGTTGGGAGCTTCAGGATAAGAAGAAACAACAAGAAGAAAACAAGGAGGCAAATGTGGCAACGGGTAATGTATGTCAGGATGCTTTGATTCTTTCTTTGCACAATATTACTGAATCTTGGGTTTTAGATTTAGGGCTTCTTTCCATGCTTCTCCACATAGGCATTATTTTGTTGATTATGTTCAAGGAGATTTTGGGCATGTTTTTCTTGGTGATGATGAGCCTTGCAAAGCATAGTTGGAAAAGGTTCTTTTCAAGTTAAGATGCAGAATGGGAATACTTGGCTATTGAAGGATGTCAGACATGTGCCTACATTAAGATGAAATTTGATATCGGCAGGGTAGTTGGGAAGTGATGGTTGTACTGTGATATTTACAGCAGACTCTTGGAAGGTTACCAAGGGTGCTCTTGTGGTGGAAAGAGGTAAGAAGGTTGGAACCTTGTATTTAACCACTGATAGTACTAATGATTGTAATCTTGTGGCTTCAGATGCAGATACAACATTATGGCACTATAGGCTCGGTCATATGAGCCATAAGGGCATGAACATCATAAAGAAGAATTTTCCTGGATATACAGAAACATGTTTCGATTTCTGTGAGAACTGCATATATGGGAAACAGAAGTGAGTAAGGTTTCTCAAGGTTGGACCTACAAAGAAAGAGAGTAAGTTAGAGCTGGTGCATTCTGATGTGTGGGGCCGGCTCAGGTATCATCTCTTGGGGTTCAAGTTATTATGTTAATTTTATTGATGATGCAACAAGGAAAGTTTGGGTTTATTGTATTAGAAACAAATCTGATGTATTTGACACTTTTGTTAAATGGAAAGCCTTGGTAGAGAATGAAACAGGTCTTAAGCTAAAATGTCTCAGGTCAGATAATGGAGGGGAGTATTGCAGCAATGAATTTGATGATTATTGTTTTAAGAATGGAATCGTAGACAAAAGATGGTTCTAGGAACTCCGTAGCAGAATGGGGTATCAGAAAGGATGAACAAAACAATAATGGAATGTGCTAGGAGCATGAGGTTACATGCAGGACTACCTCTTTCTTTTTGGGCAGAAGCGGTGAGCACAGCTGTGTACTTGATAAACAAAGGACCCTCAAGTGCCTTGGATGGAGGCATACCTGAGGAGGCTTGGTATGGTAAGAAAGTTGATTATTCATTTCTTAGAGTCTTTGGATGTGAGGTGTTTGTTCACATAGACAAGGATGATAGGACTAAGCTAGAGGCTAAATCAGAAAAATGTACTTTCATTGGTTATGGTGGTGATGACTTTGGATATAAATGTTGGAGTATTAAGGACAAGAAAATCATTCGATCTAGGGATGTGGTCTTTAATGAGAAAGTCATGTATAAGCAGCGATTGCATGCAGGAAAATAGGAAGAATCCAAGAAAGAATATGCGGTAGAGGATCTTCCAGATGGGAAAGTGACACATGAATTAGTTCAGAACCCCCGAACAGAACCCCAAACTCCTATATTGAGGAGGTCTTCTAGGGTAAGAAAGAGAACCGAACATTTTTCTCCTTCTCTTTATTATTTATTACTCACCGATAGTGGAGAACCAAAGATCTTTGATGAAGCAATGCAGTAGATGCCAGAAGAAGTGGGAGCAAGCCATGGATGAGGAGTATCAGGATCTCATGGAGAACCAGACATGGGATTTGGTAAAGCTACCTGAAGGAAAAGAGAATTACAGAATAAGTGGGTGTTTAGAGTCAAAGAGGAAGAAGGAGGAAAGAAAAGATACAAGGCCCGGTTGGTGGTCAAGGGGTTTGCACAGAAAAAAGGTATAGATTTTGATGAGATTTTTTCTCCTGTAGTAAAAATGACTTCTATCAGAACTGTTCTTGGAATAGTGGCAGCAGAAGACTTGCACTTAGAACAGTTAGATGTAAAGACTGCATTTCTCCATGGCGATTTGGAGGAGGAGCTATATATGCAAAGCAAGAAGGATATGAAGTCAAAGGTAAAGAGGAGATGGTGTGTGCAAAAGAAGAGCTTCAGATGTCCTCGAACAACAAGCTCCACGTCAATGGTATAAGAAATTTGATAGATTCATGATGGAGCAAGGTTATATCGATGTCATTCGACCATTGTGTGTATACAAAGAAATTTAAGGATGGAAGTTATATTATTCTGTGTTTGTATGTTGATGACATGCCTGTTGCAGGTAAAAACATGCAGGAAATAAAAGTACTCAAGAAGCAGCTAAGTGAATCATTTGCTATGAAGGATTTGGGTGCAGCCAAACAAATCCTTGGTATGAGGATATCTCGGGATAGGAAGGAACGGAAGTTGACTTTATCTCAGGAAGAGTACATTAAGAAGGTCTTGGAGAGGTTTAATATGCAGGATGCTAAATTGGTTGGGACTCCTTTGGCAGGCCACTTCAAGTTATCAAAGGAGCAAGTGTCCCAAGACAGAGTAGGAAAGAAACCAGATGTCCAAGGTACCTTACTCATCAGCGATTGGCAATTTGATGTATGCTATGGTGTGCACTAGGCCTGATATTGCCCATGCAGTGGGAGCTGTGAGTAGATTTATGAGTGATCCAAGTAAAGAGCATTGGCAAGCAAGAAAGTGGATCCTTCGGTATTTGAGAGGGACCATGGGGATAGTTTTGTGCTACAGTGGATCAAACACCACTTTACGTGGTTATGTAGATTCAGATATGGCTGGAGATGTAGACAGCAGGAGGAGCACGACAGGTTATATTTACACTGTAGGTGGGACAGCAGTGAGTTGGATTTCATGACTACAGAAGCTGGTGGCTTTGTCAACCACAGAGGCTGAGTATGTTGCTGCCACAGAGGCAAGCAAAGAGATGATTTGGTTACAACAATTGCTTGAGGAGTTGGGGCATAAGCAGGAGGAATGTAAGCTGCATAGTGATAGTCAGAGTGCTATACACCTAGCTAAGAACTCTGCTTTCCACTCTAGGACAAAGCATATACAGTTAAGGTACCATTTCATCAGGACAACTTTGGAGGAAGAGAAGTTGAAGTTGGAGAAGATTCATACCAGTCAAAATCCTGCAGACATGATGACCAAGGTGGTCACAAGGGAAAAACTAAAGTTGTGTTCAGCTTTGGTTGGTCTTCACAGAAACTAGTGAAGGGTTGAGAAGCTTGCTCAGAGGAAAACTAGTCTCCAAGTGGGAGATTGTTAGGTTGTGGAGCCTGTTTTCATGTGTGAAAGTGTTGAAGACTGTACACTAAGAGTACTGTACACTTTGTACACTTTTCATGTATCCTCGCCGGGGTTCGGGGGCGTAGCCCCCGAAAAAAAAAATTTAGGTGTAAAATTTTTTGGCCTCGAAAAATGCACCCGACATATCGGGAAACGTGATTTTCTCATATGGGCGAGTTTTTTGACCCATAGGTTTATGGGACGGGTTTTGCCCATGGTTTTGATACCCATGGTTTTGTAAAACTGCTTAAGCAGGTTGTCTATTTATATGGTCTTATGCATATGATAGATGTATAAGCAAATATATTGCAGATGTGTTTTGAATTCGGGTGTGAATTCTATAGAGTTTGTTGAGCATAGCTCCAAACGGATCTGGGTATTGTATTGAGAGAGCGGTGGCTTGTAATAAAATCTGAGCAAGTGATTCTTGGTGGACGTAGCCCAAATTGGGTGAACCACGTTAAATAATGTCTCTTTGTGTTGTGTTATTTTATTATGCAATTTTATTTGAGATCTATAATAATTTCTGCATATTAGTTTCTACTGTTGCGATTATGTGAGGGATTATTCCGCATATTTTATCCCTTATTGCCTAACATTTCTATGTTCCCTAGTCCTGGTGACACTTAATTCTCATTTAGATGTTCAAGGTTGGTCTTTATAATTTTCCTCCCATTCCCCTAGGTACTAGTTGGCATGTCGGGTCATTAGTGTCGAAATTTGAGCAAGAGATCCCTATATAAACACAACATACACACTATCTTAAGGGTAGACTATTTCTACTAAGGGCTAGCTATCTACATAAGGTAAGGGACTACATTTGGGCACTATTATACATCACACACTATATAGGAAGGGGAGTTTATTCTATTCCATCCACCATTCTACATTTTTATCTAGCTATTTCCCACTACTTTTGGCGTCATTTGCATTAGGGAACCCTAGGCACATGATTGCACACACACAAGCACATAGAACTACATCGGGTCTAAGATGTAGTGTAACGCAGCTCGATCATAATTCCATCCATTTAGAAGTGAGACAATCGACCCATGCATTTGCATATTTATTTTTTTAGGGTTTGATGATTTTGTGTGGGGTTTTGCAGGAGATTATTCATTGGTGATTTATAGTGACATCAACGAAACAAGCGTAGCACCAACTAGATCAAATTCGAAATATTTTGAAGGTTTAACGACCTTATTAGATTCATTTTTATGAGTTAATCTACATACCAAGTTTCCCATACTTAAGACAAGGGTGCCCATGGGTGCCCTTGCCCTTCTCGAGCATCCCAATCAAAGCCAAATATGCCACTTCTAAATTTTTTTGAGGTTCGTCATGAAATTGGTTTCACCGAACAATGCTTTATCCAGTCCCAAATTATTGTGAGGTAAGTTATTTTTAGGTTAGTACCTTTTCCCTCCTATTTCATTTATTTCATTTCATTTAAAATATTAAATAAATTACTTAGTATTTATATTTCAGTTATTGCACTATTGTACTTCTTAGATTAATCTATAAAATTTAGATTATAGTTAATCAACAACATATAACTAGTCTTGAAAAAAGTAACGGAGTTGAGATCATCCAAGAGAGCATATATTAGTCTATAGGACCTTTGCACAATTGTGAGGAAGAATAACATTAGGTCAACAATAAGGAGGAGGTTAAAGGATATTAGGAACAAGTCAAGAAGGTGTTGGAGACCCTACATGCATGAATATTCATTTTAAAATGTTATGAGAGTAATAAAATTGCAAGTATGAATCTTGGGAGTCAAAAATACATTCATAAGTAAATGATGAGTGTAAGGATAATGATATCTCAATTCGGGTTAGGAAGATAACGGGGACAGAAATATTACAAGCCCTCATTAAATTTGATATCAATTGTGCAACAATGATGGAAAAATATAAGAGGCTATTTGATTTTTTCTCTACAATAGTAATGTTGAGTCGAAGGTCACAAGATATTGGGTAAAATAATCAGATTGAAGGTAATTTTTCATACATTCTCTTATTTAATCTCCATGAGAAGCTAGTAGTCCATGAAAGGAATAGAGGCTTAGATCAACATGCATACAAAGTAACTTATAAGTTGATAAATTCAAATAAACAAGGATATTTTGAAGCCATTCTTCATAGATGGGAAAGGAAATTACATTTTCAGGTGCTAAGGGATCATGGAGTGAGGTATGATGAGGAAATAAGGTTCTTAATACCTTCTCATTACAAACAAATCAGTCTAACAATATCAAATACATGGAAATCTAGCCTAGAGCAAGTATGTGGTGAATCACCAAAACATAGACAAAGAGTAATTAAGAAGGTATCTATAATATGTGAAGGTGAATTTAGTTTTCAGTATATCAAAATAGGAAAATGAGACAAGAGAGGTCAACTATATGGCAGGTTTTCTTGAGAATGTGTATGATAGACTTGAGGAGGAAGCATACACCTAGAAAACCAATAAAACCTAAAGAAGGTCAATAAGCTCACCAAAGAACAAGAGTATGCAAGGATAAAAAAATTAGAAGAGTCAAATAAGTGAAGGATAACACAAAATAGGTTGAGAAAAACTCTGTCAAAGGTGGAAGGGTTTTAGTTGAGATAACAGTCCTTGAAGTTATAGAGAGGCAGAACTCAAAAGTCATGATGAAACAAGAAGTTGAGAGAAAACTAGAGATTATTTCTTGGTGTAATGAAAAGAATAATATCATAGGAAATAACATTCATCAAACATACACAAGTGTGAATTTGAGAATCCTAAAAGAAATCCAAGAATGGAACCAAGTTAGTAAGGAAAAATCAGGTTTGAGATCTACTCCTAAGAGTATCTAGAAATCTAAGGGAATTTTTGTACTTTTGGGAATTACAGGTCGTGGAAACCCAAGAGACTCACTAATGAGTCTAAAGAAAAATTAATAAACTATATGGTCAAACAGGGGAAAAAAGTTGATTGAAAAAGGATTGAGTGCGAAATTGTTCAAAAAATTTCTTAAGGGGAAGACACTAGTGCGGGATGAGAAAGTTAGAAAATTTTTAACATGAAGAATGGAAATCATGATGAGAATACTCCCAAGTTAAAGGTTATTAAGGATGGTTATGATATGAGAAATAGGATGAGGAATGATGTTTTTAAGATAAGCATAAATGAAGAAGGAAGAGTGAGTCAAATGAAAGAACAAAATGATGATGAAGTCTATGAGAATGAAAAAGAGTTAAGCTATGCAAATGAATGGAGTACGAAGCATGGATAAGAATTGTTTTATTCTAATATGTTTGTTCTATGTGAAAGTACATCTAAAGTAAGTTAAAAACTAGACAAGAGTAATGTTATTGATGTAGGAGCATCATCTCCACCTTGTAAATAAGGCATGAGATCATCAAATTTTGTATTGAAGGTGAGTTTTTAGGTTTAATAAGTGTTTGTGAGTCACTTAGGGTGTTAGTTTGGTCTTTGGCCTTTCAAAATTTGAAATGTGTATTTCCCTCCAAAAGGAAAGATTCAAAATTAAGACCATTTTTGGGTTTCCTAGGAGCTTGAAGCACTTTAGAGGTCATTTTTAATGTGTCAAATTTGTAATAGGTGGTTTAGGCGTAATAACATGTTTATTAGGGGTCAAGGTCTTGGAGCCAAGTAACTTTTAATGTTTTGTACAAAGGAACCATATGACCACGAGGTCTCAAAATTATCCTACTTGAATGGAAACTGATTTGTGAGGATATAAATGGCATTATGTAACTATCTATCATCATCATTTGAATGATTCAGTGGAAGGAAAAGGTGGAGCTCTAGGTTTGAAGACAAGAAATAGGAATAAACACGTATTTTTTCTTTAGAACCATGTATGAGTTAAAATTTGTTCTTTAGTTCTCAAGTTTGGTGATTTCATGTTGGAAGTGGTGTGAGTTTGTTGATGGTAGCATAATGAGATTAATAGGAACTTAGACACCTACTTATATGATCTCCATAGATGCATATTTGCTTAGATATTTTATATTGAGATGTTTGTTGTGACAATAACGCGAGTGTTTGAATATAGTTAATAAGTGAGGACAAGAAAATGTGTATTGGAAGGTGAAATTTAGGAGTTTTAAGAGTTTGAAAGGATGTATGGGGAGGTCAATAATTAATTCCCTACTACAATCCTTTTCAAGTGAAGGAGAGAGTTTAATCAAAGTGAGAAGTGTGCGACTTTCCAAGAAATGGATACCTTGTCTCGAAATCTTGTAGCGAGCTTGAAGCTTTTTCATGAAGGCATGATTGGGTGTCTCCTCAAGAGAGTAGTAATATGAAGGATGATTTTGGGAAACCTATGCCTTAGAAACATTCTTATAAGCATATAAAATGTTGGAGAGAACAAGTTTGAGTGGGAATCCATGAGAACTAAGAAACCCTGAACTCAGAGGTAGGGCAGTTGCATTCAAGAGGAAACATGAATTTTAGGTGAGACCCTATCATCAATGGTAAAGGAAACATGTAAGTAGATTAAAAAAAAACCTTCGGTTAAAATATTGGGACTTGAATTGATCATTCAGAAAGTTATAGTCCAAGTAGTGCCCTTGGAACCGTACAACCACCATAGTCAAGATAGAGCTAGGGTTTGTGATTTGTAGAATCAAAGAAAGGAATTAAAGTATGAATGTTCATAGAAATGATGGTTAGGAGTTATTATAAAGGATTTTCAAAGATTTTTTTTTCATTGGTAGAAATTTGAGTTACAACTAACAATCTACTATCCTAGGGGATAAAACACATATTAGCCCTAATAAGAAGGCACAATAACAAATGAACAACAATTTTGGCCAGAGTGTTGATCATGAAACCTTTACCATAGTCAAAACAAGTTAATGAGTGGTTAGAAGGGCCTTGAATGCACCAGATAGTTGGGCGGAGGAAAAGTTCTGATCAGAAATGTGAGGAAACATACCTAATACAGAGCTAGTGAGACTAAGTGAGGAGGAAGGGGGTTAAGAGAGATTCAAAAGGAGATGGGCTACATAATTGCAAACTCACCTCACTTGTTAAAGAAGGTATTTTTATATGTATCCCATTTTTTGGGTCTGACTATTTTCATTTAACCATGAAAGTTTAAACCTCTTTTTCTTGAGAAACATTTGAGTACTTAGGAGAAACCATTGTGGACATTGTTAAATTTCTTAATTATGAGCTATCCAATGAGTGGTGTTATGTTGAATGGACATGTGAGATAGGGCATACAGAGATGAGGGATTCTTGAAATGACAAAGTCAAGCTTTGAATGATATAGAACTAGGACCAAGAAGAGCTAGTGGAAGTGTATTGAGAAAACTAAGAAAAATGAAAGTTTTATTGAAATGAATGTCTAATTAGGAGAGGTGACATGTTTTAAGGTAGGTGGGATAGAGTATGAGTTTTGGGGAACAAGAATTTGTTTGATTCTCTTAAAATGTACAAATGTATCCATTTTAGGTGTTAGGATATGACATCTAAAATAGGGTAATAGAACAAATGACTGAGATTAATTGCTTTGGAGTGATAAATGAATGAATTGATATAATCCTCTACACCATTTAATCCCTTCAAGAGAATAAAAATAGTCAATCCTTGGGATTCCAAAAAAGACCATGGGACCCAAGACAATATGAGGATCAGGAAACAAAAAGTAAGAAAGGTGGAGAGATAGATAACAGAGATGAAGAACACTTAACCAAGTGAAAATTCAACAGGGTGGACTGAGAATGAACTCATCTATATGGGCACAAGTGTGAAGAAGTTGAAAAGTGTTAAAAAATAAAGAAAATTTATTTTCTCTCCTGGGTAGTACGATGCATGAGCATCGGTGATATGTTAGTGTTTATTGTATCATTGTAAAGAAGTGTAGTGAGTATAGGTTCCCTCCATTTGATGTGTTTAAACACCAAAATATATGGAACCTATATTTGTAAAGTAATATGGTGTATAAGTGTAGGTTTGAGGGTGATGTTACCAAATAAGGATGTATAAGATATGAATTTATAGAGTTTTTATACGAGTTATTTATCACTATCATATGTTTAGTGGTATTTGAGTCTCCATATGGATGTTAGAGAGCATCTAGGAACGCATATATGAGTGTTCCAAAATAGGTGATTCCAATGTTAATAGGTGAAATTCGAGCTCAAGAAGCTAAGGAAGTGTGAAAATGAATGTAATATGGTGGATTTTGATTAATAAGAGGATGATTGAGGAATTGATTGAATATTTTCCAATTTTTTATTTATGTTTCTTAAGACTATGTAGTAGTTTTATGATAGGGAAGTGAAGGATAATTCAATAGTTGGTGGAGGAGGACATCAATTGATCCACTGTCAACTCAAATACCAAGTCGATATCCTTTAAAACTTATCAAAAAAATTAGGTCTGAAAAATCAATTTTCAAGTTGTTATAGTCAATTGTTTGCATGCAAGACTAAACTAGGGAAGGAGATTAACAATTATTTACTTGACAGAAATTGCTAAAATTTGGAATAAATCTCATGTCAGGATGAGAGGAATAGGTATGCAAAGTTTAAGAATAAATAACCATGTGTGGAAAGATTATCGATAGCAGAAATTCTCTAGGCCGTGTACATAGTGACAGTGTACATACTTGTGAGGTTTTTGTTATTTCTTTAATCAAAATTTATTCCTTAAGCTCTTAACTTGACTGAGATTACTGATAGAAGAAATTAGAAGATAATTATAAGGATTTCAAGTTGAATTGAACTTGTTTCCTCTCTTCTACTATAAGAAAGTAAATATTCTTGGCCTAGTAGGACAATCTTTGTCTTGTTTTAGTCAAATTGTGCAAGAATCCTTAGTTAAAATCTTGTACATGATCTTTAACACTTTAAAGGGTATTATTTGATTATTGGGAGGATAAGGATAATCATAACATAAAGAGCTATGATGCTTTGAATGTGGAATAGGACCTATTAGATCAAAGAAACTACTAGAACCAAAGTTTACAGTTAGGAACACATGGAGTAAATTAATACCTATGAATTCTTGCTGATGAAATCAATGGTGATTAGTTGATAAGGAATTAAATGATTTGGTCACACCGAGTCTAAATCATATGACCTAATGAAGTAATCGATGTTCAAGAAGTTTTGTAAGCCATATAAAATCAAATACAAGTGGTGAACAAGTAAAAATCAAGATCATGCATATAGAACAAGGGAATTAGTGGCGAATTGAGCTAAGATAGGAATCATACACACAAAATAATAAATGTCCTATCTAAAAATGAGGACATGAGTTAAAACATTGTTAGTTTAATACATACAAGAAAGGTTCATCGAGTAATTATGGAGCTCAAAACCAGTAGTTTCATCAGGACAATCACACTACAAGTAAGGGAAGAAGAAGGGGAATTGGTGAAAGAAACCCCATCAATAAGGAAATTTAGCTAAGAAAGAAAACCATCTAGATAATGAGGACTTCTTGTGCACTACCCATTCTAGTGAATCATTCATGCCATCTAGTGTTGTTTGGTACGTTGATTCGGGAGACAGTCAACATATGACTGGGCATAGAAATTGGTTTATCACCATGAGGTACACACCTTAGAAAAACCATGTTTCGTTAGGTGGTGATTCTTCTTACACAGTACAAGGTATTGGGAACATTTCTCTACCTATTGGTTCATGAAATTGTAGATTATCTGATGTATTATATGTCCATGGATTAACAAAGAATTAACTATCAGTTAGTCATCTTCTAGATCAAAATTATAAGATTGAATTTGATAGTCATTTCAGTAAGAGAGTGTGTATGATTCGAGACAAATGTTGACAAGTTTATTCATCAATTTTGAGAACAACCCGCGAGGTAGAGGAAAACCGTGAGATAGAGGAAAGTCACATATAGAAGAGGAAATTTGTCGAAGACTTAAGAACAGGAAAGACTAAAAACTCACAAATTATAGGATAAAGCCGCAGAAGTCTATCCAAAGGAGCGGAACGAATAAAACCGAGAAACAAAATGCGGCTTAAGATGAAAGAGTCATGATCAAAAGAAGTGTCTTTTGGATAATTTGTAAGGAAGGATATTTATTGTAATTAATTAAAATAATATGTGTGTAGCCTATAGAGAAAATGTGTGTGATGTATAGAATGTAGAAATAATACAATGAGATAATGTAAAGAAGAAGGATAGAGGCATATAAGGAATATATGAGAACTTTGTATGAGACTAATGTAATTTATATTGAGATATGAATAAATATTGATGGTTGATGCAAAGTGTATAATATGTTATGTTACAATTCATTATTTATGTTCATATGTTTAAATTTGTTTAATATTTCCCTTGCACATCCTTAAAAAAGGGTGAACCACCTAAACCTCACGTTATCGTTGAGGCTTAAGGGAAACATTTTGGTTTCTGAGGCCAGGTTCAGCTAACTAATATCTAAAGGAGGGTAGAGGGAGGAAGGAGAAAAATTTTAAAAGAGGGGAAAAGGAAGAAAAAAATATGCATACACTTGGTGGGAAAAATATTGACATGAAAATTTATCTCACCCTTTTAGAGGGTTTGGCACCTAGGGATCATGGGCGAAAAAGGGCGGATCCAAAGGAACAAAAATTTCAAAAAAATAATTAGCTTATAGTGGTTGGGGAAGTAAATAGGAAATAAAATAGAATAAAATATAGATTAGGAGAAGAGATAGAGGGAAGAAAATATGGAAAAGTAGAGATTGGAGAAGGAAAGGAAAAGGAAGTTAGTTATTACTTATTCATGGAATAATAGTGAATTAAGAAGTGATTTCTCCCCCAACCATAAAATATTGTTGAGGAAATGAACCCCTTTTACAAAATATCATCTCCCATGCCATTATAAGGTGTTATAGCAAGAGGGACTTAGTTCATAATGAAGGAGAGATAGTTAAAGAATTAAATCAAAGATTCAAGAATGTAGTGAAGAAACAAGATGAGCTATAAAGTGAGAAAAAGAGAATTGATTTGTTTATTTTGGAATTATTTATTACCTTATATAATATTATTAATTCATGGAAAAGAGTTCATAACATTCATGGAAGCATTGTAAATGGCATCGAAACTAGAAGTAGAACCATGGAGGAGAGAGTGTGAAATGGTATTAAAACTAGAGAAGTTATAGAATGAATTAATGAAACTAAGAAAAAGACTTCACCAAAATAATGAAATAGGATACCTTTGGAGAAATGAAAGAGATAATGAATATCAGGAAGGATATCAGGGAGATAATGAAAAAGGATATTGGGGGATATCAGAGAGATAATGGATATCATAGGGGATATCATAGATATAATGAAAGGGGATACTACAGAGGATACCATGGGAGGTATGGAGGAAATAACTATAATAAAGGAAACTGTCATCATTATTATGGAGGAAATAACTACAATAAAGGATGGGATGGAAAATATCAAAAATACAGAGAGAAAATGGTCAATGGAGAAGGTCGATAACATGTTATTGGTGTGGAAAAAATGGACATATACTACGAAACTGTGAGAAGAAGATACATGTTGAACAGAGATATTACAAAGAGGAAGGGACACAAATAGAAAAGGAGACCAAAATAATATAAAATTCTGAAAAATATACATCCATAGAATTGGTGAAACATGATATGAAAAACATGGAAAGAAAAGAATAATCATATGGAAGATAAACTAGAAAACCAAAAAAGGGATACAAAAGAAGAGACAAAGAAGTTGGATTAAAGGAGAAAATGAAATATTGGAATTGTGTGAGGATGTTGCAGAACAAAGGAAGGAAAAGGTAGAGAAAGGAAAAGAAAGAAAAGTAAGAAAAATAAGAGGAAATAGAAAGAAAAGAAAAGGTGATAAATGAGAAGAAGAAAAGTATAGTTAGGTCAAAAAATGGTACAATACAAAATGAACAAGATGGAAGGAAAAAGGATGAAAATTATGATGTTTATAACCCATAGAAACTTGTTAGATACTTAAGAAGGGTACCACGAGATGATAATGGAGAAGATGATTCATTTAGTTTTTGAAGGAAGCACAAGTATACCAGAATAGAGGGACCAAGAAAAAAATCCTTGAGGAATGGAGGAACTAGAAAAGAACAACACCTTATGAAGACTCCAAAGAATAAAGATTTAGAAGATGAATCACAAATAAATCCTTACGAATATATATAAGATGTAATCAAGGGTACAATTATTCTAAACATAGTGTTAGGTTGTGGAGCTAGATTGCTTCACAGTTAGCATGCAATGGAAAGTGACTATAAATGTAGTAACCGACATCAATTATAGTGGGATTGACATCGATCGAGAAAAAGGAAGAACCAAACGTGGTTAGGTCTAACCGGTGCGATTACAATGCGAAGAACTTTATTTTTAAGTCACGGGTTTTAATATTGTTTTTTAAAGCAAATCTATTGGATGTAATTTCATGGCTAAGTTTCCCTAAGTTTGTCTAAGCTTATATAAGCTAGAAAACTAGGGTTAGATGAGTTTATGTGAAGAAGAGCATAATCCTTGGTTGAAAGGATGATGAAGAAGAAGAAGAAAAAGTAGATTACATGAAGACAAGAGCTTTCATGGAGAGAAGTTGAATAGAAGGAAAGTGTAGGTACATTGTTGGTGAGAAGATGGTATTATCTTCTACTGTATTTCCTTTGTATTGTTTAGTCTCATGTAATGGCTTGCATAGTATGCAAAGCACTTAGGGTCTTGTTAGATCCACAGGTTGTTGTGATATCTTGTTATTGCTCATTCTTGTAGATCCACATGTTGTGAGATCTTGTATTGCAGATCCATGAGATCATGTTGTATTGTTGATCCATAGGAATCTAACATGGTAGAGGAAGTTTTCTTCATGTTTGTAGTTTGTTGTAGTGATGGAGGAGAGACTTACTTCTTGGTGCATGGTTAGGGTTGCACATTGGTAGATCTTTCTAGAGGTCTTGTTTGCAGATTCACAATACAGTGAGAGCTTGGTTGCACAGTGGCAGATGTAGGGTAGCTTTAGGTATGTGAGATCTGGTTATGTTTGAGAGGCACGGTTGTAGTGCACTTAGGTAGATCCGGTTAGAGATATGGAGGAGACACAAGTGGTGGTATGGAGGCACGGTTTAGTGTACTCAGGAAGATCCGATTGGAGATCTAGGAGGAGGAGATACTCTTGTAGAGATACATGTACTCTTGTGCAGAAGAGTTGGTTTGTAATCTCTTGTTATATTATATATATGAGATCTCTATCTTTGGTGGACATAGCCCACATTGGGTGAACCACGGTACATGCTTGTTATGTGTGTGTACTTTTGTGTGATTTGGATTATTCTAGTTTATACTTCCACTGCTGTAGATTTTGTGGGGAATTGTTTAGATCCTGTGTGCATGATTTTGTTTGTTATTAAATCATAACACTATTCTGCAGTCCCGTATTCCCAACCCATAGAAAGAAAGATGATTTATTCTTCAAACATGTGTTCAGAAAAGGGAAATGGTAACAAGGTTCTTCATCACTTGGTTGTCTCAAGGATGAGACAATGTTTAGAGTCTGGGGATGTTGTTGACAATGTTATTCATAGTCCAAGTCGTTTTATGATGTTTATAAGATTTATATGAGCATTATTATATTGTGGAAGTAAAACACATATCAAAATGATAATAATGAAGAATATATAATAGTTTACACAAGTAAAATGAATAAATACCATGATATATGTAAATATCCACTAATTACTAGTTAAGAATGTAAATAAGAGTTAACCAATGGTTACCATGAGTCATTATGAGTGAAAAGACATAAATTTTGCCTTTTAAAGGCTATATAATGATGTAAAATGAGGGGGAAGATAATATCATGAAAATTAGTGAGAAGAGTTAATATAATCATGAAGAATAAAGAGAGAAATCAATGTAAGAAGTGAGAGATATGAATATAATTGATTTAAACATATATTTCTGAATTTTATGTCAATGTGATCAATATATACGTGATATTTGTGGTTTAAACCATTAATGTGTTGAGTGTTATGTTTATTCATTTTTAATAAAGGATAAATACTTATTTTATAAGATATAGCTACCCTTCTTTGTAATGTTAGCTCTAGTTGGGATAAACGAAATACTTAACCCTCACATTAATGTTTAGGCTCAGTGGTCAACAACATATTCACATTCTCCTCTACCGATACTTGGAAATAGGAAAGCTTTTTTAAACTTGAATCCCTCGTCTTCTTGCCTTGACCAATACCACACCACCCACCACGGAGGTGGCATTGCTAGAATAGAGAATGAAACACCTCTTGGCCAACCTCGTCATGTGGGTTGTGTGATTAACGTTCGATATGAAACTTTGTAGATTAACACTCCTAGTGTAGTTGAAACCCTCCGTGCACATATTGTGTATAGGACCAATTGTGCCCAAGCTACCCATGTTATCATATAAAATCTTTAGAACATAGTTCATCCCCACCGTGATGACCAAGTACACTTCTTTTTCCATACCTCATTTTCCATGAATTTTATAATGGATGAAAAACAAGCCCTAAAAATGAAGGACAATACAATGGAAGCCACATAAAGATATCCCATAAATAAAATGTTATAACTATATGCCCTACACAGGAAAGGGGTAATACAAAGGATACAATCACTATTATAGGGAGAATCTTTTTAAAGACAAGATTAGAGGAGAGGCATCACTCAATATAATAAGCTCCATATGATGATGAGATAAAAGTGTGCAAACCTCTACTATGGAGAATGCTAAAGTATGGATGATCTTCTCCATGATGTTTATGGACATTAAAGCCAACTCTATGCCACATGTGGTTGTAATGAACACAATCCACATGTCTATGCTCACTATGTAATGCGACCACTCAACCTAACCCTCACACATGTTTTTAGTTGACATTATAGTCAAATATTGACAAAATTTTTGCTAAAAAATAGTGTTGTGTTGTGGTGGGGATTGTGACTAGTGCACAATAGGTCACATATTCAATTTTTATTACTTTTGTGCTAACATGCATGATGGTTTTGATATTTTGTATGTAAGACCATGATATATTATCTACACTTCAGCCTAAAATATCGGTTCCCGAATATAAAGTCTTTTTCTATATGTTTCCTCCACCACAACCATCCTAAATGAATATTCAAGTTTTAAAATCCATACCATGAAATATTCTCCACACTTCAACATAAACTATCATTTCCTATAATATAAAGTATTTATCTACATGTGTCCTCTACCACAACCATCCTATATGAATATTTATTTTTCTAGACCATTTGGTTACTTCTAATTTATGTGAGTTCCATGAGAGGAGGATCCTTCTCTTTTTTCATATTTTATTGAAATCTACCTCACCAAATACTAAGAGAAGAAAAATATTAAAAATAAACACAATTGTAGCTTCAATATTAAATACAATTGAAGGAAACTTCACATGATTTTATATAATTATAACCACAATGAGAAACCCTTTAGAGCTAGGGAAATGCGAGATAAAGATTAAGATCTTCCAAGCTCATTTTTCTTGGAAATGGGTTTCATTGGACAAATAATGAACATTAATGTAAGACATACCTTGCAAGGCATCCACCTAAATATCAAGATCATAGAGGTTAGTTCATTTCAATAGAGCGCACAATATATTTGAGTAAAAATGGCCTCACTTAGCACTACAAATCCTTATAACATACCCAAAATAATGTATTAATTTTGGGGATGTTCTTGACATAGGAAACCGAAATGTATAAGGCATTGGAGGAAGTGAAAAAGGTTTTTCAACAATGTCTTAGTTAGGAGGATTCTATCCTCCTCGTTCTTTCTATTTTTATGTTGTTTTCGTGTTGGTTATGTAGTTACTGTTAGTTGTGTTTTTGATTCTTCCTAGTAGTTTGTCTCCTTTTTTTTATCGCTCTATCTGGTAGTTTAGGAATTTTTGCTTGGGTTGTGGTCCCCATGGATCAAAAAACCACTTTTGACTCCTATGTTTTATCTAGTTAGCAGGCTTGTAGTTGGGGTGTGGTCCCCACTTATCAAAAAACCACTTTTTTCTTCATGCTCTTTCTAGCCTTTGGGATTTTTGTACTTGAGGTATGGTCCCTCCCAAAAAAACCATTTACCAATAATAAAAAGACATAGGTCACGGGAACCACCATCCGAGTGAAGGCATATGAATTATATTTTATGGTGTTGTAGGATAACATCTCCCATTACTTGGGATTTCCCATTTGGCATGTCATCCTTTTTAGAAATTTTAGCCAACTAAAAATTCAGTCATCATGCATATATGCAAAAACTTATATGTCGAGTCTAGATCTATACAAGATGTTGGATGCAAAATTTGTAATATGGATCAATATATCTATTGCATAACTCATAATATAGGGAAATTAAATCCCAACACACAAACAATTAAAATTTTATATTTACAAAATCAAATCATTAATGTTGCTCAAATATTTAGAAGGAAAAATATATACACATTCATCACCCTAGGAACTTACATAAGTATTTTCAACCCATTAAATATCAAATAATTTTAAAAATACATAAATTAATATGGGTGGGAAGTGGTAGTTTTATATTGTAAATATCAATACTAAGTAATGTGTTTATGCCGAAAATTTTGGTGTTATTAGTAGAAGTTAGAGGGGAAATTAAAACAATTTGAATCACTATTTTTAACGGAAGTTAATGAAGCACATTATTACTTAAGATTTAGTTCAATTGGGAAATATAATCAAAAGGAGTATAGAAATAAATAAATTTTTATATGGTGTATATCATAAATGCATTCCATATAAATTTGAAGCTTCAATTTCAGGTTCATGGTTATTAGTATGCTCCACTATATATTAGTAAGTATTGGTTATACTAGAAAATATTGCACAAGGAGGAGCATTGTTGGACCCCTAAATTCTTGTATTCTTTATTCTTGTGTCCCACATTAGGGGATAAAACATTATTTATTATTTAAGACCATTCTTTAAGTGATGCATGGTAGAATGAAGGAAGGTTACGTGCGTAAGAGGGAAAGGGAAGGAACACACAAGTGGGTTAGAGAGAAGCACATTGAAGGAAGGAAAAATACCGCACACATGAGGAATGGGAGATCCATGCGGGAAAGTTTTGTAAAAGTATTAGTGTATAAATAAACATAGAGTATTCAAAGGCTTAACATTCAAGTAGGAGAATAAGACATAATTATAACATAGACATGAACGAACAAAAGGAGGCACTAGATATAGATATGAACAAAATAGATAAAAAATAATAGTTATGATTACTTGCATGAAAGAGGAAAAAGGATGGATAAAGAAGAATGGAGATAATAGCATAAATATGACTCACAAGGTGGAAAAAGTAAGGACATGGATAAATATAGCTAAGAAATATTAGAAGCATTCATCATGAAGGACTTAGCGGTGGTGGCATGTGGCTTAACTATTGCTCATTCTAACATTTACTAATAGAAAGAACTTGATGGCTAAGATTATCCCTTAAAATATTAGTGAAGGGAAATCCCCACTAGTATATAGACCCCATAGAGAGTTCATTATAAAGTGTCCGGGTGGTAGTGTATGAGTGAGTTTGAGTATCTATGGTGTATGTGCAAATGGGTGAGAGGGCATATATTCAAGTAGGTTTGAGAAAGAGCTTGTAATGTAATGTATTTATGTAATAAACGAATACTATAAGAGAAAAAATGGTTTTAGAGCGATAATATGTCTAAGAATGAGTATGATAATATAACATCTATATATTACTCATTCTTGTGTTGTGTTTATCTATTCCACTTCCTTGAATTTCTAACCTTAATGGAGCCAAAATATTCCATTCTTCAATTGAGCTTCAAAGTTCCTTCTCTTTTTGATAGTTTAGAGTGAATATTATAGAAAATTACATGCGCCAACTTCAAAAATTGTGCACATATATGATTGTAAGGTAAAAATAGACACACAACATTTTGGACCATTATGTTGTGCATCTAGTTATGCTTTGTAAAGAATATATACATGTGAGTTTGGAAGTTGGTGTGTATAATCGTATCTAATATTTTCACCGACATATCATGCTAGAGAAATCACTTTAGAGAGCTCAACCGAAGCATGAATGATTCTGGGTTCCATCAAGGTTCATGATTCAATGAAGTGGAATTGATAAACACAATACAAGAAATGAGTAAAACATGCATGCTAGATTAACATACTAATGCTCAAATATATTATCAATCAAAACCATTTTATGATTTTATATTTGTCATTGATTACATAAACACATTACATCACAAGATATTTCTCGGACCCACCGTACTATATTCCCTATCACTCAATCACACATACACCATAAAAACTCAAACCCAATCGTAGCTGAACCCAAACACCTTATAATGAACCCTCCATAGGGTATATCTACTAGTGGGAAATTTCCTTTCATTAGTCTCTCAAGAGTTATTGTTATCCCTCAATTTATTTCTACTAGCTAACTATTAGATCAAGTGGTGTTTAGGCCACATTTCGCTACTACTAAGTCCTGCAGGATGAATTATTATAATAGTTACTTGGATATATTTAGACATGTCCTTGTTTTTTCTACCTTGTGATTCATCCTTGTGCTATTATCTCTAGTCTTCTCTATCCATCCCTACGTCACTTCCATGAAAGTGATCATAACTATTAGTTGTTGTCTATATTGGTCATATCTATATATGACACCGCCTTTTCATGAATGTAGATGTTTTGATTATGTATTATTATCCATGCTACATGCTAATCCTCTAAATACTCTATAACTATTTCTAAATACACTACTTCTTTTCAAAAAAATTCCTGCATGGATATCCCATTCCTCATACATGCGGGTATTTTTCCTTCCTTCAATGTGTTTCTCTCTAACTTTATTGCACAATCATATTTAGTGTTCTTGTATGATCCTTCCCTTTCCAGGATGTTACGTTTAACCTTCCTTCATTATGTTACACATCACTTAAATAAAGGTGTCAAATAATAAATAATGTTTTAGCCCCCAATGCGGGACACAAGAATAAATAATACAAGTATTTATGGGTCGAACATCACTCCACACTAACTCTATTGAATTACCTCCGGGAAACAATTTATGTGACCCTTCAAATAATAATGGTGCTTCAGATCTGAGTACATCTTCTTGTGCTTGCCACTTATTTATCACCTTTTGGATTAAAGGGGTCATGTTATCGAGTTAAGCGACTAGCTCAAAAAAATCCTTTCTAACTTTTATAGTGGTTGTATTTTCCATGTGTATTTGTTTGAACTTTGTGCTTACATTTATGCACACAACTTCTAACTCAGTCTCATATTTATCATATGATTTCTCAATTATACCAATATCTACTTCAAAATTTCCTCTTTTTAGTGGATTATTCACTAACACCGTAAAATTTCCATAAAATTATTATGAATGGCCTTATCAATGGAATCATCCTCCACTTGGGCTTCCCAGGTTGTTTTCTTCTTCGTGTCCTCTTGCATGTATGTGTTTATAATTTTGGTTTGTTTTAAAAACCATCATAGGAGTTTGTTGGCATGTGTGGCTTTTTATTCCAATTTCTTAGCAAATTTTTGACATTCTTCGAGTGTTTTTATGCAAACATTTCTTATGTTTTCTTGGTCACCCTTTTATTTTTTGGCCTACTCCTTATCAACCTCAATTTGCATGAACAAAAGATTAAAAATTTCCTCCAATTCATCTATCTTTTCACCTATGATGATCGAGTGTGTCTGTGTAAGCTTAGGCTCATTAAAGAGAATATTCTCACCTAATTATTTTTCCTTAGATTCTATGCACTTGTATTTATCTTGTAATAACTTATGCTCCGGATTAAATTGCATAGTTGACTCTTTGTTTCCCAAAGATCCTTTTCCAATTTATTCACTCTTTTCCTTAGTATCATGGAGTCATTGCTAATATGTACATTTTTTCTCTACTTCTCTAACAATTTTTAGAAGTATTGAGAACCTACCTATGTTTAAAAGAATAATAAGTTACTACTAGGATGATTATGTCTCCATATTTTGTTGGGACATTATTTATGCAACCACTTGGTAGTTCAATGATTGTCTCTTCTATACATACATGAAGGGAAAATGATAATGCCTTTTAGAGAACTTGGTTGTAATTTATTTCTTCATGGAATCCTAGGAAAATAGTTCTCTCACATGTTTTCCTTTCTAAGTACCTTGCACGGATGGAATTTCAAGTTTGGTTGGGGTATAAAGTGAAATATTCTTCTTCATCATCCTTCTCATCCTTTCGCACTTTTATTGGCTATTTTCCCTTATCCCGACCTTAGTATTATTCTTCCTCATCATCTCCATGACCTCCTTTGGAACTTCCATGGTCTCCTCTTGTGCTTCCACCCTATCTTTTTTATGCTTATTTTCCATTTCTATGATCATCTTCAACTTTTATCCCTTTTAGGGGTAGATTAGGAATGAAATATTTCCTTTCACTAATGTCTTTTGGATCCTACATATGTGTATCATATCTTGTGTGAGAGTGTGGTGGAATGATTTAGAGTTCTACTATGCATTTCTTCCCTTGTGGGTTACATTGGCCTCTCACTACCTTCCCCAACATAGGTTACTATTTTTTCGAATGCGTTGGATTATAATGACCCCACGGTATTTTTGACATGACCAGTCTATTCATAATTTTCCTTGTTGGTGGCCTTTGGCATAACTTCGATAATTTTTACCATGATCACCCTTTATTTCTTATTAAATGGTCCCTCTTTTCACTCTCCTTAAAAGGTGGGTTTCCATTACTACGGCCTCTTTATGTCTTTTTTTTTTTCCCATGGCATGGGGTTTCTTTCATATGAGAATAATAATCTACTCATCCTGGTTCCTCCTCTTCTTGGGTGGATCCTATGGTTTTCTTATTCTTTGGGTGTGGATAGTAGGAAAACCTCTATGTCATGTTGTTTACTACTATTGTCTCTATCTTTCTCGGGGTTAGATATCTAACTCGCGTGTTTTCACATGATCTTCCTATTATTTCATAAGTCCCAAACCCCACCTTAGAAAATGATTGCATTTATTAGGAAATGACCTCTTATGGTTTACTAATTGGCAATTTGGATTAATTATCAATTGGATTGAATTATTCGTTAAATTGAGTCATGAAGCTAGTATTCATAATGGATTAAATAGGCTAGTTAATTACTTAACTTTTATATAGTACTCACACTTTAAGGAATTATAACACTCACACTTTCTATGTGTGAGGAATTGTACTTAGTTATCCTTTACCTCGCACTCGCATTTTATATTTCTCTTAGACTCACACTTTGAAAATTTAAAATTTGATTGATTGAAGTTTTAACTCTTCCTCGTAGGTCAAAGAGTGAGACCTCACACTTAGAAGTGTGAGGACTCAATGAATGGCTATTCAATTTTTTTAACTCGTGAATAATAAAGACTAAAATCCTCACAACTCGCACTTCATAGTATTAGGAAATTTAAGGGATAAATAATGTTACAAATTATAGATCCAAAACATAAATTACCAAAAAATTTAGTTTATGTGTAGTAATTAAAACATAGATTAAGATGTTTATAATTTAGATTACAAAATTTAAATACCATGAATATAAAGTAAATGAACATAATGACACAAGATATAAGTGGGAAAACCTTGGAAGGTAAAAAACCCACTGAAAATCACTCATCTTTTTGAGAATAAAATTTAATCCAACACTTCCACTATTTCTTAGATCCACTTGTAGTTACACCTTCAGGAAGGTATTACAAACTACCTCATATATACACTCACGAGTTTTACACCATTCACATCATGTATCTATAATCAACTCACACATATTTCTCGCATTTAACTTGATATTTTTCATGTCACTAATGTAACCGATCTCTAATGAGATCACCTTATTTTATACAAGGTGGGTGACTTGTTTTGGGCAACTCTTAAATTTTAAAACATTTACAACAAAGTAGTAATGGATCCGACATGCTTATATTTTAAATCTAAGCTATAATACAAAAACATACAGTATTTGGCGAGTTTCTTAACTAAGCAATATCTCACTTAATATTATAAACCCAACACTCCCCCTTAATGTTAAGTAGGAAAGATACAAAATTAATTTTATGTGTCAAAGTTTATTCCTCATGCCAAGTCACCTTTTGGTACAAAAGGAATTACAATCCATAAATCAACACATGATTTAGGATAGCATCCAAAAAAACACTTGTTAAAGTGGATTTTTCAGTTATCACGGTGCACTATAACAATGTCACATAGGTTTTTCAAGTTGAAGTATACTACTGTAGTGTCCCATGGACTTATACAAGCCATGAACAACTATAAACACGTTGTTGGTTTTAGAGAAGCTATGCGACACTATTTTTCCATGTTTTAAAGTAGTGTTCCAGTGATCCCATAAAAATTGCAATATAGAGGAACATTACAAATTCTCAAAATAAAGTGATTAAGGACAAAACCTTATATAAACCTATGGAGTTAATAAACTCTTCATATCTAATGTTTTGTTGGGTATTACAGGTAAACTTCACATACATGATAATTTAATGAAACAAAATAGAAATAGTCTCGTGAGTATCCAACTTGACACATTCAAGCCGCTAAGAGATGACATTGCATAAGAAAAACATGCAACATGCCCATTTATTATTTCCCCCTCTAGGGAAGATCTAAAAGTCCAAAACTCATATGATTTAGAGGTGGAGATCAATGTTATCCACAGGATCATAAGAGCTAAAATATGAAATGCCCAACATAACACATAATTTACAACACCCAAGGGTTTAGTAAAAATGTCTACAACCTTCTCATCAAGTGGAAAAAACTTGAGATTTATATCACCATTGAGAATTTTTTCCCAGATGAAGTGCATATGGATCTCAATATGCTTTGTTCTTTGATGTTGGACTAGATTGTTTGTAAGAGAAATACAACTTTGGCTATCACATAGAAGTAGAGTTCTTCTTTTAACACCCATATGAAGTTCTTCCAACATTATTTTAAGCCACATGGTTTCTTTTACTACTTCCATAACACTTGTATACTCTACTTCAGTGAAAGAGATAGATAATGTTGGTTGCTTATTTCTGCTCCAATTTATTATACCTACACCCAACTTAAAAACATATCCAAAAGTAGATCTTCTATCTACAATATCACTAACATGGTCAGAATCACAATAACCAAATATAATTGCATTATCACAAGAAGAATAACATTAGATAGATAGTTGATTATACCTTTAAATATTTTTTTCCATTTTCCAATGGTTCTCATAAGGATCCTGCATGAATCTATAAACGATTCCAAATACATAGGAAATATCAGGCCTAATGATAGTTAAATAAATCAAACTACCAACCAATTGTCTATATAAAGTAGGATTAAATTTATCACAAGAAGGTTTTTGATCTAATTTAACACCAACTTCCATAGGAATAGAGACATGCTTACAATCAATCATATTAAATATTTTAAGAATATTAGTAGCATATTGTGATTGAGATGCAATAATAGATTTGTGATTTTGACAAATAACCATGCCTAGAAAATGATTTAATAGTCTTAAATCAGTCATTTCAAAATGTTGTCTTAATTTCTCTTTAATTCTAAGAATTAATTCTTATTACTACTAATAATCAAAATATCATCAACATATAAGACAATAATGATAACATGGCTATTTTCATACTTGACAAATAAATCATTATCAATAAAATAGTTAGAGAAACTAAGCTCATGAAAGAAATTATGTGTCTTAGCATACCAATCTCTAAGAGCTTATTTATGACCATACAAATATTTCTTAAGTTTACATACAAATAATCTTTTTCAAGGTTCTTCAAAAACTTTAGGTTGATGCATATAAATTTCTTCTTTCAAGTCACCATTTAAAAATGCATTTTTAACATCCATTTGGTGAATCTCCTAGCCATGTTGAGAAGTTAAAGCTAGAATAATTCTAACATCTCTCATTTTGGCATCGGGACAAAGGTTTCATCATAATCTAAACCAGGTTTTTGAGTAAACTATCTAACAATTAATATTGTTTTGAATTTATCAACCTTACCGAAAGAGTTATATTTGATTTTATACAACCATATAGAGCCTACAATGATTCTTTTAGGAGGAAGAGGGACTAATTCCCAAGTTTTATTCTTGATAAGAGCATCATATTATTATTTCATAGCTGCAAACCATATTTCATCTAAACTAGATTCTTCAAAATATTCAGTTCATCCTCATAAATGGTTGACAAGACATGATAACAATGTTGTCTTTGGATCATATTTCTCAAATCATTAGATTGAGAGTTTGAAACCAAATTTTTGGCCCATTTAGGAATCCTAGATTGAGAAGACTTCCCTCAATGTCTACATCCATCATATTAAAAGAAGGATGATTAGACTCTTGCAAATCAATTTCCATATTGTCTAAGCAAGGATTATCATTTTAAAAATTATTCTCAGACTTAGGAAGCTCAAAAGAGGGAAGAGCGGTAGATTTACAAAAAGGTTTCTCAAGAACATGCACATTCCTATTTTCTACAATCATATGCTTAGCTGGATCATAAAATCTTAATCATTTTTTTGAATTTCATACCCAAAAAATATGTAAGAGTAAGAAGTAGGATCAATATTTTGTCTTTCAACTTCAGGAATAAGAAGAGAAGAAATCGCTAATTATCTTTAAATGATATATATCAAGCTTTTCCTTACTCCAAACTTCATGAGTGATGTAGGATCATAACTTGTACATTTGTAAATTTGATTTTTCTAGTAATTTTTGGTGTGTTGAGTCCATTTGGTAGTCTAAGATGCGTTTCAAGACCAAATTTGGACTCTCTATGTTTGTAATAAGTGGATTTTGGAGGTTTCCCTCCAAATCCACATTTCAAATGTTCAAACTAGTTTTATAATGTAACCTATACCTATGTGTTAGTATGTTAGTTATCTAGTTTTTATTATAGGTTCAATAATATGAAATAAAATGGGTCATAAAGCATGCATTCATTTTTAAATGACTTATAATATCCTAACTAGACCCTAAACCCCACCTAGTTAAATTAGGTGGGTGTGAACCATAACTAACCTCTTTCTTACTATTATTATGATGTAGTCGAATGAAGAGAAGGGATTATATTTTTATATAGCGTTTTAGAAGAGGAAGGAAGTTTGTAGCAGATATAATAGGCTCAAGAAGTCATATATTTCCATTGATTTGATAAATAAAGAGACTTTTTTTGAGCAAGAAATTGTGTAACTATGAATGCTTATGCATTAGTGAATGATTCTTGGTTATGTTTGACTTGATGAATGATGTTTGCAAGTATAAATAAGGGTTTTAAAAAATCATAATAATAGGATAATGAATAGAATCATGTAAAAACCATCGGAGACCATGAAAAGGTCATACTAGCAGAGGTAAGCAAATTGTTTGTAGTATTTCCTTGTTGTGTTGGAAAGGATAAAACATGCATAAATGAAATTTTACTCAATAGAAAAATTTGAAAATTGGTGTGAAGGTATTTTATGGTATGAAGAAATGTTTCATAAAATTTAAGAGAAAATGAAGGAGTTTTGATATGCCAAACATTGAAAATACAGTTAGAAACCCTTGTTTTGTGTAATAAAGTAATCATAAAATCTTTTAAACTAGGTTAAGAAGACATAATCACTCAAAAAAACATAAAGATGAAATTTTATACTCATAAAAATGGAAAATCTTCAAGTGGAATCAGGTCTTAAGATGTAGATTTTATCAAGTTATGAATTTATTTAGCAAGTTGTCCTGTGATTGTCCTTATTTTGGAAAAATTTCTAAAAACATCATAATTTGTGTTTTATGAAGTGGGTTCTTGTAAAAATTGGATTGTAGGGTATTTATACCCATAAGAATATATGTGTATAATTGTATCACTAAATTCACATGTCGGAGAAATATAGGATCAAGTTTCAGTTTTGAGTTCTTGAGAGACCTAATTTGAACAAGCCTAGAAAAGTGAAAGATGGTGTTGGGTGAAAGAGAATAATGATTTGAAGGATAAAATTGGAACAAAGGACAAGATCCATTAAGGGTACTATGATATGTAATTATATTTTCTAGGTTGTTTATGGGTTTTTCTAGACATGAAGTTCAAAGATCTAAGAAGGGTTAGTAAAGAGAGTCAAAATGGTATTTTGAGGATAAAAGTGAAATGGTGAAGAGTTAGTCCTTGAAATTTGGCATGAACCTAAATGAAATTAAATGGTATCCAAAATTTTTCCAGTCAGGCATGAAGATGTATATTTGTGAATGTGTTTAGAAAAATTGAGTTTGGAGGGCTATAAGGATAGTTTGAGGTCTATAAGGAAAATGGTAATAAATGATGATATGAAACTAAATGGGTTACATGATCATGTTTGTATAAAGGATTTAAGAATGTTTAAAGTGGTTTTTAGCTTTGGTTCAATGTTTTATGTGATTTTGATCTTTTGAGCAAATTTGGCTACTTAAACAAGGAAATGGTTCTTGAGTAAAAGTGATTATGCAAAGTGAGTATGTTGCTTCTAAAGCATCTATTAGTGTTGTATACGGATTGAATGCAATGATCTGCATCATTTTTGGTATCGAGTCGAGGAAATCAATAAACTTTAAGTTATCAATTTGAAGGTAAAATTGTTTTTCTATGAATTTTTATGAGTTGTGTTGCTTTGAGCTCTGTGATGAACTGATATGAGTTGTTGAAGCTGGAAAGTTTCCTTCTTGAGAGTTGTGTATGTGAGAAGTGACAGGTTTCCCCTTGAAAAGTGAAGAAATGTTAAGAAAAGTGAAGAAAGTAGAGAATATAAAGAGAAGAAAATAAGAAGTCAAAAGACTAGGTGTAAAACAAAACCTATGTTAGGCTTAGGTAAGGTGAAATATACTTGCTAAAGAGGAAAAATAGATGAAGATAAAGTGAATTTGGTGAAGAAGTTACTTGAGGTTATAATCAATGAGATCAAATAGAAGTAAATGAGATAGAAAAAGATAAAGGAAGAGAGAATGAGAGAGAAAGAAGAAAAGAGAAGAGTGTGGATGAAGCAAGAGATACTAAAATTGAGAAAGATATGGATAAATTAGAAAAAATAATGATAATAGTAGAGAAAATGCAAAGAAAAGGCTTGGAAATGTTGATAATAAATGTGGTTAAGTGTCCTCTAAGGTCACTCATGGAGAAGATAAGAAAATGTAGTTGAGAAAGAGGATAAGAGAAGAGGAAAGATGACTAGAAAGCATTAGTAAGAAGGCAAACAAAAAAGAAGAGATAAAAAGAATATATATAGTGAATGAAGAGTTCATTGTTGAATAATAACTTAAAGAATAATGTGGGAAAACTAATTTTTAGCTTATGCATATAAGAAAAGAACAATTAGAGGCTAAGTTGTCACAAGCACTTGAATGTGCTTTGAGTGATAAAGAAATGAAGTATGAGGAAGAGAAATTTGAGATGATGGATGAGAAGACCTGAAAGTGTAGAAGAAGCATGTAAAGAGACTCAAAAGTCTTACTATTTTTCATCTAAGGTTTTGTGTACATGTGTGTTTTTAGGTATTCTTGAAGAAGAGGTGAAGAACATTGAAGAAACAACTCTTAGAAGAGCTCAAATGAAAAAGAAAAAGAGAAGGCATCATCATTCTTGAGGGAAAATACATGATTAAGAATATGGATAGACATGATGAAGACCAAATAAATCATGATGCTGATGAATATGAGAAGAACACAATAGTGAAGAGAAGGATCTTATAGGTGGAGCACAATTGGAAGAGAAGAAAGAAGAGGCATAATGTATAGAGCTCAATTCTCTCCACATGGGGAGTATGATGTAGAGCATCACTTGTAAATTTGTGTATTTTTTTGTTATAGTAATTTTGGGTGTTTTGAGTCCATTTGGTATTCTAAGAGGTGTTTCAAGACCATTTTGACTCTATGTTTGTAATAAGTGGATTTTGAGGTTTTCCTTCAAAACCACCTTTCAAATATTCAAACTAGTCATGTAATGTATCCTAGACCTAGGTGTTAGTATGTTAGTCATCTAGTTATTATTATAGGTTCAATAATATGTAATAAAGGTGTCATAAAGTATGTATTCATTTGTAAATTACTTATAAGATCCTAACAAGACCCTAAACCCCACCTAATTAGTCTAAATTCTAGTTGAGTTAAGTGGGTGTGAGCCATAACTAATTTTTTCTCACTATTATTATGATGTATTGAAATGAAGAGAAGGGAGTGGATTTTTAGATAGGGTTTTAGAAGAGGAAGGAATTTAATAGAAGATCCAAGAGGCTCAAGAAGTCATGTACTTCCATTGATTTGATAAATGAAGAGACTTTTCTTGAGCATGAAATTGTGTAACTATGAATGATTGTGCATTAATGGATGATTCTTGGTTATGTTTGGCTTGATGAATGATGTTTGCAGGTATGAAGAAGGGTTTGAAACAATGATAATAATATGATAATGAATGGAAGCATGTGAAAACCATTGGAGACCATGAAAAGGTCATATTGACAGAGGTAAGCAAATTGTTTGTAGTATTTCCTTGTTGTGTTGGAAAGGATAAAACATGCATAAATGGTATTTTAATTAATAGAAAAATTTGAAAATTGGTGTGAAGGTATTTTTAGGCATTAAAATTTTTTTCATAAAGTTTCAGAGAAAATGAAGGAGTTTTGATAAGTCAAACATTGAAAATACATTCAAAAACATTGTTTTGTGTAAGAAAGTAATCGTAAAATCTTGTGAATCAGGTTGATGAAGGCATAATCACTCAAAACACCCTAAATATAAATTTTTTTCTCATAAATTTTTTTTTCAAGTAGAATCAGGTATTAAGACGCATATTTTCTCAAGTTATGAATTTATTTAGCTAGCTTCCTGTAATTGCCCCCTGGTTTGGAAAAATTCCAAAAACATCGTTTGTGTTTTATGAAGTGGGTTCTTGTGAAACTTGGATTGTAGGGTCTTTATACCCATAATAATGTGTGTAAAATTTTATCACTAAATTCACTTGTGGGAGAAAGATATGATCAAGTTTCAATTTTGAGTTCTTGAGAGACCTAATTTGAACAAGCCTAGAAAAGTGAAAGATGGTGTTGGGTGAAGAGAATAAGGAGTTGAAGGATAAAAATTGGCACAAAGAACAATATCTATAAATGGTACTAGGATATGCAATTATATTTTCTTGGTTGTTTATGGTTTTCTCCATACATGAAGGTCAACAAGCTAAGAAGAATAAAATTGTATTTTGAGACATAGTCAAAATGGTATTTTGAGGATAAAATT
The DNA here is from genome assembly GCA_018340775.1 of Taxus wallichiana var. yunnanensis. NCBI lineage: Eukaryota > Viridiplantae > Streptophyta > Pinopsida > Cupressales > Taxaceae > Taxus > Taxus wallichiana. The sequence goes on from CM031242.1 coordinate 579,294,324, forward strand.
GAAATGGTGAAGAGTTGATCCTTGAAATTTGGTATGCACCTAAATGATATTGAAGGGTATCCAAAAATTTTACTAGTCAGGCATGAATATGTATATTTTGTGAGTTTTTCCAGAAAACTAAGTTTGGAGGGCTACAAGGCTAGTTTGAGGTCTATAAGGAAAATGGTAGTAAATGATGATATGAAACTAAATGGGCTTCATGATCATATTTTTATAAGGGATTTAAGCACGTATAAAGTGATTTTTAGCTTTGGTTCAATGTTTATGCACTTTTGAGCTTTTGAGAAAATTTGGCTACTTGAGCAAGGTAATGATTCTTAAGTAAAAGTGATTATGCATTATGAGTTTGTTGCTTCTAAAGTATCTATTTATGTTGTATAAGGATTTAATGTAGGGATATGCATTAATGAGGCATGGTTTGATGTAAAGAATTTATGGGAACTCTATTAAGGATATGAACATCGTTATCATTGCTTCAACCACAGATTATGCACATTAGAAGCATGAAACATTATTTTACCGCCATTTCAATAATTTTTCTATTATTTCTTTCATATATGCCATTATGCTTGGGATAATAGGGAGTTTTTATCTCCCTTTTAATTCCATTAGATGCACAAAACTCATCAAACTTATCATTAACATACTCACCTCCATTATCAATTCTAATTCTTTTAATTTTCAGATTAGCCATGTTTTCAACAAGGGATTTAAACTCTTGAAACTTAGATAAGACATTAGAATTTTTCCTAATATAATAATACCAATTCATTCTTGAGAAATCATCAATAAAACTAATAACATATAAAGCACCACCAAGAGAAGGTACTTCCAAAGGACCTCTAACATCACTATGAATTAACTCAAGCAAGAAAGAGGAATTAGACTCATGGTGTCTATGAAATGGTTGTACATGTTTCTTACCATGCACAAGAAACTTTCACAAGATTCATGATCTGATTTTATCTTAGGAATACCTATAACAAGGTTAAGGTGAGACATATCATACAAAATTTTAAAATTTACATTCCTAAGCCTTTCATGCCATAATTAAACAACATTACAAGAAGAAGTGGAAAGACAAGATTCAATAACAAATCCATCAAAAAAGTACAATCCATTCTTTTGTAAACCAACAAAAATTATTTACCAAGATTATTTTTAATATACCATTTATCTTGTAATAACACATCTTTACAATCAGCTTTAGTTAATTGAGAATAAGATAAAATATTCTTCCTTAAGTTAAGAATAAATAACACATTCCTTGTTGAGTAGGTATAAGATTTTTTTGTATACTTTAGCCTCTGGTCATATGGTATGGTCATATGAGGGCTTAAAGCTTGTGATTCCTACTAGTAGGTGCTTAACCAGGCCCATTTCATTTTATTTGTGTGGTGAAGAACATTTTATTCTATTTTAGTGGCAAATAAAATAAATAGTAGAGCATGATATTGAAAAAAATATCTTTTGATCGGTAACTCGCTTTTAAGCGCCATTTTTTTTACAAATGTGCTTGTTTTTTTATTCTCTTTCCATTGGAAATATTTATTTTGAGAATCACACGATAATTATAAAGTGTAATATTGTAACATACACTCATTATAAAGTGCCAAAATCTAGGGGGTCTTGTTGCATTGTTTGGGGGTCTTGTTGCATTGCTTGGTTCTTACATTTCTTTTGGTGATTTTTTGAGGATGGCGTATTTATCTAATTCTACATTAGATCATGTATAGCCATTAACAACACATAATTACCACACATGGAAACCAGGAATGGAAACTATAATTAAGCGGAAAGGATTATGGGATTTAACTTCTTCAGAACAACCAGTGTTCACCAGAGAATATGATAAATTTTAGTACCAATGCAAATTTGATGAGTGTATGGGTTTGATAGGAACTTATGTAAGTTACAATATTTTTTTTCATTTGGAAAAGTGTGACCCTCATTTCAAAATATGGGAGAAATTTGAGGATTTATTTGGTAGGGTGGATCATATGAGAGCCATGCAACTTTAAATTGAGATCACCTCTCTTAATCCTAAATATTTTTGAACAATTATAGACTATATTACCAAGTTCAAGAATTTGTTAACACAATTGAAGGGGAGTGGAAGAGATAAGAAAGATGAAGAGTGTGTTTACTTGATTCTATCCAAGTTGAGAGGACCATTCCAAATTTTTTATTCTACCTTTTCTCTAGCATGGATGCCTTAGGTGACACATTCAAAATGCCTAACTTAGAAATATTTTGTGAAAGAATTACTAGGAAGAATCCAATTTTTCTCACCTTGAGTATTCCACCTCTCAAAAGGCATTAGTTAAATCTAATCCTAAGGGCAAGGGAAAACCAAACATTAAAACCAACTTCATACCTTCTCGATCTCAAAATGCTCCTAAACCCAAATAAAACAACTCAAAACCCAACAAGTCTTCGAAATCCAAAAATAAGTCTAATTGTTCATGCTCTTTTTTATGGGGGTAGTAATCATGAAGAACATAGGCGTTATAAGTGAATGCAAGCCTTAGAGGATGTAATCAAGAAACAAAAATTTCTATCTCCATGCCACCTCCTTCTAATCAGCATGGCAAAGCACTTAATGTTGTTGAGAGATCTCGGTCAAGACTTGCAAAAAAATTGGGTTATAGATTCTAGTGCTTCTCATCACATGACTTCTTCTAAGGAGTCTTTTGTTTCTCTAGGTTTGAGTTATACTTCCAAAATTGAGGTCGAGATTATTCATTTCTTTTCGCTAAAGGAAAATGTGATATACAACTTGATGGTGGCAAATCGGTGATCAAATTTGAAGGGCTGGTCTGAATTTCACTCTGAAGGGTAAATATTGGACCAACCCTTCGATGATGAAAAGTAGTATAAATATTTCACACTTCGCATGACAAGAGTAGATTAAGTAACCACATCACAAAAATAAAGAACATTTTTTAATTGAGATATTTAAAAAAAAAAAAAATGAATGTTTATTAAAACTAAGAACATTTTTTAATTGAGAGATTCATTTTTTTAAAATGAATGTTTTATAAAAACTAAGAACATTAATTAGGTGTTGAATATAATATTTTACATCAATCACATCTAAGAACAATATCTATACCCCCTACATAGGGTCTATTTTATTATAACGCTATTTTAAAACTCAACCTAAAACAAGTCATCTATTAATTAACTCATTTACTTTGAAAAGTTGCTTAATAGTTTGTTTCTTACAACATTAAGCACACAAGTAATGAGTAAGATCAATTATACTGGTCTAAATGTGTTAGGGTGTGTTAATGCACCTCTAGACGCTCGAGCATTTAGACAACAAAAACAAAAGCAAACTATCCATAACTATTAACTCAAACTCAGATTTGATTTTCTATATGCCACCTCTATGAATGTCATTATTATGCACCTTCCACTATCTTTTCGAACTCACTTTGCTTAATGTGCATGTTAAACGAGAAGAACATCCCTTTGATTCATATTAGGCTCAAGCCAATAGGTTCCAATGTAGTGATCCTCTGACTCGACATTGATATGATCCTTGGCTTACATAATTTATACTTCGAGCCTTCATGGTTAATTGATATTGTCCACTATTTCCATCTCATAGGTTGTGGGTTTCACTTAGGGAAAATTTTAGTGGTGAATCTTCATTAATTCATGAATATTCTGGTTTTTAAAATTTTGTGAAATTTTAGGTATATGGATATGACTAATTCACCTAAATTTTAAAGGTTCAAGTTACTTTTAGGGGTCAGTTCACCCAAAGCATTTACGCCAATAACCAAATTTTTTAATTCAAATTGCCATTAGCGAGAAATTAAAATTTGTAAAATTCACCTTCATATATATAACATTACTAAATATCACTATGGTTGTAGGGTAGCGGCCGCTAAGCTATGCAAAGAGTTGTTTACAATGACAAAATCTAATGGAATTTGCTTGTATCTTAAAATTCACCATGGTCTAGCCAAAGTTACCTAGCGACCGCTAAGCTCTAAAATTTACCATGGTCATGTTGATGTATTACCAATTTAGCTAGTGACTACTAAGCTATAAATATCTCCATTTTTTCACCAAAAAATCACATTTTAGAAATTTTTTGTTTAGTGAAATTGAATTATTAATCCTTTTGATTAATCCAAGAGAAATATGGCCAAATATCACTATGGTTAGAACCTAGAAGCCGCTAAGCTATGCAAATAGTTGTTTACAATGACAAAATCTAATGGACTTTACTCGTGTTTTAAATATCTGCATCATCACTTGTCACATGATTTGATATATGGGATGGAAATTTGGAAAAATGATATACTTATGTTTGTAGTATATTTAATCCCATATTCCCAGTGCCCAACATCCAAATTTTGTGTTTGCAACTAAATATTTTATCGGGATTTACAAATTAAAATGACAGTGGTTGACGACCATTTTTCCACACAGCCCTTCTTTTGACAATTTGAATAAAATATTACACTTACAATTTGTCAAATGATTTATAGGTTTTGAATTTTTTTACAGGAAAATTTTGACCTGCCCTTCTCTGACAGGTTGGAAGCCCTCGGAAGGGTGTGACAGTGCAATTTTGACGCTGGTGCAGTGATATCAAGATGCACTATATGTTCCTAACATCACTACGAATTTGATTTCTGTGTATCAAATTTTTCATTCTAGTCAAGGAAAAACAATGACTTTTACACCACATGGAGTAGAAGTACAAACTTTGTTGGAACCTCATTCACTAGCTGCTCAGGGTATTGTTGATTATAGTTCTAGACTATATCACTTTGAGGTTTTTGATGAAACTTCTATAGGGACAAGATTGGTTTCTCATGCGATTTCAGAGAGTAAGCTTTGTCATGAAAGATTTGGACATCTCAATTACAAATATTTGAATAAGTTGAGCACTCATAATATGGTAGATGGTCTTCCTAGAGTTTCTTGTCTTGAGGGAGTTTTTCATGGTTTTGCATTAGGAAAACAACACCAAGATCCTTTTCCTAGGAATTTGTCTAAGAGAGCTTCTTCACAATTTGAGCTTGTGCACAGTGACTTGATGTTTTTCCAACCCTATCTTTCAATTGGGCTAAGTATGTACTTACGTTTATTGATAATTTCTTGAGGCGTACTTGGGTTATTTTCTCAAGTACAAAAGTGATGTTTTTCACACTTCAAAGTCTTCAAGGCTTTGGTCGAGAAACAATATTCTAGTAGCATAAAGAACCTTGATCGATAATGGGGGAGTACTTCAACAATGAGTTTTCGACTTTTGGCAACTCAAGGCATTATTCTCCAAAGATTCTGTTCCTCATACTCCACAAAATAATGGATTAGCAAAAAGGAAGAATAAAACTTTGAAGGAAATGACTAACTATATGATGCATTTGAGAGATATACCTCCTATCTATTAGGCATAAGAAATTAATTGTGCTAACTACATTCAAAATCGTACACCACATAAAGCACTTGACCATTTGACTTTAAAGGAAGCTTGGTCCAACACTAAGCCAGATGTCTCATTTTTTCGAGTCTTTGGGAGCCATGCTTGGGCCTTTGTGCCAAAGAATAAAATGAAAGCTTTAGATAAGAAGACTAAAACCTTGATCTTTGTAGGGTATTGTGAGGACATGAGAGCTTATTGTCTTTTAGATCCCGATACACATGAGGTTCTTTTTCAAACACATGTTCAATTTGATGAGCGCTTCACTCCTCATGATTCTTCATCTTCTTCCATGCCTCCTTCTTCTTCTTCATCTTATCTTAAGGATCCTTTCATTGAGGAGGTTGATGAAGAGGTTATATATGTCATTGAGGATCTTATTCCCACTGATGTTGTCAATATGCCTAAGTGGGATTGTACTATAGTTTTTGAGGCAACACCTTTCATAGAGGATTTTCCACCCACCAAGAATCATCATGCACATTCTATAGGTTCGGAATTTTGTGTCAAGTAGTTTATGAGGATCCACAGTCTTTTTCAAAGGCTCATGGGATATAGGAGTGGGATGATGCAATGACAGTTGAGTATTCTTCTTTGATGAAGAATCATACTTGGGATTTTTATCTCTTCCTAAAGGAAGAAATATGGTTAGGTGTAAGTGGGTATACCAAACCAAATATGCAGCTGATGGGTCCATTGACAAGTATAAGGCTTGTCTTGTTACAAAGGGTTTTTCACAAGTTAAAGGTATTGATTACTCTGATACTTTTGCACCCGTTACCAAGATGGATTCTATACACCTTGTACTTGCTCTTGCTGCATCATAGGGGTGGCTCGTATACCAGATGGACGTGAAGAGTGACTTCTTACATGGAGATCTACAAGAGGAAATATACATGGAGCAAATTATCTGGATTTATTCAGGATTCTTCACTTGTTTATAGGCTCGAAGGTCTCTCTATGGTCTCAAACAAGCCCCTCGGGCTTGGTATGAGAAGATGGATTATTTTCTTCTATCTACTGGTTTTGTTTGTTGTCACTCCGATCATACAATGTATCTCCAACATGTTGGTGAGGATATTGTGATACTTGTCTTGTATTTTGATGATCTATTACTTGCTGGTAGTTCTTCTTCCCACATTCAGAGTATTCAGAGGGATCTCTCTACACAGTTTGACATGAAAGATCATGGGTTATTTTATTATTTCCTTGGTTTGCATATTTCTCAGAAATATTCAAGGATTCATTTGAGTTAGAAAAAGTACACCCATGATCTTATTCGGTGCTTTGATATGGCTGATTGCAAGCCAATTCCATCTCCTTTTAGTCTGGAGTTACTCTTACTTCCACATGTACCACACCACTTTGTGATCCTACATTGTATAGGCAGTTGGTTGGGAGTCTCATGTACTTGACCCATACTCACCCTGATATTTCATTTGTAGTAGGGCTTGTATCTCAATTTGCACATTCTCCTCATAGTAGTCACTGACAGGCTGCTAAAAGGATTTTACGCTATTTGCATGACACTTCCCACTTTGGCCTACACTACACTAGGGGTTCTACTTAGTTGGTTAGGTATATAGATTCAAATTGGGAAGGTTCTATTGATGACAGGAATTCCACTTATGGCTATCTTTTCTATCTTGGTTCTTCTCTAGTTGCTTGGGCGTGTAAAAAGAAATAGGCTATTGCACTTTCATCTTCAGAGGCAGAGTACAAGGCAACAATTACAACAAGTCAGCAGATTCTTTGGCTTTGATAGTTATTGACAGAGTTTGGATTCCCACAAGATTCACCAATTGTACTTTGGTGTGACAACCAAAGTGCAATTCACATTTCTCGTAACCCAGTTGAGCACCAGCAGACCAAGCATATTGAGATACACATCCACTTCATTCATCAACACATTCAAGATGGAGTTCTTTGCTTGGAGTACCTTCCAACTTAGCAGCAGGTTGCAGACATCTTTACGAATCCTTTTACATCACCTCGCTACCTTGAGTTACGTGGAATGCTTGGGGTTTTAGAAGTTGTTCTTAGGGGTGTTTGTGAGAACATCTTCCTCCTCCTTCTTTCTATTTCCTTCTAGAAAGATTCTTTCCTTCTTTTGGTTCGAGATTTCTTCATGGATATATTGTACATGAGTACCTCATCAGGCCTAGTTTTGGGACTCATATTGTGGACATGCCACTTCTATTTTGGCCCCTATCTTCACTTGGGGGTGTTAGAGTAGGTATTTACCTTAGCTCATGTTTACCCAGGTACATTATTTACCTTTATTGTATTTATCCTCACCCACTTATGTGTGTGGATATTTCTTTTTATTTATTTAGATATTAAGAGATATTATCTAGTTGTTAGGTATAGTTCTTTCCTTGATGTATGGTATTGACTAGTTCTTTCCTAGATCTATGGTATTGACTAGATCTTTGATGTCTAGTTCTCTCATAAATATATGAACTTGACTTGTTTTTTGACTACTAGTTCTTTCCATGATTTATGGCTTGATCTACGACCTTGATCGGGTTCTTAGATTTTTATTCCTTGCCTAAATAAGCAAGGCCTATTCTCATTGTATTTCATTGAGTTCCATAATAATATATTATATTTCGCTCATTTTTTTGCAAAGGTTTTATGTAAATTTATTCTAGTGAATTGATTTCATCTTATTGATCGTGGTGTTTGATTAGCATTTGTGTTCTTGGCTTGGTAATATTTGGTTATCGTTCCTTTTATTCCTAATGATTCCATTCCCAATCTTAATATTGCCACACTTTGTTCGAATTGATGACAAAGTTATCTCTTAGATAAATGTGATCATAACACTCAAATATATCATGAAGGATATTATGCAAATATGTCTTATGTTTAAATGAACCACTATCTAGGATCCATTCACTGTCATTAGAGGCTGAAAGGGTAGTATAAAGAGCAATAAAATGCTCAACATTATTGGCTTGGTTATTAGTATGACTCTAATTTTTATTTTTCTTCTTCCTTTTAATGTTTTTGTTCTTATTCTTAGGATTTTTATGAGACAAGTGAGCATGAAAATTAATTGTTTTATGACAAAATTTACCACAATTGTTACAAGTGCCATCAAACTTTACTTTAAACTTCTAATTATTCCTATTGTTCTTAAATTTGGATCTAAAGTTTGATTATTGATTTCTATTCCTGATATACTGATTTTTAGAAGAATTCTAAATTTGAGAGAAAAATTCTTTAGAGACATTCTATTTTGAGTCAAATTTATTCATGACACTCTCTTCTTGAATAAGGAGAGAAGACAATGTGTCTAAATTAGGTAGATCATCTTCATTTTGATATTTAGAATTCAGAATAGAGATAAAGTTTCTAAAATTTTCATGAATTTTAATTTGAATAATGAAGTAAAATAACTTATCATGAAACAATTCAAAATTACATCCATATAATTGAGCTTTAATATCATTGATTTTAGCTAGATAGTTAACAATAATTTCATCAGTTTCATAGGGGTTGTACACAATTCCATGATTAACTTAATTATCTTAGATAGGTGGCTACCCTCATGCATAGTTTGCAATTAATCCCATGCATCAGCTGGAGATTCCATATATATCCAATATGCAAAAAGAACTCATCTTTGATAAGAGAAGTTCCTCTAGATATTGTAATTATATTCATTTAAAATTTGTGATTTATCCATGGAAAAACTAGAAGAACTATCTATTTTAAGTAAAACTTAATAAAGTTTTGAAAATAGGGAGTTAGGTGGGTTTTCAGAAATTACAGAGATCTGCAGTACAAAGAAGACCGACTACATGTAGATTAAAACTTTAAATAAAATAGCTTATAACTTGATGAAAACATCCAAACAAGGTTCTATAACTAAGAAGGAAGGATACAAAACAAAAAAATAACCACGGGAGGACATGATGCGAAAGAGAAAAAGTTATAAAATTTTCAAATTTTGAAATCCATAGAACAAAGAAATAGTGTCATATGGATTCTTGAAATCTTAATGTTCCATGAGAATACTTAGGCCAACATCAGCATAACAAAGAGATAAGCCCACACAATGAAGGAAAGATCAAATCAAAGAAACCCACACATCAAAAAAAAAGTACGTGTACCATAGAAAAGGCCATGAGACACAAAGTGGTACGTGTAAAAATATGTACAAGACGTGATACAAGGAAGCCATATTACAAGTAGGTGGAAATCCGAGAGAAAGTAAATACACATAACGAGGATAAGTAATCCACGTAAGACTTAAAGAAATTCTCATAAGTCAAAAAATCTGCGAGAAGACTTGAGAAACTGCTGAGATGAATAAAAGACATGAATATTCAAATGAGTCACCCAATGGTTATAAAATGGATATTAAAGGCGCGAATCATTTAAATAAGCCATATAATCTTTGGAAAATTTGTGAAGGACAAATGTATTACCACAAATTCTTGATAAACATAGAAAATATCATAGATGGTGATAAATGTAGATCTATGCACACAAATGGAAGTAGAGGCTAGAAAAATGTGCACAAGGAAGATTTGATAAACTAAATTGATTAATCATTTTACATCATCAAAATTCACATTATTTTGGTGGGAATTAGAGTTTTGAACCTAATAAACTTGAAGCATATTGTGAAGCAAGCTAGGGTTTTGCATATTTGAAAAACTTCAAGTTTCTTCACACTTGTAAATCAAAAACATCCAAATCTATCTTGCACATGCATAAACACCATCTCGATACCATGTTAGGAAATTTAAGGGATAAATAATGTTACAAATTATAGATCCACAACATAAATTGTTGAAAATTATAGTTTATGAAGTGTAGTAATTAAAACATAGATTAAGATGTTTATAATGTAGATTACAAAATGTAAATACCATGAATAAAAAGTAAATGAACACAGTGACATAAGATATAAGTGGGAAGGTAAAGGACCCACGAAAATCACTTATCTTTATTGAGAATAATTTTTCACCTAGCACTCCCACTATTTCTTAGATCCACTTGTAGTTACACCTTCAGGAAGGGATTACAAACTACCTCATACATACACTCATGAGTTTTACATCATTCACATCATGTATCTATAATCATCTTGCACATATTACTCGTATTCACATGTTACACTTGATATTTTTCATATCACTAATGTAACCGATCTCTAATGAGATCACCTTGTTTTATATAAGGTGGGTGACATGTTTTGGGTCACTCTTACATTTTAAAACACTACCGATAGTAGTAGTGGATCCTCCATGCTTATATTTTAAATATAAGCTATAATCTAAAAACATACAATCTTTGGTGGGTTTCTTAACTAAGTAGTTTCCTGCTTAATATTATGAACCCAATACATAATGGGATAAATCAAAATCCCAAGTGAGAGAAAATTCAAAATAAGTCAAAGGTGAGAAAATACAATATGCACATCACCATCTCCAAAGGATGATCCAATCCTTGTTAAGCACGTGACACCCCATGTGTCATATGTGGCATCCAATGTGTCATTACAACATGGTTTTTATATTATATACATGGATTTTAGGATCTTAAAAAATAAAAAGCTAATTAAATTCGACGATGATGTTTCATCCTAGTGTGCACAAGTGTAAGGATTACATTCAAAAGTATCACCAATTCAAAATTAATGTTCTCGTGAAGCGGAAAAACATCAAGTCACACATTATGCACCAGTAATACAAAATACACTGTTTTAAGAGAAATATTTCCTAGATTATAAAGGATACCATGTTACCCAAGAAGAAATTATTTTGAGACTTGAATTTATAGATTTACAATGATAGTTGAATTTCCCTTGCACCCATTTCAAACAAATTACTTGGAAGGATCCATTACAATTTTTTCAAGAAGTTGGTCTTTAGCTATGGTGAGAGAACTAGGGTCTTCGAACGTGGAGGTGTTCCTATACTCCTACTTAGACAATAACTTGATACGAGACATCATATTTGATTGGGACTCTATGGACCATGAACTTCATCACTATCTGGTTGTCTTCTCAACAATTCAACGAGAAAGGATGGACACCGATGATATAGGCGAAGTAGGAATGTCTGCAGATCGAGGCACAGAGGTCCATAAAAATTAGGGACTTGAAGAGATCTGACCTCAATTTAATTGTGGATAATATTGAGGTATTTCCATGTCCTGAATTACTATCTTTTCTCCTTGTTTATGTAAAAGTAAAGAAATGGGATTTATTTTCTAAATCTAAAGCAAATAGGGTAGATTTTTTCATTAGTCATATATTCAAAACTTATTACAAGTAACTCGAACCCTTTGTCATCTACAACACAAATAAAACTAAGTCATGGCTGGTAATAAATCAGATTAGAGTTATTTACATAATTGGGCCAAGGACCCAATAGAAAACATGGATGACCCCATTTAAATGACATCTTGATCTAGAGGTTCAAACTATGGGTTTGTATGGGTATGTCCTTAATGAATAGTTTATATGAAAACCCTTCAATCACTAATTTTTATGTAGCATATCTTCCTCTACTCACTATGATCATAGATGAAGACAAGATCCCCTATTTAGGGCAACTGGTCACCTCCAATTTGGTCTCCCAATGAACCAATTTTGTGGACCATAAGAAATCATTCTTCATGGCCTCCTATTTTCTATATACAATATGTACTTGATCTTGAATTTGTAGAATTATGTGAACCTCGGTCCCCTTCACACCCTTTAGAGGTAAATGAACTATTTTTAGACCTATACACCCTTGGATTCAGGATAATTTAAAATACATCTACACCTTTTTTATCCCACAATCTACAAGAATATATATGAGAAAACTATGCCTAGAATTTATGAAAACGTACTAGCTTTAATCATCCAAATGGGGTTGTCTGAGATCATGATAGAAGGAATTCTCACTCCACTTTGAAACTTCCATACCATGTGCCTAAAAAAATCCAAATAGGAATTTACATATAATATTTATAATGTCATGGCAGGAAAATGTAAAGATAAGAAGCTCAAGAACCATCCTCCCTTATCAATTATTATTGGATGTGGGGAATTTAAGAGATGGCCTAATTTGAAAGCAATAGTAGCCCTCCAAAATTATTTCCATTTTCCCCAACACCCTTTAAGGAAATATGACTTAAGAAAAAGAGTGGCCAAGCATTTAGAGTCACTTAAAGGACAAATCAACATACCCTATGCACATGAGGCTAATGTTAATTACTAGGTACGGTTGACCCAAAAAGATGACAACTTGATCTAGAAAAACATAAAGGCAACAATGGTAGTTCCTCCACCAAGAGGGAAAATTAAATAGGAGTTCACAAGGAGGAGAATAGCTAGTCATTTAGAACTTTTAGGGTAACCCCAAACTCCCACAACTCCCCATGGATTCCATAAATCTACAAAAGATATTCCAAAATTACAAGAAGTTATTCTCAAACAAATTGGAGGTCTTAATTTGGTTACTTATGTTTAACTTCTTAAAATGAGGAAGAGGAACTTACCCAAGCATAGCCTACACAATTGGATGCTCAAACCCAACAAGTTCAAGCTCCCCCAAAAGTCCCACCTCTACTAAGCCTTAAAAATTGGGTGGAGTAGGCCATGATCGCCCATAAAGAAAAACTAGATTGGGTGGCCCAAGAGTAACCCTTAATTAACATTGAATTCAATATTAGAACAAGAATATTGAAGAGAGTGACCAAAAAGATAATTTTAATGCATTAGGCCATTATTTGGCATGATACATCAGATGACCTCTTCTCTCTAACAAGGAAGAAAACTAAAGGTTCCTAGGTTTCCCAATATGAATAAGACCTGGTGTCCTACATAAAGGCCTCATCTAAATTAGAATCTTAATTGATACGAGGGTAAAATCCAGAAACAAAGAGCTTGAAATTCAAGTTAAGGTCATTGTTCTTGAAGGCATTATTTCGGATGTTCAAGAAGCTCTGTTGAAATTATATGATATTGTAAAGGAAATTATGGAGGCTAAAAGAAAGGAACATACTTACTCTAAGAATACCAAAACCATCATTGAAAAGATGGGTACTATATAGAATATGCTTAAAATAATGGCCTAGGACATCGAAGAGGGAGTTCGAAGGATCTTCCAATTATAACCATGGATGATATCTCGTAAATGCTATACATATTCCAAATACACAAAGGAAAGGCTAAGGAATGGACTGATAAAATGAGAAAACTACCACCGCACTTGGATGATATAATCTCAAGTAACAATCAAATATTTTAAGAGGCATCCATTACGGGGGTCTTTAAAGAAAATTGATATCCAATTTTGCACCCCGAAAAATTGGAAAACTCAAAACCGACTTAGTTAGTTTAAAAATCTTGGGATGTCCATTTGACTATAAATTCCCCCTTCCCAAAAGCATCGTCTATTGGAATTTGAAAACCCACGGGATACTAAGGTTTCATTCATTGATGGGTTATATGTTTAAAGTATGTAGAACAAAGGAGCATCAGTCTATAAATTAGGTGGGTTTAATTAAACCCACAAGAAGCAAGGAAACCCACACAACAAAGAAATGTCACATTCAATCAAATACGAATGTGTGATGGGTGAAGGAAATTACAAGCATCAAAATATTAATATCTAGAGGGGCCACATGGCATAATTCTAGCTATCCTCAAAGGTTTTGGGGTTGACAAACTTCAAGTCCATGGAATTAGTTGGAATTCATTATTTTTCGGGTCCGAGCTATAGTTAAGTCAACAAGTCAGTGGGGTGAGCATAAAGCAAAGGATGGACAAGTGGTGGAAAAATTTTCAAAGAGAAATTTTTTCTAAGTCCTCCCAAATATAAGGTTACGATGTGAAGGAATGACTAATCAAATGCAAGCAAGTGCTCAATGAAGTGACATTACAAAGTGTGTGGAGTGTTTTTATTGGCTCACAATTCACAAGTGTCGGACAAGGCTATCAAAAATACTAACACACGCAAGGTACATTGAGATTTCTTATTAGATAGAACTTCATAAATGTCGTCAAGGATTTCAAAGGTATGACATGCGAAGGAGCATAGAGCCTCCTCATTGTTTGATTTTTCATAGTTGTTAGTAGGGATCAAGGAGAATTCGACATGTGAAGCAATGTGGAACGTCCTCATTGATCGGTATTTCATAGTCTAACAAGGTCTTCTATATAAATAATGAATTGTGAAAGTATATGATAGTATTCTATTGGATCACAATCATAAGCAGTCGATAAAGTCTAAGGATGGTCGACACTCGCGAATAAAGGTGGTTGTTTCTTATTGGCCCGTATTTTCATAAGGATAAAGGAAGAGGAAATTAAAAAAAAAAGGAAAGGGAAGAAGATCATGAGACATCGATCTAATGGGTGTCATGACACATGGAAAATAAAAAAAAATAGTGCACATGTGGGTAGAGGTCGATCCTCGAACCAATCAAGGGTTACCATGTGTCATATTTATGTGCTTCCGATAGACCAAAACTTCAAATGGCCATATCTTTTGCTATAGAGCTCCAAATCTTGCAAAATTGATCTCATTGGAAAGCTCTCCTTGAGACCTTTAATTTAACACCATTCAAATATGATTTTGTCAAGATTTTATAGGTAAAAAGGTTGAAAAAGTTTGATCATTTAATGAATAAGCTGCATGTAGTTCAACTACCAAAATTGATTGAGTATGGGCGCCACATTTTCATTTCAAATTTATGATAACATGCTTTGGAGCATGTTAGCTGCCCATTCCTTCTCTGCAGTTTGGTCCTTTACATAGGAGGCTTGTTGAAGCCATTAAAACATTGTTTGCGACCTCTTCTCTCTCTCTTCTCTCCAGAAAGCTATAAATCTAAGTGTTAGGCACTTTGAAAAGGGGATATTTTTGGAAAAAGTAAAGGAACTCTTTCGAAATTGTTCCAGTGCCTTTGTGAGTTGCTAGGCCTTGGAATTTGATGTTTTGCAAGTGAATCCTTGCCTTATTTCTTGAATTGTAATAAATTGTGCATCCCTCAAGCAATAAAATTCATGTTTTTTGGCTCATATATGCCCTAGCTTGTGTTGTATTACATTTATTTCCTTTCATTACAATTTTGGGTGTATTGTGCATACTTTATTCTTCTTGTAGGGGTCAAATCTATTGTGCTCCATGAAAATGGTCATTTAAATGTTGTTTTAGAGTGTAGCATTTATGTTCTGCCCTTCCTTCCTCCATTTTTCCTTCTCATTTTCACTCACTGAAATGTCTCCACCTCTTGTTTTTGGTGTTATCGCCCCCCTTAGCTTAGGATTTTAATTGTATGCATCCTCATTTTTCCCTAGTCCCTTGGAATTATAGGTTAGTGTTAGGTAGCTGCATTTTTCTTTCTAGGAGTAGTTTTAGCATAGAGAATAGGTAGATAAAGTTGGCCTTCTATGGAGGTTTGTCTTAATTCGAGTCCCACAACTTGGAGACAATACCATGTTTCTTCAAAGCCCTAGATTATTATGATTTAGAACGGATGAAAATTTGAGCTCCAAAAAAACCAAGAGCTAGTGCCAACTAAGGAGTTTGTTATATTTCTTAATCAATTTCTGTCTAGTTTCCAAAGGAACATTGCAGAGGAAAACGAAGTAGAAGATTCCCAAGTAATTGAAATAGTATCTTAGACTAGAGAGAAGAACAAAAAAATGAGACATTAAAAGAAATCATAGGGAAATAAAAGGCTACACATAAGGCCTTATTAGACAGGGCTCTCGTACTCTTTAGGAGCCAATTATAAACATGGTGAAACTATAAAAAGACTACAAAATTTAGAGGGAATCCATCATTTCCTATGGAAAAGTATCAATTACAAATGATCCATCAAAAGAAGGCCTTACGCAAACCCAACCGGATCAAGAGCCATCTTCACAAGTGGACCCGACCAAGAACATGCCCATGATTAAGTAGGAACCACAATGATTCCTTGAGTGATTATAGTTTTTTCCTAATAGTTTGTTTGTAATCCTCCTAGCTAAATCACTTAGAATACTTCTTAAGTGACGAGTTGTTAGCATATTCCTTCAAATTTTTGTAATTGTGGTTCGGATGGGCAATAAAGTAAGGCCAAATTAATTTTATAGGAATTGTATAGCTGAATACATACATGGAAATATGTTTCATAGGTGCAACAACAAACTAATTCACATAAGCTTCCAAAAAGGCAATTCGGGAAGCATAACCAAATTAAATACAAACACATAATTGCAACAAATAAACAATACAAATGGTTATAAATAACTATAACCATATAACATTTAATAATTAAATAATCTAACTATGCAATGCATAATTAACTAAGGTAATAATATATTTACCCTAACATTCCCCCTTAATTTTGCATTGCCTCAAGAGATGAGGAGAGGAACTCTCTGAAAAACTTGAACTTGTCATGTGTAAGTGACTTTGTGAAGATATCTACTCATTGTTAAACTATTGGAAAACTGAAGCTGTATATTGTGCTTCAAGACATGCTCACATATGAAATGTACATATACCTCAATATGTTTTGTTCTTTCATGAAAAAATAGATTGCGAACAAGTTTGAGAACACCTTCATTATCAACATACATGGTGGTCGGTTTGTCATGTGGTATTCCAAGTCCTTCCAAGTATGTGACGTAGCCAAATCACTTCATAGAAAACTTCTCCTGCATAACGATACTCACTTCTGTGGAAGAGAAGAGAAACAAAGTGTTGTTTCTTGCTTCCCCATGATATTGGTCCAGATCCCATAAAGAACACAAACCCTGAAGTGGATTTTTTGTCATCAATATTTCCTGCATGATTTGAATCCAAATATCCTGACAAGAAGAAGAATTTGTTTTTATTCTTGTATTCTAGACCAAGATCCACTGATCCTTTGAGATATCTCAAGATGCGCCTTGTTGCTTTCCAATGAAAAATTTGGGTTCCTGCATGAACTGGATAGATAGCTCACTGCAAAGCTAATATCTGGTCTAGTGTAGGTAGGTAAATGAGACTCCCAATCAACTGCCGATAGAGAGTGGCATTTACCTCAGGAGATGGATCTGAATGAGATAACTACAATCTATTCTCCATAGGTGTAGCAATCGGTGTGCAATCCATCATCCTAAATTTCTCAAGTGTTGTCTTGGTATATTTCATCTGAGAAACAAATATGTGATTCTCTTTCTACCATACTTCCAATCCAAGACAATAGTGCATTAGCCCGAGATCTGTCATGTCAAATGATCGATTAAGATCTTTCTTTTCATTGCATCGATCATCCTCATTAAACTTCGCCATAATGATGACTAGATCATCGACATAGACAACAACAATCACAATCTCCCCCCTTATTTTTGAGGTAAAGATTGGGATCATATGGATTTCTAACAAATCCATGTTGTATGAGATGCTCATCAATTTTGATGTACCATGCCCGGGGTGCCTATTTGAGGCCATACAGAGATTTCTTGAGTCTGCATACCTTTGCTTCTTGACCAGGTACAACATATCCCTTAGGTTGAGTCATATAGACTTCTTCTTGTAAATCTCCATTCAGAAGGAACTTTTACGTCCATCTGATGGACTTTCCAACCAAACTGTGCAGCTAGAGAAAAGATCATCCTGATCATTTTGATCTTAGTTATGGGAGAAAATGTCTCCTCATAGTCAATGCCTTCTTTTTGTGTATACCCTTTTCTACTAGTCTCACTTTGTACTTTTCCATTGTCCCATCTGCTTTGTACTTGTTTTGAATATCCATCTGCATCCAATGGGTTTCTTCCCTAGTGGAAGATCGACAAGCTGCCAAGTGTTATTTTTCATTACTAATTGATATTCAGAGTCCATGGCATCTTTCCAAGATTTTGACTGTAGGGATTCCTGGACTATAGAGGGCTCATCAGATTCAATAACTCTACTCATCAAAGAAAATTTAACTTCTTCTCTTGCTTTACTACAGTCTCGTGGTCCAGGGGTGGATGTATCCGGTGGAGCATCCATTCTTGCATCTCGTAATGTGCTAGTATACCACTTGGGCATACGTTGAACTATTCCCATGGGTCGTGGTTCTATCTGATCATCACCATCATCCCCATCATCACTTTCATCATTTGTGGGAACATCAGCTTCAGTTTTTACAACTGGTGAAGAATCTACATTAGGTGAGTCTGGAGGAGGAGACTCTACTTCCTTCTTCTCAAAGAACTCAACATCTCTGCTGGTGTAGAACTTTCTGTCTTGGATCCATCAATCTGTACCCAAGAGTCTCTTCATTGTACCCAATGAAGATGAGTTTTGTGATTTCATATCTAATTTCTTTCTATTCTACTTGGGTATGTGCATACTTTCTTTACACCCAAATACTCTGAGGTGTGCAATAGATGGTTTCCATTTTGACCATGCTTCATGTGGTGTTACTCCATCAAGAGAAACTATGGGCACTATGTTCAAAAATACATTGTATTATCTTTTTGCTTCTTCCCATAATGTCTTTGCTAGTCCAAATCATCGATCATGCATCACACCATTTCCATGATAGTACGATTTCTTCTCTCAACAACACCATTTTGTTGTGTGTGTGGAGGAGGCATTTTTGATGAATCTCGTGAGCTTGTAGGTAGTCTTTGAACTCATTACTAGTGAATTCCCCCCTTGATCTGAAGTGGAGAGTTCTGATGTGATGACTAGTTTCATTCTCAATAACTACTTTGAACTTTTTGAAGGTTTCAAAAGCTTCACTTTTCTTGTGAAGAAAAAAAATCCACATTTTTCTTGAATAGTCATCAACACAAAGATGAAAGTACTAAAATCTAGAATGACTTGGTTACATTAGACCAAAAGATCGGTATGAACCAGATCAAGCTTACCATGAGCTCAAAAAGTACTCTTCTGGAATGAAGCTCTATGTTGTTTTCCTACTAGGTAGTGAGGACACTTGTCTGTATCCTTCTAAAGAGATGGTAACCCATGTACCATATTGTGTCGGTGAAGTGTCTCGAGATACTTGAAACTAACATGACCAAGTATCTCGATGCCACAATTATGCTAGAGGTAGAGTTCTTAGCCACAAGTTCCTGATCATCTCTGTGGACAAAATCAAGTTGGAACATGCGTCCCACATTGGAGGCTTTTTGCAACTATTTTCGAGCCTCGTGATTTGTCTCGAATTAAACATGTTTTCTTGTCGGAATGACTATCAAATTCAATTTTTAAGTTGTGATCTAGGAGTTGACTATGACTGAACAAGATTTTTAGTCAACCTAAAGGGACATATAAGACATCTGATAGTCTACATTTTGAACCAAGGGGTAGAGAAATGTTCCCAATCCCCTAAACTGTATATGAAGAATCATCACCCAACGAAACATGGTTTTTCAAAGGTGTGTCCCTCATTGAAGTAAACCAGTATCTATGGCTGTTCATGTGTCGAGTGGCTCCCAAATCAACATACCAGACATCACTAGATGACGTGGAAGGTTCACTTGATCGAGAAGTGTACAAGTAGTCTTCATTATCTGAATGTTCTTCTTGTTCTCAACAATATTTCCTTGCTGATGGGGTCTTCTTTTCCAGTTCCCCTTTTTTTGCCCTTGATTGTAGTTTGAATGTCCCTTGTGAGATTGTTTGGTGTTGAGGTCCATAATTACTTGATGAACCTTTCTTATAAGTGTTATACCAACAATATTTCAATTCATGTCCTCTTTTGTAGATTGGACATTTCTTCTTCTTTTGTTTGTCCCCTTGATGTTGATGTTGATATTGATTTGATGTTGGAAATTTTGATAGGAATTAGGTTTTCCTTTTCTTTTCCTTTCCATTTTTGATGTGAAGAAAGTGTCTACTCCTCTTCATCATCCTTATTATGCATGGCTTCCTCTTGTTGCAGTAGGTTTACTAGTTTGTCAAAACTAACTGTCAGTATCTAACAAGTTTAGTGTTGTTACAAAAATGTGGTAAGAAGAAGGGAGAGCTCTCAGAACAATGGGAATGAGAGATTCATTTGTGACCGCTTCTCCTAGGGCTAGAAGTGAAGCCCTCAACTGTAACTCTTCTTAAGAAAGCTTCAATTTTTTCATTTTTCTTGAACTTCAGTGTGTGTAACTGACTCTACAAATTCAGTATGACATTCTTGTTTTTGGCCTCATATACTGTGCTCAACTTATCCCATGCTTCTTTGGATATTTTGGCATCTCAAATGGGTTGCACATCATCGACACTCCAAACAAGATGATGAGTTTGGCCTTCTGATATGATCTATCAAACTGTTGTTGTTGTGTTGTATCAGTAGTTGATCTGGTTAGAGTACCATTCACAATAGCCATATCTCTTCAAACTCAAGTTGTGTCTTGATTTTTGTCTTCCATGCAACATAGTTGTTTCCTTTGAGTAGTTATGAATCTGGAAGAAAAAATTTGGGGGCATTGGTGCCCATTTTGTAGAAATCACTGACATGGTTAGGCTCTTATCACTCCTAGGTATAAGGTCTCCCAATCTATATACCGTCAGTCTGATATACCAAACCTTTCTATATACATGCCCTTCCGATATACCTGGTGGTACATGGAAGAAGCTTACCCTTTCTATATACCCGATGGTATGTGAAAGAGGTGTTAATGTATGTGAAAGAATTCGATATGTGGTACCAAGATAGTACTAAAAGGGGTCTGTGTGATTATTGACACCGGATCAAAGAAATATCCTCATACACATGCGTAACTTTTCTATATACTTGGATAATTTCTCATTCTAGATTTATGTCATGCAATCATTCACAGATGGATGGGATGGCTCATAGTGTGTGCATTATGTCCTTATTACTCCCCATCGATTTAAAGGGTCGATGCCTAAATGAAATTGTTGCAACTATATTAGGTACATTAAGTTTAGTATTAGTCATGACAACTTTACCCGTAAGTGCTTCCCAGAGGCACTGTATATACCGAATGTTGTGGAATGAGATCTAGGATCTCGTGAGTGTTTTAGAACCAAATTTTATTATTTTTTAGTACAATATTCTGCCATTTTTAAGTAGTTACAAAGTTTTGGTTGACTATGGAAACCTACAAATTAGTACAATATACTAAAGTATATAATTACATTCAAAATTTTTGAAAAATTGAATGGTAGGAATTTTTTTTTGTTTTTCGGGCCCTGGTGGCCTCCAGAGCCCAATATGACCCTCTATGCAAAAATTGCAAAAAAAATAGCTGAAAATGCAATTTTTGGGTATACCTCCTTTAGCAAAAGTTGCTCTGGAATGAAAAAATAAGAGGTCTAGGAAAAAAATTTTTTTCCCTAAAATAGGGTTTTTCTCACTAAAATTTTAGTGGTGGCTTTAGTTATAACTAAGCTATTTAGATGAGGTTTTTCCGCTAAATTTGTTGCCAAAGTTGGCGGTTTCACCAATGTTTTCGCTAAACCTTCAAATATGAAAATATTTTGTGTTAGGTAGTGGGGTTGAACCCATCACTTCCATCCCCAAAATCTTTTCTACTATCCACCTTGGCACATCACTTTGCATATAGTGCAAATGAAGCAAATGTAATTGAAGGAAATGAATTTTATAAAACTTAAAAAACTAACCTTGGTAAAAAACGTGCGTGGAGATGGAGGATCCACGTGGTCATGTGAGTTGGAGAAGTGATTTAGGTTTTCCACTTTAAAAATGGATCTTATTGAAGCTTATCTTTCTATTCATCTTTGTATTTATTTAGTTATGTTTTTTTTATTTTTTCCTCCTTTTTTTTTTCAGGTTCATGCAGGGGTCAACGTTCACAGGGATTGTTGCTTCAAAAATATCTCTAACCATGTGTAGGAGGGGCATCTCGTTGTTAAACAAGATCTCATGGAGAAAGGGCATGGGCCAAAACATGTGGCTTATCTGACTCCAAAGGATGCATGAGTTGCGAACGAGACTCAACATGTCATGGTTTAATAAAAATATACCCATTTTCAAAGCAAATCTTCCAATGAAAATACTCATCATCTGATCGAATGATGGAGCTTGGATTTCAATGAATCTTAGTTGTAATGCAATGGTTCATTTGCTAAATGTAACTTGGTTGTGGAGGGAGGTAAGGCATGTTCGGTGTAAAAATATTTCAGATCGTCTCAATGCTTCAAGACCTTCAAACAACTCAATTTGCAATATTTTACCACAACTCACCAAATGCAAAAGAGAACACGTCAATGCTCAGATCAACTGGAAAGACTGAAGAGCTCAACTCTCCGGGAGCTCAAAGTGGGAGTCCTCAACCGTGAAAGAATAAGCTCAACAAACCAAAAATTCCTCCAAATATGATATATAGCTACAAATAATTTATATTCAGACTAAGCAATCCTCTAATTTAGAGGCAAAACCCCTATTGGGGAATTTTTTTTTTTTTCTATATATGAAATTTTTTGAAAAAATTTTCCAGGGTAGAGGGCACCAAGGCAAAAAATTTGTGTTCCAAACACCTAGAATGAACAAGAGGTTATGGGGAGGCAGGGATGGGGTTGGGAAGTACAGGAGGTTGCACATGCTCTCAATTGCTGCAAATGCTTCTCCAATCTCCTCTATCTCTTCTTCTCTCTCTCTTTCCACACCTTCTCTACTCACATGTCCAGATTAATCAGCTCTGGTACCAAATGTAATTTCACAAATAGGACATAAGCATGTATAATTTTATTAATATGAAATCAATCAATCAATTACAATAGAGTGTGTAATTCTTGTTACAATTCTTATAGGATATTGCATTGAATGAATAATACATAAAAAATAATGTTGCACATGTGCAACAACAAACTAATTCACATAAGCTTCCAAAAGGTAATCCGGGCATCAAGAGAAAAAAATCTAGCACTAATAGGGGTTCTATTTTAAACTACGATTTAGAAGAAAATTCAAAAAAATAAACAATAACCATAATCTAACTATGTAATACATAATTAACTAAGGTAATAATATATTTACCCTAAATACAAACAAGGGAAATAAAATGAGAAGGACATAATATCGACAATGATTGTGTCATTTTTATGCATCAAGAGAAAAAAATAAACAATACAAAAGAAGTTATAAATAAATATAACCAAAGTTTCTAATTGACATTGTGTTTTTACATAATTAAATAATCTAACTATCTTGGTTTATCCTACATCTCTTTAGATACTCCCGCAGAGACCACACTCGGATAAAGGAAAATCTAATAGTCCTAATTATAGAAACTAACAAATGATTTATCGCTAGAAATATATAATAATGTCTTGGATCCCATGACATCAATCTTCTTGAGAATATGTCAAAACATTATCACCCTTTTCGCTTCTATCTATGCCGAGACTATTCAAATATATTAACATATGCACCCTCAAGGGTATGCCTCTCCAAAATACACATCCCAACTATTTCCCTTAGGCTAACCAAAATATACTAAATATAATGTAGACACAAGTTTAATGGCACTACATCTCATACTCTATGTACTTATAATATGTGTAGAAATCATGCCCTAGGAAGCTCTTGTGCAAGATGCACTTGATAGCAAGAAAAAGCTAGATGTAGCAATGTATATAGATGTGTGGATGAAAAAATGAACTTCCCCTTCTATGAAGTGTATACAGAAAATGTAGTCCCTTGTCCTTTAGTGAGTGCTACATGGATGCCTTGATGCTCTTAGAATTCATTTGGATGTAACCTTAGTTGGCGATAGTAGATGTTTATAGCTTGGTCCTTTATTACGGTCACATAGCTTTGTATTTATATGATTCCCTTGTTTTAATTTCATAATTAACAACCAAAAGGCCAACCAATAATAAAATAAGATTCCCAAAAGATAAAAGAGGCCCAAAATGGGTGAGTAAGATAAAAAGAGGTTAGGGGCACCTAAAGGAACGAGTGCGCCTAAGTATTGGCATCCTGCCGGGTGTTGGTGTCCGAGTCATGAAAGATAAAAAAATAAAGCATCTCGTTGGGTTGTAGGGTGTGAAATACCATAAAGAAGATAAGACACAAAGAAAAGAGGCCAAAGACAAATGTCAATTACTATTTTTCTCACTTATGAATCATATGAATAGTGGTATGTGATTAGGACCAAGAAATGTACCCAAGTGTGTGATTTAGTGTCTACATTTTCCCCCACTTTATGTTTGTGAGTGAATAATCAATAACATAAAGTAGATAAGTGATGCACACCTAATAACCATGTAGATTGATGTCTAAAGTGTGCTGTCAAGAGACAAGAAAAAGTGCGGAGTGACAAAAATGAAGCATGGAAGCTAAGAAGGAGGAAGTGACCCTAGGGGTAGATTGTATGCTTTGTGTCATGTTGTACTGTTTTTGTTATAGCTTGATGAAGGGTTGCTTGTTGTTGTGTATCAAGGGTAGACATACAAAAGAAGAACGAAAGATTAGTCAAGTTCATGTGTTATGAAAAATATGTGAAAACATGTATAAGTATGTAAAAATGTGAAAATTAACAAAGGAACATGTGCACTTGATCCATGAAGAGTGAAAAAGATAGAAAGTTTCCTAAAAATTTTGTAGAAGAACAAGTTTTTTGGGTGATCTCATGCCAAGAGAAAGTTTTTTGGGAAATCTCTTGCCAAGAATGATTTTTTGGACGATCTCACACCACGATAGAAGAAGTTTTGGGGAGAAAGATCTAGTGTTATTCTCCATACCTAATTGCTTCCTAAATTTATACACCACTACAGATGGTGTGATCCTACTTTATTCCAATTTGATCAAGTTTTATCCAACTTGATCTAGGTAGAAAGATAAGAAAACAAAGATAAAAATACATTCGATTGTTAAAGGATTGTGCCTGTATTGTACACCGCTTTTATGAACTATAAAAACTATGATGATCTAAGAAATTAATTGGAACTACCCCTATTCATAGGTGCCCAAGAAGGGTTAGGATCACCCAGATGCTCATGTATGTATCTAGGCATTGACGTCTATGCTAAATTGAGGACCTAATTGATTCTAAGTCATTTTTGTAACTAAATCAAGGCAACAAAATTGCTATGTTCCTATATCATGCATGTTTGAATTGTGACTATGTATCTTACATTTAGATTAGTTTAAAATAAGAAAACAATTGAATTCACATAAGATAAAACACTAAATTCATCAATTTAGTGAGATATTATTCCTATGCATTGATTACAAATATATAAGAATACAACTCCTATAAATAAGGAATGCATCTTATCAACATGCTCCACAGATCACTCAATTTCTATCCCATATATCTCTCATAATATCCCCTAATATATCTACTAGTTCCTAAAAATCTTTGGTGAGTTGTACTATAAATCATGTAGAACAATAAAATACAACTCAATATGAGATTGTATAAATTTATTCTAAACTACTATTTTATTATTAAATGAGTTATTTTATGTTAACTCATTTTAATAATAATTTTACACAATATAATGTTAACAAATGTAAGCACTAAAGAAAATATTCCTAACATGTGTATTGCTAAATGGGGTGACTATTTCACTCAATGTATGTCCCCCTCGTTTAGGGTAAATGCAACATCGCTAGGAGGATGTGGCCCAAAGGAGAGGACCGGATGTTGATATGAAAATGATACCCTACAAGGGGAGGGGATGTGCATGGTAGAAACCAAGGAACATGTAAACAAAGTGGTTGGAAAGATGTGTTAGTGAAAATAAGAAAAATACGCATATAAAAGAAAATGTGTAATCTAGAAAGCAAAAAGACAATGTAAACCACAAAAATCGAGTTTCAAATATGGGACATTACTCACATTTTCGTAAGACAATCAAGGATGAAATGACCAAAAACATACAAGTAATGAACAAATAAGACATATGTTAAAGCCCACAAATAATGGCATATAATAGAAGACAATAACAAACAATAACAAACAAAGTATTAGACAACCATGGTAAGAAAAAGTTCCTACAAAGAAAATGTTGCACATGAATCACCCATTAGTATGTTAGAAATATAAAAATTTATGTCAAGACATGTATATATCGATAGAGTAGTGTGCTAGTAAGAATAGGAAGTAGTATAAAATGAAACAATTGCACACTGTAGTGTGTGTGAAAGTAGATTCCCCAGGAGTCTCGGTGGAACCGGAAAGAGGTACAATGCCAAGCATCCATGCTACATGTGAAGATCTATGTAAAGGTTGCATTCACAACTAGAGAAAAATTGAATGCACATGTGTATATAGAAAATATAATGACATACATAATATATAACTAGCATAATAATAAAAGTGTGCATGTAACAAGTATAAGCAAGCAAGAGTATGCACGACCAAGATATGTTGTGACTGTGAATGGAATAAAATGCAAAGCAAGTGTGATACAAGCAGCGTGTCCCCTGAGCATGTGCAAATGAATATGTATGAGATGAGATCCATTTATAAATTCCCCCTTAATAATCAAGAATGAACTATAGAACAAGAGTGTGTCATCAAGAAATGGTTTGAATTGTGCGCATTAGATAGATAGATCAATGAAGCATAGATCATAAAGAGTGTGAATGTGGTGAGGTTCATTTCATATTTATACCCTTAGTAGTTGAGTATGAACCATGGAACTAGAGTGCATCATAGGGTAATGTGATGTGTGAGAATAGAATGCTATAAATATGTATCATAAAGTGAAGAGCATGAAATGTGTAGTATGTGAGGTTCATGGATGTAGTATTCCCTCAACAATCAAGTGTGAACCATAGCATAAGAGTGCATCATAGGTACTGATGGTACAAAATGTATCAAGGGGTTTATAGTGATGCTTATATTAAACATTAAGCTTGTAACGTCAAGCGCATGAGATAATAGAGACATTTGATAACAAGAAAAAAAAGTGGGGAGAACAAGCTATGATTCCCCCCAAGTGTGTAAGAGATGGAAATTTATGTGGCGATGTGAGAAGGATCATGTCATGGTGGTGGAGTTTGAAATGGATCTTGGAGATCAAAATAAGGAATATTTTATTTGAAAAAACAAATTGGTGGTAGCTTAGTTAGGATTGATGATGTTGAGAAGACTTGAGAGGAGGAGATGTTGGACCGATTGTGAAAGGCGGTTGCTTAGGAGATGATGCAAAAGAAGACTTAATATGAGGAGGTGATGGAGGACTGGCCTTGAGAGGTGATTGTTTAGTTGGAGTGGGTTGCATAGGTAGCACTTGAGTGACAGAAGGAAGAACATTAGAAGTGATGGCATGATGCTCATTAGACATAGATGAATCATATTTAGGAACCCAGTGGGATGTAGTAATTGGAGATGAATATGTAACAAAAATTTTCATAACAAATTAAATGAGACCATAATGCTTAAGGTGGCCAATTTTTCACTTGAGCATAGAAATCATTTTCATTATGTCCATTAATTCGATGATAATTGCAATATGGATGACCTTGATATTTTGCAAAGTAGATGACAAGTTGATCAATTGATGAGTGAGGAGCTGAGGAAGAATATCTTGTTTCTTAACATTGAAATCAAACTTGAGAGGTGCGGGGAGTGGTAATACTTGGGGTTTACTAATATGAGCACATGTAAAAGACATAGAATGAGGAGGTGTAGAAGAAGAAATAACATGAGCTTGAGAAGTGTCCTTAAGATGTTGAATTTAAGATTTTAGAGATGTGATCATGGATTCCATAGTCTAAAATTTATCTTGAAATAAAGAATATAAATGAATTGAATCAAAGAGGGGTTGATTAGATGGAGGAAAAGGACGAATAGACTCATTAGATAGATGATAAATAATAACACTAACTTGAGCAGGGGAGGCATCTCTAGGTAGATACATGGTGTTTAGGGATTTTTTAAAAACATATTTACAACATGGATGCATATGAAGTAATTCATGCAAATATATTTGTGAACCTTAGGATCCATGAAATAAAATTTTATAGAAAAAGAAAATAAGGATCCAAGAGTGTTCAAACGTGGGTTCACCAAATAATTTAACAAATATTGAATTTGTAAAACCTTAATTCCAGATTCATGTATGATAAATAAATACTAAACTACATATCTGACACAATCAATAAGCCAAATAAAAATTAAACCCTAAGTGCAAGATTGGGAATAAAAGACTTAGTTGATTTCACAATAAATCCCGAAGTGTTCTAGATTGAAGAATTGATGAACAAGAGGAGAAAACTGTCACAAACGCACTCATAAAATTCTACAACTTTCGGATATGTTGGGACTAGGGCACCTGGGTTGGGTCGGGGTTCTGGGCACTAGAGTCTACTACAGTAGCTTGTGTCTACATAGATGCTCAAAACTAGTTTTTCTTATGTCGCACCAATGGTGTTATTATTCATTGTTTGTCATTTGTGTGTCGTTGAATGATCACATATTTCTCCCTGTAACTACAAAACAAATGATATCCTATAAAACTCTAAAACACATAAAATCCTAAAAATAAAATATGCAAATGGGGATTTAGACTGACCCCGGTGGTCACCTGACAGTGAGCTTACAACCGAGTACTACACTACATCTTAGACTCCATGTAGTTCTAGTGTGTGTAGAAATCATGCCCTAGGAATCTCTTGTGCAAGATGCACTTGATAGTGAGCAATAGCTATATGTAGTAATGTAGATAAATGTGTGGATGGAAAAATGAACTTCCCCTCCTATGAAGTGTATGTAGAAAATGCAGTCCCTTGTCCCTTGAGTGAGTGCTAGATGGATGCTTTGATGCTCTTAGAATGCATTTGGATGCAACCTTAGGTGGTGATAGTAGATGCTTAGAGCTTGGTCCTTTATTATGGTCACATAACTTTGTATTTATATGATTCCCTTATTTGAATTTTGTAATTGAAAACTAAAAGGATGACCCATAAGAAAACAAGATGCCCAAAAGATAAAAGAGGCCCAAAAGGGGTGAGTAAGATACAAAGAGGTCGGGGGCACCTAGAGGGATGAGGGTTTCTAGGTCTTTGGCATCCTGGCTAGGCGTTGGTTTCCAAAGTCATGAAAGACAAAACAATAAATCATTGATTGGGTTGTAGGGTGTGAAATACCAAAAAGAAGATAAGACATGAAGAAAAGAGGCCAAAGATAAATTTCAATTACCAGTTTGCTCACTTAGGAATCATATGAATAGTGGTATGTGATTAGGACCTAGAAATGTACCCAAGTGCATGATTTAGTGTCTAAACCTTGCATATATCTGTTCTTGGGGCAACATTTTAACCCTTTTCATATAGCTCAAATGTTTAGAAACTGAATCTAGATAACAAAAACATTGGTACAACTTTCTTGAACATTGCTTGTTCAAGTTTATTTGTATGTGCTTGTTTGTTTGCTTTCTGCTTGTTTACTTTCTCATACTACATTGATTTATGTATATTGATTTGATTCAGTCCTTTAGCATGGGAAAAAATTAGTATTATGGTTATATGTCATTTTACCCTTTTCTTTTGTGTTTATATCAAATAAAATCTACTTCAAGCCAGGATGGAGCGTTATCAACATCGCAATCTTCCCATTCCCCATATATCTTATCTTCCATTCCAATTCACTTTCTATCTATCATTTTATTCCCTCCCCCTCCCTTGTTTCTTCACATGAAGAGGCCTAGGATTCTTATTTCAAATCAATCAATTTGGTGATTCCCAACTAAGCCAAGTTCGAATCCCTTTTCTTTGTTATGAATTTTTCTTCAACAAAATGTTGAGAAAATTTTCTCGATCGGATTGTCTTCTAAAATGATTGTTCTTCATTTATTTTTGAGCATCCATGACCTCTTCTATCACCCCATAAAACTAAAGGAGGCATCCTCCATCCTAATAATTTTTCTTCTACCATTACAAAATTTAATTGTTTGTAATTTTCTACTATCTTTGAAGTGGCATTGCTCGCGCTACACCACACTAAAGAGGGGAAAATGTAGACACCTAAATCTAACTACGTAGTTTTAACACTAAAATTTCACTTATTATCCTCTTTTCTATCATTTGGTTATAATTAGCATCTTTTGTAGTAATTATCTAACATTCCCCTTCATCTTGGTTGATTAACGACACTTTGTTAATTAACTAGTTTTGTCCACGATTCGGATACAAATTAACATTACTTTTTTAGTTATAATCATATTCTTTTAATTAATTAATTAATTTACCAATATTAATTAATTAACCTTTCAATCTTGAATTTACCCTCTCATTGGGTGAATCCCCCTTTCTAATCCTTCAAATTCCACTAATTTCCCTCCAATTGGCTTTTACAAGCCTAACTTGGTCTATTAATCAATTTTAATTGATTAATTCAAATCACATCCAACTCCCATGAGTTACAAATTCTAATTAGTATTTATTAAATCATACTTAACCATTCCTAATAATAATTATCACTTTCTAATCTTAAAAGTTCTTTTTATCCCACATTCATGAGAATGAGAGTTTCTCCAATTTGGAAAACTATATAAAGAACCTTACCCCCTTTACAACCTTTTTTTACACCATGTCCTTGTAAGACATATACACATGATAAGAGAATTTAAATTTTGGAATAATTATTGATCAATCAATCTTTTCCCTTTTCTGCTTGGCTAAGAGTAGTAAGAAAAAAACCAAAAATGGAAATTAAGCCATATTAGTACGATCTCTTCCTCTTCCTTGGAGAAATCATTTGATCGTATGTAGTTACGTTTGGCTCACTAAAGGAAGTATCTACAATATAAATCCTATCCAACTAATTAAAGGATGGTTTTCATTTGATGTTTGAATGTTTTATGAAATATTTCAAAATTTCCTTTTATGGATTTATCTTGATGTAATTACTAAATTGGCTAGGTTATTGAATATACTTGGTGTTAGGTTTTGGTAATTAGCTTCAATTTTCTTATCATGCATACAACTAGGATTTATTAGAATGTCTCCCCACAAGAGAGACTGTTAACATGAAAAAAAATGTTGAAAATACAAATACAAAATCTCTCAACAAATAAGAAAGATACACTACACTTGTCGAGGAAAAAATGTTCAAAACAAGGAGCATTACAATACGAGACGATATATAAAGTGGATCAAGAAGCCAAATTGTGGAGGATCCACTTCTATAGAGTCCTCTCAATGAATTCCTATGTCACCACCATGAGTGATCATAAATCCACTCCAAATCAACATTGATGGATGAAGAAGATTCCTACATATGATTTGGTACAAAATACACAATGAGTTCATGTAAAGGAACATCAAAATGTGTGTCGGAGTTGATCATGTATGACAAGTGAAATATCAAGTTTTTAGGCACTGAGTGAAGGTGCAAAAATCACGTGTAGCCCATGATCATAAAAATATTTGAGTGTACAAAAATAGGAGCTCTATTAATGTGTGATCCCAGTGAAGTACCTGCTTGAAAACTAGTGTCATTGCAATAATTCCACTTAATAGGCTGAATAGGGGAGGAAATACCATATGAATGTATGTCAACACCTTCAACAATGAAACCCATAGAATAGAGCATGTGAGAGCCAAATCCAGTGGTATGCTTCTCAAAATATCCAAGCATGTCAATGGAAGGAGTTGAAGTGGGATACACATAATGTGTTACTACAATAGGTATGTGTGGAAGAAGAACATATAAGTAACAAGGCCAATATGCTTAGGAACATCAAAAGAAGTAGACTCAAAATTTACAAATCAAGGTCAATGGGTGTGGGAGAAACACTGTGAGTGGACTAGGAGCATGAGAATAAGAGTCCACAATGTGAGGATGATGTTGTAAGTGAGAAATTTTTTTCTTTAGGGAGTGAATGAGGTCATCTTTATTGTGAATGAGGTTATGTAGAAGTGAGTTTTACTTCTTAAGAGATATATTTTCTTCTATAAAATTTACTATGCCCACATGTCTATACACTTAAGTGACAAGCATCTCATTCTTCGATGGGTAATAATCCATGATAACAAAGAATGAAATAGAATGTCGGGTTTAGCCAAAAATGTGTCCATGTGTGATTACAAAACCCCCATATTTCGACACTTTATGAAGTAGTGTGTTTTACAAATTAAATGACACCAATAGAAAGAGCACAAAAAATCATACACTTTTACAAAAATAACACTCAATTCTGAGTTATTAGTCAAAAATTATGATAGATTTAGTTTCTCGTCAATATTGGTCCATTTAAACTAAAAAATACACTTTTATTTTGTAATTTTAAAAAATATTTGCTAACCAAAAATTCATTAGGGGAGATAAAATTAAGCACCCACTAGTAGGAATCACCCCTTTTAATCCCTTATGTGACCTCCAATGTCACAAAGGGCTAAAGTGTGAGAAAAAGTATAGATCACAACTTCCACATGTGTTAGAGGATTTTTCTCATCAAAAAAACAAAAATGTCCTCTACTAAGATTCGTGTAACCTGCATAAAAAACAATGACTACCCATAAAAACCCATAAAGGGTTTTTTGTGGAATCCTTCCACAATCTTTGTAGCTTCCCATACATATCTCGTACAATAATTTGTACCCTTCCCTAGCTCGTAAAAAAACAATCAACTTCAAAACTACATATCTTCACCAATAGTTAAGTTTACAATCGATCTAGGGTTTTGGAACCTTTCGGATATGATGATTCCTTCCATTTCACAGAGATATATGTTGTAGAAATATACTAAAAATTTCTAAAAAATATGAAAATTATAAAACCATTACTTGTATAAAAACACTTACAGATGCATGTCTATATCATTTATCACTCTTATATTGTGAAATGAATGATAAAAATATTGTTCCGAGTTGAAAATATCATAGATGATGATACCAAATCACATGTAATAAGATGAAAGGAAATCGCCATAATAAGCTTACAAAAGGATTTACAATACAAAGAGCTAAAATATCATATATGGAAATCCATCATAATACCATAAAATTGTTGGTGTAGGTTATTATTTATCCTTTTATTTTTTATTAGGATAATTATTACACTTGTGTTAGCTCTACACTTATTGTGTTAGCTTTCTTAGGTGTACTAGTTGTGTTGAGTTAACTTACTAGTTGTGAGGAGTCAGCTCTACTTCTAGTATTAGTTAGTGAGAGTTAGCGGTAGTTGCACTTCCTCCTCCTATATGTACACCACTTGCATCATTCTATTATAAAGCTTTGAGTTGATTTTTGTGCACTTTCATGGTTGTGGTAATGTTTATTTTGCTAGAGTGATCCTGGGATGAGAAGCATTGGATTCTTTGACATGGTATCAAAGCTACTTCACGCATCCATTACTTAGCCTATAACCTCAAAATTCAACCATCTTCCTTTATGTTAAGGTTGCACAAGTCATTTTTGGTCCGATATGGTGATGGCTCATTTTCAGCATAGACACGGTGGTATGATATTTCTCTACTCGAATTGTAGTGATAGTGTTTACCAAGACTTTCATTTTGTCTCTGCATTCAACATCTAGACTAGTGTGGAGTTTTGTTGTGGAGGCTTTATGTGACTATATGATCACTATCTAGCTTTGCACTCAATCTGGTTTCAATCCTTCTAGCATTCAAGGTCTATTTTTGATGGATTGATCCTACCTTGAATTTTTAGGCTCGTATTTTCTAATCAGCCTTAGATTTTCTTCACTCCTTGTGGCTCATTTTATGATCATCCTTATTCATTCCTGCTTGGAACCAACCTTATCCCATATACATTTTGGTTTCCTCCAAAATATTTTAGCTTGTGATGTGAGGTGGATACTATTTAACAATAGAAGGAGCTCTTTCTTATATGTTCAAAGCTCACACCTATCTTCCTAGATTTGGTTTCCCTCACCTCTACGCTTCAACAAAAATGAGTATCCTCTTGCTTTGTGTAACGTATACTAGCATATTATTATCGTATTGGGTGTTCGGATCTATGTAAGCCGATTAAATCCGAACTCGGTTGTGGTTCTACTAGATTGGCTCTAGTTTAACTTCACTCAAATCACAAAATGTATACTTGTACGTCGATAGCCTATCCTCCAAATGAAATATCAAGATCCAATACTTGGTGAGTTAGCTCTCTGCTCGATTTACTTAGTCATGGCTTGATCTTTGTTTTCTTGACTCATCCCTTTGGATCTTCCTTGATCCAGCCTTCCTTAGGCTGCAAATGCTTACATCTCGCCAATCACTCCTATTATTTCCCTACTCGGTTTTCAATCTCTATCTTTTTGGAGGTGTGTCATAGTTGGCTTATTTTATCTCTCCATTAGTAGACGCGTGGAATCAACTCAAAATTTGTTATCTATGTTTCATTTTATAAGTAACTCTATCGGTGCATTGGTCAATATGGTTGATTTGGAGTAAGGAGGTTTTTGGTTTGAGTAGAAATAAGTTTTATTCAAACTAACTCAACTTTCCTTCCAATCTATCCCATTTCTCTAACTCACCGGTACTTACTTAGCTCACCGAGATGGTCAATCCAACTTGATGAGGCGGGCATTTGGTTGAGAATTGAAGCATTTTTAAAGATATTTTTTCAAAGGTATCTAATTTTAAAACTAGAGGTTGGATGTCATTAATTAAATATCGTTTTATTAGTAAAGGGATCATTTTAATTGTAAAGGGGAATTATTGTGGAGCTTTTGTTTCTAAAACTAGGAAAATATTGTAATAAAACTGCATAATTATAAGAAGTTTGGGGGGGTTCATTTGTGGTGAAAATTTGATTTTTAGTCCATTTCGATAGTCATTCAAAAGAAATGAAAATAATTTTCAAAGAAAAAACCCCAAAATCCAACGCATGCAACTAGGTGTTTTCCTTTTCTAGATTTCTTAAAAACAATTACATGCATCTACTAAATTTAAAACAAAAATAAAAAATCTAAAGCCATTCATTATTCCATATTTCAAATAACTATAAAATCCTTTATAATCTGCTTTCCCACTTTCCATATTTTACAAACAACCCAAAAATATTTATAAATATTGAAAACTTCTCATTTTTAATGTAGACACCCAAATTCTTCTTTTGCAATCTTATTTCTAAACACATACAAATGAATCTCATTCTTACCATTTCCATTATAATTAGTGATTTCCGCTAATTAACAAATGTTTCTTACCATCTAGGTTAATTATCAATGCTTTGTTGATTGCCTATCCTCTTTCACATTTAGGATGCCACTTTACGATGAATACTAAGTTAACATCCTCTTCCAAATACATAATTAGCGATTATTAGCTAATTAAGTCTATTTTACTCTTGTTTTGATCAATATAACCTATTATTGATTCAAACCCCTCTCCCAACCACTCAAACTCACTCCATTTCCTCCCACAACATCTCAGCAAGCTTCAAAAGATTATCCTAGCCTCCTAATTGACCCTAAGCGGTTGATTAAGGCTCCTCACATCTTAATCACTTGTTAATTCACTAATCATGAATAACATGCCTTAATCATGATTACCAAGACTTTAATCTTCTTTGTACTTTTAGTCCCACATGCACCAAGATGTAAGTTTTCCTCAAAGAAAAACTATAAATAAGACTAAGTACTACCTTCCAACTTTACACCATGCTTTGAATTGCATATCATATAAGAAATATGATTAATAGCCAAGCTCAATCCTTGCCTCAAGTATTCAATGGGTTTAGTAAATGGGTATCAAAAATGATCTTGTAGTCATTTTTGGAGAGACCATCTCACCTTCCTTAGAGTAGTGAAAACTCCCGATTTGATTGCTCCTAGATCTATTTAGGTCTATGTTAGTTAATTGAACATACTAGCAGACATGCTTTAGCTAGGTTTTGAATTATTTTCATGTTAGTTGTTTCAAGAATTCTATTAAGCTTTTATATTTGATGTAACTATTGTTAGATTTAATAAGCATTAGCTCAATTAGACTATGTGGTGTTAGTCTTAGCTTTGCTTGGGAACTTTTAGTAGTCTTCATTTGGCATCCTCGGTGGGTGCCTACCCCATGCATTCATTTTAAAAATCTTTTAACTTAGTTTCAAAGTTTTTCATTTCAATATTTCTATATTAGTTTCAAGTTTTCTAGATTAGTTTCAAGTTTTCTAGTTTAATTTCAAGCTTTCTAGATTAATTTCAAGCTTTTTAGATTAGTTTCTCAAGATTTTTAGATTAATTTCAAGTTTTTAGAGTAATTTTCAAAGTTTTGTAGATCAATTTTCAAGCTAGATAGTTGTTTCAACTAGATTAGTAGTAGAAGTTATGTTTTCATGTTCTTTACAGGATAAAAGGAGGTGAAGTGTTGTCGAAATTTCCTCAAAAAGCCAAAGTTTTGATCTTTTTCAAAAAAATCCTTGTCAAAAGTCATATTTTGACCACCTACAGGAAGGCTTGCGCATGTGCTTTGAAGGGTGCACTTTTGCTTCAAATTATGTGCATATTCTTGATTGGATGCACATGTGTATCAAATTATACACATGTACATCATTGGTCGTGCCTATGCATCACTATTTTTTTCCTCTATGTGTAACTTGCACCTATGCATCAAAGTCTATGCCCACGCCTCTCTGGTCACAGTTGTGCATAATTGAATATGCAAACTTGACAGAGGTGTGCATGTGCATCAATGTATGTTCATGCGCTTCGAGGTCTGCACCCATGTTCTATAGGGCATGCATGTGCATAAATTTGTGTGCTGGCACACTCAAGTAAAGTTCGCTCAAGCTTCAAAATTTCAACTTCTAGTTTTTAGTATTCTTGTCATTTTTAGGGATTTTAGTTGTTATTGTCAATTTTCTGATTTTAGAGAAATATTTCTAACAAAATTTCCTTAGGGTTTGATAAGGGATTTTTGATAAAATTGGCTTAGGGTTTGATGAGTGATTTTGTTTTCATACTTTGTTTGAGTTTGGAATAGGGTTGTGTATGCTCTTCTCTTGCACTTTATGTGATCTTGAGAATCAAAAGCACCTCTAAACCACTTTTTGCTAATTTGGAGTAAGTAGGAAAAATCATCATTCATTGTTATGCTTAAGGGAATAAAATTTCATTTTGGCATGTACTTGATCTTTTAGTTTAAGAGATTTTTCACTTGATAAATAATCAAGGCTAAAATTTGTGTATGCTCTTCCCTTGCACCTAGTGTGATCTTGGGAACCAAAATAAATTTTAGTCTTTCATTAAGAAGCACTTGGATTAATTAGGAATAAACCTTGATTTGCAAAGTTTTATGGTAGTTAGTTGATTTACAATATTTTCATCTAGTTGGGTTACTTGTTGTGTATGTTCTTCTCTTACACCTAGTGTGATCTTGAGAACCAAAAGCAACACTTAATCCTATTTCTATAATATTGTAGATATTTTTGAACTACTAATCATTTGTGTGAAGGACCTAACACTTGTCAAAGAAAGGAGGGATCTCTTCAAACCAAATTCTAACATTCACATGTGTTGTAGGTTGCCACCGGTGGTCTAAACCAAATTGCTTAATCCAAAAGATAAAAAACACACCAACACACCATTCAAAACATCGTATTGCAGGTTTTGGTTAAGAGCTATGGCTCGTCCACTTTAAACTAGGACATAACCCCTTTGGCATAAGCCTTAAGCTACAACAATGGGGGTGGTCCTAGGAACCCCAAAGTAGTTCACGCAAGAGGGAACCTTGTGAATGAAACGGGAAAGTGCTCCAACTACCCAATTGATTAGTACACCTTGGTGAGATTAGAGTCAAAGTTATTTCCATTGCAACCCCAGTGAAAGTAAAACTGAACACATTTTTATGCTCATTATACTGAAGGGGGTAAATTAAATCCAAGATACTCCAAGATTAGTCAGTGTGAATTTCTTGGTAAATCGAGCTTGCAAAGATATCTTGTGACACATAGAGAGAGAACCCCTAGGAAATCTTGTTGGCTTGGAGCCAATTTTGTCTTAGTTATTATACTTGAGAGCTCTCACAAAGTGACAATTTTTGGATTCAAACTCTTGTTTTTCAAACAAAGGAAATTTTTCTTAAAGTTGAAACCGCATGACATTTCATCACAAAATATATTTAGTGTTACTTTTTCCTAGTTTTTCACTTATCCTAAGATAAGGTGAAACTCTACCAAAGTTACACCAAGTATTTTTCATCACCACTTAGTCTACTCCTTTTTTTTTTCTTGTTGCTCATTTTGAGATAGAATAAGAACAAAAATATATGGATACCTACTAGAAATAATCATGTCCACCACTTTTGTAGTCTTCTTACATGACCATGTTACAATGCCGTAATATGGTCGCGTTGAAAGTGTGAATGGTACATCATCAAGTTCTAGTAACCCCTCTTGTCTCAAAACCCATATTGAGACTTATTATCATTTGTAGTTAGGTGGTCTTATCATTGACTTCTTTTGAGTTATTACACTGCCCACATTATAGCCATATAATTGTGATATTTACGTCTTGTTTCCATTGTGAAACTTGGCCTAAATCTCTACATTGTATTGTTACGCTACTCACATGCATGGTAATTCCTTGAATTAGTTATACTTAGTTTTTACATCCTATCTTTGTCTTAAGTTTTATGAGTGTTGATGTTACTTTGTTAACATAATTATAATGCCATTTTGATACTAAAATCTTGCTTTCTTACAAATTTTGATTACGTGTCCAAATAGCATTGTTATGCTGCTCACATTTGTATCGTCCATTTTACAAGACTTAGAATTTGTTAGTGTTTAGAAAATAGTTTTTAGTATACCTTGTTAGAGGATTGCATCAACACTTTCTTAGAATTTAGGTCTTGTTTGTTTCAAACTTGGCCTAATTGGTGATATTGTGTTGTCACTATTTGGTTTCAAACCTATCTTGAATAAACATAGGGAGTAAATTTTTTTGTGATTGGATTTGAATATTATACGTCATTGTATTGTCATAGAAAAACTTATGTCATATATTACCTTGCTAGGGTAGATCATTATTTATTCATTATCCTTAGGCTCATATTGACCTATTGGATTTGTGACTATTTTATAGTCATCATTCTTTGTGATGATAAAGAGTCGCATTACGTAGAAAAACTTTTCCTAGGGTCCTTTTTGGTAAACCCACTGGAAGCCTTTCATGTTAAACATCCTATTTTATGTATGCCTACTACGAGAATGGGATCCTGAAAGTTAGAAGTCGATCTCTTTAGAGGTGACAACCCTCTTTTAGAGGATAATCTCATGATTGACCATAGTGGTGGAGAGGAGGATTCTCCTCATGCGGATATAGAGCTTCATCCCACCCATATT
This sequence comes from Taxus wallichiana var. yunnanensis, assembly GCA_018340775.1. Taxonomy (NCBI): domain Eukaryota; kingdom Viridiplantae; phylum Streptophyta; class Pinopsida; order Cupressales; family Taxaceae; genus Taxus; species Taxus wallichiana. Next base: position 579,333,937 of record CM031242.1, read on the forward strand.
GATGATTACTTGTTTCACAACAAACATGAGGTTCTTATGTGTGTTGTGGAACTAGGAGCTAAGTTACCTTACACAATTGACCTTTATCTTATTGTTGGCATGGTTTGGGAAATGAAGAATTAGATCGACCTCATTATACTATTAACAACATATTAAACCCAGGTCATGCCTCTGCTTCTAGATGAAAAATAATGAGGAAGTACCTTTTAAAAATGATGAAGACTATCGTATACCTATGGTTAGAATACACTGTGAAGACCATGCAAGGAACATGCTCATCATGAGAAACCTCATCCTAATGAATATCGTAATGAAATACCTACTCGAGAAGTAACCTTAGAAAAACAAGTACAAGTGCTTACGCTCCAATTGGAAAGTTTGGCCTCACATATACATAAGGAACAACCAAAATTTTGAAACAAGCTATACCAAAGGAAAAATATAAAGCTTCATTTCATGAGTTCCAAACAAATACTCCTTGATGGGAGACACAGAAATATCCTTACAAATAATTTCTCATAAAAAATAGGGGTGGGAATAAACCTATATTCAACCCTTCGTATAGATCTATGCCACCCACACAAGATCTTCTCTCAATCAAGAGTGGTCCACTATGAAGAACACCCTTCTAGCTTTACAAGAAGGAAAAATGGTAAAAAAAAGTATCGAGTTTGATGAGTTGTGCCCTTATCCGTTTGATAGATCCATGTTACAAGTACCTTTCCCATGACACTTTGATTGTCTAAAATTTGACAAGTATAAGGGAAAAGGTGACCCTCATGACCATATCAAATATTTTTATATGGCTGTCAAGAGGTTGCATATAGTGACAACTACCTCATTCACCTCTTCCCACGAAGTTTGGGAGGACAAGCATTAGAGTGGTTTCTACACATCCCCAAGGGATCTATATCTACATGGCCAGAATTAGCCAAAAAAATTATATGACACTTCTCATTCAATATTGAGAGTGACATCACCATGTTAGATCTCTGCAATGCCAAACAATGAAACAATGAGAACTTTTCTTCTTTCTTGCAATGATGGAGAGGATTAGCTAGTTGTTTTCCTTGTTCCATACCTGAAAAATAGTTGATAAGTATATTTTTCCCAACCTCCACCCATACATTATGTTCCACTTGTAAATTCATTATGGCAACATGTTTGAAGAGGTAATAAAAAAAGGGAGTCAAATTAAAAAAGTGTTGTTAGCTAGGGGGACTCTAAAACCTTTCTCCTACGATCATAATGATTCCAAATCAAATAAAAAAACAAATTTTGTTCATAATAAGAATAAAAAAGTTGTTAGTGATGGGATAGTAGACTCTAAGCGAGTACAATTCATCCAAAACCACACACCTTTGAATCTTGCAAAGGGAACTCCTACGGAGTATAAATGTCGTACTTTCACCCCTCTATCTGAATCCATATCATCTATCCTAAAGTAGTTAGAAATGTTGTAAACATGGTTTGATACCCAGAAACACAACCCTATGGAGATGATGCACTTAAGATGTCATGGTTCAGGGATAGTGAATTTTGTGGATTTCACCATGTAAAGTTTCACAAAATTGACAAGTGTTTGAAATTAAAACACTACATTCAAGATCTAATTAATAATGGCGATATAGAAGTAGACTCTACCGCCACTGCCAAGTCCCCAAACACAAACATGGGGATCTTCAAAGAACCTTTCCCCAAGCATGAAGGAAAGAAAAATTAGGATCAGGGACAATCGTCTCAAAATAAGAGTACCAACTATATATCAAAGCCAAACCATTTTGATGCCTTAATAAGTTGTGTTGATTCTCATGTTGAACATATCAACACGATAAAAATTAGAACAAGAGGGTGCATTATGGAAACGTGATGGGCTTGCCTTGTTATCTTAGAACCCAGTCCCCCTCCTCCTCAAGAGAGTCACTATGATGTGTTAGATCAATTAGATAATAACACAGCTAAAATTTAAATCTTAGACCTAAATATTTCTAACTTCCATAAGGATATCCTTTGCAAAACCTTGTAGGTACCAGGAGTATCTGTTGATATTGATCCAACGCAATTATAGACCATGGTAGCACAAATCATTCCTTTAGAACACATAACCTTCAGTTCGATGGAAGTCTTAGCAAAAAATCCCTCCCATAACCTTCCCTTACACATTGAAGTAATAATCAAGTGTAAGAAGGTCAAGAGAGTTCTTATGGATGATAGATTGGGTCTAAATATTTGTACTCTTAAACTAGTTTGAAAACTAGGGTGCACAGAAGCTGATTTGGAGACAAAGGTCATCACCATAAAGGCATATGCCAATGAAGATAAAAATCCAATGGAATTATCAATTTCTCATTGGAATCTAGTCCCATAAACCATGATACAAAGTTACATGTCTTAGACTTGGAGCTCCCCTACAACATATTGCTCGGTCGCCCATGGATCCATGCCATGCCATCAATGTATTATCAGTGTTTAAATTTGCAACATGAAGGAAAAATACTTACTATACAAGGAGATCCCCAACCATTTTCTCATTGCAAATCATTTTCGGGTTATTTTCCTACCATCTATGAGTGTCCTTCTATGGAGATCATTGTTCCTATTCAGTCAAAATCCCTCGCTTCATGAGTGGATCTAGATACGTTTTCTATCAATGAAAATGGTTCTTACACCTCATAAAATCCTTTCGCTACATGAGAGATGAGGTTAGACCAAGCGGTTATGGAGAATATGATCTATAACAAGCCCTTATAGTTCAAAACATTACCTTATCACCACAGCACGTGGTATACTATGCTACAAATTCCAAAGATTAAGGGAGAAGCGCCCTTTCGAAAATTTCAATTCGGGTGGCTTACTAAAAGATGAAATGGTACTCAAATATATTGTATTTCATCCTCAAGATGATGAGATGGATTTATGTTACAAGTCATCTAGGTATGTTATTCCTAATCGAATAATGTTTACTATAAATTATAAAGGACATGGTTATTTGTCAAGAAAAGGTTCATTGGAAGCTCTTCCAATACCTCATCGTATAATGGGTAAATATGGTCTTGACACCCATTTTTATGAGTCTCACCCTTTAGATGACAAGTATTCTTCTTCTGAGTGTGAGGATAGTTTTTCTGAAAATGAAAGTGAAATAAATTCCCAGTGTAGTCTTTATGAAGACCTCACCTCTATGAACCTATTCTCTAACATGGCTATCCTTACCATAACCCCTGTTACACCCCTTACCATTCCAAAACTAGACCTCATTTACCCATCACTCATGAATTGGGACCAATAACAACATGTACCCATTGATGTCTTTCAGAACAATGAGGCTATTGGTGATTTCTTGGCATTAGAGACAACATTTTGAGAAATAACCATAAGAAAGGGTTCTCCATTTACCTCAACAAATGCACGTACTTTGGAGAGTAGGTAGATTTGTGTGGTTAATTAAATAATAAAATAAGCAAGGGAAAATGTCTTATAGAAAAGCCTTGTGGAAAGAAAAAGTCTAATTCCTATAGTGAAAACCTCTTTGAGACACTTGTGGACAAACAAGTGGAATAACCTATGGAAAAAATAGTGTACCCACCTAAAGATGAAGATCTCCTTGAACCACCTTTAGTAGAGGAGGATCTCAATCTCCCTCCCAATCCTATGCGCATGGAAGAAGAATCCAAGCTACGATGGAGGAGACAATAGATGTTAACATCAGCATGAAGGAGCTTCCTAGAATGGTTAAGTTGGGAGCTTCACTCTCAACTCAAGAATAAAAAACATATACATGAAATTTGAGAGAATATGCAGTTATCTTCCCTTAGTCTTACGTACACATGTTAGGATTTGATCCTTCATTAGTGGTGCACAATCTTGTTTTACATCCGGATGCGAAGCCCATAAAAAAATCTTCAAAAGATGCATCCTTGCGTTTCTTTGCTAGTTACCACAAATCTCAAAAGGTTATTATAATTAGGCTTTATCGGCCTAACGACTACTCAGAGTGGATTTCTAATGTGGTACCAGTTTAGAAAAATCTAGTCAGTATCAAAGTGTGTACCAATTTCAGAGATATTAACAAAGCTTGTCCCAAGGATGAATTTCCTCTTCCCAACATCGATATGATCATCGATTCTACTGCTGGTTATGATATTCTATCACTCATGGATGGTTTATCAGGTTACAATTAAATAAATATTGTGGAAGAATATCAACACAAGACAACCTTTACAACCCCATGGGGGACATTCTACTACCAAGTCATGCCCTTTGGCCTCAAGAATGCATGTACTACATATCAACAAGTGATGAATGTAATCTTTCACGACATGATTAGTGACATCATGGAAGATTACGTAGATGATATATTAGAAAAGTATCAAACTTGGGAAGAGCACCCAGAGATTCTACGATGCATTTTTTAGTGATTAAGGGACTACAAAGTTTGACTTAACCTAAAGAAATGTGTCTTTGCTGTGTGTTATATGGGAAACTAATAGGATTCATTGTGTCGCAGAGAGAAATAGAAGTGGACCACGAAAATGTCGGTGCTATCACATAAATTCCACCCCCAAAAACATTAAACAAATCCATAGCTTACAAGGAAATATAGGCCATCGAAGGTTCATTTCACAATTAGGATACAAATTTCATACATTGGGCATCTTCTTAAAAAATATGTCAATTTCAACTAGGGGCGAACAACAACAAGTCTTTGCTTTGCTAAAAGAATACTTGGCTAAACCCCCTGTTCTCATGTCACCCATGGTAGGAGAACCCTTTCTACTCTAAATTTATGCTACACACTTTGCAATTGGGGCATTGTTGGCCTAATATGATAAAGAGAAGAAGGAAAAAGTTGTGTACTACTTGAGAAGAACATTGATAGCTTATGAGCTCAACTATCCGCATATCGAAAAGGCTTACCTTACTGTAGTTTTTTCCTTCCAGAAACTATGCCACTATTTTCTCAACAATAAATTCAAGCTCATTTCAAAAGTGGATCCACTAAAATACTTATTGTAAAAACCCACACTCATAGGAAATATGGCTAATTGGATCATATTATTAAGCAAGTTTGACATTGAGTATGTACATCAAAATTTAATGAAAGGGAATTTTTTAGTAGAAGCTTTGCTACCAGGTACCGAGCCTTTGAGTATGGAACCATCAGATGCATCCATCATGTACCTTGAGGAATCTATCATTTGGAAACTATACTTTGATGGCTCCTTTACCTTTCATGGTTCAGTGTGCAGAGTTGTGTTAATCACTCCTATGGGAGACTTGATTCCCCCAAGCCCGGATCAAGTTCCCATGCACGAATAATATAGTAGAGTATGAATTTGTCATCGGGAATGAAGATAGATATCAAACAAGTCAATTGCATTGGTGATTCAATGCTCATTATAAAATAGGTCACAGATGAATACAAGGTCAAAGATGAGAAACTTCTTCCATACAAAAGGATGGTTGATTCTTTGAAGGATTTCTTCAAGTAGATAACATTTGAGAAAATACCAAGAGCACATAAAATAGAAATAGTCATTATGGCTATAGTAGGGTACCTATTGAGTATTCCGCCGGAGTAACAATGATATGCCATTCTTCATTGAACATCTAAGAACGTTGGCATATGACATACCGGATTCATGATTGGTGTATGACATTGTTGGTCCTTTTCCCCATGGTACATTGAAATATTTAATTACCTCCACAATGGAACCTTTCCCACTAACATTTCCCATACTAAAAATGAACCCTCATCCAGTGTATAACCCACTATACCCTACTTGGGGCAACCTCTTCCACTGACGCTATGCTAAGAATTTGTAGCTTTTAAATTTGGATGAGTCTATCCAAGCAATAAAAGAGGTGCACAAAGACATTTGTGGGGTTCATATTAATGGGATTGTAATTATAAAGAAACTACTCAAAGTAGGATACTATTGGCCTACCATGGAGAATGAATAATGTAAGTACGTCAATAAATGCTTGGATTGTCAAAATTATGGCAACTTGATACATGTGCCGACACAATCCTTACAACCTATCACAACACCTTGTTCCATTCTCAAAGTGGGGTCTCAATCTAATAGGAAAGCTTAACCCTGTATCCTCAGATGGTCATAAGTTCATCATCATGGCTATCTGAATACTTTACAAAATGGGTAGAGGTTGTTCCTCTTACCTATGTTGAAGGTGCCCAAATCTCTAAATTTATAATGAACCATATCATCTGTCGATATGGTATCCCCTCTGTTATTATCACTAATAATGGTAAGCCATTTAAAAATAAAACTGTGAAAGCACTCTGCAAATGCTTTCAAATCTCCCTCAAGTTCTCGACCCCCTATTACCCTCAAGGTAATGGGCAAGCCGAAGCTTCCAATAAAACCCTAATTCACATCATGGAGAATATGGTTAATTCAAGGGCCGTAACTAACATCTACAGATTCACCCATGTGGGTATTCATAACATCTATCTAAGCCCCTACAAGTTCTACTCCATACTCCTTAGTATTCGGCATGAAATCCATACTACCTTTAGAGATCGAGATCCCTTCTTTATGTATCAAGATAAGGGACTACCTGAACGAAGAGGAAGATTATAGAGTATCTCAACCTGGTAGAGTTTGAGCTATTAGATGAGAAAATACTTCACATTCTCAATCACCTTAAAGTGTATTAGGATCGAGTGCAACAAAGCTATAATAAAAGAGTAGTACCTTATCAATTTGAGGTAGGAGACTTGGTGTTAAAAGAGACTAATAAAAACACTAATAAGGACCATAAAAAGAAAGGAAAATTTGAACCTAAATGGCTAGGACCATATCTTGCGGTTGCGAAAGTTTGGTTCAGGTGCCTATAAAATTTCATATTTAGATGGCCAAGAGCTTCGAGAACCCATGAACGCAATGCATCTTAAGAATTTATATGCTTAAGTGTGGGGTCTATAAAAATTAGAAAAGCAAAAAGTATTAAAAAATAAAAATAAAAAGAGAAATAAACAAGTGTGTCCAATAGTGAAAACCACGCAATGGTGGCACTTTGGACAAGTCCTTTGGTGAAAACTAGTTTTTGGTGCCATTGGAGGGTCCATTGTTCACAATAATTTTAGGTTTAGGAGTATGATAGATTTGTTCTAAGCTGGTCTTTACCTTCATTTGAGTCCCTTGTGAGCTTGTCCCTCTTTGCCCTGATCGGCTAATCCTACTTTTGAATGTGGAGAGTTTGAATTTGAATATTCCTAGCTCACACTGGGGGAAACTTCACATCATCACCTTCTTACACATAGCACATGGAATTCTACCCTTGTACATCCCATCTAATGCTAGGGAATCCACATTTCTTCATTTCCTTACACATTCACTTTGAAAAATTCTTAGAAAATATCAAAAACATTCATATAACTTTGAAAACCTCAAAAAATTCAAATATGTTTCGTAGAAAACTCCAAAACAATAGAAAATTGTCTCGAGATAATACCCAAAAATAGTGAAAAACATCCCAAAACTATCCCACAAAACAAAGTAGTAGTTTTCTTACTTTTAGTTGTTGGTTTGTATGGTTTTAGTTGCATTGATTTTTTGTATTGTGTGCTTTAAGTTGGATTCACTTTCTTACTTAGATTGAATGTTACTTTAATTTGTGGTGCATTGCATTGAGTTCATTTTATCTTACATACTTGTAGATAATGTGTTGCTTTGATTATATTTGTTTAACTTGTGCTTGTTATTTTTACTTGTACATTTTGTTATCATTTCATCATCATATCAAATAAACCATCACATCTATACATCATATATCAATAAATGCTAAGTCTACATCACACATGTATGCTAAAGCTAATCATCAATATTGTATCATCAATGGGGAAAGAGGGGTTGCACATGATCACAAATCTATCCCCCCACACCAATATAAAAAATAAAAACATGTTTTACTCAAAGTATCTCATCAAAATGTAATATGACCTTAGCTAAGGCTATCTCATAAATCTAACAACATGTGATACAAACATAAACATATAGATTAAGCATGATATCTCATAAACAAAATGTGATACATCAGTAATCCATCCATCAACCATCAAATCATCATACATCATCATAATATAAATGTTTGTGTACAAAACAATGTGTCTCAAAAGTACATCCGATATAATGAGCCATCATGGGCATCTATACAAAAATGTGCCTTCATCATGAGGCATAATAAAAAATAATGCATAACATACATCTATACAAAAATGTGCCTTCATCATGAGGCATGATCAAAATAGTACATATACATCCATTAAAATTTTTGAAAATCATATCAAGATGATACACAAAAATATACATCAATAAGAGAGTCACCCACGACTCTCACCCTCTTGAGACTTCCTAGTCTAGTTCATTGTTAGGCGGGGCATCTAAGGTGCTGGACATGTGGAAGGAACTACAACCTACTATCTTGAGCCATGCTTCTCTCAAGCATGTTTTCTTAAAGGACCCTGTATAGATCACACTGATCACGATGGCCTATGGGATCTAGATCGAGACATGATGTTAGCTATCTAACTATACTCGGGAACTCTCTACTGCTCGGCAGGACATCCGCATGATATTGTATCCTATATTGTGTAGCCTCGGATGTTAGGGAGGAACTCTTACCAATCAATAACTATACCCTTAAATCGGTGCCCACCATCTTGAAGCATATCACACCTTTGGATAAATCTATCCGTGAATCGGGATCTTTCTACTTCTTCCCGATCCTTCTCTACCCGCACCGTAACCTCTTTGGGATCACTTAATCTTACTCATTCATGACATGTACTCTCCCTATCCTGGCCTAATCTTGATTTGTCATGAGCTAATCCCCCTTTGTAATTGTAGACACCTATAGTTTGGCGATGCACTATTACAACTAATATTGTGCTAGTTGTGCTTCTCCCGCAAACCAACGATACACCGCCGGTTTGACTTATCTAACTCTCTTCCTACGACATCCATTTTGTCATTTTTTCTCTTATAAACCATTTAAACAAGCTATAATAGCTTCGTTCTAACTACATTAGCTTCTTACTTTCTTCTGGTCCACTTCTACCACCTTCCTGACCTATTAATCCATTCCATTGGATTGATCTCGACCCCGTAAAACTCTCTCCAAACCATAATCACCTTATAAACATGTTTAACTAAGATTAAACATGGTTTATCACTCCTAAATCTAGTCAAAGTAAGCTTTGACTTGCTAAAAGTATTTTTGGAATTTAGTGTTTGTCCCACATGCACTCAAGTTTCCCATTTTCCCAAATGGAAAACTATATATAGGGCTAGACCCCTCCTCTCATTTTCAAGAATTCCTCCCTTCTTCCTAAGCATAGATTATAGTATTTTGCATCTAGGTTCTAGATTTCATTTCTAAGTTTAGATATTGAGCTATTTACTTCATTTTTTGTATTGCTAATCTAATTTAGAGGGTAAAAGAGAAGAACCATTGGCTCAAAAGCCTATAATGGGGAGATCTCTTTCTCTTAAGCACTAAAACCGATTTCTTAGGGATTACTAGGTTCATTATTTTAAGCTTTCAAAGAATAGAGATAGTTGTAATTAGCTTAAGTTTGAGTATTTACTTCATAATGTTGTAGATCAAGAATTTATGCTCTTGTTACTGTCAAGTTAATGCACCAAAATAAACACAAAATTCCTAAAAAAATCAAATGAAATTGATACCTAATAGTTAAGATAGGATCCGAAGACGTAGATGGGAGGAAATCCAATGTAGATAAGATGGGCGCACATGAGCAATCCTGTAAAGTAGATCCGAGAAACTTGCGATGCACAAATCCTTGGTAGAAAAATACAACGTTAAAAGATATTTGGGTGGACTTGCCTGGAAAAGGTGTCCGGGAAGCAATGAGCTTCCTCGGCGGATGTCAGTCCACATTTTCAATTAAGGAAAGAAGCATACATGATAAAAGATGTAGGTAAATGTTTATATTTTCCGATTAAAAATAAAAGAAATGTAAACAACAGACAGTAATATAAACAACAAATAGGAAACTATGAAAACAATGCTAGACTTATGTTACCTATACTTGGCACCTGTCTGTAGGTTGATCGGCGTCGACCAGATTGTGATCAGCATCGATTTATTTAAGCGGCATCGATTAGGGTAAATCAGCATCAACTGGAATGGGTCATGGCGTCAACTGGAGGCAAGTTGCAGAAAGCTTGATGGATGATTGATGAGGACTAGATCGTGAACACCTGCAGGAGCTGCAAAGATGCGGACAGAGTTTCACCTTAGCTAGATGTAGGAACAAAGTCACCAAGAGGTCGATGAATCCTCACGATGTCGATGTTGTGAGGGCGAGTAATGGTACACCTCTCAGGGATTGATTTGGACAAAATTCTCTCTTCTTTCGATTGACGATTCGAAGGCTCAAGGCTTAAGCTTTATGTCTCTCTTCTATCTAACTAGAACTAAATTTTGGCCCTGTATTTATAATTGGCACCGACCGAGGTATAATCGGCGCCGTTCTGAAAAATCAGCACGACCGAGTACCAGTCGGCGCCGATCAGGGAATAGATTCCCAAAATGGCCAAAAAGGATGAATTGGAAAGATAAGAGTATTATCCTTCTGACCCAAATACGGGAAATATCCCACTGCACGGTTTGGGGAGAGGAGAAATAGGGGGGATAGATGGATAGAATTGATATGGGGTAGATAAGTGGTTAAGATACATGTAAAAAGTATAATTAAATAGTTAATATTTAATTATCCATGGGTAAAATACAATGGGGTATAATAAACTTAGGATAGATGTTTAATTAGATATTTAATTAATACCCTAAAGGAAAAGTGGTGATATAAAGGTGCCCTAGGTTACCCGAGAAGGTAAATGAACGCAGGGACACTAAATTGGGTAACCAATTTTAGGTGTCTACATTTTGCCCCTTTTTGTTGAGTAACTTGTGATAAGCAAAGTTGCAAGACAAAAACAAGGAGTTGGAAGAAAGGAAGAAAAGTGATGATGCGATCCCCCTCAAACTAGGGATGGGATGAATCTCAAAAGACCAACCAATCTCGAGTTTGAAAAAGGTAGATGAGAATGAAGGATGCCCCAGCTAGATATCTAGAGTAGATCTGATCATTGATGATGCATGAAAACAATAAAAAGGTCAAGAACCTAAGGAACTCACATTGATAGGGCAGACTAGATGGTCTTCGTATGAGATGACGTTAGTGGCTATAGACCCATGAGTAGAAGGAGGACTGTAAAATAGTAGCAACCAAAGAGTGACACATTGGTAGGGACAACTAGACGGTCTGCGAAGGAGACGATGTTAGTGCCTACAGACCCGCTATCCTTAGGCTGCCACAAATGCGAGTGACCCATGTATAGGGACCAGACTTGAAATGGGTGATAACATCAAAAATATGTGCCAAAAGGCAACACTAAGGTCATAATAATGATCAGATAAACAAGCCAAGCATCAACACTTTGGCAAAAAAGATGAAGAGACATTCTCGTTGGAAGAATATGATGTGAAAAGACAAGAATGTAACCAATCGGCGATGATCGGCGATGATTGGCCTTAATCGTGTTGATCGGACAAAATCGACGCGACCATCCCTAACGCCTATAAATATGGGAAAGGGAAATGGTAACGATTTATTTGCATTGTGACGATTGATTTAGAAAAAGTCAAAAATCGAATTTGAGAAAAATGGAGGCTTTGGGAGTAGTCAGAAGCGGAAGAGGACATGACCTGGGGTAAGTGGATCTACTTTAGCTTTGTGTATGTGTTTATCATTCAATAGCATACTAGGATGCTAGATTTTAGGAAAAGTGGGGATAAGTGGGAGGCCAGAGTGTCTTGGACACTTGGCCTCTCAATCGGCGTCGATTGACAAAATCGGCACCGATTGGGTTTCCGATCGACGTCGACTAGATTAGATCGATGTCGATTGGAACTCAATTAGTTCGATTGGATAGATGAGACTTAGAAAGTAGAGAAATGTGCTTTTGATGTTTCAATTTGAATAAATGAGAAGCTAACACCGTTTTTGACATCGTGGATGTAGGCACGAGAGGATTTACACATGCGGGATGCTATTCCCGAGCTTCTGGAGACTATTCTTCCTGATGTGATAGATGACGATTGGCATCACCTAGAGCTAGCTGGGCTGGGGCTTCCATTACTACCGATGGGTGCCCCGAGACATGGAGTTGATGCGAGCCTTGATACGATGATGGGACAACAGGACGTGCATTTCGGTTCGGACAGGTGAGATGACCATCACCCACGAGGATATCTATAGGATCCTCAGGTTTCGATTATAGGGGACCCGATAGAGACCACTCCAAGACAAGCAAAGCAGAGAGGGCCCTAGGATGATTATATGGAGACAGGGTAGATGATTCAGAGATAGTGTCCGGGGTGGTGAGGATAGCCTCATAGTATAGATAGGATGATGCCAGGAGTAGACTGATAGCATTGATTCAGATGGCGATCTCCTACTTCGCTCTACCAGATTCAGGAGGCGGGAGATTTCCACTACTTTTACTGGACTGTGTCTATGACATCCTGGAGTTTAGGTAGGTGTTCATGTTTGCAGATGCCTTATTAGCACAGATATATCATGAGCTATGGATGTACACCATAGGTAGATGGATAGGTATTGATGTCAGCTTTGTGCTCCATTACTGGGCATATGAGCATATAGTAGTGATCAGGCCATCAGGGCTTCCATGGATGCCAGGAGTAGAGGGGGCCCTCGAGTATGGATTTCGATGATGGCTAGCGTAGAATGGCCCCCAGGAGATACAGAGAGATCTGTATAGTGGTATAAAGAGCGATTCAGGACTCTGACACCGAGTAGGTTATATGGAGACCATACCGGGTCTACCTAACATGGGCCTGGTCAGGATGCTCACCTAGTGGAGCTGAGATGGAGTAGGGTGGTCAGGGGCCGTAGGCCAGAGATTTTAGAGTGAGTCCCATTTATACGGGTGATGAGGTAGTTTGGTTTGGTACAGATGGTCCCGACCACATATGTGCCATATAGGTGGGACAATAGAGAGACCGACCTGCCAATTTTGATCCCGGCAGATCCACTAAGGAGGCCCCACCTCCCACAGATAGTGATGATGACATAGGAGTGGATGATGGCTATGGGGCATGGTACCACATAGAGCTACCACGACACCTCCCAACATCCATAGATGCAGATGAGGATGACATAGCTGTAGAGTTAGAGAGATTAGAGGGAGAGAATGCCGCTCACACGAGACACATCAGACATCCCTGGAGGAGATCAGGACTCTGACGGAGGAGAGGGATGCATTGATACTGGAGAGAGATACCACTCGTCAGGAGCGGGATATAGTGATACAACAGAGAGATCACTATCATAGACATAGAGAGGCCCTCAGGGCCAAATACGGTGATACAGCACCACCTCAGAGTCAGGGGCATAGGGTGTGGTAGCAGGAGGGCCACCACCTACAGCAGCAATGCCATTACGAGCACCCGGCATGGTGAGTCTGAGCACTTATCAGGCTCTCCTTGCTGAGGTGAGATACTATGAGGATGCCCTAACACAACATTCCCTCGATGTGCCTTGTTACAGGGGCGAGGAGGAGATCAGCGACAACCGCGGCTAGTGGTGCATCAGAGGGTACAAGCACCAAGAGAGATCGAGATGGTGACAGGGCCATGACAGTAGGCGTCTCTAGCTCTGTAGGAGATGGCTAGGAGAGACACCTAGACCAGAGGAGGGTGGAGGAGACAGTGTTTTCCACCTATCTGACTTCACGATTTAGATGTGTTATTTTTGTATCGATATACTGATGTAGCCTCAATTTGAAGGCATTTTTGATGTATGATGTATATGGCTTGATTGGAAGCCATTCACTCTTTTGTACAGACATATATGTATATATATTTTTCATCCTTTTGTGTTATGTGATTGGACTCTTGTATTTGGATTTTGATAGATAGATGTTATGGATAGAGATAGATGTTATAGATGTGATTTATCATGGATAAATGGTTGATTTTAAACTAACATGTTTTTTTAGATGTTAATTTAAAATGATATAAATATATGGATGCACATGTGTTTTTAATACATGCTTTTTGATGATATTTAGATGATAGACTTTGACTGAGTAAATTAACATGTTAAATGTCAATTTAACTAGATGAACAACAAATAAACATGGGAAATGTCTATTTAGAATAAAGAAAGAGATGCAATGTTCTTAAAAAGGCACTACACCTAGATAGAAAAAGAATGATAAGTTAGACTCCTCACTGACCATAAATAGAAACCTTGATGGTATACCGAAAAAAATGATGTACATAGGGCCATAGATACAGATAAAATGAACCTGACACTAGTTAGTCGCAAACCAGATCCAGGAGATAGATGAAACTAGAAGCAAGTATGTATCGAGCCACAATACATGAAGGACGGAACACGTGCTTAGACAGGGTCTCCATATGATTGGAAAAGGTCTTATACCTCAGCTTTATGATTTTTCTGATGAAGAGAAAACTGATCAAAGCGGGAAGTTTGCAAGATATGGAAAGACTGATCGATACAGAAGTCTTTCTGAGATGCTAAAAAGTGAACAAACTAGCCAAAAGGAGAATTTTGTTACTACAAAAGGCTGATCGATGCGAAAACCTGAAAAATGCCATGAAATAAACAACCGTCCTTCAAGGGAGAGGTCTGTATTTTGATTTTGATGGTAGCCATCCTTCGAGGGAATGGTCTACACTTTTTGATTTATTTGATAAGGCATGGATAGCTGTCCTTTGAGGGATCAGCCTATCTTTTTAGGAATTAGGATAGCATCTCTTTTTTTGGAAGAAGCTGAGTTTAGACCAGATAGATCAGATGGGGGGAAAAGAAAACATATATAAGCACGTATTCATGTCCCAAGTGGATTCGATTAGGATAGATGAAGTAGTGATTAAGGTATTCCTACCATGAGAAGGAACAAATCCGTAAAAAAATGCTATGAGCAGAGCCGCAGTGTTCATATTTAAGGTATAGAAAGAAATAATGCGGAGTACCACATAGTTCTGAATCACTACAAAATGTGTGACTGGTTGTAGATGGATGAAAGATCTATTTTGCGACTAAGATCGTGTAAGATAAAGTTTAACAGTAGAAGGGCCTCAGATGTAAGGCATTAAGAGGTTCCATTTCAGGTACACCATCCATGGAAGATAGGCGATAAGCCCCAGACCCATACTTATGAGTGACAACGTACGGACCCATCCAGTTAGGAGAAAACTTACCACACTGACTCCATTCTAGTGTAGTGACATTTTGGTTTTCTTTAAGAACAAGATCACCAACTTTGAAGTCACGGTGCTACAAGTGCTTGTTATAAGCATGTTTGACATGCTCAAGATAGACTTGATGATGCTCAAGAGCATTGAGACGTCGCTCATCTAGCAACTCCAGCTATGCTAGATAGTTTTGATGATAGTCCTCATCAGAGACAAATTCTCTGAGAGAGACACAAAGAGATGGAATCTAGACTTCCAAAGGAAGGATAGCCTCAGACCCATAGACGAGAGAGAAGGGAGTAGCACCAGTAGGAGTACGAATGCTAGTCCGATAAGCCCAGAGAGAAAAAGGGATATGTAAATGCCAATCCCTACCGGCTCGACTAGTTACCTCATGAGGATATTATGTAAAGTTTTATTAGAAGCCTCACTTGGCCATTAGCTTAGGGATAATACGAAGAAGAAAAGCTAAGTTTGATATTGAAAGCATCACATACGTTTTATAAATCGATGTTTTTGAAAGACTTACAGATTGTCCGGAATACCAAAGCGACAAATGATGTGTTGATAGACAAAATCAACAATGGGTTTAGCTTTGGTTGATGAAAGAAAAAATCAACAATGGGTTTAGCTTTGGCAAAGTAATGATGGAGTGATGTCACTGTGAAGAGCATGGATTGATGAGACCAATGAGATCAAGACCCCATTGTGAAAAAGGCCATAAATCTGCTACGGGTTGTAAGGCCTGACTAGGGATATGTGTGAGATTAGCATGTTGTTGACACTTGACACACTTCTTGACATAGTCACAACAGTCTTGATTAAGAGAAGGCCAATAATAACCTAAACGTAGGATGTGCTTAGCTATGGCCAAACCACCAAAGTGTCCACCACAGATACCGTCATGGACCTCCTGAATGGATTTAGATGATTCAGGGGTTTTGAGGCATCAAAGTAAAATACCATCAAAGCCACATTTTGTAAAGGATTCCACCCAGAATAGTATAGCAGTTTGCACATTGGATAAAAGATCTTCTACCATTGGAAGTCAGATCTAGAGGAAGCAACCACTGAATGGGATTGATAATCAAAAATGTTCTGATACCACTCATCTTGAGTGTCGGTCGTGACGGCGTTGATTGAAGTCAACTACTTGAGATGAGATGGTTGGTCTAAACGCTGAACAACCACATAAAGTCACGAATCTTCGGTAAAGGCGGAATAAGTGAGCCTAAAGAATCCATTGTATCCGTGAATTAGTTTGACATTTGGACCCATCAAAGAAGAGTTTTACTTTAAATGGAGATAGACCAAAATCGATTTGTTGGATGTACTCGTCTAGGAATTGAGCAAGGGGGATTTGAGTGTCCGGAAGAGGAGTATCAGCTAATTGATCCGCAATGACCTGACCCTTGATAGATTTTTGTGAGATGAACTCGAGGTCAAACTCTATCATGAGCATGAGCCAATGAGTGATACGATCATTGTGATAAGGTTTCGCATGCATTGTCTTGAGTGGATTGACACTTGTAACAATGTAAGTTTTGTGATTAAGGAGGTAATGACGAAGTTTAGAAGTTGCGAAGAAGAGAGCACAACATAGTTTTTAGCTTCGAGAATAGCATGTTTCATACTCATGAAGAGTGTGACTGATATAATAGATAGCCTGTTCTTTACCATTAGCGTCCGATGCAAGATCATGGCTCCCAGAGCATGGTTAGTTACAGAAATATAAAGATAGAATGGCTCCCCCTCGCATGGAGGCATGAGCACAGGTGGAGAAAGAAGATAATCTTTGAGATCATCAAAGGACTTTTTGGCAACGCTCATCCCATTCAAAATGAAAATTTTTATGGAGGAGATGATGAAAAGGTTGACAATGGTCCGAAAGCTGCGAGATAAAACGACGCACTAATGAAGGCGTCCTTGAAGACCACGGAGCTGATTTAAGTTGGAAGGGGGAGGCATCTCAAGGATAGCCTTTATTTTTGTGGGATCAACTTCAATGCCCCTACTAGAAATGACAAAGCCTAAGATTTTACCAGTGAGAATGCCAAACACGCATTTAGATGGATTTAGGCGAAGAAAAAAATGAATGAGTCTCTCAAAGAGAGGTGCAAGAATGAAAAGATGATCCTAACGGTGTTTGGACTTAATGAGGAGGTAATCAATGTAATCTTCCACAGTTTTTTTTAGGAGATCATGGAAGATGTAGGTCATTGCATGTTGATAAGTTGCTCCTGTGTTCTTAAGACCGAAGGGCATGATGCGATAACAAAAATTCCCCCAAGGAGTTATGAAGGAAGTCTTATGCTAGTCCTTTGGTGCAATGAGAATTTGATTATACCCAGAGAAACCATCCATAAGAGAAATCATCTCGTGACCTGTAGTTAAATCCATGAGTTGGTCAATATTAGGTAGAGGAAAATCATCTTTCGAACAAGCGAGATTAAGATCCGGAAGTCGGTGCAAATTCAAATTTTCCCAGTAGCTTTGGTTATTGGTACTACATTTTGAAACCCATTGTGGATAGTCAATGGGTTGGATGAATTTGGTGGAAAGAAAGCACTACAATTCTTCTTTAACAAGGAGGGCTACACGAGGATGCATCTTACGTAGTTTTTGTTTAACTGGTTTGATGTCTGGAAGAGTAACGATATTGTGGACCATGATATTAGGATTGGGGCCTCGCATATCGTTGCATGACTAAGAAAATTATTGCTGATGGTGGGAAAGAAAGGCAGTGAAGTCTCCTAACTCCTATGGATTAAGAGATTGGATGACCTTAATGATGTGAGGGTCTTTAAAAGTCCCTATATTAAGGTCGACAGTGGCTTCGTTGAGAAGTGTAGATGTGTCAGAAGGAATGGTTTTAGGAAGATAAGAATCCTCTGCCCCTAGATAGGTAAGGAAAAATCATCATCTACACAATGGATAGTATTGATAGTGGGAGAGTTGTCTCCAACTATTTTAGGGAAGACTAATGGTATGGAAGTGGATTTTCCATTAGTCTTATAGGTCAGTGGACCTAAGGAAATGGTATTGACTAAAAAAAGTTTAGGCATGGATGGAGAATTTTAAACCCTAAACCAAATTTTTGATGTGGTTTAAGAGTTGGAATGGATGCGAGGTCATGCACACCCTATTCATACTTTCCCAGGCCAAAGCCTTTCCACGCACATCGATATAGATAAGTTTTTGCGAACGTGGGATTTTGTAGACAATCAAACCCTGTTGAATAGGGTTTGGCCCTAGGAGGAGAATCCAGACGATAGTGAGGTGTATCAAGACCATCATAGATGAAGTTAGTCTGCTGATTGGGTAGACCAATGGTGATGATGCGACCAAGACCTGGTTGATATTCAGGTTGTTTGTCTGGCCTACCATACTCGTTAGGTTTGAGATGGGTGTCAAAAGAAAGAAGAGGAAGCTCTCCTAATGAAAAACACTGCAACGTTTCTTCTAGATTTTGTAAATCTAGTAATTTTGTTGCAGGTATGGAAGAGGATGAAGCCTCGTCAGGAGAACAAGCATTCTCCTTTGGAGGGGCAGACCCTGTGGTCATGTCACATTGTGCGGAAGGGAAAGGATCTCCTGGATGAGTATAGATTTTTCCCTCATACTAATATTTTATGCATCGATGGAGGGTTGATGGGACATAGTGTATTGTATGAATCCAAGAGCATCTAAGGATCATATTGTAGTGGAATTTCCCTTCAACAATGTAAAAAATCTCATGAAGCAGTCTCTTGCCTACTCAAATGGGCAGGACCACAGTTCCTAAAGTAACTGCAGCTGATCGTTAAATGATCAAAGGGTGAAAGGTGGTGGTGACACTACGTTCTTTGGTAACTTAAGTTTCTCAAATGTGTGGGAGGAAATGACATTGAGTGCAGCACCACTGTTGATCATAGTGCATTTTAACATAGTGTTATTGATTTGAACTATGATAAAGAGAGGAGCCTCTAAATCCTCAGAAGAAAGGGGAGGAATTTCAGAATCCTTGAAGGAAATGGTGGTTGATGTCTATTCAATCCAACAACCATCTCAAAAGGTTGGGGCTCATATGAATTCACTATGATATGGCACAGATTATCGATCAGAGCTTGGCAATGCTGGGGAGATGATTGAATGAGGTCAAAAAGAGACATTTTGACCGGAGCATGGGTGAGTTGTTTCATAACACTCTCCTCAACTGACATGGGAATCTGAGCCCGAGGTGAAGCATGAATAGAGATCCAAGGTCTCGGGGCTGATGAGGAAGGAGGAACTCCTTTGGGGGCCAGAAATGATGACCCGTGGTCGAGAGGCTGTAGAAGATGATGGATTATCATACTGTTGTGCTCTAGTGGTGATATGAATTGTGTTGATTTGAGAAGGTGGAAGATCATCCGGAGTGGAATTAATGGAATTAGAGGCCTGAGTAGACTGTCATTAGGCTTAGATGTAGTTGGGATGATAGGAGACACTTGTTCCTCCTCTTCTTCTAGTAGAAGATCACTTTCTTCCAAGAGGTTATTAATGATAGATTGAAGGGCTTTACATCCCTTGGTGTCATGACCTGGAGTGTGGTGGTAAGCACAAATCAAATCAGAGTTGAACCAGGAAGGTTTTACTCCTTTGGGATTATAGGGTTTGATCGGAGGAAGAGATATAGATGAATATTGGATAAGTTGGTGAAGAATTTCAGTATAGAATCCGGTAGACAAAGATGAGGACAAAGATGACGAAGGCACCTCTTTAGCCTTAACAGACTACCGAGGTAAAAGAATCTGCATATCTGGTTTGACAGTCTTTTTAGGGATTGTTTTTCTTTTTGGACATTGGGAAAAGCAGCCTTAGGTGCTTGAGATGGAAGCAAGTGAGGAAAGATTGATTTTGGTGGAGGAGGAGCTCCTAAGATAGATTTTGAAGATGACAAAGATGTGACAAGTGTTTTGGTCTTTGGAGATGAAGAAGGCTGCTTGGCCAAAACAGATGACGATCTAGATAAGACTGATTTAGATGGGGGAGGAGCTCCTAAAATAGATCTGATATGAGGCACAAAGGGTGCCTTGGATTTTGGTGATGAAGATGATGGTTCTGATAAAAGAGGTGACCCCTTTCCAGTGGGTAAATCCACTTTACGAGGCACTAGTGAAGATGGTGTTGTAGAAGAAGATGCCTTTTCAGTGGATAAATCCAATCTTTTATGAGGCGCAAAGAGGGATTTTTGAGGGAAAGCACCAAGAGTCTTGATGGTCTGAAATATTGGTTTTCCCTTTTCAGGGATGGTGACAACTTCGACCGCATAAGGTGATTGTAACCGTTTTGGAGGAAGTAAAGGAGATGATATTGATGATGTAACCTTAGGTTTAAACTCCAATTGTTTATGTCTGAGTCCAGGAGTCGGAAGTACAGGTGTCGATGCTATCTCTTTAGATGTTTCCTTAATAGGCAAGGAAGCACTGATGGTGGAAGATATAGGTAATGAAGAGGTAGCCTCTTGTGAGGAAGGTACTTCAGATGTAGTAATTGTGGGTGTAATTACTATAGAAAAAGTGATGGGAAGGGTTAAGATTGAGGATGCTTCCGAAGGTATAGAAGTTGGTACAACTATGGGCACATTAACCAAAGGCATGGTCACGGTGAAAATGGGAGTGACAGAAGTAGAAGTATCGTAGTGGAAATTTGAAGGGATGTAAATGACTCAAGCATCGAAAGAATATCTGACATCGAGATAGATGAAGATGACACTGTCTCAGGTATAGGTGGAAGATCGGATGGTGAGGCAGAGGGAGACGACTCTATTTCTAATAAAGGAAGACTCAAAGATGGACCATGTGAGGATGGTGGGATCTCAGAATTTGAAGGAGCAGGGAGAGTCCCGATTCAGTCGACATGTTTGTGGTTGATCCCGATTTAGAAGAAGAATCATTAGTAGAAATGAAGTTGATAGTATGAGTGTTTGGTTTTGAGTCCCTAAAGCATCGTTGTTCAGGGAATGATTTGGAAAAGGCTGTTTAAAAACATCAAGTGCCTAATTTGGGGGAGCATTTGGGTTATCCAGAATGAGCTCACCTTTGTCAATGAATTTTTGGACAAGGTTTTTGAAGGTCTGACATCGTTCAATGTCATGGCCTTTGCTTCTATGATAATGACAAAAGTAATTTTCCCTATACCAGAATGGTCGTTCCTGGCTCTCATCAAAATTTCTAAAAGGAGGAAGTTCGATCATGTGAAATTCCAACATTTTTTCTAAGATAGAAGCATATGATTCCCCCAATGAAGTAAAAGATCGAGATGACGAGGGTCCTTTTCAGAAGATGAAGAATCTCTCCGAGGTGTTTGATTAGAAGTGTTATCATCTCATGAAGTTTTTAATATGATAGCATTGGTGGACACCTGATTCTTGTCTTTGTTAGAAGCGAAGGGTTTGATTTTGTAAACCGAGAAAAATCTGGTTTAGACTTAGAACAAAGTTTTAGCTTCCCTTGTTCAACGAAACGAGACTCAATTTTCATGTGCTATTGAAAGGCTTCTTTAAATGTACGAAATTTTTTATTCCTTAAAGTGGAGGAAATATGATTGGCGCAAGATCAAGTGAACAACTTGATCTGTTGAGATTGAGGGAGGGAGAAAGACAATTGATTTATTATACCTCTCCAACGAGCGACAAAGTCTGCAATAGACTCGTCATCGAATTGACGAATGTTATAAAGATATGTAATCGAGATCTTATGTGTGATGTTTATTGAGAATTTTTCAACAAACATCTGAGCTAATTGAGAGAAAGAAAACAAAGAATGTTGGGGTATGTTATTGTACCAGTCTAAAGCGGGCCCTACTAAAGACATAGGAAAGGTACGGAGCATAAGCTCCTGATCCTGGACTATAAGGTAGCAAGCATGCTTGAATGCTCACAGGTGTTGTTGAGGATCCTCCCGCTATGAAATTTTGAGAACTTAGGAAGTTCCCATTAGGGAGGATAAGGCTTAAAAGCCACTGCTGGATGAATCAGTTCATTACATACTTCTTCAAAAGAGTATGATGGGTGAGCCCCTTTGGTGGAGGCTTCTAGGTCTGTGATTTTCTTGAAAAGAAGTTGGATGATGTTAGATTGAGGAGGGGGCATGTTGGTATGTCCTACATAAGAAGCAAATGGTAGGTTTTGTTGAGGCATTAATGGGGGATTCATCTGTTGATTAACAGGATGATAAGAGGAATAACTAGGCATTCTAGGTGATGCCTGGTGAGGTATTTTTGTGAAGGAGCTTGCGTATAAATAGGTTGTGAGATGATAAGTGGTTGAGAGAAAGGTGGTTGAATGAAAGATGGAGCCTGTGATTGGTGGGTTCCTACACTTGCCAACTAAATCAAAATGGATTGAGGAATGTGGGTGTTGATTTGATTTGATATGGTGGGGAACAAACTCTAAATGAGGCTTTTGACTGCTGGATTGGTTATTAGGGGTGTCGATGCCAAAGGATGAGTAAAGGTCACTGTCATTGGAGCATTAGAAGAAAGACCAGCTGGAGGACGAGAAGGAGGAACCGACTGACCCGTAAGGGGGGGTTGGTTCACAGAGAGATACTGACCTTGAGATGCAATAGATGGCATAGAAGAATTAACAATTTGTGGGAGTGTGGACACACTCATCATAGCTAAAGAAGAGGGCCTCTCAAAAGTAGGCTGTGGAGTAGTTGAGGTAGCTGCAGCACTAGGGATAGGAAAATTCATTTGAGAACCAGTCGACATGGTCAGTGGAAGAGAAAAAGGAGGCATAGATGTGCAACCTCTTTTGTGGTTCGAGGTGAGAAAAAGCATGCTAACTGCTCTATAAAAGCCTGGGATGGTTCATGAGAATAATCATAAACTTGCTGGATCGGTGGTCCCTGATCAGATATTCGAATAGACTTATGCACTAGGTAGTCCATAAGGGCTACCGGGTTGTGGTCAAGGAGTGCCTAAAATTTAGGATCTCCATGAGGAACATACTCTATATCAGAAGCAGATGACACCTCTGAAGGACTGGGGGAAGCTGGTCATGATGGGATCACTTTAGGATGATAGAAAGGATTATATGACCAAGATGGGGAACCAACTAACAACGGTCCCAAGAAGACCCGAGGGGTGCCAAAACATCCACATTAGTGGTGATCTCGGATGAAGAAGAGGCCAGTTGAGCCATTTTTCTAGATTGTGACCGGGTGATGACCGTCATAAACAAGTAAAAACACAGAAAAAAGATTGACCTAACTAATGCATAGAAAATTCAAGCAGCGTAGGTGATTATCTCTTTTAAATTTTCATGCTTTTTAAGAAAGAAAATGTTTGGGAAGGATTTTTAGAATGGGGACTACTCAATTGGCCAAACTAAGGATGGTTTGGGGAATGTTTTGGTGAGGAGTCCCGAAGGCACTTCAGTAAAAGACTGGTACGTGGCTTGATATAGGGGCCTACCCCCGCACTTCACACACCACTGTGATAAGGGAGTCAAGTGCTTTACCAATATATACCAGAACTTCCGTGAATTTATGAATTTATAGCGAGCCCGAGTACCCGTAGGCTCTTGCTCTTGGATGTCACTTCCAAGTAGGTGAGGCCAAGGAAGGAGTTTGTGTTTAAATGCTTTATACCTAGTGATTTTGGCTTTGTGTGTAAGGGTGAAAAATAAAAATCAAATAGTGTCACTACCGATTTTGATCAATTTTCCAACCTATTTAGAAAACTAGATGAAGAACATACATAATAGAAATGACAAAGAAAAAGTTCTTTTAAGCAATAAAACCAAAGTCTTTGATTTCAATGAAGACAAGTCAAACAAGTTCTTTTTAAGTTTTTTTTTTTAAAAGGATAAAATACCGCAAAAGAGAAATACCTATAGATTTAGCTCTCCAAGGTGTGTGGACTTCAAAAAGCACGTTGTTGAGCTCTTCCCTTGAACAATCCCACGAACAAGAAAACCACTCCGCAAGACAAGGTTAAGCAAACACGCAAACAAATCCAAAAGATATATCCAAATAACTAGATACTAGTAGAAGAGAAATTTCTATTTAAGAAACTAGAAAACTTTCAAGAAAATGACAATTTTGCACAAAGAGATAAATCAAAAAGTGCAGCTTTGAAATCAAATGAAAGGTTTACTAATTTTAGAAATAGAAATGAGAATCTAGATATGCAAGAAAGAAATAATTTTGATTTTGCAAATTATAAATGAAAGAAACAAGACCAAAATGAAGAAAGGAAATGCTTAAGGAAAATTGATGATAATCAGTGAAGAAGAAAAAAAGCTCAAAAATAGAAAAGAAATGAACTTACCAATAGGGGACTTTGGTTCAAATCCCCGGTCGTGCTAGAATGTAGATCAAGAATTTTTGTGCTTGTTACCTGTCCAAGTTAATGCACCAAACTAAACACAAAAGTCCTGAAAAACTCAAATGAAATCGATACCTGATAGTTAAGATGGGATCCGAAGACGTAGATGGGAGGAAAGCCAATGTAGACAAGATGGGCGCACATGAGCAATCCTGCAAAGTAGATCCGAGAAACCTACGATGCACAAATCCTTGGTAGAAAAAGACAACGTTAAAAGATATTTGGGTGGACTACCTAAAAAGCGGGTCTAGGAAGCGATGAGCTTCCTCGGTGGATGTCAGTCCATGTTTTCAATTAAGGAAAGAAGCATACATGATAAAATATGTAGGTAAATGTTTAGATTTTCTGATTAAAAATAAAAGACAGAATGTAAACAGTAGACAAAATATAAACAACAAACAAGAAACTGTGAAAACAATGCTAGACTTATGTTACCTATACTTAGCACCTATCTGCAGGTTTATCGACATCAACTAGATTGTGATCGGCATCGATTTCTTTAAGCAGCACCGATTAGGGTAAATCGTGTCGAATGGAATGGGTCACGTCGACCGGAGGCAAGTTGCAGAAAGCTTGATGGATGATTGATGAGGACTGGATCGTGAACACCTGTAGGAGCTGCAAAGATGCGGATAGAGTTTCACCTTAGCTAGATGTAGGAACAGAGTCACCAAGAGGTCGATGAATCCTCACGATGTTGATGTTGCGAGGGCAGAGTAATGGTACACCTCTCAGGGATTGATTTGGACAAAATTCTCTCTTCTTCCGATTGACGATTCGAAGGCTCAAGGCTTAAGATTTCTGTCTCTCTTTTGTCTAACCAGAACTAAATTCTAGCCCTGTATTTATAATCAACGTTGACCGATCGAGGTACAATCGGCACCATTCCAAAAAATTGGCATCGATCGAGTACCAGTAGAATGTCGATCAAGGAACGATTCCCAAAATGGCCAAAAAGGATGAATTGGAAAGATAAGAGTATTATCCTTCCGACCCAAATACGGGAAATATCCCACTGCACGGTTTGGGGAGAGGAGAAATAGGGGGATAGATGGATAGAATTGATATGGGAGGTTAGGAATTGATATGGGGTAGATAAGTGGTTAAGATACATGTAAAAAGTATAATTAAATAGTTAATATTTAATTATCCATGGGTAAAATACAATGGGGTATAATAAACTTAGGATAGATGTTTAATTAGATATTTAATTAATACCCTAAAGGAAAAGTGGTGATATAAAGGTGCCCCAGGTTACCCGAGAAGGTAAACGAACATGGGGGACACTAAATTGGGTAACCAATTTTAGGTGTCTACAAATGTATGCTAGTTAGAAAATCTTGTTCATTTCTTATCGATGGTCCATTTTTGATTTTTTGCTTCAAGCCTTTAGGGATTCTTTAGGATTTCTTACCCCAAATCCATGTCTTTCTACAACTTTTATTTGAACACATTCGCACGCCTTGGTGGGAGTCTTATGTCCATCCTCCATTAATGGAGGTCCTTTGAGTTCTTCAAAGTCATTTTTCAAGTTTTTTAGTGTAAATCACTTGTTATTTTCCTCATTTCTGTTTTAAACCTTGGATTAATGAACTCTATTTACATGCATTTGTGGGTTTAACGTAGAAATAGGAAGCTTTGACTAACCAATAACCTGTTTGCTTTTAAAATTTTGAAAATCCGTGTGTTTTGTAGGTTTTTATAGGGCACGCGTAGTTGTTTTGAGGGTAGCACGTACGCGTTGAGATACACGCATCTCCATTGGAAAGCCGCGTACCGTCAAGGTGTCCTCTGTGTTTATGAAATTTTTTCTCTCACGATGGGACATGTCTGTGTCTCCGTCTCTTTGGACATGTCTGTGTAATTAATATCGTTGTGTAAATTTTTACAGACTTCTTTTTCTTGGGCCGCATATCCGTCGGTAGGAGCGCGCACGCATTGAAACCCTAGTGTACACTGTTAGATTAGGCGCGTAAGTGTTGGTAGTTGTTTTGATTTTAATAAACCCGCATAGGTATTGGTATAGGTGCGTATCCGTTGGTTGGGGCATGTACATGTTGGTTTAGGTGCGTAGGTGTTACTATCAACATTAAAAAAATTATAGTCTATTTCTCTGACATTGTTGATGCAGGTTTCTAGAAAGTTGACAGGTTTTAAAACAGGATAACTCTTTAAAATTTCAATTTGCATGATTAAGTGTTTTTCATTCCTTGGCTTAAATTAGGATTTGTGAAACGTGTATATGCTCTCTCCTTGCGCTTTCCAAAGTGATCTTGGAGATCAAAAGCACTTACACAAAATCTATTTTATATGTTAAAAACACTTTCTCTTTAAAGGATAAAGTAACATTTTTATGTGCTTTTAGTAGGATTTCCACTTTGCGTATGCTCTTCCTTCACGCTTTGGGTGATCTTAGGAATCAAAAGCAAGTGTGAGTTCTCTTTTACCTCAATCAGCAAAAGAGAAAACTACTAACCAACTTGTTGTCTACATGACCTAATGTTGGTCAAAGAAAGGTGTTAAGAATGAAGCGAAAACTTCTAATACACGTGTGTTTGCAGATTGCCAAATGGTGTGCCACTTTTGAAACCACATTAAGATTAAAAAGATAAAAACACACCACATTCAACACACTGTATTGCAGGTTTTGGAAAAGGGTAAGTCCCTCTTCGCTTAACTGGAACATAACCCCTTTGGCATAATGCCTTAAGCTATAACAATGGGGGTGGTTCCAAGAACCCCAAAGTAGTCCACCACTGAGTAACCTTGTGGAAGAAATGGGAAGTGCCTCGCTTACCCACTTGACTAGTACACCTTGTGAGATAGCATTACCGGTTGTCCATGTGGTGACCCCAATGATAGTACACGTAGATGCACTAGTTTCCTACTATTCTTGAAGGGGGTAAAGTAAAGCCGAGATACTCCCAAACTATTCAGTGTGACTTTTTGGGTAAATTGTGCTCGCTTAAGACAACCTTGTAACACCTAGTTGAGAGAGCTTATTAAGGAAACCATTTTGTCTGGAGGCCAACTTTACTAGTCCATTCGCATCGTTTTCATCACGAAGTGACAACTTGTTTGGATTTAGCACCTTGTTTGTCGAACATGGTAACGAACCCATTCTAAGTTGGATCTAAGTGTTTTCCATCATGAATTTAGACAAACGTATTACTTAGCTTAGCTTCCTTCTCATTTTTGAATGAGGCGAAGCTCTGCCCAAGTGAAACTAAGTCTATTTTCACATGTTCTTGATCTACACCCATGCGTTCGTACTTTCCACGTTGGAAGTCGAACAGAGGCATACTTTACGTATCATGTCAGAGATAGTGCTAGCTACTTTTTTGTATGTTTACACTCATCCATGTTTGTAGTTGGGGTGTTAAATGACTAAAGCAGGTGGGTACATTTTCACATCTTTGGCAGTCCTACGATCTTGATTTTAGGATCTTCATCATTGTTACGGGTCGGTTTTGTCATTCTGTCTCTCCCTAGTTTGTCGAATTTTGCTTGCATTTTAGTCGTTTAGTATTGGCATTTACATTACGTCTCCCATTCTTTGGGCACGTAGTATAAATCCCTCTATTACATGGTTACACTACTTGCATCATCACAAAATTCTTGTTATACCTTCTACTTGGTTTTAGTTCTGACATCATCTAGTTTTTTTGACGAGTGTTGATAACGCATTATATATATCGTCATGATGTTGTCTTGATATTGATGCCTTACTTGCTTGGTTGAGATATCTTAACAGCGTTGTTGCTGTATATCTAATTGCGACTTCCGCTTTTCAATACACTTGGATTTTTGACAGTACTTGAGTCAGTTATAGGTATACCTTGTTAGGGGACTTTGTCAGTATTGTGCTGATATTCAAGCCTTGTTAAATTTCTAACTTTGGCCCACATATCTGGTACAACATTGTCATTCATCTTGGTATTTTAAGTATAGATTTGACATAGCGTGACTTAGGTGAGTGATATATTTTCATCTGTCCATATCGGTATCCTTGAAAACTAGTAAGCATAGTGTTGCATTTGAGTATCGGCTAGTAATGCCTAGACTTTTCAAAATGGAAACAAAATCCAATGAGCTTAATGCAAGAGCTAATCCTTTCGATGATTTCCCCTTTAGCGGGAAAAATTTAGGACCACTCTTCTCTCAAGTCAAATATATGGAGACATTAATCGATCATAGTGGAGAAGAGTCAGACTCTTCAGGAGAACAACAAAGGTTAGACCTAAACAGATTTGACGAGCTCTTATATTATAACAAAGATCAAGTACTCACGAGAGTCTTGGCATTAGGAGCTAAACTTCCGCATGAGCATGAAGAAGAAACAAAGGTCATTGACCCTAACTTAGGAGAGTGAAGATTTGTCTTAGACACAGATAATCCTTTTGATGTGGGATATGCATCCACTTCTGGGCAACATAAGGCCGTTGTTGAAGGTGAAACATCACGTAAACCTCACTTTAAGGCTTCACGTAAAGTAAAAATTGAGCGGAAGGCCTCCCCTCCTCCGAAATTTGATGAAGAAGAGGATCCCTTGGTTGAGGAGGAGACCCTCCAAAAACAGATCTTGAAGTTGAGTCAGAAATTAGCAAACCTAGGTGCTTCAAAAAGAAACATAGGTAAAGACAAAGACAAAAATAAACTTAACGAGTTTCAATTTGATCCGCATACAGACTATACCTTTAAAGAAACTCAAGCTCAAAGGTCAATATCACCTACTAAGGAGCAACTCATTCAGGATGAATTGAAATCTATGAAAGATACGATCACAACATTACAACAGGGAAATGTAGGCCAAAATAGAAAGTATCTCTACAAAGAACTATGTCCTTATCCCTTCGATAAAGACATGCTACTATAGCCCTTTCCTAAACATTTCACTATTCCAAAGCTCGACAAGTACATAGGAAAAGGTGATCTCCATGATCAATTCAAAGACTTTTACATGGCTTGTCAAGAGGTCACCTACAATGATAATTTTCTAATACGACTCTTTCCCGCAATTTGGGAGCTTTGGCGATTGAATGGTTCTGTAGCATACCTAAAGGATCTATAACAACATGGCGACACTAGCAAAAAATTGTGTGGCACTATTCTTTCAATATTGAAAACAATGTCATGATGAATGACCTTTTCAATGTAAAGCAAAAACCTAATGAGACCTTCGCGGGTTTCTTACAACGATGGAGAGTCGTTGGCTAGTCACTTCCCTTGTGCTTTACCTGAAAAACAATTAGTGAGAATTTTTGTTTCTAATTTAAACTTGGAGATAGCCTTCCATCTTCATATGCATTATGGATCTAACTTCGAGGAAGTTATAGAGAAAGGTAGCCAAATTGAAAAGGCTCTTATTACCAAAGGAACACTTAAACCCTTTTTCAAAGACAAACATGAGGCCAAATCTATAGACAAACCTAAGTTCTTTAATAAGAACAAACACGTCGTCGGTGATGGAATTACTGACTCCAAAAGAGTCCAAGTTGTGCAGATAGGTCCACTTTTGAAGCTTTCGCAAGGACCTCGTCCCAAGGCACCTACAAAATGTATGTTCACAACGTTGAGTGAACCCCTGACTGCTATATTAAAACAATTAGATGATGTTAAAATGGTAGAGTATCCAAGTACCATAAGTACTCGCCCCCAAAAAATGCTCCAAAACCTGGTTGGTATAAAGACCATGAATTTTGTGACTTCCATCATGTCAAAGGACACAAAACAGATAGATGTCTATGACTGAAACATTTCATACAAGACCTCATTGAAGAGGGCAAGATTGTTGTAGAATCATCTCCTGATTCAGGATAGGGTCCTAATGAAAAAATGGGCATATACAAAGAACCTTTTCCCGATCACACGGATAACAAGAAAAGGAAACCAGATCACAAGCAGGCCTCTAATGACTATCACACTACTGTGTATGTTTACCCTAGTAATAACAATCCATTCGACTCCCTTATAAGTTGGATCCGTTCGCCTGATGACTGAGTAAACACAATCCAAATTCTCAAAAAGAGTAGTGCAGTTGGAATGTGACGCGCTCACTTAATCATACCTGATCCAATACCAACTACCAAAGCCAGTATAATTTACTAGACCAGCTAGAGAAAACACCAGCTAAAATATCCATTTTGGACCTTCTTAAAATCTCTACTACTCACAAGGATATATTATACAAAACATTACAGAATTCTGGAGTCTCTACTGAGGTAGATCCCGCACACTTGCAAGCTATGGTTTCCCACCTTGAACCGATGATCATATCACTTTTGATCACAACGCTATCCCACGTAACAACCCTGAGCATAATTTGCCTCTCTATTTAGAAGTGGTGGTTACCCGTCGTAAGATTAAAAGAGTGCTTGTGGACGGGGATCTGGTCTAAACATATGCACATGAAGCTGGTTAGGCAGCTAGGCCTTTCAGAAATGGATCTGGGAGCTAAGACCATCACCATCATAGTGTATGATAATGAGGAGAGAGAATCCACAGGTACTATCATAGTGCCCATGGAAGTAGGTCCAACTGTCATGATACGACCTTCCATGTCCTGGATTTAGATCTCCCATATAACATGCTCTTGGGGCATCCATGGATTCATGCCATGCAGGATATTCCTTCGACATTTCATCAGTGTATCAAGTTGTGCCATGAAGGGTGTATAGTCACTATCTCGGGTGATCCTGAGCCATTCACTCACTGTCGGGTGTGCATAGTTTCTCTCGTGCATCCTATGAGTGCCCTTCCACGGATGTTGTCATCCCTCTTAAAACGGAAGCTATGAAGAATCAGTGTGGACTTAATCGCTCACACCTTATAATCAGGACTTCCCTTCTTTGGTCAATCCTTTTACATCTTGGGAGGCTACATCAGCAAAATATGGCCCAGGAGAGCCATTTACTCTTAAACAAGCATTATTAATTTCAGACTTATCAATGTCACCTAGGACATGGGGTAAGCCCTATTTTTAGTTCAAAAGTACACGAGAACCATGTTCAAGAACCATTGGATAAATTTTTTCATAGTGGCCTCCTATCCAAGAAAAGATGTTGGAGGATCCCATTAGTAAGGTGCCAGAAGGAACCATGGCCTCATGCCATCAAGCGCCTCAGTATACTAAAGGACACCGCATGATGTTTGTCATGGGTTATAAAGGATACGGATGTGGAGCCAACGCACAAGGCCATCTAGAACCTATTCCTACTCACCATTTCAAATCTGACAAGCATGGTCTTGGGTTAAAATCCCAGGATGCTCAACCCGTCGAGGTTGATGCTACCTTTTCTGAGTGCGAGGATGTTTCGTATAATGCGGATAGCGATACAAGTTCCCAATGTAGCCTCTATGAAGATTTGGCTTCCACGAACCTATTCCCAGAGTCAGCCATCCTTACCCTATCTGAATCCATCCCTTCAACCGATTATCAAGTCACCCTAGTTTATCCTGAACTTGTAGATTGGGACCAACAACTTTACGTACCACTTGATATCTTCGAGAATGATGAAGCATTCATGGAATTCATGGGACTCAGGGATTTTCTTCCTACTAGGGACCACAAGAAAGGATTCCAAATTTAGTTAAACACATGTGCATACTTCAGAGAAGAGGCAGAGATGTGTGGCCGCTTGGGTAAGAATGTTGTGAATAAAAGTAAAAATACTTCAGAGCAGCCTAGTACAAAGAATAAACGGAAATCTCACAGTGACAAACTCTTTGAAACACTTATAGAAGAACAAAATGAAAAGCACATGGATAAAATAACTTATCCATTTGAAGATGATAAAGAGCTACCTCAAGAAGTTGATCTCACCCTCCCTCCTGATCCTACCAGAATGGAGGATGCATCTAAGATGCTCATTGAGGAAACCATCAGTGTTAACATTGGTTTAGAGGATTTACCCAGGATGATCAAGTTGGGGGCTTCACTCTCAGCTCAAGAACAAAAACCTTTGTGGAACTCTTAAGAGAATACATTGATATTTTCGCATGGACATATTTAGATATGCCCGGCTTAGATCTAGCACTAGTTGTGCACAACCTTGTTGTGCACCCAGACACCAAGCCCATTAAACAAAAACTGAGGAAGATGCATCCTACAGTTGCACTTCTTGTCAAAGAAGAATTGGAGAAACTCTTAGCTACATATTTTATCAAACCTATTGATTACTCATATTGGATCTCCAATATAGTCCAAGACAAAAGAAACCCGTTGGCATTAGGATCTGTACTGACTTCCGTGACATCAATAAAGCATGTCCTAAAGATGATTTTCCTTTGCCAAACATAGATATGATCGTAGACTCTACCGCTAGCTATGAGATGCTATCCTTAATGGATGGCTTCTCGAGGTATAATCAGATAAGGATCACAGAAGAGGATCAGCACAAAACTGCCTTCATCACTCCATGGGGAACCTTTTGTTACAAAGTCATGCCATTCGGACTCAAAATGCCTGGGGCTACTTATCAGCGTGCTATGACTGTCATTTTTCATGATATGATGAATGATATTATGGAGGACTATGTGGATGACATATTAGCTAAATCAAAGAGTAGAGAAGAGCACCCAGAAGTGCTTAGACGTATCTTTCAACACCTTAGGGACTACAAGGTTCGTCTTAATCCTAAGAAGTGTGTCTTTGGTGTATTATCAGGAAAACTCTTGGGATTCATAGTATCACAGAGAGGGATAGAAGTGGATCCCACCAAGGTCACTGCTATTACAAACATGCCTCCACCCACCACTCTTAAACAACTCAAAAGTCTACAAGGAAAGATCCAGGCTATTCACCATTTTATTTCTCAGCTTGGATAAATGTCATCCGTTCACACATCTTTTAAAGAAGGATGTTGCTTTCAAGTGGGGGCCCGAATGTCAGAAGGCATTTGCTCTACTCAAGATACCTTGTAAATCCACCTGTGTTGATGCCCCCTACTCCTAGAGAGCCTCTCCTTTTATATATTTCTGCTACCTAATTCGTTATTGGTGCATTGCTTGCCCAATACGACCCTGGCCATAAGGAGAGAGTTGTTTATTACCTTAGTCATACATTGATTGCCTATGAATTAAACTATTCATAGATTGAAAAGGCTTGATTGGCAGTTGTCTTTACATTTCAAAAACTCCGCCATTACCTCCTTAACAATAAAACTAAACTTATTTCCAAGGTTGACCCTCTTAAGTACCTCTTATCCAAACCCACCTTAACAGGCCGAATGGCTAATTGGATCATTCTTTTGAGTGAATTTGAGATAGAGTTTGTAAATCAAAAGTCCTTAAAAGGATAGGTATTGGCAGATCAGTTGGTAGAAGCACCTTTACCAGGAACAGAGCCTTTGTGTCTGGATCTCCTAGACGCATCTATGATGTATATCAAAGAATCCGTGGAATGGCAGGTCCATTTCGATGGATCATTTACTTTTCATGGATCAGGAGCAAGAGTAGTGCTTATTACTCCCACAGGAGATATTATACCTAGGGCATTCGGTTGGGGTTTCCTTGTACCAATAACATTAGCAGAGTATGAGGCACTCATTGTTGGCCTCAAGCTAGCTATCACTTGGAACATCAAACAACTACGAGTTATGGAGATTCTCAGCTCATCATTAAGTAGGTCAATGATGAATACAAGGTTAAAGATGAAAAACTTATTCCCTATAAGAATTTGGTTGAAACCCTGAAGGAATATTTTTCACATGTCATATTTGAACAAAAACCCAGATCTCATAATAGATCTGTGGATGCCATGGCTACCATAGGCTCTCTCTTGCGCATCCCACCTGAGGAGAGTAAGATGCCTTTCTTTGTGGAACACTTACAGATGCCAACATATGATATGCCTAAATCCTGTTTAGCATGTGAAGTTGTTGGTCCCCTATCCCCA
Source organism: Taxus wallichiana var. yunnanensis (assembly GCA_018340775.1). Classification (NCBI taxonomy): domain Eukaryota; kingdom Viridiplantae; phylum Streptophyta; class Pinopsida; order Cupressales; family Taxaceae; genus Taxus; species Taxus wallichiana. The sequence continues at coordinate 579,368,486 of CM031242.1, forward strand.
TGGTATGACCCTATTTACCAATACCTACAAGATGGAACCTTCCCACCTGACATTACCCATTCAGAGAAAAAAGCCCTTATCTCGCCGCATTACCCGTTATACCCTCCTAGGAGGCACCCTTTATCATCATGGCTACGATGGGAACTTGCTTCACTGTCTAAATGTTACTGATTCAGTTCACGCGATTAAAGAGGTACATAGTGGTATCTATGGGGCACACACTAGTGGCATGGTGCTAGCTAAGAAACTATTGAGAGTAGGCTACTATTGGCCTACCATGGAATCCGATTGCTGCAACTTCATGAAGAAATGTGAACTTTGTCAAAAGTATGGTAATCTCATACATGCACCAAGACAAAGCTTTATAGCCTATTGCAATGCCTTGGCCTTTTTCAAAGTGGGGTTTAGATCTCATAGGGAAGCTCCACCCTTCTTCATCAGATGGTCATACACACATCATAACTACCACCGAGTATTTCACTAAATGGGTGGAGGTTGTTCCTCTTACCTATGTCACCGGTGTGCAAATATCCAAGTTTATCATGAACCATCTTATATGCCATTATGGTATCCCCTCGGCCATTATCACTGACAATGGTAAATCTTTCAAAAACAAGATGGTAAAAGCCTTGTGTCAACGCTTTCATATCCAACTTAAATGGTCCACCCCCTATTACCCTCAAGGTAATGGGCAAGAAGAGGCTACAAACAAAACTCTTGTGCGCATTATGGAGAAAATGGTCAGTAAAACTGGTCATAATTGGCACTTGCAGATCCATCCCGCCCTCTGGGCTTATCGAACCTCCATCCGCACCCCTACTGGTGTGACCCCGTATTCACTTGTCTATGGCACTGAAGCCATCATACCTTTGGAAGTGGAGCTTCCCTCCCTGAGAATATCTCTCAGGGACTACCTTGATAAAGATGAAGACTACAGAGTTGCTCGCCTGGCAGAGTTGGAACTATTAGATGAACGGCGTATCAGAGCGCTTAATCACCTTAAAGTATATCAAAATAGAGTATCCAGAGGATACAACAAATGCATCATTCGTAGGGAATTTGATGTAGGTGATCTCGTACTAAAATAAAATCAGAAGAATACCACCAAAGATAGGGAAAAGAAAGGTAAATTTGAGGCCAATTGGCTCGGTCCCTATGTGGTGACCGCTAAATATGGATCAGGGGCATATAGACTTGCCTATTCAGATGGTGAAGAGCTTCCAGAGCCCATGAACGCCATTCACCTCAAGCGCTTCTATGCTTAGGTGGCTGGAATATTGAGATAAGAAACTAAAAAGTAGAAAACAAAGAAAAAACAAGCAAAAATTGAAAAATTGAGAAAAAAGTAAAGAAAAAATAGGTCGTCCTCGTGTGAAAACCATGCAATTGTGGCACAGTGGGCATGTCCTTTTGTGAAAACCGGTTTTCGGTGCTCAAGGAAGGTTTCGTACACAAGTCACTCTTACATGACAGGATGGGTAACTCTTGCCACTTGCTAAATTCCGTAGTACCCTGGCTAGGTCTAGGAATCCGACCTCAAGCTCCCTTACAGGACCTGTGATCTGGTTTACTTACGCTATATATGTGATGGATGTGGCCTATTTGTATATTCCCACATCATCGCTTGGGGGCACATTCACATTCCACTTCATTGTACATTAACACATGGCATTTGACCTTTTGTATATTCCCACATCACGTTGGGGGCATTCCACGTTTCTTTCAAGCTTTTACATGGCTTTCAAAACATGACCTTGAAAATACAAAAACATTTAGAAAACGATACACAAAAATCTAAACATCTGGAAAATTTCCCTTTTCATGGATAAAGCTACATTCATCTCACAATGTCATCTTAGGGAAACCTAGACAACAATGATGAACGCAGCTATGAAAACTTATCCTTCATGATAAACTCAAAAACATTAGAAAATATGTCAATATTGTCCCGCAAAAACAAAGTGGTAGTTAGATTGCTTTTAGTTGTTGGTTTGTATAGTTTTGATGTACTTAGCTTGTTGTGTTATTCATTCTTTGAATGATTCTTTGCTTACATTATATTAGATCTTGTTAGGTTTAATTGTGTGTTGCACTGCATTCATTATTAGGACTTTTATGCTTGTAATTAATTGTTGTATGTTTCTTTGATTACTATATGCATTTGTTAGAACTCGTTTTTACTTGCTTAGATTAAAATGTTAGGTTAATCTTCATTTTAGTTGCATTGCATTGTGTTGCATGTGTATATTTGTTTAGTTTTGTTAACTTTTGCTTGTGTGTTTGTTTAGCACAGTTGTTTGTTATCACATCTATCATCTATCATTTCATCACATTTATACATCATCTATACATCATATATAAATAAAATGCTAAGTATTACATCATGCATGTATGCTAAGCTAATCATCACATATCGTATCATCAATGGGGGCAAGAGGGGTTGCGCATAATCACTAATCTATCCCCCTACACCAATATCATCTAGTATCATCCCAAAATGCTAGCCATGTGGAATCAAACATCTCATAAATTAAAAACACATGATATCAAATACATGAGTATATCATCACTATGAAAGAAAAACATGTCCATCTCTACATCTGAAAGTATGTCACATACATGAAGAGGAAAAGATACAACATGAACATCAATGAAACATAATTACCATGACAATATATCAATGCATGATAAGATATACAAGAAAATGTCCATATGGTACATGTATAATAAAAATATCAATGTCAAAGTCCGATATATACAAAATGCTCTGTCCATCTGCCATATAAAAGGGGTAGGGATCAGATACTAAGCCTACATATAGAGGCATGGTGGTACATAACAAAAGTATCTACATCGATCAAAATCGGGCCTTCATCAAGAGGCATCCACAAAAGAATCAAAAGAATCTATACATAGTCAAAACTTACCTTCATAAGAGGCATATACAATGAATACATACACATATCATGGCATGAGTAGGAGACTCAACCACAACTCTCACCCTCACCGGGGCTGCTGGGACCATGTCCTGGAGGATGGAATAATGGAGGCTGTGATGGGCCTACCCCTGAAGAACCTACCAACTGTGAGGAGGGACCCTGTGTACCCCTCTGTTGTGTACTCGGCTATGTGGCCGGTGACGTACTGACTGGCCGACCTCCATGATCTAGAGCCTGTGCGGCTCACATCAAGCTAGGCATATAGGTGTCACTCACTCCTCTGTTGGAACTACTTAAAAGTAGGTTGTCCTGTAATAAAGAGCCTCACCTGTGGCCCTGATAGTGTCACGTATCAAATCCTCATCTCCTGTGGCTAAGGATTCTGTAGGGCGGCATCACACTCACCTATCAATCGACCTCTATCAACATCAGCCTACCTAGCAGTAGCGACCTCTCGATCCCTCTCCAGTGTGACAGTTTGTAAATCGCTATGGCCTAGTCTCTCTCTATCAGATAGGTCTGTCCCTCGGCCTACACCTGATCATGTTGAACCATGACTATGTAATTGGCTCTGTGCCTAGCCTAAGGCACCCACTAACGAGCGAGTGCCATGTGCTGCCAACTATGTAATGTCGACCGATGCCATATGGCCCTACCACATGTCCTATACCTAAGACCTGGCCTAGTCTCTCTTGGCAGTCAATACCTAAATCTACGCTCTGGCTTGATCTCTCTCTGTGGCCACTGAAGTTGTACCACTATCACGGCCTATAATCGCACTGTAGCAGCAAAGCAAGTTGTCCATCACCACCTCCTGGGGCCTGAGGAGGTGGACCCTGTTGTGGTAGAACCTACTGTAAAGGGACATATATGCCCACTGGAATGCCTACTGGAGGCAACGGACCAGCTGGGGCCTAGTGTACCTATCTAGGTATAGGCCTAGGACCCTGTACCTATGGCTATGGAGCCCTACCTCTAACTCGATGCTGCGCATGAGGCCACCCTCATCATCTGAATCATCATCATCGGTACCACCTCTGGCACCATCATCATCACTAGGCGGCCCCACTGGGGGAGGCCTCATGCCTGCATCATATGCTACCCTCGAAATGGTTAGCCTGTGTGGAATCACACCATGGTACTAGGGTGCGTACTTTGCTGTGCACCCTGGATCTCAAACCTACCTCAAAGGTACCCATGCAATGGGTACCACCTGTGTAAAACTAGCCCAGGATCTGTCAAAGGCTATCTATGGCCCCATGTCAAAATACTCGTGTGCTCTCCGCGCATACCACATATCAGGCCCCAGAACATCCTGTGTGGTGCCAAACTATCACGACACCTATCAAATCTGTAAAATCCCACATATAGCTACGGCTACCCATGATAAAATGATCTACTCTGGCTATAGATAGCTCTCGGGCATCCTTGGGCCACTGGAAATGTCGATATGGCCTCCATACCATGGTGGCGCCGCTATAAGTCATTAAGCTCTCGACGATAGGGATAAGGATCACCCCTGTAAGGCCGAACATCATCCCGACGGGGACCCAACCCATGGTAGATGGCTCCTCTGGAGCCCGAACTCTCAGAGTGCCTAAAGGGCACCCGATAGCAATATGATCCCAAGCCCATATCATGAGGAGCTCTGGCCGGACCTACCATCTTCTGACGGTAGTAAGTGATAAGATGAAGATCCCAGTAAAGATGTTCCATAATGCACTCGCCCCAAGCAATAAGTCTCTCCCTGTATCAATCCAAGTATGAATCCAAGTAGTCCAAGGGGAATGAGGAACCGGTCTTGTCAGGGAGTAAAACTCCACTAACAAAGGCCATCATATAGACTACGACCCGATCTAGAGAAAGGTCATCAATGCAGCACGACAATCTCACCGTCATCCCACGACGAGGTATCGTCGAGACTCCGAATAACTATGTAATGCATCCATCCAACGCTGCTATATCGCTCACATACTGAATGGGTTGGCCAATGATGGGAATGTGCATGATGCACCAGACATCCTCCAATGTGATGGTAATCTCCCCTGTAGGTAGCCGAAAGCACTGGCTCTCGTTGTGCCATCTCTCTACTATGGTTGTGAGAAGGCCATGGTCCAATGTGATCTGGGGCATATCAGCCACGTAGGCTAACCCTGTGACATAAAGGAGGATATCTAATATCCCCCTATCTCCATCCTCAAACTGTGCCTCTATCGTCTCAAGGCGGCCATATCTCTCCCGCATCTAAAGTGGGTAATCTACGCTGCAAGATCAAAAACAAGTGTTAGGAACTTATCTAACTTCTAGCTATCTTTCTAAGGAAAAATGGCTTGCTAAGTCCTTGAACTTACTAATTTCCTTTTTCTTCTAATGTTCTTCTAATTTTCTCCTAGGCACTTTGCTATTTTATTGCTATAAGTTTTTTTCATTTTCTTCTAGATGCATGCACTGCACACTTCCTCGACGCCTACGCGCCCTAACCAATGCGTACGTGCCCCTTACCTTTTCACTTTTCTTGTGTATGCCACACAGGATGCCAACGCACCCAGTGTGATGCCTACATGCCCCTCAAAGTGCATACACGTGCACGCATCCATTCTGGTAAAATTCAAAAATTCCCCTAGCGCCTACGCATGCTTGGTTTGACATGCGTGCGCGTCCCCATTTCCCCTCCAATGGATACGCGTGCACGTATATGTTTTTCAATGCATACGCCCACGCATATCCACTTTTTTTTCTACGCATACGCATGCACATCTCCGTATATTTGACACGTGCACGTGCATGCATCTTTCCCACCTACCTACCCTAGAAATGACCTATAAAAGCATTAAATGCATAATTTAAGAGAGAAGGGATAGACTACTCATGAAGGGTCCATGCACGGGTCTCACTGGTACTCTTAGATCTGGTCTACTCACCTCCATCTCATTGGTAACCTCTCCATCGCACTCCAGGCTCTCTCGCTGACACCTCACGGTAAAAATTACAAGAGCTCTGGTACAAATGAATTGATCGTGATTGTTTTTACCCCCCGGGTGGGTATATTAACTCATCGCGATGCCCCTGGGGCATGTTTTCTCCGCCATGGTCATTCTAATCTTCTTCTACCCACCGTGATAATTATTTTTATTATTAAAATAATTATTTTTATTAATTTTCACATGCTGGGGCACTTTGTGCTACCCTGCAGGACACTTCCTCTTAACCTGGCATTGTTTACAAACCTTACAGGCGTTTTCCTCTATTTTGATTCCTCTTTTTCATCTATCTACCTCCCATCGTGAACAATAATTATTTAAAATAATTATTATCACCTATCTTTCTTTCCATGGGGATACCCTTTTGGCTCTTTTACGGCCTTGCCTTCCCCATTCACCTCCGCGCGTACTTTTTAGAAGATCTTTGATCTTTTGAATTCTTCTGACCGATCAAAAATTTAAAAATTATAAAATTGATTTAGAAATATCAAAAATAGTATAAAACTTTGAAAATGAACTAAAATCTAGTAACCAGCTCATTTTTGGCTGAAATCTGTGTCTTTTGCATGGCGCTCATCCCATATCCTATTGACATTTTTCACATGATTTGAAACAATGACTTGCAAATCACCCTGATCTACAATCATTTACAAAAGACCACTGCTTACTTTGTCTATACTCTGGGGCACTATTAGTTTCCTGGTATTGTTTCATCATGCACGTTGCTTTTTCATCAGACCCAAGTGTCCTCCGTCATTTCCCTTGCATGTGCATATTGCTTGGGGCATCGTTCTTACCCTTGTCATTTATCAAAACATTTGGGACTTCAGCTTGATAACAAAATATTTGTGCAACCTTCTTGAACGTTGTTGGTTTAAGTGTGTGTGACTGTACTTATTTCCCTATTACATGAGTTTGTTTACTTCTCATTTTACGTTACATGTTTGTATGTTGCGAAAAGTTGGCATTTTAGCAATAGACAGTTGTTTTGTATCTTGGCTTTTCATGTCACTATACGCTTCTGTTGTATGCTCACATTTTTAATAAGGACCGATGAGGAGGTCTCTAAGCAAAATGATGATAGTGGATACTATTGATTTGTGGATAGCTCAATATCTCTTTTCTTGTTTTATCCTCTTCTCTTCACACTTTTCTTTCCTCTATTTCTTCTCACCTTTTTGAGCATCGATCAACTTCTTTCATCACCCCATCGACACTCGAGGGGGCATCCTTCATCCTATTAATTTTTCTTCTATCCCTTCAAATTTTTTCTTCTCTTTTATATTTGTCTACTTTCTTCGAAGTGATGTAACTTACATCACCTCAAAGAGGGGAAAATGTAGACACCTGTAGTTTGGCCAATGCACTATTACAACTAATATTGCGCTAGTTGTGCTTCTCCCTACAAACCGACGATACACCACCGTTTCGACCTATCTAACTTTCTTCCTACGACATCCCTTTTATCATTTTTCCTCTTATAAACCATTTAAACAAGCTATAATAGCTTCGTTATAACTACATTATCTTCTTACTTTCTTCTAGTCCACTTCTACCACCTTCCTGACCTATCAATCTATTCCATTGGATTGATCTGACCCTTCAAAACTCTCTCCAAACCCTAATCACCTCCTAAACATGTTTAACTAATCTTAAACATGGTTTTTCACTCCCTAAACCTAGTCAAAGTAAGCTTTGACTTGCTAAAAGTGTTTTTTGGAATTTAGTGTTTGTCCCACATGCACTCAAGTTTCCCTTTTTCCCAAATGGAAAACTATATATAGGGCTAGACCCTCCTCTCATTTTCAAGAATTCCTCCTTCTTCCTAAGCATAGATTATAGTATTTTGCATCTAGGTTCTAGATTTCATTTCTAAGTTTAGATATTGAGCTATTTACTTCATTTTTTGTATTGCTAATCCAATTTAGAGGGTAAAAGAGAAGAACCATTGGCTCAAAATCCTATAATGGGGAGATCTCTTTCTCTTAATCATAAAAACTGATTGCTTAGGGCTTACTAGGTTCATTATTTTAAGCTTTCAAAGAATAGAGATAGTTTTAATTAGCTTAAGTTTGAGTATTTACTTCATAATGTATGCTAGTTAGAAAATCTTGCTCATTTCTTATCGGATGGTCCACTGATTTGTTTCTTGAAGCCTTTGGGGATTCTTTAGGAATTCTTACCCCAAATCCATGGATTTCTACAAATTTTCAGAAATGAACACACGAGAATAGCCTGGTATATTTTTGTAATAGCCTAGTCTCTTTGTGTAATAGCTTGGTCTCTCTATGTAATGGCCTGGATCCCTTTCAGCGGTAACCTAAAGTTGTAGGGATACGACTGCTGAAGTTCTTGTTGTAAGGAAGCTACCTTCTCACCAACCTCTACATCCTCCTTCATAGCCTCTCTACCCCTGCCATCTCCTCCACCTCCGGGTGAGTTGTGTGGTGGATTCACTGGGGAGGGTGATGGAGGTACCTGTAAAGGTTCCCATAATGGAACTTGAAGGGGCATCCATGGTACCAATACATGTGGCCGTACCACGCTATTGCTGCACTAAAACCTATTGTTATACTAATACCTATTGTATTAATATCCCTCTCTGCGTTCCTCAATATGGAGTTGCATGTGCTTGTACCTATACCCTAGGATATGGGCTCTATAATCCATTTGTTGTTATATTCAATACCTCCGTGTTATGGTCAATCTCCATGGAAGCACTATAGCTTACCACCCGCATAATTCAAGGTCACCCCTGGATCCACTACCTGCACCTGTTGTACCCAAGGCTATGGAACCACATGTAAAAAACTAGTATGAGGTCGACCCAACCTGATATGAGGCCCTATATGGAAGGCCTCTCTGTATCATCATGCATATCACATATCATCACTAGGAATCCCCTAAATGAGACCAAATTACCACTAGACCCTATCCACTTGGTACCACTCTATGATATGGCTCATGCTCCCAAGATTGAAATGATCTACTACAGCATTATCAACTCAACTACATCCTGAGGCCACTGATACAACCTGTATGGCCGCCATGTGATCGTGTGAGGTTATACCTTGTCAAACTATTGCCTATAGTAGTCAATGTCCCCATGTGGCCCCAAATATCATCTTCATCTAAAACCTAGCCGATGAAGAAAGGATCTCCAATAACTCAATCTCTCAATGCTCTTACAGGGCGTCCTATCGCAATATGTTCCCAGGCCCATATCTATAGCAAAGTAGCATGACCCATAGTCTTTTATCCATGGTAAGATATCAAATGTAAATCAACATATAAATGAACTAGTATACACTAACTCTAGAAGTAAACCTCACCTGGAGTAGGCCATGAATCACTCCAATAAGGCCTAGGGAAACCGGGAACCATTCTTGTCAGGAAATAATATGCCACTAACAAAAGCTAACAAGAATATAAGGACTTGTCCTAGTGTTGATCAGCCATGAACCTCCTAATGAATACCATCATAGCCCGATGGGGTATGTCTACTACTCCAAACACTCAGCTATGAAACACTTAATACGATCCTGATGACCATCATATGTAATCAAGTGATCCTGAATAGGAACTCATAAGATCCGCCACACATCCTCTAAAGTGATGCTCATCTCACTAGTAGGAAGATGAAAGGTATGACTCTCGCTCGCCATCCGATCGGGATATGATCTAAAGTAATCTGTGGCATGTGGGCCATGTGTGCTAAACCTGGTCACCTCTAGTGTGATCTCTAAGAAAATCTGGTCCCAAGTGTTTGATTGTTTCCTCGTAGGCCCAGAGCCACCTGTGTCACTCCTGCATCTCTAAAACATCCGGTCCATCTCGCAAAGCCTATCAGGTCATTTATTATGATGTTATTATTCTTCTTCTTTTATTCTACCATATAATTTTTCTATTCTACCATGTTATTCTTCTAGTCTATCATCTAATTCTTCTATGATTCATCTATTTTTACCATCTAAGGTTTCCTAAAACCTTCATTTTCTTCTAAAAGCATTCTAAAAATGTCTTATGTGCACTCGGCATCTCCTGGTGGCACCAACACACCCTTCTAGTGCATAGGTTCCCTTAGCGTGTTAGACACCACATAGTGCATCAATGCCCCTATCAGCGATAGGCGCATTCAATTTTTTTCCAAACCCTACCACTTGCATAAGAGAATTTCTCCTTCGCATGTGCACGCCCGCCCCGCCACTTGACAAAATTTTGTATAGGCGCACCTATTAGTGCACTAGCATATACACACCCAAGCATACTTAAGCACCGACACACCCCATGAGCACAAGTACCCCTAAGGGTCGTGTTTGTACATTTGAGCCCCTAAAATATCCTAATAAATGTGTTTTAAATCAAAATTAAATGTTATAAAGTAAAAAGATGAAGGGCTCAGTGTTGTGTACCTATGAGCCATCTCATTGGAAGTCTCTTGTATTCTCTCACATGATTTGCACAGTGTTTCCGATTATGCACCCTTGCCATTTCCTCCCATAGGTCAGAGCTCAAATCAATAGTAAAAAGGTAAGTTAATCTGGTAAATGAATTGACCGTGATGGCTTATATAACCATTTTTACCCCCTATGACATGTTTCTCGCCCCGAGGTGTCCTGGAGCCTTTGTAGTTCTTCTATATTCTTCTAAAACTCACCATGATGATTATTTTAAATAAATAATTCTTTTTGCACCCTTTTTTGCCATGTTGGGGCATGTTTTTACTTCCGATGGCCTTTTCTACTACATGGGGCATATTTTTTCCTTACGATGACTTTTAATGATGTCTCACGGCTTCGTTATTTATCCTACAATGTATTCTTCTTAAAAATTCCAAAATTTAAAAACAAGATAATTTTTTTCAAAAACCCAAAATGGTAAGATCATTAAAAATTAAAAAAATTACAAAAATTCAAAAACTCTCAAAAATTGGTAAATGACATGCATGCAATCGCAACTCGTAGCACATGCATTGTCCTTGAACATCTAATTTTTTCTTAAAAAGGAATATTTCTTAGGTTCTTTCTTGTTCTTGTCTCAAACGACTTACAGACCATCGTGACCTACCTCCATTAGCAAAGTTGGCTTGCTTACTATATTGGTACTCTCGTGCAATAGTGAGTTGCCAGAGGCTATGTCATAGTGCACAAATGATTTTCATGGGAATACTTGTGTCCTCTGTTATTCCCCTTGCGTGTATCCTTTCTTGGGGCACCATTTTAAACCCTTTTCGTTACAACACAAACATTTAGGAACTGAATCTTGATAACAAAAACATTGGTGCAACTATCTTGAACGTTGTTTGTTTATGTGTGATTATACTTGTTTTTTTGTTAGATTAGCTAGTTTACTTTCTCGTATTGCATTACATTATGTATGTTGCATGGAGTTAGGCATCATTTTACTTTCTCGTATTACATTGCATTATGTATGTTGACATGGAGTTACATATTTTTAGCAATGAACAAATGTTAGTAATTTAGCTTTTCATGTTATCTTACACTTTTGTTTATTTTAATAAATGCCAATGATGTAGATCATAGGGGGAAAATGATACAACAAAGTTTCTTATTGACATATTAGAGGTAAAGAAAGATCTGTTCCCATTCTCCATTATCATTTCTTATCACTACTAATTTTTCTTCCAAATCACCTGGGGCAATAAACAACCATGTTTATCCCTATCCTTATTTCTTCTATTTGTTTCAATCATATTTTTGATCGTCGATTAACATCTTATATCACCCCATCGACACTCAAGGGGGAATCGTTCATTCTAATAATTTTTCTTCAAAAATTTACTTGTATATGTTTGTCTACTATATTTGAAGTGAAGTCACTTACTTCACCTCAAACAGGGGAAAATGTGGACACCTAAATTCTGCTTTTGCAATATTATTTTCAAATCCATATAAATCACTCTCATTCTTACCATTTCCATTATAATTAGTGATTTCCACTAATTAACTAACATTTCTTACCATCTAGGTCAATTAATGATGCTTTGTTGATTACCTATCCTCTTTTACATTCAGGATGCCACTTTATGAAGAATTGTAATACAAATTCTTCTTCCAAACAGCACAATTAGTGATTATTATCTAATTAAGCCTATTTTACTCTTATTTTGATCAATATATCGTATTATTGACTCAAACCCCTCTCCCAACCACTAAAACTCACTCCATTTCCTCCCACAACATCTCAAAGCAAACTTCAAAAGCTTATTCTAGCCTCCTTATCGACCCTAAGCGGTTGATTAAGGCTCGTCACATCTTAATCACTTTTAATTCACTAATCATGATTAACAATCCTTAATCATGATTTAAAATAATTTAATATTCTTTGTACTTTTAGTCCCACATGCACCAAGATGTAAGTTTTCCTCAAAGGAAAAACTATAAATAAGACTAAGTACTACCTTCCAACTTTACACCATGCTTTGAATTGCATATCATATAAGAAATATGATTAATATCCAAGCTCAATCCTTGCCTCAAGTATTCAATGGGGTTAGTAGATGGGTATCTAATATGATCTTGTAGTCATTTTGGAGAGACCATCTCACCTTCCTTGGAGTAGAAACAACTCCCAATTTGATTGCTCCTAGATCTATTTAGGTCTATGTTAGTTAATTGAACATACTAGTAGGCATGCTTTAGCTAGGTTTTGAATTATATTCATGTTAGTTGTTTCAAACATTCCATTAAGATTTTATATTTGATGTAACTATTGTTAGATTCAATAAGCATTAGCTCAATTAGACTATGTGGTGTTAGTCTTAGCTTTGCTTGGGAACTTTTAGTAGTCTTAAAAACCATATTTTAAGTAAAATCAAGAAACCAAAACGTATTCATTTATTTCATTAAAAAGAACAAGAAATGTGAGAAGAAACCCATGCTTGATTTTATTTTCCTTCAAATTTCTTTGAAACTTCTCAAATCGAATGCCTCTAAAAACCTCATCAAACATTCCAACAAGATATTCAAATACCATATACGCCATCAAAATAGTGATAATAACTTCCATTATTTGCATGCACAGTCTAAAAACAAAGTCCTCTGTGAAAATATCCATGCTCATCTCACAAAGACCAACAACTAAATGCAATGCAAACAATGTGAATGGAGGAGTATTTGCATTTTTAGCTTCTTGGAGAAGCTACTGGTTCTCAATGAAGCTTTTTTCCTTAACTCAACATTCAATGCTCCTACCACATCATGGCCCATATAAATTCCAAAACTTAAACCACAAAATTTTTTCAAATATTCTCCATGCTTAAGTAATACTTTAAGTTTATTTAAAACATTAACCAATGTAATTACATTGTCACAAATAAACTATACATTTCCATCAAAGTTTATGCCAAGTGGTCGATGACCGTGCATATCCAAAACATTAACCAAATAAACCCACTTTATTATCCATTGTGGTCCGCACACACACACACACACACACACACACACACACACACACACACACACACACACACACACACACACACACACACACACACACTTATCAATTATTAATTAAACTATCAACAAAAAAAATGATATGTATTCTCATTAAAAGCTAATCATATCATTACAAACGCTTCGATATGCGACGAGTCATAATGAAATAAAAAAACATCAAATACTTAATCAAGTGATAACAATCTCACTAACATAATATTAAGTCGGGATGTTACATAATATGCTTTAATGTAAAAATTGTAACAACGATGTGAATGTAATCATATAGTGCCATATGGATAATTGTATCTTTAATCTACATAAAAGTGTTAGAATAAACCCATAATATGCCCCCTTTGAGATGCAAGATTTTTATAGAATCACTACCTAAAAAAGGAACGTATCAAATGTGTTAAATGTGTATAAGCAACATCATTGGTGATGGGAACTATATGTAAATAACTAATGGTATAATTGAATATTACCTTTGTCTTTGGATAATTTAGAATAAGATAATGAAAGGGACCATAGTATAGATGCACATATTTTCACCCTTTTTGTGTTTGATTAGGGATTTTACACTATAATCAAATAAGGAATGAAATAGGAGCTACATGGGGTTATTATGAATAATTAAATTCTAATATTAATAATTCAATATCAAAATAACACATTAATACTTACAACTAATGTACATGATGCAATACAAACTCACAAATACATGGGATTGAGTGCACTTAGTTGATTACAAGTGATTCTAGGTTGATTTGGGTGATTTGGATGATGAAATAAGGGTATTTAAACATGAGAATACTTGAGAATTGAAAGCGTGACTTGAGAACCTTCTTGGGTAGGACCGCATAAAGTAGGAGCAAGAATGTCTGTAAGGTCTTTACCTCTTTGTATGATTTTTCACTTGCTCATAAATGTGGTGTGTGACTTTATGGGTTTATCACGTATCTAAATCTCTTTATTGCTATATGTCGGTCACTTTCAATCAAACTATAAGGGTCTCTGAATACTCTACTCAATCTTTCAAACCCTAAACATGGATAAGAAGTCTTACCAAAAAAACATTAGTTGGGTTGTGAGAACCCGCGTGATTTAAAATAATAATAATAATCAAAGAAGCGGTGATTAATCGATATATCGAAATACACAAATATGAACATGCAATGATAAACAAGTACAACAAAAAGAGGATGACATGAATTAGTTGATATCTAGTTAATAAAGAAATTAAAAATGGGAATTATATATACATATATACATATACATATACATATACATATACAGATACTGATACTGAGATATGATACTGTATACATATATACATATATATACATACATATATACATACATATATACATACATACATATATATATATATATATATATATATATATATATATGAATTACTCAATATCATTATGGGTTGGACAATTTGGGGCTAGTACTTACTATGTACTACTTTGGCAAAAAGTAACATTCAAGGAATGCATTTTGACTACATCTTTCATTGCATATGAAGGGATATTTTTGAATTCCATCTCACACATTCATCTTGGGGGAAATTAGTTGTATCCCACTATCTTAGTGCAATCGACATAAGGGAAACCAAGCTTTAAGGGACATAATTCAAATCACACATGCATAAGAACTACACATAGTTTGAAATATAGTGCAATGCTTGGTAACAATCATATGGGGGTGACCGACATGGTCAAGGTATGAATCAAGAACATACATTATTTATTCTATATAATGTTTTCTTGAGCCTTGCACAAATAGCTAGGGTTTTTTTACAAGTATATGTGTGATACATGAACCCTACAATGAATTTGATGTGATAAATAGAGAGAGGAATAATATATGTTCGGACCTAAAAAGATCAAAAGTAGAGTTGCTTCCAGGGACACTAACAACCATTTGGACACCGGGCATGAGCAACCCTGTTTTCATCTTAGAGGTCTTGTCCAAAGAGGTTTTAGATCTCATCTTATCATATAGAGCATGCACAGTCCAGATCCAACCTTCTCAAACCTATTATCCGTAACAAAAATATCCCAAATCTCTAAATACAAGATAAGTCACTCTTATCTTCTATCTTGCACTTTTGCTTGTATTTTGCATGCTAGATCTTGTTTCTTGTTTCTATACTCATTTGATCTTAGTCCTTTGATAAAGATTTAAATTTATTTAAATCAGGTCCTATGGCTTCTTTTCTCCTTACAATACAATAATGTAATTTTTGGAAAAATAAATATAAAAATAAAACTTCATGGGATTTTTTGGACTCTTTTTTTTTTACAATTTTCCTATAATGTCAAACTCTTGTAAAGAACATTGTGAAAATTTTGAAATATTAACTCCTATTAGGATTTGTTGTCCAAAATTGCACCCCCTTTGTAATTTTGAAAACTTATCAAAATGGAATTTTCCATTTTTCTCAAGTAAAGCCACAAAAAGTAAGTTAATATTCCATGGAATGCAGTCATGCAGTTTTTTACGGGTTCTCCTAACCCATGGAACAAAGGGGAGCATCAAATGGACTTGGGTGGATTTTGGAAGAACTTAGTGTTCCACGGGTTACCCTAACCTGTAGAATGATAAAATGAAATCTTAGGCCTTAATCAGATTTTTTTGAAGTGTAAATTCACGACACCAAATCAATATCTCACGATTAAAGGAACGTCATAGCACCATTGGGTATTCACGCCTGCGAAAAGTTAAAAAAAAAAATTGGCTAAGGACAAAATCCAAAAATTCAACTCCATAAGGTTTTGCACCAATATCCTCCACACAAATTCAAATGAATGTACTCCACCTTAAAAATACTTAACCACTATACACTTTTCATCCTTGAACTTAGCCTTTCCAATCAACCTCGCACTCGTTGTCTCACGACATTGTTAAATCTAGTGCTTGTTCTTCGCAATGTTCTATAAAACCCATGTCATTATCACAATTCTTCTTACATGTCTATTTCGATAAAAATTTCTCCACACCGAATTTATTTCTACTTACTACTTATGCTAGTCCTCAGATCGAATTTTCTCACATATCCTCAAGGGAGTACTTAGTGAGTAAGAAATATCGAGAGCAATGGAAAAAACAAGTGGATTGGATTGGAGGGGTTAAAGGAAGAAGAAACGAAAAGAGAAAGGATGGAAAGGGTAATGGTAAGGGAAATGGATGGTGCTAGGGCAGCATGGGTAACACTAGTCTAACCCCTCTTTCAAAAAATAAGGTTAGATACGAGATCATATTAATTAGAGTTACAAAGCTAGATATTGTTGTATATGTTTTGATTTTTGTAGAAGTGTACTCATTCCATAAAATGATTAGATACTTATTAGATATTAGATCAAATTCAAACCATGGTGAATTATATTTTTAGACGTAAATAAGAGAGATTTTGTTCACCCTGTTGAGTCAAGGATGAGTTTAAATGGTTATTCTTCACCATGTAGTTGTATTCTCTCAAACCGTGTCGTAGGATGAATATATATCTATGAGATTGAAGGAGAGAGCTGTCAAGTTTAAAAGAAACCATATCCCCCTTGTCATAGAGATCCTGTGAGTTGAAGACATCCTCATTCACCCCGTTGACTCAAGGGGCCCGAGATTAAATAACAATTCTTCACTATATCCGGATTCTAGATATCTATGAGATCGAGGGAGAGGCTATCAAGATAAAAGACCCCATATTTCCCGGCCTGAGTATATCCCCTATGAGATTAATGGAGAGGATGTCAAAATAAAATACCCCATCTTCCCCTAGGATGAGTATATCCCAAGTGCCACATGCATCCTTATTCATCCTGTTGATTTAGGGGTGAGATTAAATAAAAATCATTTACCGTAGCTAGATTATCTCGGTCGTGTCTAGGATTCATGTATATCTATGCAATCAAGGGAGAGGTTTTGAGATAAAATAACCCATCTCTTCCCTAGTTCTTGAAATACCAAGAGCCACAAACATTCCTTATTCACAGTTTGATTTGGGGGACTGATATTGAATAATAATCCTTCACCATAGCTGGATTCTCTCAGTTGTGTCTAGAATGCTTGGACATCTATGAAATCTAGGGAGAGAGAATTTTGAGATAAAGTAATCCACCTTTTCCCTAGTTGAGGAAATCCCAGAAGCTGCAAAAATTACTTATTCACCTTGTTGAGTTAGGGGGCTAAGATTAAATATCAATCTTTTACCATAGTTGGATTCTCTCGGATGTGTCAGAAGATTCCTAGATATATATGAGATCGAGCGAGAGGTTGACAAGATAAAATGATGCCATAATGAATGGTGATTAGAATATTGGTCTTAGATGAGGAAATCCCAAGAGCTCTAGCTGTGTAACTACACCCCTCTTTATTTAGTCAACAATAATATTGTCACCATTTTTTCTAAAGCAAGTCATCAATCGTTTTGAAAAAAAATTGCAAGCCAAGTTAATTTTAATCTATTTGGCAACAGTTTATGCTACTTCTAGATGACACTCCCATTCTATAATAGTACCTAAAAATTATTCGATAATCGTACTAATCTTCTCAAGAAATGAAACTATCGAACACATGTATTTCACAAAAGGAATGTGAAAAAATCTTTAAATTATGCCTCAAGTGTTTTGCATCCAAATCTAGTTGTGATCACATACTTCACGCATATCGTTACGCATAGCATGGATGTTTGGCAAGTATACCTTATACCATTCCCATAACAGATTCTAGGGGCATCCACTTTCGTATACATTATAGGTGTTATTGTTTCATTTTATACTACTTCCTATTTACTAGCACACTACTATATTGGATTGTACACGCTTTTGACATACTTTATATCTTTCTAACATGCTAACGGGTGCTTCATGTGCAACATTTTTCTTGCAAGAAATATTTTCTACCATGGTTTTCTGATGATTACTTTCTATTACTTGTCATTTTTTTCCTTTATTTACAGGAGTTTCCCTTTGTATTGTGTGCACACTTTATGTTTTGGGCCACTTTGCCTCGCCTCGACATCGTAAGTGATATCCCGTTTTTGAAACTACAAAGAACTTATTTTCTATACCCAATTTCCTAGGCATGATGGCACTACATACAGATAGATATGAATGCTCACCCAAAGTGCGTGAAGCTACTAGGTCCCTCATTTTTATTGGATTGACAAGATGTTATCATTCTTAACTAGAAATATAACTAGACAGATCCATAATCACCCATGATAATTCATTGCATACATTCAATTGGAAACACACATAATAAGGAAACATAACATATCAAATAAATACTAAGATCAATTTCACCATGTGAACACCATATTCAAATACATCAACTACTAGAATCCATCCATAATGTTCCATTCATAACACACATATTACATAGAAAAAACTAAATACATAATAATAGTCACTAGAGAGTCATATGTGCCAATATACCAGAGCAATATAATTCTATCATATCAAGTGTGTTAAATATAATGGATTATATCAGATATTTATAGCGGGTGGGGACTTTCCCTTCACCTCCCATACATCTCAAAATAGAATGCATGCTCAAGATAGTCATGCGTATATCAATAAAGAAGTGGATGCTTTTCTATCGATCCTAATAATAGATTAGTAAATAAATAAACTCTACATTTAATATATTATTAGATCGATCCATGCCTAACCTTTGATCTCCACTTTAGTCCCAAAATAGCTCTTTCTCAGCTGCAAAGTCTTCTTGCCTATATCTTTACTTGGACCACACTCTAACCGCTTTTCCTATTTTTGTCATGTGCCATGCAAAATCGGCCAAGTTCACGAAACTTTTCCTTTTCGGTCACGATCCTTTCGCGTGCCACTTTTCTATACCTTGTGCATGTTCACGGGCCCCTCCTACATACCCCACTATTCTATGCACTTTTTGACACTTAGTAAATTTCTCTAACCCAACTTATCTTCCCAAGTACAACGAATAAATATTAAAATAATAAGGAATGAATATGCAAGATCAAAATATAAAGAATGGAAAATATTTCAAGGTGCACTAGTCTCCTTCTCCTCTGCTGGTACTAAGATCTTAGGGTACTCCTTATTTACATCATTTTCTAACTTGTTCCACTCCCCTAGCCCCCTCTTCACCTTATCCAAGACATCACCGAGTACCTTCCCCATGTCATCTAGGGTCAGATATTCCACTTTATCTTTAATTTATCTTATGACTCCCATCAAGAATGAGATCATATCTTCTATATAATCCATCCTTCATGCTATCAAAGAGCCAAACTCCTTTATTCTATCCTTGTGTGGTTTCCCTGAATATTTTAGCACGTCCCTTCTTCTTCGCAACTATGGCCAAATTTTATTCTCTTCTCAGAGACTCATCCTTTTTGGCTGCTAGGACTTTATTCTCTTCCTACACCATATATTCCTTAAGGATCTGTTCAGGATCCTCACAATTTCCTAATGCCAGGATACCTTCTTCAATTTATCTACTATTTGGCATGCTATGATATTATTATATCTTTCATTCATGGCCTTCACTTGTTCCTCGGCCTTCTCTTGTATGACCGGTTTTTCCTTCAACAAAATATGGACACAATCTTGTAGAAATTACAAGGCTGAGGGGTAGGTCTTATGCATCTTCTCATAAAACTCTATTCACGAAACTAAAATTTCACCCCCAATCTCGGAAGTAAATTCTAGAATCTTCTTCTTCCATTTCTCATCCCTTCTTCGCGCCATAGTCAATTGCTCAATTAGTTTTGTCTTTTTCTAATTATCCACAAGAAACATCTTGAGCGTGGCCGCTTTATTCAAGTTTCTTCATACCACTTCTATCATCATCTTCTTCAAGGAATTACTTGCTCATTCATTTGTAAACTTGGTCAGTTTTATTGTCATATGTGTTACTTGTGGTGTCTTGTTCATCCCGCATTTAATGTAAGCTTCCTCCTTCACGCCGAGCACATGTTCATCTATGTTTGTTTGTATACTCCATGAAATCTTCTTTCTAGTGTGCATATTCACACCCTTGAGGTCTATTAACTCCCATCCATATAACTCTTTATTTATAAGGGTTCTCTACAACCTCGAGTGGATGATTTTCAAGGGATCATTAACATATCCCAAGTTAGGCATCTCAAAAATTTCTTCTCCCTTATTCCCACTAGACCACCTACCCTTGGGGATATGTGTCTCTACACCTAGAATTAGGCCCTCACCTATCACACCACCATGCTCTCTTGGTGGTTCACCAATACTCTTCTCCTTTTCTTCATCTTCTCTGTGGGGCATTTTTCTTCCTCGCACTCATCATGTTCCTCTAGACTTCTTCCTCTCTAAGCTCCTCTTCAAGCTCCTCTTCTCCTTCCACATCAATAATTGGTGTGGACTCTATGTTTTGCACAGCTTCCTCGATACTTCTTCCTCGCTATCACCCCTAGGCACATACTTACGCCTTCTCTCTTTTTTTTTCTTTTGTGGGCTTGATTTTATAGGAAATAACTGGGTGACCTCCTAAGTGGTTTCGCACCACTACCCTATAGCTTGGCTCTTCTTAACTTTTACCTACCACCCCGCTCATCTCGCATTTCCTTCCTCTTTTTCTATCTCCTCATCCTTTGTCTCAATTTTCCCTCTTCTTCTTCCTCCTAGATGGGAGGTATTTTGTCTTGCGGCATCTTTATACCTACCATTTGGTTTCCTTCTAGTGTTGTGATCTAGCGCACCAACATCCTCCATCTCCTCCTCCTCATCCTTAAGTTTTCCTATTCAATTCTTGGAGGATTGGGCTCATTCTCTTACATAGTACCAACTGTTTGTTTTCCTTTTGGTGCCTCAGGGAGTTT
The DNA here is from genome assembly GCA_018340775.1 of Taxus wallichiana var. yunnanensis. Classification (NCBI taxonomy): domain Eukaryota; kingdom Viridiplantae; phylum Streptophyta; class Pinopsida; order Cupressales; family Taxaceae; genus Taxus; species Taxus wallichiana. The sequence continues at coordinate 579,389,703 of CM031242.1, forward strand.
GAACTCATCTTCAATGTACTTCCCCTTTACTAGTCTAGGCTTAAGGTTAATATATACCTTTCCCACACCTAATTTTCCAATTGCCAAAGTCATTGAATTGATAATGATATCATGGTCTTGATATAAGAAAACTTACATGGATAAACACATTTTTCAGAGTGTTTGGTAGTTGCAATCAACTTTATCAGCATCAAATCTCAAATTTCGTGCATTGGAGAACCTATTCACGGAAGCCTTAAAGTAGAGTGTTGTAAATGCATAAGGGAACTTGCACTATGGGATCCATCTACCTGTCTTCATATGAAATATTCTAACGAAGAAGTGTTAGAACATTTTAAACTCTACCTCTCCATCATCTATTATAGGAAAGTATTTTGGTATGAGCCACTCATGTTCAAAGGTCTCATGCAACCTTTGGTACCATAACTCCAATCTAAGATTATGTGTTCCGCTCGTGGTTCCCTCACAAGTATACTTTGTAAATCTCTCTACAAATGACTTCTTTTCCTCTAGGTATTGCCAAATTTAATCCCTTGGGCCATCTAGAACCCCAATCTCTATGAAAAAAATAGACAGAAGGATAGCGCCCCAGCTGATTTTATATCCCTTGTGCACTTCCTCAATTATACTTTCTGTTGTGATTGCAGAAATATTGTAAACAATTCTTGCTACCATCTTCTTTGTAATATGGAGCCACTTCTTTTTCACAAGGTTATTTAACTTGGCTATATGTATCACACATCCTTCTTTCTAGTAAGCCATCTCAAAGTAGTAGCTTTCATAACTACTTTGTTATCAAGATCACTGAAATTGCAGTTCACTCTGTAATCATATGAGCTTCCCAATGAATGGTGTGGTAATGCACACTCACCTACCTACAAATTAAAAGAAGTCCTTGTGGACTTTGGACATCAGCCATTGATAGAGCACCTCTGTTTTTCCAAAGTATTGCAGTTCATAAATATGTAAGACCCCAAATTTCTCAAAAGTCTTTTTTTCCTTCATCATCATAAATGGATTTGTCATCCTTGATGCGCAAGTTTGTCTTTTTCACTAGCTCCTTTTAAATTTGGTATGTGTTTATGCTGGTGTAGTGATTGTAATCACATACCTTACTCCCTTTGACATGGGTTTCCCAGTCATGCCCCTGATGAATCCCTTAGGATACTACATCTTAGAAAATATTCCTTTTGGTGCATCTTCAACCTCTACTTCTGGTTCATTCTTCTTCTTTACCCTTGTGGTTGCTCCAGTTCTCTCTTTACTTCCATATCAACCCCTTTAATACCTTACCCTTGCCTTTTTCTACTTTTGAAATCTCAAGCTCGTGTGCCCTATCTCGTGATTCAAACCCTAGCCTCTTGAACCCTTCTCTTTACATGCCCTTTGTCTTTCTCAAAATGCCTACGTAGGATCTTCACTACATTCGTGAACAATCCCAACTAGTTCGATGCTCTACTTGATTGTAATCACAATTTCTTGGTCTCTGTTTAACTTGCTCTTCATAGCTCAAAAACTCAAATATGCAAGGTAAGAATGAACTCACATGTACCCCTTTTATAAATTTTTCTAACTTTTCCGCATTAATTTCTCTCCACCAACCACTGTACTTCATCTTTAATGATTTTTTTCTAATTTTTCCACACTTTTTGCTACTTTCTTTCGTGCCTCGGTCGTAATCTTCTTCGGCACCTACTACTTCTCAACCATAGACCTCCTTACGCGTGCCTCCATTTTTTGAAGTACATAACCATCTATGCTTTATACGAAGTAGTTTCCCATGCTACTACTACCTCGCGTTACACTTTGAACAAACCTTTTTTTCATGCGTGGTCATGAATCTGAGAAAAATTCATTAAAAACACCTTCATCCTTAGCACTGTGACATATTTTACATGTGTGTACCAACCCCGCACTAAAATTCTACCTATTCTACCCCACACTAAAATTATGCGCATTCCTCTCGTATAGGAACTCAATATATAGTAGTCAACTTTCTACGTATAAGGATGTTTATTACAAAAATCACAACTTAATTTGCAAAGAAAAGTAACAATTGAAAGGAAACACATGAAAGGGAAATATAATCTAAGTGGCAATATTGCCTTATTACAAACACCAAGAAGACTTATTTATAGTAGGTATTAAACCTAACCCCATTGAAGTAACCAGGAAACATGGTGTCATCTAGCACCTACAATTGACAAGTGCTTGATTCAAGTATCTTGGTTACTAAAAAAGGTCCCAACCAATGCACTTTTAACTTCCCTGGGTGGCGTGAAAACTTGGAGTCATATAGAAGAACCATCTTGCCAACTTCAAATTCCTTTTTCTTTATATATCCATCATGCCATACTTTCGTCTCGGCCTTCTCGATCTTTTGGATCCAATGCGCAATGGTGCATCGCTTATCTAATCGCATCAGTTTGTTAATGCACTCTTCAATAACTTACTCATCATCAAGTCCACTGTGTGTGAAATACACATGGATGGTAACATGAATTAAACTGGTAGTACTACCTCTACACCAAACACCAAATGAAAGGGTGTGGCCTTATTTAACCTCTTGTAAGTGGTCTTATATGCCCAAAGTATGGATGATACTTTATCATCCTAGTATTTTCTCCCAACATCACAATTTTTTGTCGGTTGTTTGTCCCACAATATTGTTAAAAGCCTCTGAGTACCATTGGCATGAGGGTGATGAGGAATTATTTTATGTTGTGCCACTATAAACTCTCGCCAACACAATTCTTAATGTCTTATTAATAAAATGAGTTCATATATCACTAATCAAGCTTAAAGGACAACCATACCTACTAATAATGTTTTCTCATAAAAATATAGTTGTTGTAGTTATTGTGTAATCCTTTATAGGTGTTAATTCTACCCACCGTGTCAGATAATCTATGTAAGTAATGATGTAGCATGCATCGGTCCTATGTACAAGTGGTGAAATAGGACCTACAAAGTCAATACCCCAATTTTCAAAGGGTTATACACTTCGCAATAGGCTACAAAAAAATTTCATCTCTATTACTAGACCCTCCAAGGTGCTGATAATGATCACATGCCTTGACATATTATTTAGTATCCTTATACAAAGTATCCCAATAAATTCCAACCATCAGAATCCTGTGCATGGTAGCATCACCTACATAGTGACATCTTGCTATCCCACAATGATATTTTTCCATAATAGCCTTGCGCTCATGCTCTAGAACACATCGGCACAAAATTTCATCATGACCCACCTTGTAAAAATCTCCTCCAATCAATTGATAAGATGTTGTGCGTATTGCAAGTTGATTTTTCTCTAGAGTCTTCATTGCTTTAGGCACTTGTCCAGTGCACAAAAATACTGCAATATCCTCTAAATCTGCGGGCACATGATTTTAACTAAAAAGTTGTGCATCTAGAATTGTGTCCTCAATGCTCTACATGTCCTCACCATAATTGATCCTTGATAAATGATTAGGCCTTGAATTTATCTTACCTAGTTTGACAACAATTGTGAAGTCAAATTCTTGGAACAATAGTATCCATCTACATATGCGCCCTTACAAAACAAGATTGTTGACCAAGTACTTGAGCACCATATGATCTGTGTAGAAAATAAATAGGATTTCTAATAAGTAATTTCTAAAATTTTGCAATGTGTAAATCATAGACAAATCCTTACGCTCAGTGGTTGTATAATTCTGCTCTACAGGTGTCAACTTCCTACATGTAAATAAAGTGGGATAATCCATAATTCCTTCTCCTAGTTGCGCCAACACCACGTCAATCTCCATGCCAAAAGTATCTACATGAACATGAAAGGGTTTGTCCCATGAAGAAAAGCATAAAATAGGTGCAGTAGTAATATTTTCCTTCTGTGTTTCAAGTGCTTGTTGTTGCGCATCACCCTAATAGAATTTCCCTTTATCCTTGAATAGTTCCTCCAAGGCCATAGAAATATTTGCATAGCCCTTTATACATTTCCTATAGTACCCTATATGTCCCAAGAATCCACCCACTTCACTTGATTAGTAGGTTATTTTAAACCCAATATTATAACTATCTTGGCTAGGTCTACCAACAATCCTTCCTTGCAAATGATGTGCCCAAGTAAAGTTCCAAAAGGTGTAGCAAAAATGCACTTATTAATGTTAAGAGAGATTCTGAACTACTCGCACCTATTAAACATAAGCCTTAGATTATCAAAATGGTCATTGAATAATCCATAAACTGTCTAATCATCCAGATATACCCGTAGTCACAAAATCACACACTTACTACTACTATTATACCACCAAATATGATGTTTTATATATGGATCTCGCATGATAAAAGTATTCACTAATGGATCATCCCTTAGTCCTATTTTCAGTTTAGTTAGTGATTTTTGTTAAGTGTCTTACACGGTTATCGATTACTCACACAATTCTAGTCGTCTCTCAAGGAGTCTTAGCTATCGTTATTTACTCAGTAGTCATCTCTAGTCTTTAACTAGGGTGCCTAGGAAGGGATTGGGGCTCCTATCGATGCCCCGATCCTCATTTTTAGGCACTCTATTCCTAATTGCACTTGGTTCTTATTTAGAGTCTCGAGTTTGGTCTTTGTAGTTTTCTCTCTCATTCCCTTAGGTACTAGTTGGCATGTTGGGTCATTAGTGTCGAAATTTAAGCAAGATATCCCTATATAAACACAACATTAACATTTTCTTAAGGGATAGCTATCTACTAAGGCAAGGGACTATATTTGGGCACTATTCTCGCATCACACACTACATAGGAAGGGTTGTATTCCTTTTTATTCAATCCACCATTTGAATCGACATCTAGCTAATGCCCGCTACTTTGGTGTCATTCGTGTTAGGGCACACTAAGCACATGATTGTACACAAAAGCACATAAAACTACATCAGGTCTCGAGATGTAGTGTAACGCTCGATCGCGATTCCATCCATTTGGCGAGATGAGGACAATTCAACCCATTCATTTACATCTTTCTTTTTAAGGGTTTGATGCTTTTGTGTGGGGTTTTGTAGGATATTATTCATCAGAGATCTACAACGACATCAACAGAGCTAATGCGACATACACGTGACAAAGGCCGAGTTATTGCAAATATCTAACGACCAACTCGGACTCGGGTTTTGAGTTATTTTTGCGAGACCAAGGCACCCATACTATAGACCAGGTGCCCATAGGCACCCTAATCCTCCCACAGGTGCCCAGTCTAGCCAAATCTTCATTTGCTACAAATTCTTGAGGTGTTTTATCATACTTTGTTCTTCATGTTCATTATCCATTATAGTTCCGGATCACTTTGCAAGGTAAGTTTATTTCAATTTAGTACCTTTTCCCTTCTATTTCAATTATTTCATTTTATTTAAAATATCAAATAAAAATAGTTAGCATTTGTATTTAAGTCTATATATGTTATTTAATCATTGTACTTATTTAGATTAACTCTAAAATTCATTATTTTAGTTAATCATTTTGGTGAACCCATACTTTAGAACATTTTTTCCATAGGATTCGTTTAAAACCCTAATGGCTAACCATAGTTCATATTCTTCTCACCCCATCATGTCTCATTTTAGCATCAATTTTATATATGATGACATTTCCATCATTGAGCTCACGACTCTCTATAGTAATCCTACTATGCCAGATGACATCCAACAATAACTCTTAGATGGTCAACCATATTTGCCTACTAGTTTTTAAATTTCTCCTATGGCATTAGCATTGTTGAGGTCCTTGTAGACTTTACTCATTGTACACCATGTTATATGACTACTAGTGATCCTCATTCGATATTTCTAAGGAATTCCTAGATGATTCTCTTATCGATTACATGCTTGGTATTGACAATCACTCACATGTGCATGCCAATTCTTATTCTATCCAGATCACTACTATGGTTTCATCTCATACTAGCTTATATACTCCTTCATATTATGTTGATGATCCTATTGATAGCATCCTTAGCGACACTCTCATTTGAGTCTCTATTTGATGGTGATGAGGTGGTTGATAGTCATGGTTCGACTTATTTTACACCGCTGAATGTGAATATCTATTCCATCACTACCTTCTCCTGAGATTGTATCAGCACTATGCATGAGTAACATCCATCTATTACTTCTTCTTCTCTTACCATTTCATCTTCTCCTATCACTTCATCTACATCTATTGCTCCATCTTCTCATTGTATCTCCATTGGTGGCTTCACCTCCTAGGGATGTTTTTGATGCTACTCCTACCACTGCTATGGGTATTCCATCTATATCATCTACTATAGCTTCTTGGCACCCAATCCTAGTGTGCCCTTAGCATCGGAATCTCCCTTATCTTCTCTTGACATTCCTATGATCACTCACAATGGCAAGTTACAACCTCTCAATACATTATTGCCATCTCCTACTATTCCTTCACAGGATATCATATCTCTCATGCATGTCGTAGGTCAATTACAAGCTCGAGTTTAGTATCTCACTTTAGAAAGTATTGCTTACTACGCTTCTATTGAAAATAACTCATTACATGGTAACCATATTCCTAAGAAGATTCGTGATTCTATATTTCCTAAGGACTTTATCATGCCCACATTCACATGTTTTGATGGTACTGGTGACCCTCATTCACATCTCCAACATTACCACATGGCTATAGACCCCTATTCTAATGATAGACTATCGCTTACGGACTTTCAACATAGTCTTATTGATAAGGATTTACAATGGTACACTCATATTCCATCTAGGTCCATTATTACTTACTATGACATGGAGGAAACTTTCCTCCATTTTATCACCAATAATTTCCCTAGATTTTTTTATGACCACCTACCTATGTTACATCGGGGCTCATTCAAACCTATCAAGGATTATATCTTACGGTTCAATGTTTGTATGCATCACCTTGTATTCCAACCTATTAATCTAGAGAAGAAATTATTTTTCTATCATGGTTTGATTCCCATGCTTAAGAAAATATTGCAATATAATACATGTGATTCATTCACTCTCTTGTGCTAAAAAGTCATAGACCTCAAACAAGATCTTCTCTTAGCACATGTCATTGACCCTCCATCTACTTCCACTTCCATTACATCATCTAGTGCTCCTCCATTTTCATCAGTTGAGTATCCTACACAGTCTCTATCTCGACCTAGCAAGCCGACTCAACCTACTCCATTACGAAGCATCTTTATTCTCCTCCTCCATGGTATACTACTTCTCCACCTAATCCATCTTCTCATATGATCCATTACACTTATCTCATCACACTCGACCACGTGATGTGATGCATTTTTTACTTAATGAGCATTTAATATACTTACCCTCTAACCAACATCATCCAAAACATTTTTACAACATTAGCGTGATCAACCCTATTGTAATTATCATCACATCAATGTCCATAGGGACAATGATTGTTTTACCCTTCATAATAGATTGCAACAATTAGAGGATAAGGGCATCATTTCCTTTGGCTCTCACTCACGTGAGTGGTCCATCTCTCCTCTTCCTCATCAGCACGTTTCTACCCACATTGACTTATCTCCTCCATCTAATACTAAGGTTATTATGTGTCCACCACCATAGGTTGTCACTCATGCGTGCTCTCCACCATGTCCATCCATCACTACACCATTGCATCCACCACATCCACTCCATCCATCTCATCTATCACATCATGATATTGCTTCACATCGGCTGTCATATCCTACTACATTCATCCATCCTACCACATCTCCATATGACATTCAGTTTGGTTCATACACTCATGCTGCTTCCATCCCACATGCTTCCACCGCTTCACATCGTTTTAGTCTTTGGTAGGTGATTTTTGTCACTTGAACCCCGATGAAGCACTTGTGTTCTTATGGTTCTTACATTACTTTTGAGGGTTTTTTCTAAGAACATTTCATCATGCACTTTGTTGATTCATCTAGCGCACTCAATCATTTCCCGATGATGCACTCTTGCTTTACGCGGTTCATTCTTTGACTGCTGAGGGGTCTTAACTAAATGAACCTACTCATCCATATGTTGGGGGCATCACTAATCTTCTCCCCCATCATATTCATCACACTAACATATCACGATTACATTACATTATCATGTCAACACATATTCATCATGACACACTAGTTTGGAAATCATACATTATCTATTTTTACATACATTCTACTATCATTATTACACTAACTATGCATTACAAATTCCATTCAACTAATATACATCTCACTCAACTCATCCATAAAATTACATATGTTATCTATCATCATTCACATTACACATTTTTTCTATCAATATCAATATCATAGTGTAAATCTACATCAACTAACATGAACAATATCCAACACATTACATACATTACGACAATAATCATTGAATCATATATCATCAATCACATTACAACATTAATACACAATGAAATAAATTCATCATAAATCAATAAAATTTGCCATATATATATATTGAATATAATCCTCATTATAATAAAACATCTTATCACTAGGGGAAACTCCACTTCATATGCAATAATACACATCAAATCTCATCATCACTATCACTCTCGGGAACCTGCAATATCCCTATAACTCAATGCCTCCCCACTAACTCTACATTGTTGTTGTTGCAACCTCGATACTTATTAACCTACCACCGTAGTAGTGAGACCTCGGTTGACACCTTTGAAAATTGACGTTGCCAGAATGACATAACATGTAAACACATCTTGCGCTAAGGGACCACCATCCACTACCTATCTCTGCGGCTCTAGTCGAGTCTCCTCACATACCTCATCCCTCTCACCTAGCAATAAAGTACACATCACTATGGATATGGACACTGGCTCAAACAAATGGGCATGCTAGCCCGTAATGGCATCAATGTGTTTTATCATCCCTCCATGTGCGAGTACATCGGTGGGCACATTCCACGTCAATGTGTGGATGGATGTGTCCACTATCAAAGACCAATATGCATCCCTAAAAATAAATAGAACAATGCATTAGATAACCATCACTATTACATAAGAAAAAAAAAAACACACAACATAGCTATACATAGATACTCATGCTCCACTATAGTCATTGATGCTAAATTATTGGGGCATGTGCTTCCCCCTCCTCTCCTCCTCATGGTAATAATGTTGTGTCTGTAAACAAAAAAATAGGAATACCCATCGATGTGCCACCCACCATGCATGGTACTCCTTCGTACACCCCACATCATCTGAATCTATCGGCTCTATCGTCGCATCTACCTCATCTAGCCCAAGAGGTACTAGTTGTTCTCATGTGGGCCTTGGTCTAGCTCTAGCCCTCCTAGGTGCTCTAATAGATCTTAACCATATATATGGCTCTGGGGGCATGTCTTGAGCCATGCCAAACTATCATGATACTCTCTCCACTTGGAATAGCTCGCCACTCCTGGAAATCGATCCTTAACCACATAGTCCTACGTATATACAGAACTCTACAACATCCTCTGACCATCCTCCATAATCTTAGTATGGCATCCATACAACTACCTTGGGCCCCATCCTATCTATTAAGGCATTGTAAGTATCAGTGTCCATCTTCCACCCATGAAAATTGATCCACCTCCTCACGTATATCTTTGGCTTGTCCCACTCTCCTCGTGGACCTCCAACTAGCCTCAACACAACTATAAGCCCATACACCCATACATGTAATAGTGTGGTGGCTCCTATCCCACCATGACACTCATCATGAGTAAACCTTTATAGATCCCTATATAGGTGGGCCAACACACACCATGCCCACGCATATATAGTGCTCTCCTCCTCTACCCATAGGCATATGTCATGTATCTTATACAAGATGCTTACACCTCTCCCTCTACTGCTATAGATGAAGAAATCACAACGGTTATGAACTTCCACAAGCGTGGAACCCCTAACCTCAAAATGGCATCCAAATTGATATGGGCCTAGAAGTTACTTGAGTCCCCATAAAATATCATCTAGCAGATCGCATTGTCTCTCCATATCCTCCAATGGCATAACATGTACTCTCTCCCCAACAATTGGAAATCATAGTATGTGATACACATCCTCCAAAGTAACAATCATCTCACCCGTAGGAAACCAAAATGTACACATATCCGCACACCACCTCTTGCATAATGTTGTCAACATAGGAATATTATGGGGCACATCCCCCATCCATGTTATGTGCCATAGGCCGACACGATCCATAACATCCCACTCATCATCTGACAGGCCCAGCCCAAGAAAAGTACTCAAATGACATGACTTCCATGGAATTCCCTTGATTGAATATCCCTCTGTGCACCACAAAAAGACAACAAACATAACGTTAGAACACTATAAAATTCCAAATACACTCACTTATCACATTACTATACAAGAAATCTCAATTGCACCATTATAGATCAAATACACACATTCAGGCTAGGGCACCTAGATGTAGAACTGGGGTGCCCAAGAGAAGGAAACCATTGCCTGGTATGGGCACTCATATTATAAGAGTCACTAACACCCTCGCCACTCTTTTTCCGGTCTAAAACATCGAGAAACTTCATAATCTCAAATTTGCAAAAATACGATAAAACCAAGTACTACACACACACATTTTTTACAAAAACACACCTTACTTACTAATTCGGTCATGTGCATGATGCTATGGTGGTCTTCACCCTCTCAAACCAATTTAGGACGTGGTGCTCTCACTTGCATCATCTTCACTCACTTACCACTCTATCTCATAATCACAGAAAAACCAAATGAAGTGACTAATCACTTTTTCATTTCACTACTTATAGTTACTTTTCATCACCTACTTTACTATGGTCATTATTTTCGCACCTTTCTCGCAACTAATACACATTTACTCTATTTTTGTCATATCTTGAGCGTTTCTACTCTAATTTACACCCCGTTTACAACATTATTTTTTTAAAAACTTCCTATCATTGTACCATACACATTACACACATGTTATCACTCATTCATATTATCTTTCAATCACTCTACACACATTTTGATGATCTTTAATACACTTCCTATCTATCTCATGCTTACTTTCAGCTTAGCATTCATTCTTATCATCACTTCCCCTTTCACCAACATGGTGGGCATATCATTGGGGTAATCCTATAATTCCCATTATATCACTATGTGTTTGATCAATACTACCAATTCTTTATTTTCCAACATTTACTAATTTACCGCATGAAATTTCACCATCAATTCTCCCTAATGACCTAATATAGGGAAAAAATGTACAAATTCCCTATGCGACATTTCATCATTTCCCCTAATGACCTAACACGGGGAAAATAATGTTAAAATATTTCCATACATCAATTTCTATCAATTCTCCCTAATGACATAACCTAGGGGAAAATAGCATAAAATATCTCTACGAGTAACCAATCAAGACAATCAATCAATCTATCAACATGTTCAAATATCTAACAATTGAAACCACATCACTCAATCAATACAATATAACACAATTGGCCTCCTAGATGACCTAACTTGGGAGTTACATTCATTACTTTCCCATATGACCTAACTTGGGAAGTTATTCTACATTTCGTGTTTGCTTCAGATGACCTAACTTGGAATCCATCATACATTTCATGTTTGCTTCTAGATGACCTAACTTGGAAGCCATCACATTCATGGTAACACCCGTGGAGTGGGGGCAAGAGTTCCTTTCTTATACCACTCCTATATGGGTCTACTATTTGATCGAAATTATTTGGATCCAAAAACCACAAATGTTTGATCTGAGTTCGTCTGCAGTGGCTAGATCTTGAGGATGTAGTTAGAGATTGGAGAATAACACACTTTTCTCCCTACACTCTTCCTTTGGTGGCAAGATACCCAAATCCTCTAGTTGAATATTCATATACACACAATTGGGTTGGGAATTGATCAATCCCTACCCCATCTATCTTATCATCATCATATTCATTCAAAATCATCAATCATCACTCTCATTTAGTTTATTTCATCACACATTTTATTACATTTCTTGCTACGTTGCATGGATCAACACGTTATATGGTTTTTTCAACACACTTTTACTACCACATTTGTGCATTCTACTACAACATAGGATTCTCAGATTTCTCTCATGTACACATCTCTATCTACTTTATGTTACTAAGCTTTCCACTCACCAACATAAATTGGGGGAAAATGTAGTCATTAAATCACGCACTTACTAATACTATTATACTACCAAATATGTTATTTTATATATGGATCTCGTGTAAGAAAATTATTCACTAATGGCTCATCCCCTAGTCCTATCGTCATTTTAGTCGGTCATTATCATTAATTATCTTTCACAGTCATCATTACTCACATAGTTTTGGTCATCTCTCATGGATTCTCATCTTTCGTTATTTACTCGTAATCTTCTCTAGTCTTTGACTAGGGAACCTAGGAAGGGATTAGGGTGCATGCCAAAGCACCCTAGTCCTCAATTTAGGCACCCTATTCCCGGTTGCACTTGGTTCTCATTTAGAGTCTCAAGGCCGGTATTTTTAGTTTTCCCTCTCATTCCCCTAGGTACTAGTCAGCATGTCGGGTCATTAGTATCAAAATTTGATCTAGAGATTCCTATATAAACACAACATACAAACTATCTTAAGGGTGAACTATCTCTACTAAGGGATATCTATCTACCGAGGCAAGGACTACATTTGGGCACTATTTTGCATCACACACTTTATAGGAAGGGTTGTATTCATTCCATTCCATCCACCACTCACATCTTAGATCTAGCTATTACCCACTACTTTGGCGCCATTGGCATTAGGGAACCCTAGGCACATGATTACACACACAAGTATATAGAACTACATCGTATCTAAGATGTAGTGCAATGCTCAGTCGTAATTCCATCCATTTGGCAATTGAGGACAGTTTGACCCATTCATTTGTATCTTTCTTTTTTAGGGTTTAATGCTTTTGAGTGGGATTTTGTAGGAGATTATTTGTCGGAGATCTACAGTAACATCAATGAAGATAATGTGACATACACATGAAAAATACCAAGTTATTGTGAAAATATAGCGACCAACTCATACTCAAGATCCATAGACCAGTGGCACCCATACGCAAAACCAGGCACCCATAATATAGACCAAGGTACCCATAGACACCCTAATCCTCCCACGGGTGCCCCAGATCGCGAATCTTCATCGATACAAATTCTTGATGTGTTTTGTCATACTCTATTCCACATGTGCATCATCCAAGTGATTCCATATCATTGTGAGGTAAGTTCATTCCAAGTTAGTACATTTTCCTTCTATTTCAATTATTTCATTTTATGTAGAATATCAAATAAAATTATTTAGTGTTTATATTTCAGTTTATATGAGTTATTTCATCATTTTACTTGTTTATATTAACTCTAAAATTCATTATTTTAGTTAATCAATACTGTAAAATTTTATGAATAGTCTTAAAATTCTTGCACATTAATGAGTGAGAACACTCTTTGGCACATTCTTTAGTCCAAAATGCATGACTTGTATATGTAAAAATTCCCCACTCGGTGGTGAAAGTTACATTTTCTTGGTCTTCCTTCATGATGCGCACTTTGGTGATAACTGGAAAATCCATTTGTAAAATAATATATCTCGCACCCAATAACTCCCTCAAGAATTTCTTTTGTGAATGGGGTAGGAAAAGGATCAATAACACATGAAGCATTGAATTCCCTGTAATCCACATAAATCCTTATCCTCCCATATTTCTTAATGCTTATAACCATGGGGCTAACCCACTCAGATTCTTCAATAGGCTTAATGATTCCAAACTTGAGCATTTTGTCAATTTCTTCCTTTACTTTCACATGTAGATTAGGATTCATCCTATAAAGCCTCTTCCTAACCGGGCATACGCCCTCTTTTAGCTCTATTTTCATCTCACCTAAAAAAGGGTGTACTCCTTTTAACTCATGATAGCCCCACGGAAATAATTCCTGAAAATTACACAAAATTTAAATAATCTTAGCCACTTCCTAATCGCACCAGTAATCCCTAATAATGGCCTCATTAGGGTCTGCCTCTGTACCAATGTTGACCTTCTTTGTTTTCATAGGTCCATGATACAAGTGCACCTTCTCATCTCATTTTTTCATCACCTTGTGCATACCCTCTATATGGTAAACATCTAGGTTATCCACTTCCTCATCATCTATCATGTATACCAGTTTTCCTTTTCTTTTTCTTTCCAAGCATGGACCATTTCTTCTTCATCTGTTTCTTCAAGATCAAGATACACCTCAAGATCAAACTCCCAAACAATTATATCATAATCTCTTCAACCTTCATGCTATCTCCCAAGGTAATGCACTTCATAATATACAATGCTTCATGGACTGGAGGCTTAGTAGAAAAGTAATCAAATTTTTGGATCATACCTGAGGTCATCTCTTACCAATTAGCAATATCCCTCTTCAACTCGGCATGGACATAACATGCACACAAGTAGCCACGTAAGGTGGAGTAGAACTTATGCACCTAGAGTGATGGTGGTAATTCCTCCTTTCCTTGCACCCAAGATCTCTCACACTCCTAGATGTGATGAGAGGTAGGAGACTTCCCATGAAATTTGCATGTTTATGTAGGTACATTGCTCCAAGTAAACCTAGTGGAGAAATTGATTCTCACTTCTCACCATTCCAAGAGGCTATCTCTATGTGTTTCCCACCAAAGTGCACTACGGTGCCATGTAAAGAGTATACCATCATATTTATCCTATTCCCTTCATTCTACCACTAAGTCTCCATGGTGAGCAAGAAATGTGTCAAGATTTCCCTCACTAGTGTACCTTGGTACATGGTTGCTTCCTAAGCATCTAACCATATGCGGCCTAATCATGTGAGCTTGTGTTTTTTTTTATTTCTCACCCAATATGCCCAATTGTCACAAGCAATACTTGTGGTGTCACTAACTGATTGAGCATCATCCCATTGTATCACTCCTTCCTTAGATGGATCAATTACCTCAGGGTCTCTGATTGTGTGCACATATATCTTGTTCAAGTCCTCTTCACTCAAGGGCTCAACATACGGCAACCTTTGCATCAATCAAAGGTATAATGACATGCTCTTCCTTGTTCTCAAAGATAATGTACCCCTTGTTAAAGCACAAATCATGCATTATTGGCATAACACCAAGGTCACCCAAGTAGTCTTTGGGAAGTTATCCTTCAACAAGCTCTAATACTTCAAAGTCCCCAATAAACTTGGCTCCCTGAATTGTAATAGTCACATCCTTTAGTAATCAATAGGCATAGCCCTAGTTCTATTTTCCATATACAACACATTCAAATAAGGCTGCAATGGTGGTCTTCCCATTTGATTCCATGCATCCAACGTGAGTACATTAACCTCCGCACATGTATCTATTAGAATGTTTCTTAGAATCCATCCATCAATGACTACATTAAGTGTAATTTCCTTGTCAAATTCATGATTATGTGGGGGTAGATTTATGTGAAGTATTTTCCTCTCACGCTCAAAACCAGCGTGTGGTACCTTTTCTCGCAACCATTATCCTAACAAAGGGATTATGTTATCCTAGCGTAACATTTGAAATACCTCATCCAGGTCATCTAGGTCCTTCTACATGAGTTCAACCTTATTTTCTTGATCCATAACACACACCTACTCCTTCAAGCATTGAATCTCTCCCTGCAAATCCCTGATGACATCTATAGTTTCCTAGTAAACCTCCTTTTGATGTGTAACATCTAGATACTTGGAATTTATCACTTCTTGATTTGTTATAACTAGCTTATACTTAGGAGGTTCATGTGCGCGCACAACCTCAACATGTGTAGTAACTAAATTGTAATTGAGGATTAGGTGCTACCTTCGGCATCTATTGATCTTCAACTGTGTGCTTTACCTTAATCATTCTTGCACCCTTTTCTTGCTTGTGATGCTCTCTCATGTGCTCATACAAGTCATGACATTATTCACACTTTTGTTCCTTCCCATACCATGAGAAAATCACATTCTAAGGGTACTCCCACTGATAATGATCAGGACATCCAAAAGTATAATAAGTTCCTCAAGAAAATCCTCCTCTACCACCGTTATGCAACCTCGCCTCTATATCCCCCATGAAAGCCTCTATTCCTGTTATCCCCATTAGTGTGCCCTTCATTATGTTGTTCTCCATGTTCCTTAGATCCACTTGCCACACTAGTCTGGTGCACACCAGTCTCAATGGCTTCATGAATATGATCAATTAATCTACAGTCAATGGTGTCATGAGTATGGGTTTTAAAAATCTTATAATACATAGACACATTCTTCCAGATCACGCATTGTAAGAGAGGCATCTACTCACATCATGGTCAAATGACAAATCTCACAATCTAGCAACATGGCACACAAAAATTACAAGGAAACTATCCTTAGTATTCCTTTCAACCTCTCAATTTGTGTACCATATGCCACTACGCATCTCATGAGATAAATTAGCATATAGATTTTCCAAATGCTTCGACATGGCTATGATCTATGCTTCTAAGAAAGGACTTACTCTAATGTCCACACTTCCAACTACCTCAGCGCGCAGAGCTTCTTCCAAGGCCTCGCCTTGAGTCACAAAATTCTTATGAGATAGCACCCATTTAAAAGGAGTCAACATGCCACTAACAAACCACTGTGCATGTTGACTGGGATGTATATCATAAGATAATTTCGATAGTAAATTTTTAAAACACATGTCATACTCTCATACGCTCTTAAAAATCCTTGCTTAATGTCCTTAAGTGCGATGATACTCTTTTTCTCAAATTATGGAATATGAAACTAATCTAGAATCGCAGAGCATGGAGCATCATAATCCACCGCAGTCTAATGCAGGTCATTATTTTAGTACCATCTATGTGTGTGCCCTTGAAGAGTGGTAGAAAACTGACTTACTTTTCTATTTGATGTTGTAATTCATTTAGCACTTCATAGTATCTCACACTTTTGCACATTCTTTTCTGCATCTTCAATGCCCATATACTCAGGTAAATAAAGGGACATCTCATAGTAAACTTTATGTGGTTGATGGGGGTGCAAACCCCCCCACTAGATCTAGAACTAGAGCCCCCACCAATGTTTCCTCCACCTCCCAGAATGGCCTAACCTACTTGATCCCAAACCTCTTGAACCTCTTGATCCTCATGGTGTTCTTGTAGTGGGCACCATACCAATGGATGTACTTCTTTGTGTAACAAATGTAGTGCTATAATGAACTCCCATAATCTCCAAAGTTGTAGTACTTCCATATATTCCCAATATTATGTGTGCCCACACTTTGTCTTGATGACATACCTGAAAATATTCATCCAATCATAACCCCAAACAATAACATCATCTTTGCTACCATAGGTTTATGTGTTGTCTAATGCCTGCTTCTCAATGAATAATTCTTGAACTGTAACACCCTGCACAATGGCTAGGTTACCAAGTGAGATCAGATGCGCCCTTGCGGTCCTCAATATTTTCTCCTCGACACTCTCTCATCCGAGGCCAAAGGGGATTCTCTATTGTGCTTGCCTAAGTGTGGGAGTTCCTGATGCTCTTGTTCCATGTCTTCCTCATGAGATTCAACTCCTTCATGATCCATCTCCCACCACTCCAGACTCCATAAACTCCTCAACATCTCACTTCCTTGTCAATTCCTTCTCTCATGCCTCATTATAATTGAGTCATCTTTCACCACACCTACTCCTACCCCCTGTGCACATGTGGAGGTTTCTCTAGCCATAGGAAGTTTCTCCAAACTTAGTATCACCATCAAGATCTTAATTTCCAAAGGAATAATGCAAAAAAGACCCTTTGGGCTCATGCAAGAATTCAAACTTAACAAATTCTGACATGAATACGTAGAGATAGCGTAATCTAAAGTGTAACTATGCACTACACCAACCCACCAATGATCTACAACATGAGTCCAAGCTTCATCTACATCAAAAATTCTAGTAATCTTTATGTGTCCAAACCCTCAACATGTATCCCTAGCTTTTCTTTGATGTGTATGCTAACAACCACTCATATAATTTTATTAGAAAAAGGCTAAAAATTGTCTTATAGAGCTCATGATAGAGATGATATTCCACCCACTTATGTGCATTGAAAATCAAGTCCATAACCATATCTCTGTGAAAAATAATCTTGATCATCTTCAACCCAACTTTCAATGCTCTCCATAGTCAATCGGTAAGCCATTTCTTTGTAACATCCTAGCAAACAATTTTAAAAGAGGTCATGACAATGGAACTAAAATGTAGTCACTTATTTTCTATACCCAATTACCTAGGTGCGCTGAAAATTCATCCAAACATATCTAAAAGATCACCCGAAGCACATAAAACTACCAGGTCCCTCCTTTGTATTGGCTTGGCAAGATGTTGACATACTTAACTAGATAGATAACTAGACAGATCCATCATCACCCATGATAATTCATTGCATACATTCAATTGGAAACACACATAATAAGGAAACATAACATATCAAATTAATACTAAGATCAATTGCACTATGTAAATTCCATATTCAGATACATCAATTACTAGATTCCATCCACAATGATTCATTTATAACATAACGATTACATAGTAGAAACTGCATACATAATAATAGTCACTAGAGATTCATGCGTGCCATTATACCAGAGCATCATAACTCTATCATATCAACTGTGTTAAATACAATGGATTATATCAGATATTTATAGGTTTGGGGACTTTCCCTTCACCAGCCCATGCATCTCAAAATAGATTGCATGCTCAAAATAGCCATGCATACATCAATAAAGCAATGCATGATTTTCTATCGATCATAATAATAGATTAATCTATAAATAAACTCTACTTTTAATCCTATTATTAGATCGATCCATGCATGACCTTTGATCTCCACTTTAGTCCCAAAATAGCTCTTTCTTAGCCATGAAGTATTCTTTCTTTTATCTTTACTTGGGTCGCACTCCAACCACTTTTCCTATTTTTAGCCCATGCCATGCAAAATTAGCTAAGTCCTGAAACTTTTCCTTATCGAACACGATCCTTCCGCACGCCACATTTTTTTACCTTGCACGCATTCATGTGCCCCTCTTACGCACCCTATTTTTCTATGTGCTTTTTTGAAACTTAGTCAATTTTCCAACCCAATAGAAACTTTCTTACGTGCTCTTGATTGTCTTCTTGCTTGCTAGCTTACACTATTTTATGTATGTGTGATTATCTTCTTTACACTAACACTTGTTTCTTAACCATTGTTTACATGTGCATTGGTTTCTACCAATCACATTCCCTCATGCACATCGATATCAGTTCAGCATGGGGTCTTGTTTTGGGCCACATCCTCCTAGTGGCGTTGCATGCACCCCAAATAAGGGGGCATCCATTGGGTGAATCGTTCACCCCATTCAACGATATATGGTAATAGTTTAACATAGATTCAACATAGTCTATAGTCTCGAGATAGGGCTTAGAATATGACTTGGTTCCTTATTCCAACACACGAAACTAGTGTCTAGATAAATACTTGGTCACCTAGGCACTTTTTTCCCTTCCGGCCACCTATGACCAAGGGGTAGATACATAATTTTTCCCCGGATCAGCATGGTTGTAATCGGTTTATAGAGTAGTTAGTACAAAGTAAAGGAACAATCCTCCAATCAGTACACAATTTTCTATGATCAAACTAGATTGAAATGGATCAAACTTGAGAAAGACAAGATCACACCATCTATAGTGGTGTATAAATTTTGGGAAGCAGTAAAAGGATGGAGAATGACACTAGACCTTTCTCCCTACACTTATTTTTCCGTGGCGTGAGCTATCCCCGAAACTCACACTTGGCATGAGATCACCCAAAATAATCATCCTTCTACAATATTTTCAAGATCCTTTCTATCTCTTTCACTCATCACGAAACAAGTGCACATGTTCCTTTTTTATTTTTCGGCATTTTTCACACTTTCTATATGCATTTCATACATTTGGATCAAAACTTTTTCTATATACGCGTATTTGACTACTTGATCATTCTTCTCTTTTGTAGGTCCATACTTATGGGAAGTGGTAGTCACATCACATCATCACATAGACATCAACATCAACAACATGTACAATGCAAAATATACATATACGATTTCAACCCTAGGGTCATCATCACTTTTTACTTCCTCCTCTCTAGCTTCCATGCTTCACTTTTATCACTCCACACTTTTTATAGTCTCCTTAGCACAATTTTTTCCATCGATCTACATGGTTATCAGGTACGCATCTCTTATCTACTTTATGTTATCGATTATTCTCTTAACTACATAAAGTGGGGGGAAATATAGACACTAAATCACGTACTTTGGGTATCTATCTATTCTTGATCACATACTATTATTTGTATGATTCCTAAGTAAGAAAAGTACTAATTGATCTCAGTCTTTGGCTATCTTTTCTTAATTTCTATTGCCTTTGTTGATCTTACACTCTTTCTAGCCCAAATTGTCTTCTCATACTCTGGCATTTCTCACTTTTGGATACCAGACCGCAGCACCAGGACACAAGTAGTAGAAGCCCCCATCCCCTATGGGTGTCCCTGAACTCTTTGTACTTTTCTCATATATTTTGGGTCCTTTTTAGCCATTTGGGCATCTTATCTTTTTGGTAGTCATCCTTTTCAGGGTTAATTATGAAATTCAAGAAACAAAATCATATAAATATAAATTTATGTGATCGTATGATGGACCAAGCTCTAATCATCTACTATTACCACCAGAAGTTGCACTCACAAGAATCTAAAGAGCATCATTGCATCCATTTAGCACCATTCAGGGGACAAGGGGTGGTTATTTTACACACACTTCATAGGAAGGGAAGTTCATTCTTTCATGCACACATGTATTTACATTTTACTTATTTATTTATCGTTGTGACTTTGAAATAGCATGTTAGGGTTTAGATAAGAATTTTATTTTTGTCAAATCGAATCTATTTTGTGGGGTATTCTTTATCCACGAGAGGTGGAGAAGGGAAGCTCAAGAAAGCAAACATGCACAAAGGCTAATATGTTATTTTGTGAGATTTTTTAGGGAAGAGAGATCCAATGTAACGCAATTAATATATTGATGTAATTTTTCATTTCCTTGAATAAAATAAGGTACATTGCACACAAAAATATAGAAAATATCGGACATGTATATTCACCCTACACTTCATTTATTTTTATTCCCACTTTCCTTGTATCTGGTTCGATTTCTAAATGAATAAGTAAGTGCAACACTCTCATCCATTCTTTTCAATACATATATTTCCACTACAACATAACATGAAATTCTTCCTTCCATCCTAGTGTCATTGAATGATTTCTCCACTAGTACATCTCTTCCTACTCTTTGTTACGATCCATGTCTACCTTGATCCACCCTCATTTTGGAAATGAGGGGCCAACTAAGTTTCACTCCATCCAGTTATCCCCATTGATTCCCTATACCTTTAAACAAAACACTCCCATCATTATCTCTAATTTCCTCGGTAACCTCTTCTCCAAATAGTAGTCCTTCTTCCACCGTTATGGTTTTGTCCACAACAACATTTTCTTTTGTAATCCAACTTTGAGTAGAATATATCTCTTCCCAAAAAATTTCAAGATCCATCTTGCAAAGGGGGCACTCCATGAGCTGGGTGCTAGGATCTTCCAATCTGGAACCCAATTCATTGATAAAGATAAATGGGCCGTACCACTCTCCAACCATAACAATAGGTCTTCTTTGTGAGAGAAAGAAATCAAAAGGGGGTAATTGTGCTCTAAGGTAAAATTTTTCCTCCAACATGAGAAATTCTATCGTGTTTACCATGCATATCCTTGACCACTACACTCCAATTCTTACTATGCAAGAATAGAGGAGAGAAGCCATAAGAAGCCTAGGATTTCCAATATACATGTAGATCTACTGCTGGTAGATCTAAATGTACTTTCCCAGTAGACGATGACCATGATTCTAGATATCTCAGTGCTTTAGATATCAATATAATGGATTCTCCCAGGACTTCCAATGTTGAAACTCACAAAAAAATGAGCCCTAATTTTCCCCAATCTTGGTGGATGCTCAACTACCCAAAATAGACACAATTGAAGAGGTACAGTTCTTTTGCAAAAATTACACTCTACAAGATCTCACACATCAATCATGTTAGAGTCTCAAGAGGCACTTGTAACACCTACCATATCAATTTAACATGCTTCAAAACTTATCCTTTTTATATTAGGTCAAGCGATCACCATACTCCTTACATCTTTAGGAAAAATACCAAACATTTGTACCATGAATGTTGTTGAGCTTTATCATAGCTTTAGTAGAAGTCAAATTTAACCATCATTTCCAATGAATCAATTTTTATATTCTTTCAAGTACGTTTTTCTTGAAACCTATAAAAACAATGTCATTTGTTTAACTACCCTTTGAAAACAAGTCCATAAAAGTAGAAGTGTATTGCACTCAATAAGTGAGCATAATAACTTGAGGGATATTTACCTTGAAATCATTTTTCATCAAATTCATACCAAATATGACTTTACTTAAATGTGTTTCATGCGTAAAATATGAATCCTAAAGCAAATGACTACTCACAAAATATCCAAAGCACAATGCAAGCTACTAGCTATAGTAGAGAATATATATTGGGAACATAGTCACAAATACAAAGCTATTTAAATCTATCATGCAAATTGCACCTAGCCTTATACCTTTTGTCTCTTTATCATTTGATATAGGCTAGACATGCTCACCACTTCCAATACTAGCCACATTGTCATCATGTCTTTGTAACCTCTTTCTTCATCTTTGAACACTCCACTTCTAGTTCTATATTTGAATAAATAGTCTAATGATGGGTGTATATCAACACCATTTTACTTTAATAGCTACATTGACCTATTTTACACCTTCATTTACAAGCTAATATAATTCTTTTCATTCTATTGTAATGTTCCTTTTTAGAAGTAATTAATTGTGGATACTTGGATCATATTCTTATTATTTTATGAAGGTTAAGTCAAAATTAAAAAGGAAATATATTAATTTAAGTGGTTCAAGCGTGTTTTTATATTTTAATTGGAAAAAGGACACTTAAATTATATTATTAATTAAAAAATAGAAATAAACTAAAATAATAATAGAATGATGAACTTCTATTATGGGGCGCTAAAGATAGAATGCTCTGCATGAGCTTCAAGATCCTATTTTTAGGATGGAGAGAGAGAATAAAATATTTATCTTTGTTTATTCATATTTTTAGGACCTTGGAAGTTATAAAGGAAAATTTGGGGTGTCCACCTTTGAAGTTGCCTTTGTAGGAAAGTGTCAAAATCTGAAAAATTTCTCTTATGCCAAAATAAATATATAAATATTTAGATTCTCTCTCGCATAATATGTAATTCCTAGTATGTAAATTTTTTTGTCGAACGGTTTGTGACTGTTTTTGTCAAAAATAAAAGTTCAATAAAGTCCCTTAATGTTAAATAAGGTTATTTCGCGCCATCTTTCTTCTTTTTCATATTGGGTGAATCTCGTGAGCCATGGGCTAAGTTGCTTAGGAAGATGTGATGGACATGATATTCACATCGCTTCCCTTTGATGCGGTTAGAAATTTACACAATGTCCTGTAAGGATTGGAATGTTGTTCTTTCCTCCAAATAATTTGTAATGTTTTGGCATCAAATATTGTCTAATGTGAGATCTCCATGGTTGCTGTTGTCAATTTTTACCCCTGGCAAAAATGGAAAATAGCGTAATACCCTGAGACCGAAAATTCTTCCATAAATATTTCAAGCTTATCGGGATTGTTTCAAGCTTTAAGATATGTTTAAGATCATCACGGGACTATTCTTATCTTTCCTAGTCCTGGAATCTCAAGTTTCACTCAGAATGAGGAAATTGCTTGTGGAGGGCCCACACTTACCCAACTCAAGTAGAACACGGTTAAAATTGACATACAAATTTTCAGGTGTTGTATCACACTTCAATGATCCACTTTTTCACTAAAAGGTTCAAAAATTTTAAGATGGGTCATTGCAAGACTTAAAGATTTGTCAGCATAGATCACAAGGGGGCATGAGTTGAGTTGGCTAACATGTACCAATGTGAGTTACGTAGAGTGAGCTATATACCGAGCTCACTTCGGTTGTTGAATCTACACGTGGCGGGTCAACAATGGAGTGGTGGTGTGGACTCTATAGTTAAGGACAACTTAGCTTGGTGTAAATATTGGAAAACTAATCGAGAACTCATCAAGCTCATAGGGGGTAAGGGCAAGCTCACAAATGGAAGGGATCGGCGAGTATTACATGTCAAGAGAAATGTAATGCAAATTAGTTAAATACGATACCAACGAGGAGAAGTAGCTTGATCGGTCGAGATAGGACTATCACGAAGAGATCAACTCACGATGGGGCTCAGGACCAAATGAATGGTTAGCTCGCTACATCGGGCAAGGAGATAATTAGTGGGCATTCAATTTCAAGTTTGAGGCTTCATGTTTACGATGCCTACGGGAATCTCAAGCAATTCGGTATGATTTGGCATGCATTAGAGGAAGATCTCGAAGCATGATTAAGCCGAGAAATATCATAGCTTTGAAGTGTAATGCCAAGCTAGCATGGATCCATGGCACAAATCGATGACGACTCGATTAAAACACAAGTGGGCTTGATGAACCGAGATGCATAGTGTGGGACTCGGCATTGGGACGAGCTCAAGTTATTCATCGTCTTGGAGGAAAAAAACCAGAATGGTACCATTTAGATGTAAGATGGGATAGAAAAGAAGATCCAGTGTAGGGTGTTGTGGATTGGAAGATCACTTGATGTGAGGAGATAAGCTATAAATCACAATACTCGAGCATAAGAGCTAAGTCATATGAAGTTCATGATGCAAGGAGGGAAGTCATTAAGTAGGAAGAGTGAGTTGTTTGTTCAGTGATGTAATAGATATTCACTACGCAAGTGAAAGAATAACATGTATTTGAGCTAGAGATTAGCTTGGGAAAGACATGGAGAGCTATGTGAGTGGAAAAGCAAGCCGAGAGCAGCGTTGTGATGGTTGATATCGAGAGGCCGAGAAAGGTGATCCTGAGGGTGCATCACAGGATGATCGAAAGGGAGAGGATATTGAACAACTGGAAGCCCATTGTATAATGAATGGATGTCGAGTTAAAAAAGCCTCGATGGTTCAAGTTTAAAAACATCCAGATATCACCCAGTGATGTGGAATATATAATTACAGTGTTAAGGCAAGTTGGGAACCCTTCGCAGGTGACAAGGTTACGAGTTTTATTACCAGGATCAAGGTTGTTCAAAGGTTGTCACAAATGAAATAAATTTCATAGCTCGGTACAATGGATACGAGGAGGTCACCCAGGGCTTAAATAAAAGACTAAATCACTCAGTGAATTGGCATTATCTGCAGGGACAAAGGATGAGTTGAATGTCAATGAATAGTCACGAGTCATTGTGAGAAGTTGAAAATGCATCGAGACAAGACGAGACCAAGTAGAAGCAGAATCATGGTGGTCAAAGTATTTCAGAGGCCATCATAGCATGAAAACATTAAATCATGGATGCCAAATCCATGGTGAAATCTCATAGCTTGTGTCGGTGAATGTAACACACAAACATGAAGCTCGACCATTGAGATAAAATGGCTCACAGGTGTAAGATTGAAGCTCAAGCATGACTTGAATGAGGATGAATCGATGTTTAAATCAAGATAGGTTGGAGAGCTTAGAGAGACACACCGTGAAATGGGCATGGATAACGTCGGCGGATGAATGGTGAGGTGCATGGTGAATCTTGGAGATCAAAGAGTTGATTGAGTTGTGTGTGAAGTTGGAATAAAGTGATATAGAATGGATAACATTGCAGGAAGCTCAGTATAGAATGATTTGTTGAGGCGGGAGTGGTGGAACTAGTTATGATTCATTGAGACATTTTGTACAAATAAGGTGGGAGCATTCAGTACGACCCGGGCATAATGGTGAGGTATTACGAGCTAGATCTAAATCAACAAAACAAGAGTTATTTCGGACATAGCCTTTCGGGTTTTCAGCATTTTGTAATTGAGAACTCACTTGCCGAATTAACAAAAATAAGCTCGGAGAGAGTCGAAGCCCAAAATCTGAAACTCTAAAATTTTAAGTTTTGGGTTTTCAAGATTCGAGAGTGTGTAGATTCGGAGTTTGGAGATTGTGTGTTTCAGAGTTGGAGTGGTTTCCAGTGCGAGTTAGTTTCGAGTGGTGAGTCGAGTCAATGGCCGAGCTATTTGGGGGTTTCACCAAATGTGAAGTGGTTGTGTTGGGAAGTTTTCTGTGAGTTGGCGTTGAAGAATGAGTCAAGCACCAAGTTCAAAGGAGGTTCGGTGGGTGCATTTAAATCAAATTTATCCAAATTATAAGGAATATTTCACAAATCTTGTTAGATAGGCTATGTGTAGTGAACGATGTGGAATATAAAGTGACCAACTCAATGTAATACATGGAGCTAGCCTAGTGAACCATGTGGGCTCGGTGAAATGCAACAAAGGTGGTGGCCGTTAGAAAGCAATTAACAATGAAATGTGAAGTGACAATGTGTGAGCAATTAGCTCGCTCGAGCCATGAAGAAAAATAAATGGCTCGGTGGAGTCCGAATGGGAGAACCCAATCAGTTCGATTAGATGGCTACATTAATGAATGACTCAGTTGGAGTATATAAAATATAAAGATGCTTGAGCCACTCACCATGCAATGTGGCAGACAAGAAATACAAAGAACTCACCATGAGCTCAATAACGAATAATAACACCCCTCCTAATGCATTTTTTACCAGGGGTTCCACCAATGCAGAAAAGGGTCTATATTTTAAAATTATTAAAATATTACATTTTAATAAAATGGGGATAAATTCAAATTGAAAATTGTGAGATCATTATCAGCGAGCTAGTTGAGTACAATGCCACGATACTCAAAACAAGAGACTTTTACTTAGGGGGTCACAAATTTCTCCCTTACTGTTTTTCACAAAATTACAGTCGTTGGAACCGAGAGAACGAGAGCTACACCATGAAATGACCAAAAGATAATTTTTTGAATTTTTTCTTTTGAAAATTTCATGTTTTCCTCGTTCCTTAAGTGGTGCCTCGAAAGGTGGAGGTGTAATAAATGAGAAAACATGGCCAACAACAATGATTAATTGTTTCCTACATTTTAGCCTAGATTCTAGGGTTTCTCCTTCTTTCTCTCACCACTCAGAAATTTTTCTATAAATGTAAAAGGGGTGCTTATTCAAAAGAGGAGTTAGACACTTTCCAAGCTTCCCCTCTCTTCACAAGCTGAAATGTTGTGAATTTGTAGGCTCTCAAGCCTTTCTTCTCAAATTGTAATGGCAGCCTATGCCTTTTCCCTAATGTAATGATGCACTGTGCAAGTGATTGAAGTAATGGAAATTATGTTTTGTGATCAGTTATATGTCCTTTCATGATTTTGTTTCTTCTATTTTCCTCTCTCATGTTTGTAGGTGAATTGTGCAACCAAGGTTTCTTTTGCAAGTTTTAGAGGTCATTGTGTTTATTAAGGAGTGAAGTACTATGTGTAAAGTGGGTTTGTAATGCATGTAATTATTTCTCATGATCTTTCTTCATCAGCAAGCCGGAATTGTTTCTAGAAAAACCCTTTCTTGGTGCATCACCACTTTTAGTATAGGTTTAATTTCTTTACAAATCTCTTTCCCTAATCCCTTGAAACATTAGAATAGGTCTAGTTAGCCATTTATCTCACATTGAAAGTAGTGTTGTGTTTAGTTTAGGAAGAGGAAGTCAGCCTTCTCTCGGAGGTTCACCTTGAGCCCAAGTCCCACGGCTTGAGAGGTGATCTCATGTTTCCCAAT
Organism: Taxus wallichiana var. yunnanensis; assembly: GCA_018340775.1. NCBI lineage: Eukaryota > Viridiplantae > Streptophyta > Pinopsida > Cupressales > Taxaceae > Taxus > Taxus wallichiana. Next base: position 579,417,657 of record CM031242.1, read on the forward strand.
TACGTTGAATTTCATGATTCACTTTTAGGTCATTCAAGGGTGTGCAATGATTTTGGCGATAACAATTGATTCTATTAAAAGAAAACCATTTTATAGCCTATTGTTTATCTACAAACACATGCAAGACTATCTCCCTTTCATTCATGTTGGATCCCAATGAGAAAAATTATTATTGTGAAGGATCAGGCTCAGGGCTAATCTTATTATCAACTACAAATCTGTGATGAAGGAACTACAAAATGTGGGTTTGTAATCCACTAAGGAAAACAAATTTCCAAATCCTGCACTTTTAGTTTGCATAGATATAGGTGGTATTTATATATAAGAATATGGTTCCTACAATGTGTTGTTTTTGGAGTATGACATCCTCAACATATACTCTTCGTCTTTCGATGATTTGGATTTTTATTGTTCCCAAAGCTTGCATCAATCAACTGTGTTTTGTTATATAATGTGTTTCTTTTCTTCATGACATATGAGCACACCCAGGTGTTATGATTTACAACATTTTAGGAAATAGCAAGTACATCCTTTCTTCCCTTTCCGATCACACTTTGCCTTCTCAATGTCATTTGTCGTGGCTTCTTCAATATTGGCCCTCTTTCCTATTGATTGTTGCCTCTTTCTCTAAAAGTGGCAAAGATTTGGAGAATGTAGTAGTGTGGCGGTTAGACATGGAAAAAAATTTATGGAAAGATTTTGTAATAATTCCTTCATCTATCTCTCAAGAGTTTGACATAAAGGTTGGAAATTATCAAACTATTCAGATCATGGTAGTTGGAGACTATCTATGTTGTTCTAGGATGAGGAGTGAAGATGTAGTTATATGTAATTTAATGGAAAGTTATTGGACTTGGGTTATCTTCCCAAAATGTTCTGCTATAGATAGGGTTATGGTGGCTTTGAATCCTATGTGCTCCTTAGGAATACAAGGGTGTGATTAAGTAAGACCATGAGGATCCCTTGGATCCTCAATTTGTTTGGAAATTATTTTTATATTGCAAGGCAGCTTACCAAGCTCTTAAATTGTCTATCTTAGATGAAAATATCCTCTACAAAATTGGATTTGCCATAATTCATATATTTTTGCTTGATTCTATGCACATATTTACTTTTTTGGGGTGTAAATGCTTAAAATATACATATTTTGAGACTTTCAAATTTATATTGTTTAAGAGTATTTTTAAATATATTAAGTTTTGTAATTTATAGTGTTTGAGTGTAGTATCTAGATGCTTCCTTATGCAAAGAGATTGGCACTCCAAAGATGCACAAGTCTTCTTTTGCATATTTTTTATATCTCTCCTGTGTTTACAACATTTTGAATACTTCTGTGTCCTTCTAATTACATAGTTGATATTGAAACATCCATAAAGATAACCATTCCTAGATCCATACATAAATATTCTCTCTTAATTTTGAGATGATATATTGTGATGCCATGAATTTATGTTCCATACCTTGAAAACACATTAATGAAATAATAAAAATCCAACCTTGTGTGTGCCCACACTTGGCCAAAATTTGTGCACTATTGGTTTGGATCACAGATGCTCCTCCATCACACTTTCCCCTATATAACCCTCTTTTCTACCATCATTTCTCTAAAAAAATAATATTGCACATCAATATACTTGTTTCGAGCATGATACTGGGGTTATTTATCAAATGAATTACACTCGTGAGTCGTAACTTATCTCGACTTCTTTTCAGTATGAAGCCAATCAAGGCACATAACCTTTCAAGCTAGATCACTCCCTTGCACACATGTTGCTGTCATATATTTAGACCATATGGAGGAAATATCAACACTTGATATTTTCTCATCTAACTTACCACTCAACCAAACAAGTTGAAAAAGTAACCATTGGTGGATATTTGTAAAATCAAGATCACCACCCACAATAGAATCCACAAAACCATATAGAAATTAATATTTGTTTTCTCCAAGGAACTTCCTTGATAAAAAAATCATGATTTGTAGTTGCAAATATCAAAAGATGTGCTTCGTTGTGCTCAAATGTTCCATGCCTAGATTGGACATATTGTTAAGAGTGAAATATTGTTAATTATTGCCTTGTCTTTCTTTTTCTATATATAGTACCAACTAAGACCTACATGTTTAGGGGTACAAGGGATTCACTTATAGGAAATTCAAATGAAATAATGGTTTTGTTTATATTTTTCAAAAATCAAAACTAATTTTTAAAATGATATTTTTTTGTTACATCACATAATTATAAACCTTAAATTCTATGTATAAAATTCTTTTAAACAAATTAAAGTGATCTTTACTCTAAGAATAATTTTAAATGAAACATGGTTTGTACATGACTCAATCAAAAGTAAATGATTGAGACTCATATAATTAGACACAACAAAAAGGATAAGCACACTTTCATCTATTGCATGGATATTTCTAAACATCAAAAAGTCATTAGAAGCAACATAGATTTACAATACTTTATTATAAGAAGTATTATATGAAAATTGTCTATATTTTTATACCCAACATTGTATAACAATATTTTTCCCAAGGTTATTGCCTGTTTGGGAGGTTGGATTCTTTGGGCATAGTTGTGAGAATAGTGATTACTTTGATAGCCATTATGTTAAGCTTCTTTATCGATGAGGTAGGATAATGAAAAGCAAAAAGATAATTATCATAGCAGGCTAGAAGAAATAAGATGGTATGAGCTCAAGATAGTATTTTAAATTAGATGTTAAAGATGATGGAAGTATGAAAAGAACATGTATTTTCATATGGTATAATATCTTAGAAAGGAAACCTATAATCGGTGTTTTAAAAAATATTCAAGAATGGTGGAAAGAAAAGATGAAGTTTGATCGAAATGGTTTAGTAGCAATTGCAAGTTGAGAGAGAATCTATGGATACACAATATCAAACAACTTTAATGATTCTTCAAGTTCTCATTCACTTCAAAAACTTCAAGACACTTCATGGGGTTACTTTTTGTCTTCTCTATTGCAACATTGTGACCCTCAAATCATGCAAAACTATCGACAATTTTAATCTAGTGGCCAATTTATCAAGACAAGATAATTTAGTGAGAGTGAAGAAAAAGAAAACAAATAAATTCATTGAGCACATAGTAACACAAGTAAAACATATAATATTTAACAACATTAAATATATCTTTATCTCGCATTACACATAAAAATCACAACCAAATGAATTATCTAGATAAGCTGAATGTTTTCATTGCATCCATAAACCCAATGACCATGGAACATGAGACGAAAGAAGAGTTAATAATTTATCTCTAAAAAAAATATTGACCACTATTAATGTGATGCAAACATGGAAGGAAATGGTTAGTAAAAAAATTATGTGAGAAGTTTTTGAGAAAAGGGATATCAATCTAAATGTTGTCTTTTTAGAAATGTAAAACAATTTTATCATCTTCTAGTGACAATGAGTAATGGTGAAAAGGAATGGAAGCATGTTCTCAACTTTGATTCCTTTTTAGAAGCTAAATATCCTACATTTTCTCTTCTTATAACGTGATGAATAATGGTCACTATTGTTTTTCTTAATACTCAAATGTATTATGTAGATGTTTTCAAATATAGACTTTATCACCTAATAATTAAGATTCAATGTTTCTTAGATGTATTACGATACCTTATGATAAAAGTTTTTACACCTCAATATATCAAAAACCAAAATCATCAGTACCATTACCTAAACAATGATGGGTATAGCAACTAGTGGCCAAATGTTGAATTGGAGAACACAATGACACATCAAATTTGGATATGACATCAAAAGTACCAACAAAAGATGTGATAATCGAGAAGGGAAAATCATGTGAAGGAAAATCAATGATTGCAAGTTATTGATTACAAAACCCAAAAGACCATGCAATTTTATTGTACGGAAATAAATAAAATAAAAATCATACAAAAAGTAAATTCAAGTTTGTGAATGCTAATAAAGAAAACAAATTAATTCCCTTCATTGATAGTATACAACATACATAGATTTTGAAGAAGCCCTATCAAATTATAATTGATCTTACCAACTTAAAAACCCCACATTATAGACATGAAAATTTAAGTGGGACTAATATGAAATCGAACCAAAGTATTCAATTTAAGAAAAAGTTCACTAATATGAAGATGACCTCCGTCATTACTTTAAAAAAGGATCCATCGATATTAAAATTACACTTAATATAACCACATGACAAGAGAGGGCAACCTATTTGGGAATTTTAAATTAGGAATAATTTCAAACATTTCCATAAAATAAAGGCCATGAAACACCTAACAACTCGAGTATCCGGATAGGAAGTAATCAAAGAAGGTGTACAACAACATGTTTAAATGTGTCTACCTTTAATCCAAATCATGTAAATATAAGAATAGAATACATTATGCTAATAAAACCAAGAAGATAACACATATTATTTCTGGTATGTCTATTCCCATATCTTTAGCACATAATTGTCGTATCTAAATTCAAAGCATTTGATTTGAAGAATTTGTATGTCTGCTATTAGGTGTAGTTGTTAAAATCAAGTTAGTTATGTGTTAATTTTTTGATTCAACACAAGATAAACACATAATAATGCTTCTTTTATTCGATAATAACTCAATACAAGAGATTTACAATTTATAAGTGGTGTAATCCTAAACATTATATGACAATCATATTTTTGTACACAAGCATATAAAAGAGCATCATTGGATCCATCTAGCACCATTCAAGGGACAAGGGCTAGTAATTTTATGTACACTTCACATGAGGGGAAGTTCATTTTTTCATGCACACATCTATTTACATCTAGCTACTTGCTCCATTATCAAGTGCGACCCACACAAGAGTCACCTACGACATAATTTTGACACACACACTCGTAGAACTACATTCGGTCTAAGATGTAGTGTAGTGCTCGATTGTAAGATCATGTTTTTGATAGCTGAGGATAGTCTGACCCCATTTTGCATTATTTTATTTTTAGGATTTGATTTGTTTTTCGGGTTTACTGAGGTTATGTCTTTATTGTAGGTTATCAATGACATTGAGGATCATTATCCGACATTGTAGTGAGAAACAATGAAGCATTGCGACAATTTAGTGACCCTATGAAAATCATTTTCTTAGCATCTGTGCAGACTTGGGCACCCAAACAAGGATCCTAGCACCTAGGCACCCCAAGATTCTTCCCACAGGCGCCCTAGTCAAACCTTCTTCCGAACTTTTGCATTTTCTAGGTTCAGATTATGACCTCTCGTGTTCCGATTTTACAAGTTCTCTATCTTCACATAGTTCAAGATTAATTTTGAAATCATCTAAGTATTCTAAATCTATATTATACTTAGGGTTTCATTCATCTTGTTCATTTATTGTGTCACTTCATGTGCTTTTCTTGTTTTATTTATCGTTGTGACTCTAAAATATTCGGTTAGGGTTTAGAAAAAAACCTTATTTTAGTCAAATCAAAATCCATTTTTGGGGGATTATTAATCCACAGAGGTGGAGAAGGGAAGCCAAAGAAAACAAACATGCACAAAGGCTAATATGTTAGCATTTGTGATATTTTGAGGGAAGAGAGCTCCAATGTAAACCAATTGAAATATTGATGTAATTTTTCAATTCCTTGAATAAAATAAGGTAAATTGCACACAAAAATATAAAAATATCATACATGTATATTTTCCTATGATTCATTTGTTTTTATTCCCACTTTTCTTGTATCTAGTTGTAATTTCTGAATGAATAAGTAAGTCTGATGCTCTCATACATTCTTTACAATACATATATTTCCACTACAACATAACATACAAATTTTCCTTCCATCATAGTTTCACTAAATGGTTTCTCCACTCATACATCTCTTCCCACTCCTTGTTATGATCCATGTCTACCTTGATCTTCCCTCATTTTGGCAATGAGCGGCCAGCTATGTTTCACTCCATCCGGTTGTCTCCATTGATTCCCTACACCTTTAAACAAAACAATCCCATCATTATCTTTAATTTCCTCAGAACCTCTTCTCTAAGCAGTAGTCCTTCCACCTTGATGGTTTTGTCCACAACAACATTTTATTTTTTGAATGCTAATAAAGAAAACAAATTAATTCCCTTCATTGATAGTAAACAACATAGATGAATTTTGATGAACATGATTTCACTTAGATTCTCAATTGAAGAAATCCTATCAAAGTATAATTGATCTAACCAACTTGAAAACCCCACATTATATACATGAAAATTTAAGTGGGACTAATATGAAATTGAACCAAAATATTCAATTTAAGAAAAAATGCACTAATATGAAGATGATCACCGTCATTCTTTAAAAAAGGATCCATGGATATTAAAATTACATATAATATAACCACATGACAAGGAGAGGGAAACCTAGTTGGGAATTTTAAATTAGGAATAATTTGAAACATTTCCAGAAAATAAAGGTCATGGAACACCTAACAACTTGAGTATCCAAATAGGAAGTAATCAAGGAAGGTGTACAACAACATGTTTAAATGTGTATACCTTGATCAAATTATGTAAATGTAAGAATAGAATACCTTAAGCTATTAAAACCAAGAAGATGACATCTATTATTTCCTAGTATGTCTATTTCGTATGCTAGCACATATTTTTCGTATCTAAATTCAAAGCATTTGATTTGGAAGAATTTTTATGTCTTCTATTAGGTGTAGCTGTTAAAATCAAGTCAGTTATGTGTTAATTTTTTTGTATTTAACACAAGATAAAAACATAATAATGCTTCTTTTATTCGATAATAACTCAATACGATAGATTTACCATTTATAAGTTGGTTTAATCCTAAACATTATATGAAAATTGTCTATTTTTTTGTGCACAAACATCTAAAGAGTGTCATCACATCCATCTAACACCATTCAAGGGTCAGGGCTTTGGTTATTCTACATACACTTCATAGGAGGGTAAGTTCATTCTTTCATGTACACATCTATTTACATCTTTTTACATCTATCTACTTACTTAGTATCAAGTGGAACTGTAATACCCATGATTTATTCTCCCCCTCCGGACACATCACGTCCTCAGCGTCCTTCCAAACTGTCATTTTCTGGCATAGGAATATAAGTGTTTTATTGGGAGGCGAGGCATTAACCACACCTTGGACCCAAGTTAACGTTGTAAATTTAGTAGTAGTTGGATGGTGCCAACGATTTCAGGTTGAAATCAAAATTTAATAAAAAAATATATGGGGAATCGTGCTAATGGATCTTTGTCACTATTTGCCTAAAATCAATCCCATTCTAGGTAAAATCAGTCTGCGTAAAGAAAGTAATATGTAATCCTAACATCTCCTCATTTTACTTCACACAAATTGATTTTTATGGACTGTTGTTATAGTAGGTATTTACCTTAGCTCATGTTCACCTAGGTACTTTATTTACCTTTATTGTATTTATCCTCACCCACTTATGTGTGTGGATATTTCTTTTATCTTATTTAGTTATCGGGAGATATTATCTAGTTGTTAGGTATAGTTCTTTCCTTGATCTATGGTATTGACTAGATCCTTGATGTCTAGTTCTCTCCTAAATCTATGGTCTTGACTAGTTCTTTGATGACTAGTTATTTCCTTGATTTATGGATTGATATATGACATTGGTGGTTCTTATATTGTTATTCATTGCCTATATAAGCAAGGTCCATTCTCATTTTATTGCATAGAGTTCCATAATAATATATGATATTGTTGCTCATTTTTTTGCAAAGGTTTTATCTAAATCTATTCGGTGAATTGCTTTCATCTTATAGATCATGGTGTTTGATTAGCATTTGTGTTCTTGGCTGAGTACGATCTGGTTATCATTCATCTCACCTATATCTACTCATGAAGCGTTTCAATTGTCTTTGAAGGGAATCAAGACTTATGTTGTTGGTTTGTTGTTGTATGTAGAAGAAGATAGATATTGATAATAAGGAGGTGTTGCATTTGGGGGTAATGTTTGGCTATTTTGATTAAGCTTCTTCTACTTCGAGAACCTCTTCTACGTGAATTGAAACCTTGGCGGTGATTTTGTTTTCCTACTCTTTATCTTGTAAGTCGAGTAGTTGTATTGATTCAAACATTAGAAGTGCCCTTTTTCCTGCCCCCAAGTTTTCTCTAGAAAATTTTCTCTTACAATCTCCCTCTGCATGAATCCCTTCTATTTCCTTTCTTAATCCAAGTGGATTTTTTAGCACAATAGCAAGTGTTATGTTTGAAGAAATGTGTACCATGCTTGCTTGAGGGGATATGGGATTTCAAAGGTATGGAAGGGAGTTGGGAACCCAAACCCTCTTTCCTATTATATCTAACAGTACCAATCAAAATAATTCACCTTTTCTAGCATTCTGCTCCAACCCGCACCAAAATGTGATCTTTCAAATGAAACACTTGAAAATGGTGAAGGATGGAATTTTCTTGTTGTAATCCTACTTCATCTCGTGAATGGGCTTCGTTTCTACTTGCTATGTGCATGCATAGTGTTTGATTTACTCCTTGAGTCATGTTTTGATTGGGTGGGCGTTAGTTGTCATTCACACTGCGAGCTTGAAATATTTTTTTAAATCCAGTGTCATGGTTTGACTTGCCATTCAAAATTTTCTGGCCGAGCCAATGTCTAGCTTTTCGTTCATTATTTATTTTAGAGTTGAGATAAACTATATATGCAAATGGGTCACCATTTTTTTCCATGTGAGTATGCTTGGTTCATCATGTTTTGACCTTGTTGGTGACAAAATTGAGGAATCATGAGAAAGACACAAATTGTTTCGAGAATGCACGAAGTTGATGTGGTCTCGTTGAATGTGGGAATCACGAGTTTCATGAAAAAGGTATGGTTTTCCCCTTTTTCTTACACTAAATCTTGCTTCATCATTTCTAGATTTATAAAATTAAATGTTGAATGATAAGGAATGTAATCCCAACAATTGAAAAAATATTACCTTGACACGAACTCTTAAAAAAATCTCAAAATTCATGTGCATGGAGTGCCACACCTAAACATACTTTTGCAAAATCAAAACTCTTTGCATGACCCCTAGTGAGATGGAACACCTTAGGGAACCTTAATCGAGTTTTTTGAAATTATTTAATGCACTTGTAATTCATATTCCTAAACTCTCTTAGCTTAATAGTCACTTGTGTGATGTGTTCATTTTAATAAAACACTATCGGTTTCGTAACTTATGGTTTCACTTAGCTTGAGAGAAATTGAAAACCACTACCTCATACCTCTAGGCTGCCAATAAGAGAATCATAAAATACTTTCATTCCTTCAAAAATTCCTTTGGAAACTAATTTTGCAAGTGGGTTTTGGGACCCACTAGTCATTGTGTGTTAAGAGTTGCTGATGAAATTATGATAACTGGCCTTGGAGTTTCCCTTGTAACTTGATCTTTGCTCGACGTAACCAAATTCCATCAATCATGAGGAATATATATATATATATATATATATATATATATATGGGGGATATATATATGGGGGAGTAATTAGGAATCATAAAAATTTGTGATCAAACTTAGAATGAGAGTATTTAAGACCCAGTTTGTAAGCATTTTTGCTATTTGGGTTAGTTTCCTCAACTTGTTACTTTAGCTCGAGATCACCTTCTGTGAGTCTCGTTGACTTCTAGCGATGCGTGTGACCTTGTAATACTGTCCTAATGTCATGTAGAATATTATTCGGTCTTTTATTCGGTATGAGTGATTTTTGAAATGTATGGTGTTTTTCTCTCTCTACCCTCTTCTCTCTCTAAAAATAATGAAACTTTGGTTGATTTGAAAACGTAAATGAATGGGGAAATGGAAATGAAAGGAAATGGTCATGATATTTTGAATGAAATATAAAGTAAATTAAAACATTAAGTACAAATGAAAGTGAAAGTGTGAATGCATGAGAAACGAACTCTATCTTCTTCCTCCCCTACATCTCCCTCTCTCTTCTATTTAAACAAAATTGTTAGAAATGATGAATGTGTGGATTTATGCTTGAGTGTAGGGGATTTCCATACTCGGTCCTAGGACTAACGCAACATTTTTGTAGGTGCACAGAACAAAGGAGTAGTAAAAACGACATTTGTGTCTTTTATTAGCATGTTATTTGAAGGCAATGTAATTGTTTAGAATATTTCAATGATATTTTTATGAATAGAATGTATTATTTTCATTATTTCCATGATGAAAATGATAGTGTTTTGTATTGGGAAAATGTACTATTTTATATGTAGTTGTACTTTTTCCTATTTAATGAATGTTACTCTTAGTTGTAATTGTATATTCTGTTAAGTAAATGGAGTTGATTGTATTATGTACTTTGGAAAAAGATGTCAAATATTTCTTCTTTTAGTGTCAAAATAAATATAGGAGGATGAAATTGGAACCTTGTCATTTAAAATGTTTATTGTAGCCAAAAATGTTTTATATGATTGTGCTAGTAAAATTATTAGCAAGTAATTTAAAATGACATGTTTTTACCTATCTACTAGTGTTGTAATGACCTAGGAAATCACTTAATCTTCAAATAAAAATATCAACTTACATTGTGTGTGTTTTTTCATATTGAGCGGAAAGTGACCAAACAAACATATAGCTCAAAATATTTACCTTTGTTGAATGTAATGACCCTCTCTAGTAAGCTCCAAGTTAGGCTAGCTCCAAACATCTTTGCAGTCTTAGAGACATAGAGGTATTGTATGTGTTTGTGTATTCCTCCCTAGAAACCTAGTTGAGAGCATTCACATAGGTATGAAAGTGTGTAAGATTCCTTAGTGCAAGGCATAACATCATTTTAATGGCATACAAGATGACATGTTGAGCTTGAAATCTCATGGTTGTTTTTAGAGACTAAACAACGTTAGAAGTGGAATGTAATGAACAGTGGGTGGGACCACAAAGATAGTTAGGTTGTGCATTATTTCACTATTAAGTTTTTAATTGTAAAGGAAAATTTGTAACTTTCCCTCATTTGGGAAAGTACCCTTGTGATGTTGATCTAATCATTTCAAGGGTCATGGAGATTGCTTGCAACATATTAAATATTTCTTATGAGGCGAAGTGGACATGATTTGATCCACGCGAGAACAAGTGAATAAGAAAACATATTTTCCCATTTAAGAATCAAACCTAAAATGTGAATATGATAGGATATTTGAAATTAACTATCAAGTGATATATTTTATCAGCAATGAAATAAACGAAGCGAAATCTAATAAAACCCTTTATAAGATAAATATTGAACGAAAGTGCGAAAATGTATTCTTGGAATACCTCGAGTGGCACAAATGCCTTACAAGACATGGACATTTGATTTCTCTAATTTTATCTTGTGGTAAAGTGTAGAAACCCTCGAGCACTAATAAATGTAATTTATCGAGTGACCTCTCTTGATGTTATTGGACAAAGGGGATATGATGTACAATTATCAATGATTGTAAATATGGCTTTAGAAGGTTGTTGAACACATAAAATTTTATAGCTTTTGCATTTGAACCCCTTTTTTCCCTCTTAGATAAATGTGTCCCTTAGTATGTAGTAGTGGATTACCATGTGTTTCTCATATGGGGTAGTTTATCCACCATCCTGAATGCTTTTGAAGTTAGGAGATCATAAAGCATGTCTTAAGGTTTTGGTGAAGGAAACACTAATGCTTATTCACACAATGATTTAAATTGTTCCTTGGAAGGCATTTGAGAAGCATATAGTTGTTGGGTTGTCTTGTTATATGTGTTTAATTCTTGATGGTCTAAGAGCAATGAAATAAGTAGATAGGTGCAATGTCAAAATTCCTTATAGTCATGAATCCCTAAGTGTAAATTATGTATCATTTGAATTTTAATTGTTCAAAAATATCAATAGTGAGACCAAAGTACGTCGTAAGTGTAAAGAGTACAAGAGTTAACGAGATTTTGGGTTAGGAATAATGTCATACTTGAAGTCCTTATAAATCAACTAGACATTTTCATGTTAAAAATAAATAAGAATTTCTCATGGTGAGATCAAACTTTCAAGCAAACAAAAGATGTATATAAATCTAAATCTAATTTTTGATGTGAAAATGTTGAATGGATTTAAACAAGTTATTGAATGATAACAACTATAACATGAAAATAATGATACCATGATGGAAGAATGTTTATGGGAAGAGGTATCTTTGATCTAAATCTCCCTTAAATCCTAATATTTCTTCCTTGACATCACGTTAGATTTACTTGTGTAACAAGTGTAAAATTTAAACATCAAATAAACGTTTGAGAAGCATAATCTTAACATAAGAACAAGATAATTAGGAATTTTGTATGCATTCTAAAATATGGCAAGTAATTATGTAAGTTATGGAGATTATCGTAAGGGATAAAGAGCAAATTAAATGATTTTCTTGTAAGTGGAATGTTAAATGAAATATAGCATATGTGGCGAGAAATGGAGAATTTATCCTTGCATGATAAATTGATCTTGGAATTTTAAACGTAACTAAGCTATAACCATGGTAATGATATGTTGTGGAGTTGCAAATCCTTGGGTTCTCTTTTGTGGGTGGGTCATTACTAGTACTTTTTTTTCATTACGGAAAGTGTGGCAATGGCATGTATATGGTGTTATTAGGTTGTCTATGTGGGTCGATGTTTTGCATAAGTGTCTTATGTGATGTTAATTTTATCTATTGAAGCCCATGTGGTGTTGTGTTATGAGAATTTAAAGTCAAAAAAATATTTGAATAATTTCTTGTTGTATTTGTGTGTTACATATGTGGGTGTTACAAATGACACACACAAGAGTCACCTAGGGCACAATTTTTGACACACACACACACACATAGAACTACATTGGGTCTAAGATGTAGTGCATCACTCGGACATAAGATCACTTTGTTAATGACAAGGATAGTTTGACCTCCATTTTACATTATTTTCTTTTTAGGATTTGATTCATTTTGGGGTTTTTCATGTCATTCCTTTATTATAGGTTATCAACGACATCAGTGATCATTGTGCCACATTGTAGTGACAGATAACAAAGCATTGCAAAAATTTAGTGACCCTGTGAAGATCATTTTATTATAATATGCACATACTTGGGCACCCAAACAAGGATCCTAGCACCCTAGTACTATCACAGGCGCTCTGGTCTAGCCTTCTTCTACATTTCGCATTTTTCTAGGTTTAGTTACGACCTCTTATGTTCAATTTTTACCAGTTCTCCATCTTCACATAGTCAAGATTAATTTTGAAATCAGCTAAGTATTTTAAATCTTCATTTCACGTAGGGTTTCATTCATCTTGCTTCTTCCTTGTGTCAATTCATGTGTTTTACTGCTTTATTTATCGTTGTTACTCTGAAATATCCTGTTAGGGTTTAGTCAAAAATATTTTTTCGTCAAATCAAAATATATTTTGGGGGATTATTAATCCATAGAGATGGAGAAGGGATCCCAACAAATAAAACATGCACAAAGGCTAATATGTTAGCTATGAGATTTTTTAGGGAAGAGATCTCTAATGTAACCCAATTGAAAGATTGATGTAATTTTTCATTTCCTTGATATAATAAGGTACATTGCACAAAAAAATATAAAAATATCATACATTTATATTCAACCTACACTTCATTTGTTTTTATTCCCACTTTCCTTGTATCTAGTTACAATTTCTAAATGAATAAGTACAATTATCCCATCCATTCTTTTCAATAAATATATTTCCACTACAACGCAACATGCAAATTTTCCTTTCATCATACATCTCTTCCTACTCCTTGTTTTGATCCATGTCTACCTTGATATGCCCTCATTTTGGTAATGAGTGGCTAGCTAATTTTCACTCCGTCAACTATCTCCATTGATTCCCTACATCTTTAAACAAAACAATCCCATCATTATCTCTAATTTCCTCGTGACCTCTTCTCCAAACAAGTATTCCTTACACCTTGATGGTTTTGTCCACAAAAACATTTTATTTTGTAATCCTACTTTGAGTAGAATATATCTCTTCCCAAAAATTCAAGATCCATCTTGTAAAGGGGCACTTCATGAGTTAGGTGTTGGGATCCTCCAATCTTGTACCCAATTCATTGATAAAGATAAATGGGCAATACCGCTTCCTAGCCATAACAAGCTGGAGGTCTTCTTTATGAGAGAAATAAATCAAAGGGGGTAATTGTGCTCTAAGGTAAACATTTTCTCCTCCAACATGAGCACATCTACCATGTTTACCACGCATGTCCTTGGCCACTACACTCTAATTTTTCCTATGCGGGAATATAGGAGAGAAGCACTGGGACTTCCAACATACATGTAGATCTACATCTTCTAGACCTAAATGTAATTTCCCTCATAGATGATGACCATGGTTCTAAATATCTCAATGCTCTAGGTGTCGATATTTTGGATTCTCTAGGACTTCCAGTAGCTAAAATTCATAGCAAAATGAGCCTAACATTTCCCAGTCTTGGTGGATGCTCAACTACCCAAAACAGGCATAATTGAAGAGGTACAATTCTTTTATAAAAACTGCACTCCACAAGATCTCACACATCAATCCTTTGGACTCTCATGAGGCATCGTAGCACTTATTATATCAATTTCACAAGCTTCAAAACTTATCTTTTTTTATATTAGGTCAAACGATCACCATACTCCTTACACCTTTAGGATAAATACTAAACATTTTTATTTTGAATGTTATTGAGCTTTATCATATCTTTAGCACAAGTCAAATTCAAGCATCATTTCCAATGAATCAATTTTTATAGTCTTTCAAGTACGCATTTCTTGAAACCTAGAAAACATTGTCATTTTTTTAACTAACCTTTCAAAACAAGTCCACAAAAGTAGAAGCATCTTGCACTTAATAAGTGAGCATAATAATGTGATGGATATTTACCTTGGAATTATTTATTTATCAAATTCATATCAAATATGACTTTACTTAAATGTGTTTCATGCGTACAACTTGAATCCTAAAGCAAATGACTACTCATAAAATATCCAAATCACAATACAAGCTACTAGTTATAGTAGAGGACATATATTGGGAAAATAGTCACGAGATACAAAGCTATTTAAATTTTTCATGTAAATAACACCTAGCCTTATGCGCTTTTTCCATTTATCATTTGATGCAGGTGGACATGCTCACTACTTCTAATCTTGGCCATATTATCATCATGTATTTGTAACTTATTTCTTAACCTTAAAACACTCTACTTCTAGTTCTATATTTGAATAAATAGTCGATGATGGGTGTATATCGACACCATTTTACTTTAATAGCTCCATTGGCCTATTTTACACTTTCTTCATTTGCAAGCTAATATAATTCTTTTCATTCTATTATAATGTCCCTTTTTTTACTATTGGAACCACCTTTATATTAAATTATAGACAAAATAATACAAAGTGTTACATAGTAAGGGGGCGGTGGAAATGTTCATGACCTAAAAATAAAGTAGATGCCATGTGGGTAGAAAAACACAAGCCAGGAGGAGAACAAAATCATGCAACTTAGAGCTACAAAAACGGAAAACAAGTGAAAATAAGGCACCAAAAATATAACATAACATAGAAAAAATAGGCACAAAGAGTCGCAGCACCCAAAGGAGGAGTTTATCATCCTGCAACAAAAGAAATCCAAGAGAGCACAGCTCCTCTAATGGTGGATTGAGAAACCAACCATCCTAGTCGGGCATCTGAACACTTAGTGGAACCATTATTCTCCACCCATGAGGTGGTGAGCCATTAAACCGGGAAGCCCCACCGGTGGAGAGCCCCATTTGGAAGAGCTAGTCACCACCTTACCACATGTTAGTAGGCTCTAGCCAAGACTAGAAGAAGAGGGCCCTATGTGAGCTAGCAACGGAGATGGTCGGGTGCTTCTCTAGTGATTATGGGATCATCCATAGCATCTAGGAGGTGGGTGGGGGTGGGGAGGAATGATCATCATCATCCAGAGGAACCTGGATCATGGTACAAGGTGCCTTTGCCCAGAGATCAAAAAGCTACTCAAGATGAGAAAACTCCAACGCCACCTTCTGTGCTTGAGCCTAGATCTGCATATGAACAAAATATAATATTGTCGACTTCTCATTAATGGTTAGGTCAACCAAAAGAGTACAATTTGGAATAAGGAATTATTTCTAGCTTTCGAGGAGTTGAAACAGAATATCGAGAATTAAAAAAATGCCAAAGGGAAGCAATGTAGGAGGGCCAATTAGCATGGTCACCAAACAAAACAAATTTCCAATCAAAAAATTAGGATGAAATGGATGAAATAGGGAGTGAATCCAATGCCAAGCATGTTAAGCATGATGGAAAAACCAGAAGACATGTTTGAAGGACTCCAGTGACCATAGTAGCTACGGGAGATGGGTTAGAGATGTCAATATCTCTTAATCTTTCCCCCTAGAGGAAGCCCCCGATAAATTAGACACCAAATAAAAATTGGTCTCAAATCAAACCGAGGTTTCTAGGCTCGTTGGAGACGTTTAACCGAGGTGACATGAGAGGAATGAAATGACCATCTGGAATTGATCTTGTCTAAATTTGGTGAGGTAGGAGATAACAAGGAGTAGATAACTCTAGAATTATATTGTAACAACAGGATGTCCACATTCCATCGCCAATATTTCCACCAAGCCTAAGGTGGTTGAAGGCCCAATTTGTGCGGTATAACATCCGGAAAGAAAGAATAAATTGATAAGATTGGGGGAAATCAGAATTATTAAGGTTGTATTTTTGTTTCAACGCCCTAAGAGAGCCATTCCCATTAGGAAACCACATCCCGAGATAGTGGAGATTCCTTTCCGAGGTAACCACTCTGCTTTAATATTGGGCTTTTACTGCTGGCGGGAGATCATCTAGAGAAAAAATGGGTGACCACCATAAATTATTCTCATTGAAAGAGAAACATGTTCTGAATCCATCACTAACCCACTACATTAAAGGTTTAACCATATCAAAGGCTTTCCAAATTATTTTAACTACAAAGGTGCCGGTATTTTAAGCTGGAACTTTAGTAACAAACAAAGTATGAAAACCTATATTTTTCAGTATTTTTACCATATGGTGCTCTGAAGAAATACAATGCCATAGCAAAATTTTCCAAGCTTGGTTACCACGGATACTGATGAACAACCCACTTAGCACATGAGAAACACTCTACCTGTAGAAATCAACAACACCCATAGTGGCATGTTCCCTAGGAAAGGTTCAAACCTCTAGGTAACTCGTGAAAATTACCCTCCTTATAGATAGACCAAAGAAAATCTTGCAAGAGTTTAGCCATCTTATCAAAGGAATCCTGAGAATGACACCAACAAGCTACATAGTGGACCTGAGTAGAAGCAAGAATTTTAGTGTAGACTTGGAGTTTCCCGGCCAAAGATAGTGGACGAGAGATCCATTTCTGCACTTTCTGCTCAACTCGGTCAACCAAAATTTGCCACAAGGTGGAAGACTCACAATGAAAATAAAAAGGATTCCCAGAAAGTGGAATTGTTCTCCTCTCTAAATCCATTTCCAGAGATAGGCTACCTGACCGAGTCGGGCATAGGCCAAATGTCCCTTTTTTAGAATTAATTAATTGTGGATACTTGAAGCCTCTTCTTACTATTTTTAGAAGGTTAAGACAAAATTAAAAAGGGAAAAACATTAATTTAAGTGGTTCAAGGGTCTTTTTTATATTTTAATTAGAAAAAAGGACATTTAAATTATATTATTAATCCAAAAAATAGAAATAAACTAAAACAATAATAAAATGATGAACTTCTATTATGGTGTGCTAAAGATAGAATAATAATTAAATAAAGCATTCTATTATGGGGTGCCAAAGATAGAATTCTCTCCATGAGCATCAAGATCCTATATTTAGGATACATAGAGAATAAAACAATTTATATTTTTTATCATATTTTTAGGATTGGGCGCCAATTTTGAAAGGCCTCGGAAGTTATAAAGACAAATTTGGGGCACCCACCTTCAAAGTTGCCTTTGCTTTGGAAAGTGTCAAAATACGACAATGTTTTCCAAGCTATCTTCCAAGCAATCTTCTTGAGATGATACAAATATAGGAGACTCTGTGAGCCATAGGCTAAGTTTCGAGAAGATGTGATGGACATGATATTCACATCACTTCCCTTTGATGTTGTTTGCAATTTTCACATTGTCTATAAGGCGATGAACGTTGTGTTTTCCTCCAAATAATTTGTGTTTTGGCATCAAATATTGTCTAACTGATCTCCACGGTTGTTTTTGTTCGAAGAAAACCATTCTATAGCCTATTTTTATCTACAAACACATGCTGATACTATTGTATTGATATTTCTAAACATCAATACATCATTAGAAGCAACATAGACTTATAATACTTATTACCTGTAAGAAACATTATATGATAACTTTTTTTTACCCAACATTCTATAGCAATATTTTTTCCCAAGGTTATTGGCGATTTGGGAGGTTGGATTCTTTGGGCATAGTTTTGAGAACAGTGGTTACTTTGATTGCAATAATGATAAGATTCTTTATCAACGAGGTAGGATAATGAAAACAAAATAAAGATGATCATCGTAACATACTAGAAGAAATAAGATGTTATTTTAAATTACATGTTGAAGATGATGCAAGTATGCAAAGAACATGTACTTATATATGGTATAATACCCTACAAATGGAAACATATAAGTAGTGTTTTAACAAATATTTAAGCATGGTGGAAAGAAAAGGTGAATTTTGATCGAAATGGTTTAGTAACAATTTTAAGTTGAGAGAGAAACTATGGATGCACAATATCAAACAATTTTAATGCTTCTTCAAGTTCTCATTCACTTGAAAACTTCAAGACACTTCATGAGGTTCCTTTTTGTCTTCTCTAATGCAACATTGTGACCCTCAAAGCATGTAAACTATCAAACAAATTTAATTTGGTGGCAATTATACACTATAACATAAATTAGTGAGAGTGAAGAAAAAGAAAATAAATAAATTCATTGGGCACATAGTAACAAAAGTAGAAAAGTATAATATTTGAAAACATTAAATATATCTTGATTTGTATTACACATAAAAATAACAATCAAATGACTTATCTAGATAATTGAATGTTTTCATTGCATCCATAAACCCAACACCATGGAACATGGGGCGAAAGAAGATTTAATCATATGTTTCTGACAAAACAAGTTTGACCACTAATAATGTGATGCAAACATGGAAGGAAAAGGTTAGTAAAAAATTATGTGAGACATTTTTGAGAAAAGGGAAATCAATCTAAATGTTTTCTTTCTAGAAATATAAAACAATTTTATTTTCTAGTGAAAAGAATAATGGGGAAAAGGAATGGAAGCATGTTCTCAACTTTGCTTCCTTTTTAGAAAGCTAAATATCCTACATTTTCTCTTCTTATAGAGACAATTAATAATGGTCGTGTTATTATTCTTTTTAATACTCATATATATGATGTAGATGTTTTCAAATCTAGATTTTATCACCTAATAAATAAAATTCAATGTTTCTTGGATGTATTCTAATACCTTACGATAAAAGCTTTTACACCTCAATATATCAAAAACCAAATCATCATTACCATTACCTAAACAAGGATGGGTATAAAAACTAGTTGCCAAATGTTGAAATGGAGAACAAATAACACATCAAATTTTGATATGACATTAGTAGTACCGATAAAAGATGTGGCATTTTAAGTGATAGCCGAGAAGGGAAATTCATGTGCGAAAACTCGGTAAGTGCAAGTTATTGATTACAAAACCCAAAAAGAATGCAAATTTATTGCGAGGAAATAAATAAAATGAAAACCATGCAAAACAATAAATTCAATTTTGTGAATGTTGATAAATAAAACAAATTAATTCCCTTCATTGATAGTATAAAACATAGATGAATTTTGATTAAGAGGATTTCACTTGAGATTCTCAATTGAATAAACCCTACCAAATTATAATTTGTGTAACCAACAACAAAACCCCACAATATAGACATGAAAATTTAAGTGGGAACTATATGAAATTAAACCAAAATATTTAATTTAATAAAAAGTGCACTACTATGAAGATTATTGGCATCATTCTTTTAAAAGAAAGTATCCATGGATATTAAATGTACACTTAATATAACCACATGAAAAAGAGTAAGACCTACTTGGGAATTTCCAATTAGGAATAATATCGAGACATTTCCAGAAAATAAAGGTCACAGAACACCTAAAAACTTGAGTATCCAGATAGGAAGTACTCAAAGAATGTGTACAACAATGTGTTTAAATGCGTCTACCTTCAATCTAAATCATGTAAATATAAGAATAGAATACCTTATGTTAATAAAACCAAGAAGACGTATATTATTTCCTAGTATGTACTGTCCCGTATGATAGCACATATTTTTCATATCTAAATTCAAAACATTTGATTAGGAAGAATTTGTATCCTGCTATTAGGTGTAGATATTAAAATCAAGTCATTTATGAGTGAGTTTTTCTATATTTAACACAAGACAAACACATAATAATTCTTCTTTTATTCAATAATAATTCAATATGAGATATTTACAATTTATAAGCTATTGTAATCCTAAAACATAGGAAGTCGCCATATCAATAATCATACGAACACTCAAATAATTACTATTAAAATGATATGGGTTTAAAAACCAAATATCTCAATAAACAATATCTAATCCTTTTATTTGTATGCAAAATTATAATTTATAAATATATGCTCACCCATATTGTTTCAAATCATATTACCTAACATTCCCCTCTTAGTGAAAACATGGGAGAAGAGAATTGTATCATGCAAAATCTCCACTCTAAAATCATTGTTTAGACTAGGCACGACTCCATCAAGTTGTCTCGTAAACATCATAATACAATGTCCCAAAATGGACATATTCTTTCCCTAGATCAATTTCCCACAATTCCTACTAGGGCCAAGTCGATTAATCCAAAAATATCAATTACTATCAGCAAAAATTCAAAATGAAACTAGGCCACAAACTAAATATTTTCAAAAAAAACCCTAGTTCATTCCTTGGCCGGTAGTGATTTAGCAAAAATATATTTATCCACCTCAAAATACTTCAAAAAATTATGATTTTTGTAAGTAGATATGAATAATCGAATAGGATCTCAATCAAATTCAAAAATGTATTAATTCTAGAATTTATAAGGGCAAAAATGTAATGAAGTTGTAAATTTAATAACTTGCAAAATACTCCAAATTTATGAGTAAATGATAGCTCGAACTAAAGCTTGAAAAATAATATTTCAAATGAACCAAAAATAAAAAAAATTAATGGAGGGAAGGCATCAAAATGGATTGGTAATTCAGTAATAATGTATATAAACACTATTTGGAAGTGAAAACTAGAAATATGATTTCGCCCCATGTAGGAAAGACCCAAAAACACCTCAAAACCGATCAAACACTTAAAATCGGATCTCTCCTTGAATTTAGCTTGAAATTAATGTTCTAAAGCCTTTGTAAAAAATGCAAATGAAAGCTTCAACAACATTCCCAACAAACATGCAATATTCAACCCTTGTAGGTCTTCAAACAATTGATAATCGAATAACAATTAGTATTCAACGAATCTTTGGAAAAAACAGATAACACCTTGAATCTTGACCCTCAATAGAAACCCTAAATGGAGAATCCTCATAACATAGAATAATATTTTTTGTTCTCCTTCTAGATATAAAGAGGGTTTATGTCCTCTAGAGAATACTTGATGGATTTTCATCCTTTGAAGTAGTTTTGTAAAGCTCTCAATCTCATAAAAAAGCAGAATTTTTATAAAATAAAATAAATTTTTATAAGCAATCTTGACTCAGTAGCCACCCACAACCACCAACCAAATACATTTTCCCACATTTAATTATTTTTTGGAATTTATTTCATCCTCAACATGGGTCACATATTTCCCTAAGGAAATAATTATAAAGTGACCTTTTTTATTTTTCTTTTCTAATTTCACTTCTTCTTTTCACCTTTATTTTTATTAAGTCATTAATAAATTAATATAAGTGCTTATTATAAAGTTTCTTTTTATGTATTTTATAATAATTTTTTTAGATAAAGTAAATAAAATTTACTCTTTATAATAATTTACTAAGACTATAGTCTCCACCCCTTAGTTGTCGGGAAACAAAATTCAGCTAAGGGTCTTTGACATGTTATTTTGGAGAAAGGGGCATTTCACATAAAGGTGGAACTTCCGAGCCTAATTTCATGGGAAAATCCTGAAGCCCTTTCCCTAAAATACCAAAAATTGAATCTCCAAGATTCTTAGAGCTCCCAGTTATATGGAAAACGATCCATAATGAGTTTATCTAGAAATCTCGTCTTTCTTTCAAACGTTAAGATTATTCAAAATAAAATTATTTACGAAATATCACAAGATAGGATTTTTATTCACACAACTCAATGCAAAACATGAAAATACTAGAAATAGAAATAACCAATTTTAGCTGCCATTCCAAATCATTTCCACTCTTATAATGAATGGAATAATTGGTATACCTTTTCTGAAAGGTTTCCTTTAGGTGGATAGGGAGGAAACTATTGGCTTTGCACCAAACTGTTGGATGGCTTGGTCCTAAATAGAAAGTCTCATACAAATAGTAGGTGGGATTCTATTGTAAACACAAAATATATGCACTTGGGTACATTTCTAGGTCCTAAAGCATATTAATTTATACATAATTCATAAGCAAGAAAAATAGTGATTGAAAACTCCTTTTGTCCTTTTGGTTGATTTATCTCTTGCACTTTACTAGCTTTACACATCTTAAAGTTCTACGAGAACTTGACTAGTTTACCTTTTGATTTCCTCAAACACTAGTGCCTAATTAGAACAGAAGAACCTAAACACTCTTGTCCCTCTCAAGTGCTCTTGTCTTTCTATTTCTCCTTTTACTCTTTTGGGTCCCTTTCGCTCCTTGGTCACCTTTTAACACTTTAGATTGGCCTTTGATTTTCAATTACAAAATTCAAACAAGGAATCATATATATATATATATATATATATATATATATATATATATATATATATATAGAGAGAGAGAGAGAGAGAGAGAGAGAGTTACTTCTCTCAAATAAAGGGCTAAAAACTCTAAGAATTATCTATCACCACAGAAAGCATGCACAAAGGCACAAGAGCATTACAAATCATACATCTAGCACTTTCATACAAGGGACAGTGGCTACATTGATTTGCATATAGTACATAAGAGGGGAGTTCATTTTATTCCACTACACACATTCTACATACTCGGGACAATCTAGATCTAGCCCGCTATAATCATGTAACCTGCACAAGGAAACCTAGGACACAGAGAGAGAGAGAGAGAGAGAACTACATGGATTCTAAGATGTAGTGCAATTCTCGTTTGTAAGTTCACTCTTCGGGTGACCGCCGAGGGTCAATTTGATTCCCCATCCCACATCTTCTTTATTATATATGATGTGGTTTGTAGGCATGTTTAGGTAGTTATCTATTTTGTAGGTTGCAGGTACAACTAGTGATATAACAAAAAAACCAAAGAGACAAAGAGAAACCGACAATGAAGATCTTTTGACCCGAGAAAAGACTAGGTTCTAAGCACTTGAGAAGACATCGACACCCATATCATGCACTAGCACCTAGGGTCATCATGTCCTTCTATGGGCACTTCGTCAATAAAGCAAAATCATGAGTTCTTAAACCCTTGGTGATATTTTTATCATTGTTTCCAGCCGATTCCAGTAGTTACACAATCCCCATCACTCCCGGGTTACGAAATCAGCTAAATCATCATCATTATCTCCTTTTCTTAGAGTTTTACATTGTTGAATGGTTATTACTTTCTCATTCTTGTACATATTTACGAATATCATTTGTTATATTAGTTACTCTAAAATATAATTAATTCAAATTAGATTATATCATTTGGTCAACCCGATCGATCAAACCTTACCTTCTAAACATGCATCTGATTCTCTCTCCTTATTTTGAATTTATGGACCAATCCTCTTACCCATCATATGCACCCACCATGGTTTATTGAACAAATTACATAGCCATTGATTTTATGTCGATCTGTACCCAACACCCTCCTAATTCAACCCTCCAATTCTCGACTAAGTTATTAATGTGGTCACCACATGATGCAATAGGCAACCCATGACTCCACCCATCTCTC
This sequence comes from Taxus wallichiana var. yunnanensis, assembly GCA_018340775.1. Classification (NCBI taxonomy): domain Eukaryota; kingdom Viridiplantae; phylum Streptophyta; class Pinopsida; order Cupressales; family Taxaceae; genus Taxus; species Taxus wallichiana. Next base: position 579,441,866 of record CM031242.1, read on the forward strand.
TTCCACCACCTATCACCTTTATAGTTCCTATCGACACCTCCAAAGATTATGATATCATTTAGTAACTAAAGAATACACTATCCATAATATCCCTTTATAATATTTTATGCAATGCACCATATTTTCATCATACATTAGAGGTTGACTTATGTTCTATTCAAATTACAAATGAGCATCCCCCTGTTTCCCTTGCCCATCTTATTCAATCCCTCAAAAACCTACCACATGTTATGTCATTCAGTAGTGAGGATATCCCTCATACTACCATCGGTGATCATTTATCACCTTTGTTTATCACAACTAATATGGTCGATTATCATATCAAGTGCATAATAATTGACAACAACACCACTCTAAATATATGTTCCTATCATTACTCAAGAAGCTAAAAATTCCGATGTTCGGATCACTAAATCCTCTACCCTCATTTTTGGCTATGATTCTACTACTCAAACATACATCAACACCATCACCTTACCTCTACATGTTGGGCCCAAAACCCTTCCCACATTGTTCTATATCATTGATACATAATTTCAATTCAATTGCTTACTTAGTAGACCATGGATCCACGTTATGCATGTTATTCCTTCTACGGTGCATCAGTGTGTTAAATTCTTACATGATGGATATGAGCATATTATCCATGTTGACCCCAAGATCTTCATGTTATTATAAATAAGCACAATCACTACCATGCCTATACCCCCACTTAATCCAATTACATACCATAATATTGGTACATACGATGTCGGTGAATCCAATACTTCCTATTATCCAAATAAATCTCCTAGTTATTCGAGTATCTTGTATACATATTCTGGCTCTAAGTTCCTCATTGAAGGTTGTGTGTGCTCAAGTTCACTTAGCACATTCTCTTGATCACAATTTCCTTGTGCACCCCCTTCTTTCCTCGGGAGGCCTTGAGTGCTTTCTTTTATCCCTTTCCACTTTCCTTTTCCTCTTTTTCCACTCCTCCCTTGCCTTTACCTTGTGTGCAATCACCTTCTTCCTAAGAATATTTTTCACCGTGTGTGCGTGCCTCGCACTTGCTTCAATCAGCTAAGTCTCTGGCCCTCTTTCTTTTCGCGTCCATTACCTTGTAATAGTTGTGGGCTTGACCATGCATTCTCTTCTCACTAGTTTTCCTCATTTCACCCCACACGCATCACGCATGCCTTCCTTCTGTCTTCTTCCCATGCCTCATTCTTTTGTGCATATACATACGCACACCCTCCCTTGTGCACTTCTATGCTAGGTCATCTTCTAACATTCTTGATTATGCCACATGCACCCGGTTAAATCATGCCAACATGGCACCAAACCCTTGTAACAAATCAACGAATGACACGTGGTAAAAATGACAAAATATTTGCACGATTGGCCATCCTTTCACCAATCTGTATGTGCCACGTGTTTTGTGTGTGTAGACAACTTTGACATCTTCGACAGCCGTATCATTTTCTACTGAGCTCCAATCAGCACACGTCTGGACTTGTCGGATAACTACCGACATAAGCTACAAGTGCTAGACATTTACATTCAAATTCTTGGTGAATCTAGTAGGTGTGAAATGGGAAAACATATTTCGAGCATTGATGAGCATATTCTCATGACTAATTTGATTTGATTCTCCCTCCTTCCTTCTTCATCATGCCAAACAAACTTGGGAAGTGCATTTGATAGATTTGTAGGTGGATTAATAGACATTGAATGCCTCTTGTTGGTGGTTGTATTTCAAATTTGTTTTTTCCCTCTTTCTTCTTTTTTTCTTCCATGTACTCATCTAAAAATATAATATCTAGGCTCATTTGTTATGTTGGAGACTCGGATCCTTACCCATTTTCTAAGGACTTCATACTTTCTATATTTTTAGTTGCAGACCTCTAGATATGGCTCTTGCATGTGGATATTAGCCTCCTTCACCATTGTAACAGCTCTATGCATTTTTGGAAGTAATAGAAGCATCATTTTGTGAATATTCTCTTTCTTAGTATGTTTTCGTTCATTCTTCTTGTCTTTTATTTTATGTTGTGTGTTGGTTGTTCCATTTCACATCCCTTGTAGCTCCTTATTTAGTTGTGTCCCATGAAACTAATCTAGTGAATACATTTTAAGTCATGCTACACGTGCCTAGCCTTCTTTTATGCATTTCCTCTCATTTTCGTTCAGAACAAATAGTGTTCATCCCTCTTTTTGGTGTTATCACCTTTTAGTGTAGGTTTCCTTTCATGTTATCCTTCTATCCCTAGTCCCTTGGCATTATTAGCTTAGTTTTCCCTTTCGGAACTAGGAGTATCGAGTAGAAATAGATAGAGGAACCGGCCTTCTCTGGAGATCCTTCTTAAGCGCACAAGGTCCACAACTTGGGGATGGTTACATTTTTGTCTCAAACATCTCGGTTCTTCTAGATCTAAGACGTGGGTGCACGTTTGGATAACCAACATTTCTTGCATGCCTAATGGGACCAACATTGAAAGCTTAAATTTAATATTACTAATTTTTTGTGTGTAGACTTAGTATTTAATTTTTTGGAGCTCATTTAAACACATCTAGTGACTCCCAAACATTTCTAGAACTTATGTTTTGTAATCTTGAGTGCCTTTCATGAGAAGAGTGCATACAAGAAAAAGTACAACAGCTGAATATTATTTTGAGTACCTCCAGCTATCCCCGAGAATATTTTGTTCTAGAAAGCCCACATGCACATCCCCATCTCCTGCGTGCCACGCCCATTCAACTCCTCAAAATAGAAAACCTGCATGCCCTACAATGGTGCATCAACCACCTCCTCCACTTAGAAAATTTGCTAACTTCACCTGAGGAAGTCCCCCTGGTTCCACCATGTGCAACATGATATTCCAAATGATGTGCTCAAAAGTATTCCATAATTCTTGGTGAAAATCAGGTCACCCCTGAAGAGCATATCCAGGATGTAGAAAATGTGTTTTCACTCTATTTGATCACACATGATGATGTAGCAATTAGGATACTTATAGCCTCTTTCAAAGGTAAAGCGCTTTAATGGTACCGAGGCTTGAGAATTGAATTTATTGCCACACCGGGATGAATAGGGAACAACTCTATGTAATTATTTTGAAGATAATTTAGATCACCTATCTCTAGTGAAGCAACTTACAACAATGAGGAGGGCGCCCAATGAGAAAATGACTTATTTCAGCATCATATTTTAGAAGACTTGGGACAGAATCCCTCTTGTGGTAAGGCCTACAACCCAACATAATTTTCTATATTATCTAAAGGCGTTGAGCAGTGATATCTCATTCATGTTTCAATCCATGGGAGATAGGACTTTACCAGTTTCTTATAACATTGCGGTTGTTAGAGTAGGTATTTACCTTAGCTCATGTTCACCTAGGTACTTTATTTACCTTTATTATATTTATCCTCATCCACTTATGTGTGTGGATATTTCTTTTATCTTATTTAGATATTAGGAGATATTATCTAGTTGTTAGGTATAGTTCTTTCCTTGATCTATGGTATTGACTAGATCCTTGATGTCTAGTTCTCTCATAAATCTATGGAATTGACTAGTTCTTTGATGACTAATTATTTCCATGATTTATGGCTTGATCTATGACATTGACTGGTTCTTAGATTGTTATTCCTTTCCTATTTAAGCAAGGCCCATTCTCAATGTATTGCATTGAGTTCCATAATAATATATGATATTACTTCTCATTTATTTGCAAAGGATTTATGTAAAGTTATTCTGCGCAAATTGCTTCATCTTCTTGATCGTGGTGTTTGATTAGCATCTATGTTCTTGGCTTGGTACAATTTGGTTATCATTCCTTTTAGCGAGTAAGGGTAGAAAATAGTCTCATTCGGGTGGGAAAGATTGCCCCTAGACTACCTATACCCTTATTCCCAAAAATTTCACAAGTGCCCCAAATTTTTGTTGCCCCCATTCTATTCCGAAAAAAAGTGCGCATCTAGTTACATCAATATCCTACTCTCAAGCGAGTAGAAAGAAGATGAAGAGTTAAAGGTCCCGATTAGAAATTTATCAAACAAGGTCATATAATTAGAAAAATAACAAGCGCAAGCCTACGGAGGAAATTCTAATCAGGTACATCACCAAATCAATTAGCCTTGGTGGAACCAATATGGAAATCAAAGATACGTACCCAACCAATAAAATGATAGATGGCATGCTAATACACATCTACCCTTACAAGTTGTATCTCCTACGCCCTCTCTTCTAGCACCCAATGCAAGTCATTTTCTTGTTCAGTTCATAAAAATTTGGCTCAGAGTTAGAATGGTGCTTCCCTTTGCAACATTCCTCATAGTCAATATCAATGTGCCAATGTTACGGGCATGCAAGCCTTCATGATCCAAAATGCTTCCACATGTGAGCCTTCAACAAGTGATAATGAAGCAAATAACTAAGGAAGGCCGAAGTTCCTTCAGAGGTAAATTTGATGTTTTTAGCACCGAGGACTTCTATGTAATCAACCAACCAAAATATGATACAAATAGACTATACGCTCAAGTTAAGAACAACACAAGATACTGATAAGAGAATGCTAGAGTCGGTGCGTAGGTCAAAATTCTGGAAACACAAGTAAACCCTCAGAAGCAGAAAGAGGTAGTCGGGGCATCCAATTGTAAAAGTTCTCAAATACCTGTACCTGAGGCTCCATGTAAAGCTCCATTCGGGTGGTGCGCGCCCCTCCCTTAGTAGGTCAAGCCTCAACATCAACTAAATTTCTTTCCTCTGCTCTTGAACAATCAAGAAGGGATGTTGTTCCTCAAAAGCAAAAGTCAGTGGGTATTCCATTTAGCATTGTGGACTAGATGAAGAAGACAAATATAAATGTTACAATGTGGGATGTCCTGAATATTCCATCTCAATGGGATTTGTTGCTTAAGGCCCTGTCTCAACTTCCATGTACTTGATCCACTATGTAGAAGTCACGCACTTCTATCAACATCTACTAAGAAGAGGAGAAGAAAGTAAGTAAATTTGTTAAAACCCCACCCTTTTATATGTCCTTGATCATAGGCAAACACCTAGTGCATAATTTCATGATAGACTCAAGCGCTAGTACCTCTGTTATGCCCAAGAAGATAGTTGATGTCCTAGGTCTTGAGTCACAGTCCCTGTCTAAAGGAGTCCTGCAACTTGATGGCTCAATTGTCACTACCTTAGAGTCATCAAGGATCTTGAGTTAACCCTTCATGCATGTCCAAGCCTCACCATAACTCAAGATGTGTCTATCATTGATCTACCTCCTTTGTTTTCCCCGTGCCTATCAAGAGAATTCACTACTAAAGTGGGTGGTTACTTGTCTTCTGATTTTTTTCATATGTTACTCAAGAAAAGGTATGGTACGGTTTACTATACAAGCTGATCCAATATTTTCCTATCATGTAGAGTCATATGTCTCATCCCTCTCCAAGCCAACAATTTAATCCAAGAAAAACAAGATTCATTTCTGAAGAGAAACCTCTTCCACCCTCTATTCCTAACCTAGTACTTGATGAATGGGTGGAGAGACACCATAAATTTGATCCATATGCTTAAGAATTGGATCAAACTCATGAGAAAGGAATTATCCAAACTCATTGAGGCAAAGATTATTTTTCCCATCAAGTACTTTACCCAGTCACAAATATAGTTCTAGTATGAAAGAAGAACAGTGTGAAATCGACTTTGTGTTGATTTCAGATATTTGAATAAGGTATCTCTAAAGGATCATCATCCTTTACCTTTCATTGGAGTAGATTCTCTAGAATGTGGCCGGCGTGCGAGAGATTCTCAATGTTAGATGGGTATTCAGGTTTCAATCAAATCATGGTCAAGCAAGAGGATCAATTCAAAATAGCATTTACAACCAAGTGGGGAACATATTCATATTAGAAGATTTCCTTTAGTGTTTCAAACACAGGCACCACATTTCAATGCACCATGGATATTGCCTTCAAAGGTTACATCAATGAGTTCATCTTGGTTTACCCTGATGACATCAGAATCTTCTCAAAGAAAAGCATGGATCATATAGCATGCCCGGAGAAAGTCTTTAAGATATGTAGAAAGTTTGGGGTGTCTCTTAACCCTAAGAAGTGCAATTTTGCAGTGGCATAGGGCAATCTTTTGGGCCATGTAGTTTCAAAGGATGGCATCATAATTGATCCGAGTGTGTTTCAAAAATCCTAGCTCTTTCCCTATCGACACACAAGAAGGCCTTATCGTCCTTCCTTGGTAAGGTAAAATTTGTTAGGGTTTTATCCCTAACTTTACATGACGATTCATCCCATCACTTTGATGCTCAAGAAGGAAACAACCTTCGGATGGACAGAAAGAAGGAAGAGAAAGCTTTAACAAAATCAAGCAAGAAATTGCTTGTGCGCCAACACTCAACTACCCAGCATTACTCAAAGGATTTTGCATTGATGTGAGTGTTGTTTTTGTCCTTACACAAGAAAATGAACAAGGGTTAGAACAACAATGGCTTTCTTGACCAGGATTATTTGAAGTATTATGAATTAAAATACAGTCACTCTGATAAGTAGGTCTTCGTCATCATGCGAGCACTCAAAAAATTAAAAAGTATGGGCACCACAAATCATATTAAGGTGTGTTATCAAAATTCACCCCAGGGTAATTTTGATAACATGCATCGAATATTCAAGTCCGGGAAAATTGATTGATTCGGGGCCAAAATCATGTTCTAGAGTCCCCTCAAATATTTTCTAAGTCCCCTGTCTGAGAGGAAAAGAGCAAGCTCGAGAAAATGCAAAAAAAGGTTGCAGAAAGGCAAATAGGATTGATCCAGGAAAAAGTGAAAAACTGGCTAAGTCCTTCTAGAGGGAGCAGTCGGGACAAGCGGGCCAGAAATACCCGAACCGGCCGAACCGGCCGAAAAGAGACAAGTCAGCCCAAAAGCAAATGGGACAAGCGGGCCAGAAATACCCGAACCGGCCGGCCGAAAAGAGACAAGTCAGCCCAAAAGCAAATGGGACAAGCGGGCCAGAAATACCCGAACCGGCCGAACCGGCCGAAATTGTCCCAAAAGGTCCAAAATCAAAATAGGACGTCCGGGACAAAAAGACCCGAAATACGCGAAGAAGCCGAAGGAGCCGAAAGCCAATCAAAAGGTGCCACGTGTCTGGCCAAATGAGGGACAAGGAAGCCCATTTCGGGCGGATCGGAGGTTTTTGTCCCAAGCAGCATTGGGACATCCGGGACGAATGGACGCGAAGTACGCGGAAGACCCAGCAGGCCCGAGAACCATTGAGAAATTGCCACGTGTCATCAAGGAAAAGCCGAAGGGTCAAAGGGCAAGATTTGAAGCGCTGGCCCGAGCCAATAGAAATTGGACACGTGTCCAATGGAGCATAGAAGTGCGGAGCTCGGGGAGGAGTTGGAAGGTTTGGCCAAATCTAAGCCAAAAGGGGTAAAAGTGAAGGAAGACCCGGCAGGTTCGTGAACCAACCAATGCATGCCACGTATCCCTAGTAGCGGGGCGTGAAAAAGATGTGGAAAATATTCCAAGAGCACCAAAAGTCAAAATTCAAGAGACAGCCCGCCGAAAAGTAGAGGGGAGAGAATTATTCAGCGAATCAGAGCATGCCACGTGGTGTCCAAGTGGCAGTACGCGGGAAAGCTTTTCAAATCCATTATTGCCTGTTTTCTTCAAATCGTCGTATCTTTTGATCCAGAGCTCGGATTTGCATGTTCCTTATATCAACGGAAAGCTAGTGAAATCCTCTACACGATTCTGGGATCAATCTCGAGTTTTGGTGCAGTCTGAAGAGTGAAAATCAAGAAACACCTCTGGCGCGAATAACAAGCAGAGGTAATGCTTCAACAACCACTTTAATGCAGCAAACAACCCGCCGCTTCTGTTAGGCAAACCGCCGCTTCGCCAGAACCCGCCGCTTCTGCCATGATGGACGAATTAAATGCAACCTAGAGGTGGTTGGGGCAGATTTCGAATTCCTCTCTCTTTGCTCTCCCATTCTTCCTATAAATTGTAAGGAGGGGTTTCTTTCTAACGTTGGACATTTCTGTTTTGCGACCCCTCCCTTCTCTCCTGCTTGCAAGAGAATTCGTGGAGTTTTCAAACCTCCCATATAGACTGTAACACCATTTTTGCCTTCTGGCTATTGCAATGTATTGAATCGATCCTTGAGCAATATATATGTGTCTGTGGTTGCTTTTAAACCCTCTTACATATTTATTACTGTCATTCTTGATCTTTCATTGCATTTTTGCTATCTGTGCATGATGTTGTGTTATATCTACATGGTCTGTGTTTAATGTGGCAAAGCATATGTTCTTCATTCCTCGGTGCATCACCTCTATTAGCTTAGATTTAGTTTATGCATCTTCTTACCTTGTCTCCTTGGCAGATTAGATTAGATTTTGAGGAAACCCTCTGCATATTTCGTGTGCACCTGAACAGAGGAATAGGAACCAGCCTTTCTCTGGAGATTCCTTTCTCACTCTTCAAGTCCCACACTTGGAGAAAGGATTCAATGTTATGCAATCACACTGGATATTAGTGATCAACCTAGAAATCTGATCAACATCCAGGGGTGCTGTGATTTTGCACTAATGATTTTATGCACGCCGGTGGGACCAGAGGTCTCATTTTTATTGCAGCAAGGTTGATGTGCATCTGCTGCAATTTTCTTGCTTGAAAAGAGCTATTATTTGCATATCTGGCGACTCCACTGGGGAAGAATCAACTGGTTCCAGCAGTCAGGCCTAAAAGCTTATGAGAAGAATCACAAGGTCAAGAGCTGGAGAAGAGGAAGTGCTGTTTGAATACCTGCAACTATCTCCAAGAAGAAGGCAAAGAGGAAGAAGGATTCAAAGGTCTCCATCTCCACCAAAGCAGAACTCTCTCAACTCCTCCACCACGAGCGGCCTTTCTTTCAATATACAAGGATTTTAAGACCAATCGAATGGCGTGACGGTGAACCCCTATGTCAACTTCACAGGTGAAGCCCACTTGCTCTCAATGCACAAAATCCAATCCCGATGTAGCAAAGATGAAGAACATTCCATACTTTCTTTGGAGAAAATCAGACCACTCTGGCGATCATGTCAAGGACATTGCTAACATTTGTGCAATCCATGAGATTAATGAGATGCAAGTAGCTTGTCAAATTGCTGGCGTCTTCATTCAAGGGGAAAGCATTGCAATGGTTTAGGAGCCTTGAAGCTGCTTCTATCACGAACTGGAATCAGCTGTGTGTTGCACTTCATAATCAATTTGGAGAGAAGGGAGACAACTTGTCTCTTTTGGAGCGGTGACAACCATCAAGAGAGCTTCCAATGAGCGGCTAAGCGACTTCAACTTCAGATTTCAAAGATCTTGGGATAGAATTCGATGTTGATCAGTCAGGACCAAAAATGAGAAGGTGCTTTTCTATACTACCTTAAAGCTTTAAATTCTGATATTTCTATATTGATTCAATCCATGGGAGGCACAACTATCCCTGCTGCTTATAATATTGCCATTAGAGCTGAAAATTGTCTGATTCAAGCTGGCAAGCTATCTCCTAGGCCTCCAATGCCATTATATCCAAGTTTAGAGAGCCCAAGTACTAGTCAGGCACCTGTCGTAGCTCCTTCTCCCACTCCTAGAAATCAGAGTTCAAATGAAGCTTCCACTTCATCTCCAAGTGCCCCAAATGAGCTTCAAGAAGTCATGAAGCAGCTGCAAAATTTAGGTAATGAGCTGGTCACACTTAAGAGACAGCAAACTCAAGCCTTTAGACCTTCGTATCAGCCTCAAGCTCAACCTAATAGGCAGCCATATCAGCCTCAAAGGCCACCTAATCCAGCTGCAAATATGAATCAAACAAGGCCTCCTGTCAATAGACCATTCCAGCCCTATAATCCAAATGCCATATCTGCCTCTAAGGCATTAGTACCAGCACAAAACAATATTGCCCAGGAGTATGAATGGTGTTTTCCATGTAATGAACCCCATAATCAATCCATGTGCTATAATGGTGCTTTAACCCAAGCTTTAATGGTAACAAGTGCTGGTGTGGAGGGTGAAAGTAGTCAAGAAAACAGCCAACTACAAGAAACATTCCAACAGCAACCTGCCCCAAATGACACCACATTGGTAAATTGGCAGGCAGAGGATTTCTGTGGTATGAATCAGGTAGTTTCTCAAGGTGTCGCTGCCAACACAAGGTCAAAAAGGAGAAATTTGGGTGAAGAACAGCCGTTAGCCCCAGCCAATCCACAACCTTCCACAGCTCCACAAATGATTGGCAAGCAAAACCCAGTTTCCAATGCACAAGGGCAGTCAAGAACAGCCCCTAGGCCAACTCAAATGCCAGCTGTTGCTGCCCACATACAAGGAGCGAATGTGCAAACCAAGGGACAGCAGAGAGATCCTTCATCACCATTCAGTATCATTGATCAGATGAAGAAGACAAACGTCAATATATCTATGTGGGAATCCCTATCCATCCCAGGCCAAAGAGATCTGCTGCAAGCTGCTATGAAGGATGGCCAACTTGAATCAAGCAAGTTCGGAGGCAAGACAAAGTGCTTACAAATGCTGCCCAGCCTGAAGGAAATCATGGAACACAACAAGGTAAAATGTTGAAGCCCCCCCCCTTTTATGTTTCGTTAATCATTGGAAATCAGCTAGTGCATAATTGCATGATAGATTCCGGGGCAAGTAGCTCAGTAATGCCTAAACAGATAGCTGATCAGTTAGGGCTCCAATATGAGATAACATCTAAGGGAGTAGTGCAGCTGGATGGGACAGCAATAGCAACAGTTGGAGTGATTAGAAATTTGAGCCTTACCTTGCATGCATGTCCAAATGTTGTTGTCTTGCAAGATATATCAATCATAGACCTTCCACCACTCTTTGCCCTCTGTTTGTCAAGGGACTTTACTGCCAAGATTGGGGGATATTTGTCCGCTGATTGGTCACACATGCTGTTCAGAACGAGGTATGGAACTAAAGCTACAATTAGGTCAGAACCTATTGCAGATTTCCACATTGAGCCCTATACTCCAAGTCATATTAATACCAATTGCTCAGCATTTGATCAAGAAGATCACCTTGGCACAGATGAAGCCGATACTAAGGTTGGAAGTATCCCAGATTTGACTCTTGATGAATGGGCAAGCAAGGTGCATGCTTTTGATCCTTATCAAAAAGTAGAAGAATCTGAACTAGGGGCCTATTGTATACACGAAGAATGTCAACCTATTCCTAACATCACCAGGCCAAGCCACAAGGATGACAATGAGGTATGGCAACTGTTTTTTGATGGATCAAGGAGTAGACAAGGCGCAGGAGGTGGAGCCATGCTTATTTCACCTCAAGGAGTAAAGTATTATTCAGCTTTTAGATTTCAATTTGCATGCTCCAATAACACTGCTGAATATGAAGCCTTGGTGCAAGGGATGCATTGGGCAATAAAGAGAAAAATAAATAACTTGCAAGTGTTTGGGGATAGTGAGCTGATTGTAAATCAGGTCAAGGGATAGCATGCTGCCAAAAATGATCTACTCAGATGCTACAAGAACAGGGTGTGGGACCTCATGGAAGATTTTGAGGGTTTCGGCATCAAGGCCATTCCCAGAAAAGAGAATCAAGCTCTTTGACGAGGCTTTGCAGTAGAGGGGGCAGCCTTTGACATTGTAGAAAACATTCAACAAGACAAGGTGCAGCCCAAACATCCACGTGATTGTGAGGCCTTGATGCGGATAACGATGTCAATTGGCAAGTATTTGAGAATGACCAGCAAATCATCCACTTCTTGCGAAGAAGAAGTGAGTTCTCGGCTAAGAATCAAGAGAAGTTGAAACAAAGCAATATGGTGACCCGGGTGATCTGGTGAGAGCAGACAAGCTGCCCAAGGACTTGTCACCTTGGAGTCCATTTTTAACCCCAATGATCAGTTTAGAAAGGAGAAAGCAAATATTCAGGTCAAGAGGGAAGATTCGGTATCCATCTTGGTAAAAGAGAACAAGCCATTGCAAATTGGAAAAATGACAACTGAGCAAGAGAGATATGAGTTCATACAGCTTTTTCAAGAATTCCCTAACGTATTTGCTTGGAGCTATGAAGACTTGAAGGGCTTCAATCCCAACTTAGCTCAGCATACCATCGAGTTGGATCCAAATACTAAGCCTGTCAGGCAGAAACAGAGACCAGTCAATCCACACATGGAGCCTCTCATGAGGAAAGAATTGGACAAGCTGATTGAGTCAGCAATTATATTCCCAATCAAGCATTCTAGTTGGGTTGCCAACTTAGTTCCAGTCAGAAAGAAAAGTGGAGAGATCGAGGCTATGTGTTGAATTGAGAGATTTGAATAGAGCCTCTCTCGAGGACCATTATCCACTCCCTTCCATGGAGCAAATATTGCAGGTTGTAGCTGGGTCAGAAAGGTTTTCGCTGCTTGATGGATATTCAGGCTTCAATCAAATTATGGTGAAGGAGGAAGACCAGTTCAAGACAGCCTTCACAACCAAATGGGGCACATATGCCTACAAGAAGATGCCATTTGGACTGTCGAACGCGAGCAACATTCCAGCGAGCTATGGATATGGCATTCAAAGGCTTGATCAACAAGATAGTACTGATATACTTAGATGATATTACTGTCTTCTCAAAGAATGCTGCAGACCATCTCTTTCACCTCAGGCAAGTGTTTCAGAGGTGTAGAAAGTTTGGAGTGTCTTTAAATCCTAAGAAGTGCATCTTTCTTGCACATGAAGGGAAACTTCTTGGCCATATTGTCTCCAAGGAAGGATTAGCAATTGATCCAGAAAGGGTTGAAGCCATAAGAGCTCTGCCATTGCCAAGTTACAAAAAGGCTCTTCAAAGTTTCCTGGGAAGGATAAACTTTGTTCGGAGGTTTGTCCCAAATTTTGCAGCCCTTGTCAAGCCCATCACCAAAATGTTAAGAAAAAGCATGGCTTTCAAATGGACGGCAGAAGGCAAGGAGAGTTTTGAAGCAATCAAAGAAGCCATCTCCCAGGCACCCACTCTCATCAACCCGGACTTTTCAAGGATTTCATCCTCTATGCATTTGGGGGTGATGACACTATTTCTGCCATTTTGGTGCAATGAGAATAAAGATAATGATGAAGCACCAATTGCCTTCTTTAGCCAAAGCCTAAATGAGTGTGAATTGAGGTACTCTTTTATTGAAAAACATGTGCTTGCAGTAATCAGGAGCTTGAAGAAGTTCAAGCATTTAGTCTCAAACAACAAGGTCCAGTTGCTGGTCTCACATGCTGGGGTCAAGGACTTCCTCCTCAACAAGGATTTGAATGAGAAAAGGGCTGGATGGATCACCCGTGTCATGGAGTATGACATTGAGATCAAGATCACCAAGCTGGTAAGAGGCAAAGGTTTGTGTGAGCAGCTCGCTTCCAAACAACTAAACAACCCAGAAGATAAAGAAGACGCTGTCCTGCTATTACAAAATGATCAAAAACAGGAAAATGATGATGTGTCCACTCCCTGTTGGACTCAGAATATGATACATTTCCTACAGACGGGCATGTGCCCTCTAGAAATGAGCAAAGCAAGAAGAAGACACTTCAGGTTGCGGGCTATTCCATATACCATCATTGATGGAGTTTTGTTCAAGAAGGACGTCAATGGAGTCTTTCTTTGAGATGCATTAACACGGAGTCGATTCAAAGGGTATTAAAGGAGTTTCATGATGGACCAGGTGGTGGCCATTTTGCACCAAGAGTGACAAATGACTCGAAAATCATGAAGGCTGGTTATTATTGGCCTAAAGTCTTTAGTGATTGCTATGCATGGATCAAGAAATGTAAGAATTGTGCATTCTTCACGGGAAAGAGAGACTTGCAGCCCTCCCATTACATCCAATCTCAATTGACCAGCCATTCATGTAATGGGGTTTGGACTTCATTGGAATCATCAATCCCAGTCGAGCCAAGGGCACAAATGGATTTTGTGACCACACAGACTACTTCACCGGATGGACATGAACGGTAGCACTCAAAGAGGCGAATGAGTCTAGCATCTTGGACTTTTATAGGGATAACTACAGATTTGGTGTGCCTGCTACAATAGTCTCTGATAATGCATTGGCATTCATTGGATCTAAAGTTACTGAGTGGGCTGTCAAGAACGGGATCTACCTGAGCACTTCATCAAACTATTACCCTCAAGGTAATGGCCAGGCCGAGTCTACAAACAAAAACTTGCTGAGGATCATTAGGAGGACTCTTGATGAGAATCAGAAGGCTTGGCATACCAAACTGAAATCAGCCTTATGGGCAGATAGGATAACTCCCAAAAGATCCACAGGTAACTCTCCATTTAGGCTTGTCTACGGAAGAGAGGCAATCTTGCCCCTGTCACTTGAGTTGCCAACGTTGGAACTCATGAAACAGCTGGAATTGCTAGAGTTTGGACCCATGGAGGTGAGGTATGCAGAATTGATGGAGCTGCAAGAAATCAGAGATCAGGCATTCCAAGCAATGGAAAAGGATCAGGCTTCGATCAAGAAGACCTTTGATAGGAAGGCCAAAGATAAATCTTTTCAAGAAGGAGATCTAGTATTGAAATGGGATGTGGACAGAGCAAAACCAGGAAGGCATTCAAAATTTGATGCCATTTGGAGTGGCCCATACATGGTCACAAAGTGCAAGAACAACAATGCTTTCCAATTGGCCTCATTGGATGGTGAAGAACTGTAGATTCCAGTAAATGGAATCTATCTCAAGCGTTGCTTCTAGAGGGAGGTTCACTACATCTGTAAATACTAGATTAGATTTTCTTTCCTCCAAGTGCTTGTGCACATTGTTTTGCTGTAGGTTAGTTTTGTTTTCCCTAAGTGCTTTGGCACAGGTTTTGCTGCTCTCAGGTTGTTTTCTGATTCGAGTGTTCTTTGGAGGGAAGTTGCGATATCGAGGCTTGTTTGAGTTAATGCTTAACTCCATGCCCAATGGATGGCTTCAGGCAACTGGCCTTTTCATCTAGCAGGTAGATGACCCCACTGAGTCGCCAAACTGTTATCCAAAATTCAGCCCCCCCAGGGTAATTTTGATAACATGCATCGAAATATTCAAGTCGGGAAAATTGATTGATTCGGGGCCAAAAATCATGTTCTTTAGAGTCCCCTCAAATATTTTCTAAGTCCCCTATCTCGAGAGGAAAAGAGCAAGCTCGAGAAAATGCAAAAAAAGGTTGCGAGAAAGGCAAATAGGATTGATCCGGGAAAAAGTGAAAAGCGGCTAAGTCCTTCAGAGGAGCGATCGGACAAGCGGGCAGAAATATTCAAGCCCGGCCGAACCGGCCGAAAAGAGACAAGTCAGCCCAAAAGCAAATGGGACAAGCGGGCCAGAAATACCCGAACCGGCCGAACCGGCCGAAAAGAGACAAGTCAGCCCAAAAGCAAATGGGACAAGCGGGCCAGAAATACCCGAACCGGCCGAACCGGCCGAAATTGTCCCAAAAGGTCCAAAATCAAAATAGGACGTCCGGGACAAAAAGACCCGAAATACGCGAAGAAGCCGAAGGAGCCGAAAGCCAATCAAAAGGTGCCACGTGTCTGGCCAAATGAGGGACAAGGAAGCCCATTTCGGGCGGATCGGAGGTTTTTGTCCCAAGCAGCATTGGGACATCCGGGACGAATGGACGCGAAGTACGCGGAAGACCCAGCAGGCCCGAGAACCATTGAGAAATTGCCACGTGTCATCAAGGAAAAGCCGAAGGGTCAAAGGGCAAGATTTGAAGCGCTGGCCCGAGCCAATAGAAATTGGACACGTGTCCAATGGAGCATAGAAGTGCGGAGCTCGGGGAGGAGTTGGAAGGTTTGGCCAAATCTAAGCCAAAAGGGGTAAAAGTGAAGGAAGACCCGGCAGGTTCGTGAACCAACCAATGCATGCCACGTATCCCTAGTAGCGGGGCGTGAAAAAGATGTGGAAAATATTCCAAGAGCACCAAAAGTCAAAATTCAAGAGACAGCCCGCCGAAAAGCAGAGGGGAGAGAATTATTCAGCGAATCAGAGCATGCCACGTGGTGTCCAAGTGGCAGTACGCGGGAAAGCTTTTCAAATCCATTATTGCCTGTTTTCTTCAAATCGTCGTATCTTTTGATCCAGAGCTCGGATTTGCATGTTCCTTATATCAACGGAAAGCTAGTGAAATCCTCTACATGATTCTGGGATCAATCTCGAGTTTTGGTGCAGTCTGAAGAGTGAAAATCAAGAAACACCTCTGGCGCGAATAACAAGCAGAGGTAATGCTTCAACAACCACTTTAATGCAGCAAACAACCCGCCGCTTCTGTTAGGCAAACCGCCGCTTCGCCAGAACCCGCCGCTTCTGCCATGATGGACGAATTAAATGCAACCTAGAGGTGGTTGGGGCAGATTTCGAATTCCTCTCTCTTTGCTCTCCCATTCTTCCTATAAATTGTAAGGAGGGGTTTCTTTCTAACGTTGGACATTTCTGTTTTGCGACCCCTCCCTTCTCTCCTGCTTGCAAGAGAATTCGTGGAGTTTTCAAACCTCCCATATAGACTGTAACACCATTTTTGCCTTCTGGCTATTGCAATGTATTGAATCGATCCTTGAGCAATATATATGTGTCTGTGGTTGCTTTTAAACCCTCTTACATATTTATTACTGTCATTCTTGATCTTTCATTGCATTTTTGCTATCTGTGCATGATGTTGTGTTATATCTACATGGTCTGTGTTTAATGTGGCAAAGCATATGTTCTTCATTCCTCGGTGCATCACCTCTATTAGCTTAGATTTAGTTTATGCATCTTCTTACCTTGTCTCCTTGGCAGATTAGATTAGATTTTGAGGAAACCCTCTGCGCATATTTCGTGTGCACCTGAACAGAGGAATAGGAACCAGCCTTTCTCTGGAGATTCCTTTCTCACTCTTCAAGTCCCACACTTGGAGAAAGGATTCAATGTTATGCAATCACACTGGATATTAGCGATCAACCTAGAAATCTTATCAACATCCCGAGTGCTTTGTGATTTTGCACTAACAAGGTGTTAGTATCATATTCTCGATCAGAAACTTCATCATGGGAGTGTAAATCAATGATAAAAGGGCATGGTGGGTGACCAAAATCATGGAGTATGATGTGGCTATCAAGGCCACAAATCTAGTAAGAGATAATGTGCTTTGCGGGTATCTTGTTGAGGATGCACATAATGAGCCTAAGGCTTCATTATTTGCAGGTGAGGATCTCCCACGTGTAGAGCTTGAGTAGAATATAGATCTTGGCATGCACGATTGGATGAAGGACATGATCACATTCCTTTCTGAGGGCGCATACCCTCCTAGTTTGAAAAAATCAAAGAGAAGATATATAAGGTTACAATCTATCCCTTATGTCTTGATTGATGGACTTCTCTTCAAGAAAAATCTTGATGGTGTGCTGTTAAAATGTATCAATGCACGTAGGCGAAAATGTGTTAGCATAATTTCACAATGGATTTTCTAGTAGGCACTTTCTGCCAAAACTACAACATTGAAGATCATAATGACAAGTATCTTTTGGCCAAATATGTTTGCGAGATACGCACAAGTGGGTCACAAAATTCAAGGAATGTGCTTTCTTTTTAGGTAATAAAATATTGGTATTGCTTTCCCTCAGACTAATCCAGTGGATCAGCCTTTTTTTGCGCAATGGGGTCTTGAATTCATAGGAATGATCTATCCACCTTCAAGCATTGGACACAAGTGGGTGTTGACAGCTACAAATTACTTCTCATGATGGACGGAAAGTGTCATGCTCAAGGAATCAAATGAGTCATTCATCCTTGACTTTCTCGGGGTATAGTCACGAGGTTTGGCGTTCCTCAAACAATTATCTATAATAATGCAAAATCCTTCCTTGGGACCAAAATCACTTATTGGGCTTTGAATCTAGGCATTTATCGAAAACCTCTTCCGGCCTATTACCCGCATGAGGTAATGGTATGGCAATATAAACAAACAAGAACACGATCGGGATTATGAAGCACACAATGAACACCAGTCAAAGAAAGTGGCATACAAGGTCTTACGTGCACTCTGGGTAGATAGAACATAGTCAAACAGGTAATAGGAACTTCACCTTATAAGCTTATCTATGGAAATGAGGTTACCCTTCCTTTGACACTAGATTTGAACTCATTAGCACTTGTTTAGCAACTGGAATTTAAAGGTGCAAACCATAGAGAAATTAGAATGGAAGAGTTGGTTAATCTTTAAGAATTAAGAAACTCTATCATGATCAAGCTAGAAAAAAATCAACAAGCAACAAATAAATGGTTTGAGAGAAAGGCCAGGCCTCAAGCTATCAAAGTTAGGGACTTGGTTTTGAAATGGAATGCTAATGAGCTAAACTAGGGTTCCATTCAAATTTTGATGCACTTTGGAGTGGCCCATATATCATCAGTTCATGTAAAGAGGCTAACTCTTTCGAGTTAACTTGTCTTGATGGAGGTGTGTTGCAAATCCCAGTAAATGGGATCTATCTTAAACACTTACATTGATTCTGTTGCATCATCTTTTATATATTAGAGTAGTTTTAATTCCTCTAAATGCGATGAGCGCACATTTTTTGTTTGTATATATTTCTTTCTTCTCACATGCTTCTTGCTGTGCTCTCTGTTGCTTCGAGAATGTAGAACTTATTTGGTAGTCACAAGATTCATAATAGAGTCAAGAAATGATCTTTCAAGTGACTACATGGGTAGTTTCATGATTACATAAGTAGACTCCATGCCCAATAGATGCTTCAAGATATCTTGATCTCTCTTTCATATAGCAGGCGGATGGTCCTAAAAGTTTCCAAAACTATTATCCAAATAACTCTCCTAGTTATTCGGGTAACTTGTATACATATTATGGCTCTGAGCTCCTCATTGATGGTTGTGCATGCTCAAAGTCACTTGGCACATTCTCTTGGTAACATTTTCCTTTCCCGCCTCCTTATTTCCTCACATGCCCTTGGTAGGTGTGAAATGGGAAAACATCTTTTGAGCATTAATGAGCAGATTTGGGTGGTGATTTGATCGATTCGCCCTCCTTCCTTCTTCATCATGCCAAATAGACACTGGGAAGTGCATTTGAAAAATTTATAGGTGGATTAATGGACATTTAATGCCTCTTATTGGTGGTTGTATTTCAAATTTGATTTTTCCCTCTTTCTTATCTTCTTCTTCCATGTACTCATCTAAAAATATAAGATCGGGCTCATTTGTTATGTTGAACACTGGATTCATAGAGTGATATGCATATATAATTTTTCATTTAGATGCATAATTATTAATGGTAAATTAAATGCAAAAATTAATTTTCAAATTTTCATTAGTCCATATTTATGGCACTACATTTCTCCCCCATTTTAATAGATATTAATTGAAATTTTATTGATTAAAATAAATATATGAAACTTACACCTCCCATAATGAACAACATGCGCATGAGTGGAATGGGTGTGTTCCCACCTCCATATTTTTTTGTACACGTGAACTTGTATTCTAGATGTAAAATGTGTATTAAATTCTAATCACAATATTTATAAAAGCTATAACATTTTGAAAAAGTAAAAGCATAAAAGCGTAGAATTTTATGCCCCTAATGTCACATGTAAGTGATGTAAATACCAAAATACAATCCATCATTTGTAATTAAGTCTATTTTATGAAACCATCTTCACTAAATAGGTTTGATCTATAAAGCTATCTTCAAAAATTAGTCATGTTATGTGAATCCATATTGAGAATTTGGCTTGGCGGTGAAGACATGTTTAATATCATTTATAATAATCATACATGTTCATTGAATATATGTGTACATGATAGTGTAATATGTAACACCCATGTTATGATTCATCCAAATTAAGGGATTTTTTAAAAACAAACCCCTTAAGTAAAATTAATGCTTTCAATGATTAACATTAATATTTAGCTTACTACTAGTTAATCTAAAATAATTAAATGATTAATTTAATTTGATAACAAATGATAACCATGTTCAACTATAAAGGTATATCCATATCTCCAGGATATCCCTTAAATCACTCTACCCAAGTGTGTATACTCTATATAATTTGGTTAAACCTTTTACATGTTATGAGAACTATGTGCATCTTCTAAGTGTCTACCTGGAAAACATACATGTTGCATTCAAATTGGTATCTTACACACTCAATGAGGGGAATGGTCAATAAACAATGTAGTAAGCTAATTACATTACTTTGGCCAAATATTCAAGTGTTGTATTGTAAGCTTAGTTTCATGACCATGCACAAGTCTACAAAACTCACCTTCTGTCACCACTCAAACATCTCTACATAGTTATATGGATTTTATTTCATTATATAATAAAGTAATTTTTATTTGAGAATAAGAAGTGTGCATATTCAACTCTTTCCACTCATGGAAGGATCTATCCTAACCATCTTAGGATCCCTATGGGAAAGATAGTGACCACATAATGAGTTTCATCATTATGTCTTCATTACCCTTCCCATATCTATCCTAATTTGGTATGAACAATATACAATCAGAGAAGAAATTACATTACTCCACTTCTTGTAGTTTACCTTAGTTAGATAGAGAACTATCTCTTTCTTTACAATATATTAAAAAAATTTGATACATGATATTTGATACTTCTAAGAGGGTTATATTAACTCACCTGAGTTACCAACTTTTATTAGTTCCTCTTTTCATATTATTATTATGAAATACACATCAATAATTTAAGGTTTACAAATCATACCATGTATCGAGATGTTTCATTTCATTCACTTGTTAAGATTTCCTATATTCCATTAAGTACATTGTTTTCATCATTATAACCTTTCATATCCTTATCATTTAATTTTTGTCATTAAATTCACTTGATAATTTCAATCAAATAAATGAAGTCGAGACGATAATATATACTTTACTGAGATAATCAAATTTATTATTAATCAATTGTATAAACAACATATTCTTATTTCATTTCCAAAACAGATAAGTTATAAAACAACTAAGTAAGTCAATTTGATCCGAATAAGAATAAACCTTGTCCTATTCAAATTAATCAAAAATAATACATCAAAATAATTCCCTTTACAAGATGCAAAGGCATTTCATTCGCATTTATCAAATGATTACAATAATTAATTTTGGATTTATAAAAATATCATATGATGTAAATCAATCATAAACAATCAAAATAGTACTTGAGTGTGTCATCCTTTCCTACAAATAAGCTGACATGAGTCCAAAATCATTTTCCATGTTGTAATCATAATGAAATAATTGAAAAAGTTATGGTTAAATTGGTTAAGTAATCAATACGCTATAAGTATAAACTTCATAGTTTACAATTAGTCTTATATAACATACACAAATGAAATGATACATCATATTGAAATAGTTAGTTTACTTTCAGCATATGAAATCAACCTAATAAACTTAACATTTAGCTTTTAAAGTGTTATACTATTGTTGTCGTTTATTACAATAATCCAAGATTATAATTATAATCAATATCTTTTAATTCCTCCTATCCTCTGTTTATATACAATTTATTTTACAGTAAAACAATAATAACAACTATATATCATAAATAATATTTCAATAAAATAGTTATGTCATACTCAAGTATAAGATCGGTAAAACTAACTCAAACAATGGTGTTCAAGGGAGAACCACAGTTCTATATAATTCTTTAGTTTCTCAATCATAAAATTAAGTTTACACGAGATTAAATAAGGTATGAACACATTTATACAAAATGAGTTACATCTATGTCATTAACCACTTTCTATATTCACAATTTAATGAAACCAAAATTGATTAATTACCACTACTATCAAATGAATCTAACTAGTGAGCACCTTTCCAATTCCCGCTTAATATTTCAAATCCTGTAATGTATGGAGAGGGAGAAGACTAACATAATTTCTTTATAATAAAATCATATCATTCCCAATTTTCTCATATTTCATTCCACGAACCAAAAATCAATCATGATCATAGATACTTCAAAATAGTCATCCTCGTTAAGGGTTATAAACAATTTTAACAATCAAGTTTGAAATGAGTTGAATCTTACAAAATATCAAGACATTTCAAGATTTATAAATAAACCAAAACATATCTAGTTCATAATGAATATCTCAACCAACCCATGCTCAAGAGAGATAAATATCATTAAATTCATTTTTAAGGTACTTAATAATAATTACCATAACAACAAACCTCGGCATGAGCTAGAATCAACAAATACAGTCAAGTCCATTTAGAGCTAAGAAGAAAATAGTGCTCACAAGACCAAAGGAAAATTGAAACCAACAATAACCCACATCATAATAGACTATTGACTTCATCACTTCAAGTTCTCTAAACCAAAAACTAGTGAAACGTATAAGTAAAGAGAAGATAACAACATGCTTGAAATGAGCTAAAAATCCACAAATATAGTCAAACTCTCTAAGAGCTGAGTCCCGATGGTTTTCACAAAACCACCAAGAGTATTTAAATCAAATAATAATAACAACACAACTCCATAAGAGATTGCAAAATATGAGTTGAAACCATCTAAAATGGCGAGCTCGATATGAGATAAAGCAACTATCCAACATTAAATAGACTAAATACTCTAACTCGAATCCAAATATTAAATATCAACCAAAACCCATATGAAATCAATTCTTACTTTCACAATAATCAAGCACCCATTTCGTATTCAACCTTGCCTTTACAATATTTCTAGTTTTCAAAAAAATCCAAAGAAATGAAATTAGTTTTCAAAAAAAAACCCCAAAATCCAACACATGTAGCTAGATGTTTTCTCTTTTCCAGATTTCTTAAAAACAATCACATGCATCTACCAAATTTCAAACAAAAATCAGAAATCCAAAGACATTCATTACTCTAGATTTCAAACAAACACAGACTCCTTTATTTTATGATTTCCCATTTTCCAGATTTTACAAACAACCCATAAATATGTATAAATATTCAGAACTTCTCATTCTCAAAAACTAGATTTTAAGTAAAATCAAGAAACCAAAATGTATTTGTTTATTTCATCATAAAAAATAAAAATAAATTTGAGATGAAACCTATGCCTGATTTTCTTTGACTTCAAAATTATTTGAAACTTCTCAAATCAAATGCCTCCAAAAACACGATCAAATATTCATCCAAGAGATATAAATACCAAAGACAACATCAAAAAAATTGATAGTAACTTCTATAATTTACATCCACAATCTAGAAACAATCCTCCATGAAAACATCCATGCTCACTCACAAACACCAATAACCAAATGTAATGAAAACAATGTGAATGGAGGAGTCTTTACATGTTTACCTTCTTAAAGAAGCTACTAGTTCCCAAGGAACCTTTAATCCTTAAATCAACATTCAATGTTCCTATCACATCATGGCCCATACAACCGCTTAAATTTTATGTTATCCATTTTCACTCTCTAGGTAAAATGGACAACTAGGAGGGCTTGCATTCAAGCGATTGTCACAGGGCTCCATGGGTCAATCCAGAGTATACATAGAAATATTTTTGTTTTAGGGCATCAGCAAGGTATTAGGAAGTTTTGAAGTCATGGGAGGATTTTTGTCCTCTTTTGGGTTTCCATCAAGCCCAACATTCATTTAGGATGAGAAAGTAAACAACAGGCCCACTTGTAGGCAAAAATGGTAAAAATTTGACAAGTATGTTCAAGACCCGTGCGGGCATCCCACATGGCCCCTTGAATACTAGAAAATCCAAAATGACATAAAAAATTTGAAAGACATAGAAAAAATAAAAAATCTTGCTAAGGAGATTAGATCAGCTCACCGAGTTCTTTGGGTGAGCTATTCCCGATTCGGTGAGTTGTTTAGGGAAGCAAGTTGCAGAGCTCCTCCAAGTTGGCTTTGGCCATGGTGGTGAGATATTCTTTTGTTGGGTTGGGCTGAAAATGAGTTACAGGAGACCGAGTTATTTGAACACCCCTACCAAGTTGGTTACATGGTCGGGCTCAGGAGAGTCCTGCAGAGTTGAAGGTTAGAGGGGTTTAGTTGCGAGGGACTCGGGAAATACATTACAAAGCATGGCGGTGAGCTCATCAAAGAGAAAGATTTACATCTGGCTCGACTCATGCATGTGAATTTATATCACAAGGGGCTGAGTGGATCATAGTAACTCACTAGAGTGGTAAGGGAGAATCTCTTCGGTGATCTCAATTAGCATTCGGGGTCGAGACTTGAAGAAATGGAAAAGTTTGGGTTAGCTCTTTGAGCCAACTCGACGAGTCATTGGAATAAGTTTCCACTAAAGGAAGATCAACTATGCCATGTGTTCTAGGGACGGAGAAGTGCCTGTAAGAACGAGCCACGAGTTCCTTACGGGCCCCAAACTTCTGCATGGCAAAGCATTGTAGCTCGAGGAGATGGTCCGCACCCGAGAGCTCATGCCAAAACAAGATTTTGGATCTGCGCATAAGGTGTGGGGAATATGTATGGCTACGGTTGAGCTCGGAGGAACTTGCGGTTTGCAGGAGAAAAGGAAGTTGGCCCAATGCACGGACATTGAGCCCCGAGGTGATGTAGAGACCATCAAGTTGGCATGACAGTCAATGTGAGAGCTCTCTACACAATGTGGGGTGGTATATAAAGAGCGCAAGGATGATATAGGGTGCCAACTTGGTGATCTAATTGGTGAGTTGGTGAGTTGGACCCTAATTCAAACACCCCCTTTTCATTTTAATTTGCAAAGAGGTGGACCCCACCAAATATTTAAATGCTTCACATGTCTTGTAAAACATTAGAAAAAATTAATGAAGGAGGAAAAATTAAATTCTTCTTGAGATATTTCGAAAACACACTATAATTGAAAGTCAATGGTCAAATAAAAATTTATGATCCCATGAAGTTTTACTACCAATTCAAATAAAAATTTGAAATATCTCCTTGTGCGAGGTTACATTTTTAGAAGCATCTAGGGTGGTTACATTTTCTAGAAGTTTCTAAGGGGGTTACATTTTCCATAAGGTTCTAGGGTAGTCAAGCATTCCATATAAGGGAACATAGGTGTTTTGAGAGGGTAGAGTGGATGGTGGCTCGATTTGCAAATTCTGAGACTTATGTAATATTGTAAATTCTTTCCTATTTTAGAGACACTAGAAATATTGGCTTCCTTCTGGAATTTTTTTGTGCTATTCTTTGTTGTTTTTAATTGGTTTCAGATTGTAAGGGGAGTACCATTCATCATTGATCCTACACTTTTGGAGAAATGAAGATATGATTTTAGAATTCCCATTGTAAAAGTAAGAAGGAAAGTTGTTGAAAATCCTCATGAAGGTCATCTTGAAGAACTAGCTATAGAACCACTAGTACTCATTCTAGAAAAGGAACAAGAAAGAGAAGAAAAACCTAAATAAGAAGAAGATGAATAAAGAGAAGGTGATAATGGCACGATATACGAGATTGTTGTATGAGGTCTAGGAGATTGGATCTTATTTTTAGGGTCGGGGGTAAGTTTAGCGTTAGTTTTGGAAGATGTGGCTAAATCTAATTTGATGGGTGGGTGAGTAAGGCTAGCTATCGGTATGACCCTAAGGTAGGGATAGGTTTAGGTAAGGGAGATGATATAGGTGTGGGTGGGTGTTTGGGTGTAGATGTAGGTTGGGTCATGGTCAGAGGTGTGAGTTGGGTCATGAGTGATTACGTGGAAGGTGTTGTAATAGTCATAGTTGTGTTTGGTTCGGGCACTCAAAACACTTTTGGATAGATAGTGGAGATGACAGCTGCATTTGTGTTGAAATAAGAAGTAGAAGGTATCCCCAAAGTAAGGCCCTATCGACATAATCCAAGAAATCAGCCAAGCGTGAAAATGGTGTTGTTGTAAGTGGGGCTAACATGGATCGAGTGGCAATCCTCGTAAAATGTGTTTGAGATACCGGGAAATGGCTAGCCTCGGACTCTATGGGTAAGAGAGCCGAAATCATATCAGTGGGATCTTGAAGGTGCAATGGTGAAGGGTCATCAAAAGACACTGGTACTTCTATAGAATCCTCCATGGGTAGAGGGGAGGACGGGCTAGATGAAGTGGACTCTCCTTGTGTAGGTGTAGGTGGTGGACCTGCATCTTCTATGAGTAGGAGAGGTGCCATTGACAATTGCTTGGAAATTTGAGGGGTCAAAGGTGGCGTGATAATTATAGGCTCTTCCACGGGTGAAGAATAAAATGAAGGGGGTGCCTCTGTGGGTGGAGGAGTAGATGAAATAGGCTCTTGTGTAGGTAGGGGAGTTCAAGCTAAGATTTCATCTATGGAAGGAACATGAGGTAATTGGGAAGCAACTGGTATGTCATCAAAAATAGCATGGACCTCACAGGACATTGCTATCATTGTTTGAAGTGTCACCATCTTGGTTGGAAGAAGGGGCATGATTAGGGAATGGCTTCTTGAAGATGTGTAGGTTTTGGTTAGCGAGTGCATTCAAGCTATCCAAGACTAGATCTCCATTGTCTAACATTTCTTGGACGATATTCTTGAAGGTGATGTAGTTATTGTCACTATGACCTTTGACATGATGATAGTTGCAAAATTCATGTTCCTTATACCATGTGGGCATGGGTTGCTTAGGGTCAAAACCAAGTATGTGGTTTTATAGGTGGAAGGGTAATGACACTGGACCTAACAAGCTTTTCCAAAATAAAAGAATAATATCCCCGCTATCGAAGTGTACTTTCATTTTCTTGTCTAAACTGGAAAGCTTGGATGGGGAGAGATTAGAAGGAGGTTTGGCTGGGTTTGATTGATGAGGGGGGCCAGCCTTGAGAATTATGGCATTGGCAGATCCTTTGGGTTTTGAATAGTTGTTTTGGGGTTTCAAAGATGAAGAAGCATCATTTGATTTGAATGTGATGTTCTTATTACAAAGTTGAATTTTATTCTCTTTGATAGCATGAATTTCCAATTTCGTGCCATGGTGAATGCCTCGTCAAAAGTGTGAAAGTTCTACACCTGCAAGGTTGGTGATATGTGTCTTACGTAGGCCCGAGTAAATAGCTCTATGATTTTAGTTTGAGGTAATTGAAATGTGAGCTGGTTAATTAGGCTATGCCAGCAAGTGACAAAGTTAGCGATAGACTCATCGTCATACTATCGTGTGGAATAAAGATCAATCATGGTAACCTTCTTAACAATGTTGATGGAGAAGTGATCTAGGAAGGCTTGGGCTACTTGATTAAATGAGTAGATGGAGTGTCTTGGTATCCTATTGTACTAGTCCAATTCTTCTCTGTTAAGGACATCGGGAAGGTCCATAGAAGTAAAGCGTCATCATGGGTGATCAGGTAACACCCATGTTTGAAAGACCACAAATTTTGTTGTGGGTCTTCTTTGCTATTGAAATGGTTAAATTTTGGCATTTCCCAATGTACAGGGTATGGGCGAATGGGGATGGACGGGTGAATGGTCTCGTTACAGATTTCATCATAGGTGAGAGAATTATGTGAGTTGGAAATTGATGCTTCTATTGTCTGCATCCTTTCCATCATCAATTTGATAAGGTCGTTGGTAGGTTGTGGTGGAAGGGTTCCTCTTGTGGCATAAGGGGGCTGGTATTGAACTTATGACGTGGGTGGCATTCCATTGTATGATGATGCCGAATAGGGAGGTTAAGAATAGGGGACTGATATAGAGGGTATGTATCTAGAATGGGTGACAAACAAGATAGGGGGTTGTTGATAGTATGTGTATGTAGGTGGGATGGTCGTAGTGACTCTAGTAGTGATGGGAGTATGTTTGTGGGATGGAGAGGAAAATATTCTGGAATGGAGTAGGGGTCACTGACACCACAAGTGGTTGTGTTGCAATGGGTATTTGTGAGAAAATGGGTGTGGATGAGGTTATGGTTTGGGTGGTCACTTAGGGGACAATAGATACTATGGGTGTGACTAATACTACAGATGCAACGATTATAGCGGGTGTGGGGCCTAACTGTGAAACCACTAGGAAACAAGTGAGTAGGTGAGGGTAACATTGAGCTAGCAAAGTGGTTGATGCGAAGTGAGGACAAGGGAAGGAGAGATAGATACGGGAATGTCATATATTAACTATCCGATAAATCCCAAGTGGATGAATGGGAAAGGTAGAATTGTAGGGCTGTGGGGTTTTGATCAAGGAGTTGTGTGAACTCCTCATCACCTATAGAAATGGTGATAGGATGAGTAGGATCCATGGGTGACAGGATGGAAGGTGGTGAGGGACTAGGTGGGAGTGGTTGATGACTAGTGTGGAATATGAGGGCGTTAGTCTGCTGTGAGTTAGCACCATGTGAACAAGTGCTGACCTGGTAAGATTGTATTCTGTAGATGACACAGAAAGCAATAGGACAGAAAAAGAATGAGGTTGGGAGGGTGAATTTGGTCAAGATTTGGATCTAGAAAATCAAATACAGACATCGACGATGGTCGATTTTACCGATGATGGTTCTTTGGAAAACTAATGTTGGTCATAGAAACTAATGTCGGTTCTTGTGAAAAATCCCCGATTCAAAAAATGAAACAGGTTAATAAACAGATACAAGGAAAAAAATTGTATGATACAAATGTCAACAGAGCATAATAGAGTATCAGGAAAATATGTTAGCTAGAACAAAATGATGAATGAAGACTATCAGAAGTGACATCAGTTAGGTTGAAGTCGATGACGGTCAAATGAAAAATGATGATGATCATTGAATCGATGCTAATTCCTGTGAAATTGAGACAGAAATGAAGAAAATTGGGTTGTGATTTAAATCAAGTGAAGAATCAAACTTAGGAATCTGAGAATGAGAAGATGGGGCCTTGGCACACTCAGATAAAGTCGAATACTCCAACTATGATGGGGGAGTGTGTAAGGAAAAAAAAAGTGGAATCATGTCCTCACACCTCAAAATGCAAAGCAAGAAGAACACTAAGAAAAATATGATCCTAAGAGTGATTTTTCTTTATGTGTATTCATCTTACACTATTTAAAAGACCGAATTTGTGTATTTAGAACAGAATTTTGTGGTTAGGAAGGCATCCTATGAAGAAGGATATCTAAAAGGAGAGGTTTCAGGTATGTTATGGCGGGGGTGGGTTGTCCTC
Source organism: Taxus wallichiana var. yunnanensis (assembly GCA_018340775.1). NCBI lineage: Eukaryota > Viridiplantae > Streptophyta > Pinopsida > Cupressales > Taxaceae > Taxus > Taxus wallichiana. The sequence goes on from CM031242.1 coordinate 579,470,983, forward strand.
TGAGATAATGACTCAACAGAGGTAATGAGCTAGGAGTACCTGCCAATATGACCATGTGATCATGGATAGGTGTTCCTAGGTAAGATGTTGTTTAAGAAAGATGTGTATATTTCAATTTTGTGCAAGTTTGGTAAGACAGAGAGAGAGAGAGAGAATGTGCTTTCTATGATTCTTTGTGTTAACCATCAGCAGGGCATGACTTCCAGCATATAGGTTACCCTCATCTTAATATGATTTAAATGCAACAAATCAGAATGTAATGTAACCAATTTTAAGCCCAAATCGAAAAGGTTACATTTGATGAAGCAAATGATGAATAGGAAAGGGTATGCTCTTTCACTAAATGTAGAAAGCAAGAAAGAAGAATGATTCCTTTTTAAATGCACCAATAGAAATGTTTCTTTTAAAGAAATTAGAAAGAAGAGAAGATTACCAAAGAAAAAAAAAAAGATTCATGTGTAAGCCTTTTAAAGGGAAACAAACACACAACTTTCTCCTAGAAATGAAGAAAATGCAATAGAACTAGTTGGGTCCCACTGGGTGTGCAAAATGTTTCACCATTTTCTTTACGTTTTGAATGATGAAACAGATAAGGGTAAGGGCTAGGAGGAATACCTATTAAATGGGTTGGTTGATGGTTGTTTGTGTGCATTCTGACTTCTCGATCAGTGCCGATTGTGAGAGCTTCCTTTTGGCTAGGAGGAACTACCTGTAATAGAAAACAAGACCACAAAAGAAGTTAAATGATATATGACAGTGGACTACCTAGCGTATGCTAGTTCTAGGAAGTGTGATACTTCCTAGATGGTTGTCAATCCACTATTTAAAACAAATTAATGTGAGAAATAAGTAAATTCCTATTGTAGTTGATATGATTTAGGTATCTCATTCAAGTACAATAAGAAAATCCAATCACAACAAAGCTAGGTTATAGTTAGATCTAAAGGATGAGGTGTCTGTCAAGGTACTGGGATGGGTCAGGGATCTGATTCTGGGTTGTTTAGGTCAACTGGTAGGAGGTTGTATTTGGCTTTGTTCTTGGGTAGGGTATAAAACACAGAGACCGATGTCGGTTGGGTATAACCGATGATGGTTAAGGGAGACCAACGACGGTTATGGGTAACCGGTGTCAGTATAGTAGGGTGATAATAATTCAATGAAAACCTTATTGTAGAGGCTAGGTGAGGTTGGATGGGGCTAAAGAAGGAGATGGTGAGGTCTGTGGGAATACTGAGAACACTCAGAGAGGTGGAAGGGCCAGGATAGGTGATTTGATAAATGGGTGGGTGAGGTTTTGGGTTTTTAGAAAGAATGGCTATGGAGGAATGGGAATGTTAATAGAAGAATGGTAACATAAATGATAACAACTCTATGAAAAAAATAGAATGGAAATGATTAATGATAAAACACTTACCAATGTTGCAGGTCCAATGGTTGGGTGGTGGTGATGATCGGTTGATGGAATGGAGCTTGGTGTAATAGTGATGCTTCTTGGAATGTTATTTATGAGTGCAATGCTTACGGATATCTGGTGTTGGCTATGGATGTTTGGGTGCATGAAAAGACTGGTTCTACTTGCATGCAGCTCTCTTCTCATTTTCTTGCTCTAAAAATGTGCCAACCCAAAAAAAAGGTTTCTTAGGTGAATAAATGGTACCGACCGATGGTTTTCGGGTTGACCGACGTCGGTTTAGGGGTGACCGGCATCGGTTAAGGTGGGATTCCCTAGGTTTACTAAAATGGGAAGATCTTTCTAATTTCTTGGGCCTAGTTAGTTTTGTTCTCGTGGATCAGAATGAAAGCTTCCCTTCTAATGGGTGGGAATGTGGTTAGAGAGATTTTAGGGATTGATTTTAGGGTTAGACCAAATCTTAGCTCATTAAGGTAAGTAAGACTTAGTTATTGTTAGTTATGGAAACATGCCAAGAATAGGTCTAGGGTGAGGTGGCTAGATGAGATGTCTAGGTGAGGTGGAAATTAGGTCAATTAAGGTAATAAAATAATGGATATTATGAGGATGGGTATTTAATTTAATTAAAATAATTAAATTAATTATTAATGTGGGGTGAAAGGGGGCCATGGTTAGGTGCCCATGTTTAAGTTGGTTATCGATTAGGGGCTAAGGGGAATGTGACCCAATTTTGGTGTCTACATTTTTCCCCTTTTTGTTGCGTAGCTTGTATTGGTAAGCAACGCTGAAAAAAATAAGATGTGGTTGCCCCAAGTGGGTGAAGGTAACCCCCCTCAAACTAGGAACCGATGAGGTGATAGAAGGAAGCGGTGAGTGGTTTGATAAAAGGTGGATGTGGTGAAAAGGAGCGTAGATGTGGCGAATGTGGGAAAGGGTAGAGGTCAAAAAAACAGGAAAACAAGTAAATGGGCTAGGGGAAAAGGTATTGGCATTCAAATGCACACACACATTATAAACTATGACATGGTTCCAGGTTGAAGAGCTTGTAAACTCTACATCATCCAAGGTCGATAGGTTTATCCAAACAAGGTGATGTGATTCTGGTATCCAAGGTATAGGATATGGTCAGGAAGCACAATGTAGGTCAGTGTGGAGAACGTTTAGGTATGTTCTGGTACACCAAAGGTAAGGTCAGGATAAATGACATGGAAATAGGAAAAGTAAGGTCATTAGGCAAAAATGACAAGGCACATTGTCACAAGGTACAGTACGAGTGCATGGGTTCAAAGGTCACTAACAGTGTTCCGAGTCAAGGCATATAAGGTATGGTTTGGGGAAGACCGAGGTATGGGTAAAATAATAGGGCCCTAAACGTAATTAAGGACAAGTATAGGTAATGTGGGTTAGGTAAGTGGCAAAAAGTGTGGGGAAGGGCCACAAGGTGGTGGGAAAGATAATTGTGGGTCAAAATGGGTAAAAGGTATTGAAAGGTAAAAGGTATTAAAAGGAGGATGGCATGAGACCAATGTCAGTTAAGTAATGACCGATGTTGGTTTGAATAGGGCAGAGTGGCCATGTCGATGTCGGTCAGGTCGATGTGGGTCTATAAAAAGGAAAAATACATATAAGATGGATTCATTTGTACATTTTAGCATTTGTGAAAAACAAACGAGAGAGTGAGAATTTTTGGCTTGGTGAGAGGAAATTATGGTGGGTCCATTACGAGGTGATGTGGAGAGATCCGGGTGGGGGAGCGAAGTCGGGTAGATGGATGAGATCGAAATGAGGTGGTGGATTCTGATGCCGTTAGGTGGGGTTTGGAGAGGTTGGAGGGGAGAGTTTGACATGGGAGAGGTAGGAGAGGGCACCATGGTGTAGGGGATAGTTAGAGGATTCAAAAGAGACCGATGAGAGATCGAGGGACAAGTGAGGGATATCATCATTTTGGATAGTATAGGGATTATCTGTGATATGGACCAGCCTGCGTGTTTTGATTTTTTTATATGACACCATCATGTGCTAATGCCGATAATGATTTTATTATATGATCTAGCTGCGTGTCGATGATGTTTTGTATATGATACGGACTACATGGTTTGATGATCTTGAGACATTTGTATTAGAGACATTGTATATTGGAGACATTATATATCAGAGATATTTGTATATTTGGATATGGCGATGATGATGTTTATGGCATGATGTGTATATGTAATTTCGATAATGATATTGTACATGTGATGGAACAAGGTAAATTAGGCATGATAGATTAGGTCATAGGCATGGATGGAGTTAGGTCATAGGCATGGATTGAGTTAGGTTAGTTTAGGAAAGGATCAAGTCATGTTGGTTTAGGCATGGATCGAGTCAGGTCCTAGGCATGGATCGAGTTAGGTTTTGTGGTTGATTGAATTTCTAATTCATTAATGTGTGGAATTTGTGATGGTATGGATCGTGTTAAGATGATTTGTAGGAAAATGTATGATTATGGTAGAGAAATGGTAGATGTGATGAAATGAATGTGTAAATTATGATGGTAAAGATGTTTAGCAATTGTTTCTTGTGTGGTTTAATTTCCAGTTATTGATATAGAAAGGAAACTAACTAGGGTAGAATGTGAATAGGAAAAGGAAAGGGAAAGGGGGAATTGGTTAGGGTAGAGAGTGGTCGAGCTAACCTCCAAGGGCCCATGCCCTCGAAGTGCTTTTTGCCTACATAGTCCCGGTGAAAAGGACCTCAGGCCGATGTAGTTCTCCCATAAGCTAGGGAAGATTGTGATGAAGGAAAGGAATGGATTGATAGGTGTTTAGGCATAGGTAAATATAGGTCATAGGCATGATTGAGTGTAGGTCACAGGCATGGTTGAATTTAGGTCATAGTCATGATTGAGTTTAGGATGGTTGAGTTTAGGTCATGGTTGAGTTTAAGTCGTAGGCATGGTTGAGTGATTTTTAAATATAGGTGTCAAGGATTGAGTCTGTATAGGATAATCAATAAGTAATGAGGAAGGAGAATGGTAAGAGGTGGTAAAAGAGATGCTTAATTTGATAAGAACCCTAATGAGTCAATCCATACCTAAGAGGGGCTTATGAACGTAAGACCCTAAAGGCATTGCATAATGGACCATTCTAAGGGTGAAGAAAGTCACATGATCACGAAATGTTGTGTTTGCGGAAAGTCCCTTGAGTAAAGAGGAAATTAGGCTAAAAAGGAAAGGAGGTGAGAATGGGAGGTTTAGCGTAACTTAGTGTATGACTCAGGTGTTTTTGGAACAAGAAACCCATAATCCAAAATAGGCAAGTCCATGACAAAAATTTCATCTTTTTTCATCATTTGTTTTTTTTTAAATAGACTGATCGATGCGGGAAGTCTATATGGGATGATTATATTATCTCCTTAAGGTCTTCATGAAGTTGATCGATGTGAAAGCTTCTAGATATTTATTACATTTTGTAATGACCTTATATAGTTGTCCTTCAAGGGAGAAGTCTATTTATGGTGGTGGAATTAGAGTGAAGAGATGTCCCATTTGAGGGAGTCATCTTTTCTTTGGAAGTTTGACTCAAGGAGTTGTATCCCTTATTGTTTTTGGATGTTTAAGTCATGGACAAGACTATAAAGGAAAATTAGGTTCTTGTTTAGAAGACAAGACCGTAGCACACAAATATTAACTATGAAAGAGGTGGTTTGAGTGATGGATGACCATGGGATTCCATCTTGAAGAAGACAAAAATTATCCATGAGAATCATGTTATGAGTAGAGTTGTGGTACTCATATTGAAGACAAGGCTAAAAGGTGATGGGTAATCACATGATTCTTGTTTAGTCGTGGATCCTCAAAATGGGTAATATGGAAGGTGAACAATGCTCAAGGGATGAGTGATCAACTGATAGAAAGTGATAGAGGACTTGATATCAACAATAGAATGGTCAAAGATGTAAGGCATTAAGGGGCTCAAGTTCGAGTTTACCTTTGAGTGAAGACAAATGATAAGCACCTGATCCATAGGCATGGGTAACGATATAGGGTCCAAGCTAATTAGGAGAAAATTTTCCCCATTTACTTTTCTCCTCTTTGGTTACATGTTGATTTTCCTTAGGAGACAAGGTCACCGACTTGAAAGGTTCATTCGTGAACATGTTTTTCATAGGCACGTTTGATACGTTTTTGGTATATTTGGAGATGGTCAAGAGAATTGAGACGGTGCTCATCTAATAACTCAAGTTGTGCCAAACAATCTTGGTGAAAGTCATCGTCATTGAGCATGTCTTATAGTGAGATGTGGAAGAGATGGAATCTGGACTTCGAGAGGTAAGAAAACCTCGGTACCATAGACTAGAGAAAAGGGGGTGGCAGTAGTCGAAGTGTGAATACTAGTACAATAAGCCCACAAGGTGAAAGGAATGTGTGTATGCCAATCTTTCCCAGTATCATTGACTACCTTCATAAGAATTTTGTTCAAGGTTTTATTGGTTGATTCGGCTTGACCATTGGTTTACGGGTAATAAGGTGATGAGAAATTGAGTTAGATGCCAAAAGTGTCACATAGTTTGTCATAGGGTTTTGTTTTTGAATTGTTTTCCATTATCAGTGATAATGTGGTGAGGAACACCAAAATGACAAATGATGTGATGGTTGATGAATTCACATATCTTCTCGGATTTGGTAGAAATGAGGGGAATGGCTTCTACCCATTTAGTGTAATATTCGGTAGTGGTTATGATCCATTGGTGGCGTTGTGAAGAATGGGGGTTGATCTCATTGAAAAGATCCAAACCCCATTGAGAGAAAGGCCAAAGGTCTCATGTGACTTGTAAGGCATGACTAGGTGTGTGATGGAGATTAGCATGTTGTTGGCATTTCACGTAGTGTTTGACATAATCACAACAGTCACGGTTTAGGGTTGGCCAATAATAGCCTAGGTGAAGAATGTGTTTTGCGATAAGCGAGACCACTAAAGTGACCTCCACAAATTCCATCATGGACTTCCTTAATGGTGTAGGGAATTTCAGAACTTGTAAGGCATCATAAGAGAATGTTTTTGAAACCACATTTGTAAAGAAGACCACCCATGATGACATAACGGGAGACACTTTTAAGAAAGGCACATTGTCCATTATGAGTGAGATCGGTGGGTAGAATGGAAAGTGAAAGATAGTCTGCATATTGCTTATACCAAAGGTCATGTGGGTTAGGGAAATGGTTCCAAAGAGTAGACCTCACATGAGGTAAATAAGAGGGTGATTGTAGCCTTTGTATTGTGACAAATATTTTAGAGTTAGCGGGTGAAGTAGGTATCTGAGAAGCCAAGTAGGCCATGGTATCTGTAAATTTATTGGTAGAACGTGGGGTGGTTTGAAGTGTGTAATGGTCAAAGGTGGTCAAAAGTATGTCTACGTGATGCTTATAATTTTTAAGTATCTCATTACAACATTGGTATATACCATTGACTTGGTTTATGACCAAATGAGAATCACCAAAGATGTTGATTGACTTAACATCTAAGGCATAAGCATCCTGGAGACCCAATACGAGTGCTTTGTATTCAGCAATATTGTTTATACAATCAAAATCAAGTTTGAAAGACAAAGGCATAGGTTCACCATCAAGAAGAATGAGGATAACACCAGCCCCACCCCATGTTGACACTTGGAGCCATCGAAGAAGAGTGTCATTTGGTAAGCGGGTTCATCTAGGGAAAGGGTAGCTATAGACTCATTTGGGAAGTCAAAGTTAGAGGGTTGATTCTCGGAAATAGGTGCATCGGCCAATTGGTCAGTGATATCCTAGCCCTTGATGGAATTTTGATGAATGAATTTGAGGTCAAGGTCAGCCAAAAGCATAAGCCAACGTGTAGCATGTTGATGTTGATAGGGTTTGGCATACATATAGTGTAATGGGTAGTATTAGTAATGACGAAGGTTTTGTGGTTGAGTAGGTAATGGTGGAGTTTGGTGGCGATGAAAACTAAGGCTAGGCAAAAGTTTTTTGGCATGGGTATATCTAGTTTCATAGTCAAGAAGGGTACGGCTTATGTAATAAACCATTTCTCTCGGTGTTGGTCGTCATGATGAGCAAGCATGGCACCTAGAGAATGGTCAGTGGCAGAAATATATAGGTAAAAGGGGTGGTCATCCTTAAGAGGAATGAGCACTGGTGGTTTAAGGAGATATTGTTTCAAGGATTCAAAGGCTTTATGACATTCATCATCCCATTTTAAGGACACGTCTTTCTTGAGAAGATGATGAAATGGTTGACAGTGGTCAAAAAGTTACGAGATAAAATGATGAATGGATTGTAACTTTCCTTGTAGGCTTTGAAGTTGACAGAGATTAATTGGCAGAGGCATTTCCAGAATGGACTTGACTTTAGTAGGATTGACTTATATGCCACGCAAAATAAATGATAAAACCTAGGAGTTTTCAAGAAATCACAGCAAAGACACACTTCTTTGGTTAAAGATGCACATAATACTTGATGAGACGATCGAAGATGACTTTAAGGATAGGTAGGTGCTCGGTTTGATGTTTAGATTTGGCTAGAAGATCATCTACATAATCTTCCAATATGCGATGCATGATGTCATGGAAGATGTAAGTCATGGCTCGTTGATATGTAGCACCAACATTTTTAGGCCAAAAGGCATGACTTGATAGCAGAAGGTCCCCAAGGGGTGATGAAGGCCATCTTGTGTTGATCCTCTGGAGCTAGTAGTATTTGATTATAGCCCGAGAAACCATCCATGAGTGATAAAATTTCATGGCTAGTGGTGAGATCAACTAGTTGGTCAATTCTTGGTAGTGGGAAATCATCTTTGGGATAGGCGAGGTTGAGGTCATGGAAAGTATGTGCAAATGTGAGAGTCCCCTTGTCACCTTTGTGATAAGAACGATGTTAGAAATCCATTGGGGATAATCAATGGGTAGAATGAAGGAAACCGAGAGAAGGCATTGAAGCTCTTCCTTGACTAGAAGAGCAATGCGAGGATGCATTTTTCGTAGCTTTTGTTTGATGGGTTTGGCATTAGGAATGGTTATGATATTATGGACCATGATTTTTGGGTCGATACCGGGCATATCGGCATAGGACAGGAAAAAGCATTGCTATGGTCTCGAAGGAAAGAGGTGAAGGCTTCTTATTCAATAGCATCTAAGGATTGGCGATCTTTAGAATGTGCGGGTCATCTTAAGTGTTAATGTTGATTTTGATGGTCGATTCATTCAACATGGTTTGTGGTCTTAGATGGTAACGACTAATGAATATAAGAGTCTTCCACACCAAGGTAGGTGAGGATGGACTCATCATCCTGACATTGAACAATGTTAATTGAAGGTGTATCATCATCGATCATGTTAGGATATAAGAATGGGAGAGAAGAGGGAGCCTCACCATCATTGATAGGTCAGCGGTCCTAGGGAAATGGTGTTTATGAAAAAAAAAAAGTTAGGAAGAATAGATTGGGATCTATGGACTCTGTGGGTGAAGATGGTAATGTGGGTGAATGAGAGGGGGAATATTTCTATCTTAGATAAGGTCAACGCGAACCTTCTTGGAGGGTGGAGCATCAAAACCAATGCCACTACAATCATTGTGTTTATGAGAGGTACAAGAAATGACAAGTATGTGGCCTTGTTCATAAAATCCAAAGATAAATTCTTTCCACGTGCACCGGTGGAGGAAAGTATGAGCAAAGCGGTAGTTAGTGAGGGAGTGTAGGTCGACAGGAAAATGGTTTGGCTTGGGATGGAGGTTCGGGTTTATAGGTGGCAATATCAAGTCCCCATACGTTAGGTTGGTGCAAAGGTGGGGAGGTCCATAAGGAAAAACATCATCGATGCGGATGTCATAGTTGGGGTGTTGACGCAGATTCCCATACTCTTGTGGGGTGAGGAAGGTGTCAATATTGTATAGGCAGTATTCCCCCAAAGTGAGGAATTGAAAAACACCTTCTAAGGGATCAGTAGTTGGTATGTGGGTAGTAGGGATAGATGGCTCACTAGATGATGGGGAAACAAGTGCGTTAGTGGTAGAGGCTACAATTGTAGTGGGGATAGCAAGGTTAGATGTAGCAGAGTAGTGGAATTTTGGTGGATGGGCTTATAGGTGAAGGTGAAGTAGTGATAGTGGCAGATGCCTTGACTGGTACAAGCACATCATTGGGCGATATAGCATGTTACAGGTCTTGAAAGGTGATGGGTTGGCAAGGGATGGTGTAATTATGTCCCTCGTGTTCAAATTTGAGGCATCGATGTAAAGTCAAAGGACACAACCCATGGATCGGATCCAAGGTTGGCGAGAAACAAATTATACTATAACTCTCCTTCGAGTACATAGAAAAGCTCTAGGACAGTTTGAGGGCCCACATGGACATGGAGAACAATGGTACCCAGGGTAGATGTCATGGCATTATTGAAGGAGCATAGCATAACTGGGTTACCATGCATGTAATTGGCAGGTATCCACATTTGGTCATATGCATGGGAGGAGATGATATTAATGCTACAACACGATTTATCATACACATCGTATGCGTATATTATCGATAAATATGTAGATGAAAAAAGTGGGTTCGGGGTCATCGGATGGAAGGGAGAAATCTCTTCATCGAAAATTTGAGGGTGGCTACTTTGTAAGTAGGTGGAGGTGTAGAGGAAGGCGAAGACCTAGTGAGAGAGGCTACGTGGTGAGGGGTAATGATGGAGGTGATGGGTGTGGGGTCATTTGTAAGACTTCAATAGATTGAAGGACCTCCATGAAGGTGTGACGATGTGACTCGAGGTTTGGGCGAGGTCATATAAAGACATTTTAAGGAGGGATTGATGTATTTGTTTTAGCATTGTGCGGTGTGTGACTCCATCGAAATAGGATATGTAGGACCTCAAATGGTGACTTTTGGTATGGGTGCGGATGGTATGTTGGGTATAGGGTTGGTTGACAAGCCAATTCCTTTTTCCTTGCCCTTATCTTTACGAGCACAGTGGCAATGTTGATTATGTTAATCTTAGGGAGGTGTTTGAAGAGGGTGTGTCATGGAAGGTATAGTGGCATGAGGGACAAAACCCTAGTGGGGATACGATCCTTATGAAGTTAGTAGGACGCATTGGCCTTTTGGTGATGGTTTGGCCAACTCTCTTATATAAACCATGTTGATCTCGAATCTCAGGGGTGGATCAAAGAGTTGTGGGGGTGGAGATTTTGGTTCGCTGAGTAGGTAATGGGGGAGATTTGGAAATTGGTGAAGGCAAAATGGGGTCCTCATCAAGAAGATTGTCATCGTCAAAATTTTCTTCAGGAGGACACAATTGGACAAGATCAATTTTTAAATCCTTACAGATTCTCTACATCGTGTCCTAGCACATGATGGTAGGCACAAATTTTGGTTTCATCAAACCCTTTTGGTTTGGGTTTGAGTGGGTCATAAGGTCTAAGAGGTGGTAATGTGATGACAGAATTTTTGAGGAGATTGGTTAGGATTTTTGTGTAGGACCCTGCTAGTGGATCATAATGGGAGGTGAATGTGGGTTTGGGTGCAAGTACAGCTGATTGTGGAGGAAGATACTTTACAAGAGGGGAGTAGGATGGTCTATTAGTTTGGTGCGCGAAGTGGTCTTAGGTTGTATATCTTGGGTAGAAGAGATAGCGGAAAAAGGTTTGGGTGGTTTAACTACCTTATTCGAGGGTAGAATCCTTTAATGAAGGATAAATCCTAGATTTCCAAAGATGAAAGAGATGATCCATTATTGTATAAGTTACCCAATGATTTGACAATTTTGAAGAAGAAAGTTTCCCAACATGCATCATACAAGAACTAAAACATAAATCAAATTAAAGGAGAAACCCAAAGGCTTGCCTTGGAATCCCCACCATTCAATGTAATATACGGGACCAATGAACATGAAGGAGAATAAATTATTGAATTAGAAATTAAAGAGGAGGAAGAATAAGAATGTTCCAAGTTTGGGTATTTTGAATTCTCACTTGATGAATATTTTGAGGAATCCATAGATAGCTACTCTTGTGTAGTGTTCACTTGATCAAAAATAGAGAAAGAAAGCTCTTATTTTTCCGTCAAGCTAAGAATTTAGATCCTCAAGTGGTGACTCTATGGAAAAAAAAATTAAGGAGGATCATTGATATCCTTTTTAACAGGATCAGTCTAGAGGAATCTTGATATTTCCTCTTTAAATATTCCTTCTACCTCTTCGGGTAAGTCTCATTCATCTTCTCTTGAAAAATCAATTTCAACTTCCATTGATCCTAAGAATGAAAATCCTACCCTTGTCAAGGATTTCATATTCCCAAATGTGCTTATAACTTCTCCACCTTTTGACATCAGTGGTCGTTGCAATAAATCAAAATTTCAAATTTCTCAATCTGAGTACCTAAAAACCCATCCCAAGTAATTTGATAAGCTAGTCTAGTTTATCAAAAAAAGTAGTTCAAGTTCATGTTCCAAAAATGCCATTACCACAAAACTACCTCTTACCCCTCATTCAATTCCTTCTCAAAACTTCCTTTCTTCCACACCCTCTAATTCTGAGAAGATAGAACCTTTCTATCGGCCTTGTTGGTAAATGGGCATAAAGTGAATAATTGTATCATAGACTCACGGTGCCTCGACAACATTATTCCTATTAAATTTTCTAAAGCTCTTGGTCTCCATCTCGCCCTTTCCTACCACTAGAAATTGTTACTCCATGGAAATGAAATAAGTGCCTCTAGTTGGCCAAGTTAGGGATGCTCAAGCAACATTGGGACTTTTTCCTAACAAAAATATCAAAATGAGAATTCTTGTAGCATACATTTCAGCCTCATATGGTACGTTACTAAGCCAAAGCTTGTATCAATATGTTGGAAGAGATATTCAAATGGATTGTTCACATGTCACCATATCGGTCAATGGGAAGATGAAAAAACTTCTTCTCATCGGGAAAATTAAATACACTCTTCAAATTCCATATAACCCAAAAGCAAATATCTTGTTTTAAGATTCAAGGTCTTAAAAAATTTCAGAGCTTTAGAAGAAGACATTAAGCTACCCAAGTTGATGGATAAATATCCAAGTGTCAAAGATCAGGTCAAAGAATGCCATGGTGACTTGACAGAATCATAATTTGAAAGCATGTACTTCCAAGTGGATGTGAGCATGAATGCAGTTTCTCTACTAAGTGATGATGATGGTCATGAAGGTATTAAATTGTGACAAAGCAATCCAAAAGTGATGAGTAAAGGTCATGAATGAAAAATGATGGCAAACAACTTCTTGGTATGCGAATCAAAATTTCTTGATCATGTTCTGAAATTTTACCATGAAAATATGTTCTATGAATGTAATGATGAATATGAAGTTTTCTCTTTCCCATTGGGATTGGGTGAATCTTCAAAGAATGAATGCATGCATAAAAATAAACTTAGAAATATTAAATTTGAATCCAATGAATAAGATAATGACTTCATCATAGAAATGGACTCCTAGTTCTTGGTGGTCAAGATTGGGAAAATGACAATATAAATACTTCAGCCCCAATCTTGTGCCCATCCCCCATTTATAAGGATGAAGACGTTATCAACAAAAAAATGGATAGATGGAATGGTGCTTAATCCCAAGGCTAATTTTTTTCAAAATGATAATATTCTCAAAAAATAATTTATGGATAATATCGTGATTGCATATTTCAATGTCAACTCCACTCAAGGAAAAGGTGCTTTCACCATGAATATGGACTTCGAAGATCAAAATGAACAAGATGGAGAAGATGATTATTTCCATTTTGCATTCCTAGCCTTATTCTCATTCCCTTTCTAAGATAATGAATCAATATACATACCACACTATAAATATTAACAAGTCAAGGAAGAGCCAATGCACCCAAAGGAAGATAATTTAGAACAACTTGAAAACATAGAACATAAAGATACTAGTGATAATGTTGAAGCTTCCAAAACATTTTCCTAGAATCAACTTAAGAAATAGTGGTCATGAAGCAAATGAAAAATGAAGGATAAATGACTATAAAATTTCATAGGTCTCAATATGAAAACAACAAGCTTAAATGATCAAGACTCATATTGACAACGATAAAGGATAATTGACAATTAGAATAAATTTGGGAATCAATGAAAAGGTGGAAAGAAGGCTCTAAAAATTAAATGAACTTACTAAACATGTCATCGATTCTAATAACAATCATGTGATATTTCTCAAGAAATAAAGAAAATAATCATATTTTAGTGAGCCCGTCAATGGATTTACGGAAGAAAGGCATTCAACATTACCCACATAGGGTAAGCATTTGGTTTGAACTAGTGCTACAATGAAATTGAGTTGTTCCCAACATGTAACATAGATTATTTAAGTTGTTTCCTCTTATTTATCCTTTTTTGTGTGTTTATTTTCCCATATTTTATTCTTTGGAAGTACAATGGACTAGTGGGGGTGAATCAGCCCTTCAAATAATTTACCTTCAATCACTTAAGCTTATGTTAACCATTAACATTAAACCATGCATTAATTTTTCTTAAACAATATGAAACAACCATAAACATAAACATGAATAAGAAAGAGAACATAAGACACAATATGTAAGTGGGAAACCCTCAATGGGAAGAGAACCCGCTGATTTTTTTTATTATATTACTCAAATCAAAAGAATTTCATGAATATGACTTATCACATAAGATATTTTTAGTGAGGCATGAACCCCTAGAAACCCTTGTTGTTATTACTCACAATAAGGGAATTATATGAATATTACTCATCACACAATTTTTATTATAGTACCATTAAATATATGCTACCAAAAACACGGTGATAGTGATCACAAAATTCAGCTCATACACCTTCAAACCCTCTTCAAACACACCTCCTAATTTTCTCAAACTAGCTCAAACATGGATTGATTTGGAAAAATACTCTTGAGAATTAATTTACCATCACTCTTTATACATTAAAAACTCTCTCGATTTATCTTTATGCCCACATATCACTTTCACTTCACTCTCTCACCTAACTCGTACTTTTCCCTCTCACAATGCTAGTTCAAAAATGAAATCATACATGAATCTTATTCTAAACATGACTGGATCGTCCATGAACCTTAAGGTTTTCATAACAACATACAAATAGAAAACAATAGTCATATAAATTCACAACATATACCCATATAGGTCGTGATGTACTAAGACAACCAAACTTGTAAAATTAGGCCAAGAAGCCTAAATACTTATCCACCAAGCTTATCAAGGACTCCAAGTAATTCACCATGATTTTAAAACATCCAAAGGCTTCACACATGTAAAAATACCATATCAATATCATCAACCTGATCGAGAGAACTCTGTACCATTCATTTGCTTCATATCGAACCAAATAGGATTGTTTCCTACTCAAAGCAGTACTTCTAGGAACCATTATTCATCAATGGATCTCAAGATAACACAAAAACACTTTAAATATGCCATGTAACCACTCATCAGAAATAAAATGAAATATATAACACATCCGAGTAGTTTATACTTCATGAAACATCCGAGAAAAGTAAATGGAACCACCTCTCCTCTTGAAAGCTAAGCTACCCAAGAATATGGTTTAGAAAACCAACTAGTTTTCAGACTTGAAGACACATTCAATACCTATAAATGCACTAAATAGGAAAAAAATAATTCCTCTTCACTCTCAAGTGGATAGATAACATCATATAATCCAAATCATTGGTCTTATACATCAATATTCTCATCAAAGTGTTATTCGAACAGTCAAAGTAGGTTAGCTTGTGACCTCAACTATGCCACCTCATCAAACTTATTGAGCTCAAAAACATTAAACATTTCAAACAGGATGCATAAAATAACTCCAAGCTCATAATACTTCATCACAAATCCCACAAGTTCTCAAACACTTCCATTCACCAAGACTGCTAAAACTACCTTTTTGGCCCAAAAATAAGTCAACCTCTTTAGACTGTGAAATTCATCAAAACACTTTACCAAGCTCTAAAATGTCTTAAAACATGTATCATATCTCCAAAAATATCGAAACACCAATTTAGAGATATGGTTTAATGGCAACTTTGAGAGAAAACTAAACTTTCCTAGAAACTAGCATAATTAGGTGGGCTCCACTAACTATCATGATCTAAAATAAAAATTCATAGAAATATTAGAGAGTCATATTTCATCTCAAATCATAAAATTTTATGATAAAATGATTTTTTTCTCATACCATGAATATCTTTTCCATCACTCAAGAACTAGGGTTTCAAACCCATAAAAAAGTAACTTGCCTTCTTAGCAACCATTCATAAAAGTTAGGACCTCATTTAACTTCATTCCAACTCTAAAATATTATTAGCTCCATGATACATCATCCTTGAATGGATATGGTTTCCATGATAATGTTACACATTTCAACCAAGTCCATTTCTCTTATATCGAGCTAGAAAACATGATTTCAAGAACCTTGTTTTAGTCAAAACCTCATATCATGAAAAGTATTCATCATGACAACCTGAAATTTTTCCCATAGTATTAGGACACCCTATACTAACATCTCTAATAATAAATTAGTCATAAATATATCTTTATCTTCACAACCACTACATATTGCATGACTAGGCCTTGGGGTTTCACATGTTTTAGGTCACTGACCAAGTGAACTAACACAAAAAACCATGCATAAAAAAACTACTAGCTGATTCTACACGTTTAATGTGATATGAAATACCTCAAAAGTTCCTTCAAGGGCTCACACACACTGTAAGTGACTAACATGCCTTATTAGGTCTCTATGTACTCATATTAGGTCCACTAAGACCTAGAAAAAGTAGGTAAACACTATACCCCTACTTATAAGATCTTGAAAAGGACCTAACACACATGAGAAAACCTTTCTCACATCCCTAAATTATTCCATGATCTTACATATCTCTACAACTCACTCGTGTGCTCCATTTGGTTTTCAAACACTCGGACTAGGTATAGATGAGCACTTGTAACTGATTATTCCACCTTACAACCATCCTCTAGACCTATATGAGTGCTTCAACACACTCTTCTCATGGTCTAAATTCCTTAACCATGCTCCTCAAGACACTATGCAACTTTGGTCTCCATGTTCCATCGGTTATTCTAACTAGGTCTCTGAATAGACCTTCTAAGCCAAGCCATTCTCATTGTTTCCACTCTTACCACCATGTCACAACCTGATTGACCATGTCATCATCATTAAAATCATCCTCTAGCATTCCTAGATCATCCTATTTTTCATTAATGATCTTTTACATCAATGAAAACACTCGACTCACACATACCAACAATGTTTCCTTTCCATGTCATATGTTGATCTTGTTAGTAGTGTTAATAGATTTTATTATTATTTGGTGTAGTGAATCTATTACCCAATATAATAAGGAACTATTATGTTCACCCATGATATATCTGAGGTTATCTATTTCCCCTTATGGTCCAATGTCCCACGAGATAGATCTAACTATGGTCATGTAAAATGTCTAACATGAAATACTTAAAATTTTGGTCATGACAACCAAGCCCACACTTGAAATTCCCTTTCCTAGTCAATACAAACCTTTTCTCTAACCATAATTTCAAATATGTCACCCTAATTATGTTCAAAATGAAAATGCTAACATGGTATTCAATTTTTTTCATGGGCGAGGTAAGTTTAGATAGCTTGGTTTTTAAAGCTACCGAGACATAAGGAAGAACAATGCTCTGAAGGCCCAAAAGGGCTATTTGTCACATTTTACCACTGTTGATAACCATCTGGAAGAATTTAGTGAAAATCCAAATCATCCAAGATATTAATGGGAGATAAGTGAAGTTTTTAGAGTTAGTTTAGGAAGATTCAATAGATAATTTTTTTTCATGAACAAGTTATACAAAACTAGGTCTTTAGGCAAGGTATTGAGAAATGTATGTTTTAAACAACTAGTCACCTTGTCCAAAAGGTTTCAAGATCCTCATGAAATTTTGGAATTTCATCTCCTAATAATTGGAAAATATAATAGATCCTTTTTCATGGTGGAATGATCAAGTAAATATTCTAGGAACAATAAAATATAAAAAGTTTCCCGATATTGCTTTGCTTAAAATTCCTCTTACAAAGTGAAAGTTTATAGACACTCTAGGAAGATTTAGAAGCATAAAAAAACTAAAATGAGGGTATTTTTAATGATATTTATGATCCATATGATGATTTAGTTTGTGGTGGTTGCAAACTCTTCATACCACTCAACCATCGGCGCATAACTTGAGGCCAAATTGAAGGTATGTGTAAAAATTGATAAATACTTAATTTTTAAGGATTATAAATATTATAATTGGATTAACTTGCATTTTTCCAGTAATATTTGTACATTTTTTGGTAAATATTCATTAATTTTTTACTATGGATCAAAGGAAACATTCTGGGAGGCAAGTTTCAAGCATAAATCATGCTCGATGCAACCTTGGGTGCTTGGGTGGATATTTTGTGTCCCCTTATCCCCTTTGGTAGAATTATGAGGTGAAAAGGCACCAAAAATTAGCACCCCACTCTCATTGGTCAATTTTATAACATCAAAACATAACTTGGAGGCCAAAAAGTGCATGTGAAGGCATAAATAATAGTTTGAAGTTGTTGTGGGTCACATTTTCTCTCTACTTGGGTGCTTGGGTGGAATTTTTGTGTCCCCTTGCACCCTTGGGTGATCATTTGAGGTTAAATTTCACCTGAAAATAGAAACATATTGTGATTGGACCATTTCCCCCATGTGCATGCATGTCAAATAAGCTAAAAACGTGACAAAAGGGTGTTGTGAATGATGTGCATAATTCCATTTCCCATGCTCACCATATATAATAAACATTTATATGTGGTATTAGATTGAATTTAATGTGTTATAAGTGATTTAGGGAGATTTAGGGAATATTTGATGGTTTAGGGATAGTCTGTGCAAGGGTGGGTTTTCAGGTGTAAGAAATGAATAATGAAATAATGAACATGAACTTGTTTGGATGATTCTGAGAGCTCCATAAGGAGCTAGAATGCAAAACTTAGTCAATGTAAATCTTGAATAATCCTTTATATGGTGAAATAATCAATTTTTTTAATACCTAAGATTTTCTCAAGGCAATTCAACTTTTGTAGGTGCACTTCATTGTCCTAATCAAGAAAGGGGATTTTTTAATTTCATGTAGAATAAATATATGAAACTTGTTTCATTATTCTTATAAGGTCTATTCAATTCATATTAATATAAAATTTAATCTCAAAATACCACTCCTATCTCTAGGATTGAAGTTTTAAAGTTCTCACTACTGAAGAGTGTGTAGGCTCCATAATTAGCCAAAATTTTGATTGTCACATGTCAACGTTCTATTCCAGGAGCCCATTTTTTTCCTTATTGTCCCTTTTTCCCAAGTGGGTAGAGGAGAAAAATTATTTTCTATGACAAATCCCCTCGGTGGTTCTCCATGTGACCCTCTTTAGCTACGCAGGTGTTTACTCAGCTAACACCGTTTCCTCGGGAATGGTCAAATGTTGTTACTTGTCTAATATATCTCTAAGTGACATTGTGTGTCCCTCTTGTCCCTTTTTCATAATGGGATATAGGGAGAAAAAATGGGTTCCCATGATCAAGCCCCTCTCTAATCACCCATGTCATCTCTCTCACCTTCACCAAGTGCTTTCTCAACTTTTTCATCTTACTCACACTCACTCTCGTGTCAACACTTGTATTCATCTTGATCTAAGGAACACTTGTGATCCATTTCTATCCTTTTTGTCCCCATTTAACCATGAAAAATAGATATGAACCTCACTCAAGCTCACATTTAACCCGGGTTTGATCTATGATCAACATGACATCCTAAAAGTGAGGAAAACACATTAAAACACCATTTTTCTCATTCCTTCTGCACAAGCTTATTTTCCTCCATGTTTCCTGATATCAAAAATTCCAATCTCCATTAATAGATTCCATGCCACAACATTGAAATGACAATGATACCCTTCTTCATTTCCCGAAGGTCTAGTGTGTAAAATCACTTCAAAATTGGAGCAAATGATCACCAAAAATTCTACTTTCATGTAAGCCAATATTTGCACCATGAAGTAGATTATTTTTAGTAATTGAGGATTGTGTTTCTTGTCAAAAAATTCCCTTGAATAAAATTTCACTTTCCTAAAGATCTGAAAGGTTAAAGGCTCTGAAACTTTGAGTTGAGCATCCTCACAAAGTCTAGTCGGTTTGAGACATTTCTTTGTCGATGGATTTGCTGATTTTTCAAGGTATGGAGAACTGATTTTTCTAAGTATTATTCTCCCTCTAATGAAAAAATTATTTTCACACTCACCTTAATGGAGGATTCATCCAAAATTGAAACAAGGAATTTTGGAATAAAACTAATAATTTCAAGAGTATTTTTGTTGCAATCTAACACATGATGTGCACTTACTAAAAATATCATGTGTTCATGGTGGTGCATGTCTAAAAATAGTAATTTATCAAATGAGGTGAATTATTAGCATATTTGGTCCCATAAATAGGTGAGAAACATCCAGAAGTGGAATATATACAAAATTGCTAAAAATAGTATTCCTCATTAGGACCTACTAGAAATAGAAGTTTCTAGTTCGATCTAGAAAGTTGTGGCAGCTCTCGTTTTGCTTGTATTGTTGATTTTTACCATCATCAAAATGTCAATAATATGTTTCATGGATCAAATAATAAAAATAACCCTCCACAATCTTTCAAAGGATCTTAAAGCATCATTCTGATCACATTTGTGTCAAGGAGCATATCAAAGCACATCAAGGTGTAGCAAGTAAAACTAGGAACATTATGAAGTTGAAAAGGAGTTTGAAAAGAGTCAAAAAATCCCTTGAAATTCATATTCATCAAGAGGATTATCATCATAAGTACGACAAGATAATATCATTTTGTGTGAAGAGTTGAGAAATAATTCATTCCCATGAGAAACATGTGAGTAGGAGGTGTATGAGTTGATTTCATTTAAGGATAATTTTGGAGCCATGATAGGTATGAGGATTATCCTCATATGGAGAAAAGTGTATGAAAAATTAGAAACCATCTTAATTCCACTTGATTTCATTCATTGGGAAGTGTTCTTAAACACTCATTCAACCTTGTGGTATGATCATGCCTTGAGAAAGAAAGAAAATCACCAAAATAATGAGCATCATGGAGTTGTTTCTAGTGTTCATTGGGGTAAATTATGAAATCCTAAGAAGTAATAAAGTAATCATTATGTGCTAACTCATGCTATCAAAACCATCATGTTTACATCAAAATAAAACAATATTTTTAAACAATTATTCAGCACTTTGGAGTATCTTTTAGTGGAAGGAAGTATATGCAATCTCAGTGCTTCAGTTTAACAGGTGATCATAGATCAAGGTTATCATCCATGAAACATTTCCTCAAATGTATATTAGTAGATATTCATCTTCATAATATAAATCAATCTCTTATCTCTCTCTCTCTCCCTATTCTAATTTTCAATTAAGGATGTAATTTTTGCTATTTCATCCTATTCACTTGGAGTGACCATTCATTCAACATTAAGCGTCATTTTTCATCAATAATAAAAATAATCACCTCTATGAATAGGAAGGGTCACAAATTATGAGGATAGATGAGAGGTCATGTGGGGGTAGACGAAGAGTCAAATTTTTAATGTTATAATTTGAAATGTCTTCTCCATTCCAAGGGGTTGGAAATTTCTTATTGAATGTATGTTGTTGAGATTACCACTTCTACATCAAGCAATAAAAGATGAAATTCTTCTATTTCTTTTTCAATGTTCTTCTACTTTCCAATTTTGTGAGCATTTCGATCTTGTACAACCAAGAAGGAAGAAGCTGTGTCCTTGATTGATATATTTTAAAACTTTGTGTCTCTTACTTACCGGTCTTTCTAATGGGTTATATTATTGTGTTCTTCTAATTTGATGTGTACCTACTATTGTTAATTCTTATGAATCTTTGTTAGTTCTTATTTATAAGATCAACCCCCTCTCCCCTTATTTATCCTACTCCCCTTTACCTTCCTTTGCTAAAATATCCTCCCTTGTACTTTATACAAGCACTTTGCCACATGGTTAGTGGAGTGTTCTCATGTGATCCCTAGCCTAATGGCCACCCACAGTTCTTAGTTAGTTTACATTCAATAATTGGATTCTCCCCATATATAAGAAAGAGGTGCATACCGCTATGAACAATGGTGGAAACCCATAATTTTCACCACAAAAAAATATTTCACTAACATATTTTAATGGCTCTGTTAGGAAGATGTACCATTTATGCACCCATAAAAGAGCTATGAAAAAAATAGATATTCAAAAATACATACAAACTGAAAAATTGAAACATGCCAAAAATACTCTTTGAATGCTCAAGAGACTTACTGCAGTCCTATTGAAAAAAATACATTTTTCAAGTATATTTCCTTCCTAGTGCTTTGAGATAAACTATCAGAAAGAAAATATAGCTGAGATGATCATGCATATGGCATTGTTGATCCCACATTCAAAGAACAACAAAGAGTTAATTTCATACTTCTCATTGTATATGTAAGAAGGAAAGTTCCTAAAAATCCTCTAGAATATCATACTAAAGAACCAGATGTAGAACCACTAGACCTCATTGCACTAGCGAAAGAAGAAAGATAAGAAATCAAAGAAGAAGAAGAGGAATAAATGGTTGCACCTATTCCATGGGGAAAAAACACTAGTCCATTATCTTTGACTCCTCTACGCATGAACTTCCAAAAGGATCAAGAAAGAACTTTCCAAAATTATATAGAGATGTAAAAAATGGCCATATTACAGCTTTCATCACACTTGTGGTATTCTTGGTGTACAACATGAAGACATTGTGGTGTGGTTGTTTTTGGAAACATTATAAGATGTTTTTATAGACTAGTTCTACTAGTTGTCATCACTCTTAATTATTGATTAGGATGATATGAAAAGAAATTTTGAAGCAAGATTCAAGACTACAGAAGATGTTCATGCCCTCCTTACTCAAATTACCAAAATGAAGCATTAATCACAAGATCCCATGAGATATTTTGTTGTAAAATTCAATAAGCTAATGAATAAGAATCTCATTGTTACTCATCCTAGTACATACAAACAGAAAAGGTTCTTCATGAATGCCCAAATTCTTGAAGTTAGTTTCATACTACGAAGAGTTTAACAAAACAAGTATGGATAATTCTCAAGAAATTTTCATTAGAGTGCAATATGACATGATTATGTCATGTAAGATCAATAATCCTTCAATGAAGGATAAATTATAGAATTCCAAATACGAAATAACTGATCCGCTACCATATAATTTTACAATGTTGAAGAATGAAGTTTCCCAACATGCATCATACAAGAACCATAACACAAATTAAATTTTAGGAGCCCCCAAAGGATTTCCTTGGAAGCCTTACCAATCAATGTAATATGCAGGACTGATGAAGATGAAGGAAAAGAAATTATTAAATCATAAATTGAAGAGGAAGAAGAAAAATAATGTGTAAGGATTGAGTATTTTGAATTCTTGCCTAATGAATATTTTGAGGAATCCATTAACAACTACTTTTGTGTAGTGTTTATTCAATCCCAAATGAGAAAAAGATGCATCATTTTATACTGCCCAAGCTAATAATTTAGATCCTCAAGTAGTGACTCTATGAAAAACAATAATGAATGGATGATCATCAATTTACGCTTCCACAGATCAGCCAAGAGGAAGCTGAGACCACCCCATTCAATATTCCTTCTTCTTATTTGGGTAAGTCTCATTCATCTTCTCTCAATAAATTAGTTTCAACTTCTATTGATCCTAAGAATGTAAATGTTAACCTTGTCAAGGTTTCCATAATACCTAATGTATTTACAACTTCTCCACATTTTAACATCATTGACCATTGCAAGAAATTTAAAATATAATTTTACAAGTCGATTACTTGAAAACCCATCCCAAGAAATTTGATAGGCTTGTCCATTTTATCAAAGGAAGTAGTTCAAGTTTGTGTTCCAAAAATTCCACTTCCCAAGAACTAACTCTCGCCCCTCATTCTAGTCCTTCTCAGTAATCGCCTTGCTTACACACCCTCCACCTCACGGAAAGATATAACCTTTCTATCTATACTTATTATTCAATGGGTATAAATTGAATAATTATATCATTAACTTTAGTTCCTCCAACATTGTTATTCCTAAAAAAATTATTAAACCTCTCTCTCTCTCTTACCACTGGAAATTGTTACTACATGTAAACAAAATAAGTTCCTCTAATTTGCCAAGTTAGGGATGTTGAAATAGCATTCATACATTTTTCCTACAGAGAATATCACAATGATAATTCTTATAGTAGACATACCAACCTCATATGGTATTTTACTAAGCCAAAGCTTCTTTTAATGTGTTGGTAGAGATATACAAATAGATTGGTCACATGCCACCATCACGGTCAATGGTAAAATGAAGAAAATTCTTCCCATCACAAAAATTAAACACAACATTCAAATGTCGAGATGACCCAAGAGAGATATCTTATTCCAAGATGTAAGATCTTACAACTTTTTCATATCTTTGGAAGAAGACATTGAGTTGAACATGTTGATGGATGAATATCCAACCATCACAAATCATGTCATAGAGCATCATGGTGCCTTGAAAAATCATAATTTGAAAGTGTGTGCTTTCCCACTAGATGTTAGCATGAATGTAGTTTTTATACAGAGTGGTGATGATGGTGATGAAGGTCTTGATTTGTAATAAATAAATCAAAAATTG
Organism: Taxus wallichiana var. yunnanensis; assembly: GCA_018340775.1. Classification (NCBI taxonomy): domain Eukaryota; kingdom Viridiplantae; phylum Streptophyta; class Pinopsida; order Cupressales; family Taxaceae; genus Taxus; species Taxus wallichiana. Next base: position 579,495,210 of record CM031242.1, read on the forward strand.
ATCATAAGTGTGATAAAAAATTCAAAATTATGGAAAAAAAAACTTCTTGATAGGTGAGTCAAAAGTTTCCAATAATGTTCTCAAAGTTCACCATGAAAACATGTTTTATGA